>CM038674.1:86000743-86600743 GCA_021605145.1 Aegilops bicornis | reverse complement strand
TTCTTCAATAGGTAATGGATTAAGATCATGTGTTTCTTCAACAGGCGGTAAATTAAGACCATGTATTTCTTCAATAGGAGGTAAATTCTTAACATATTCAGCTTTAATACCTTTTGCTTTCATGGATTTCTTTGCCTCTTGCATATCTTCAGGACTGAGAAATAGAACACCTCTCTTCTTCGGAGTTGGTTCAGGAATAGGCTCAGAAATTGGCTCAGGAGCTGGCTCAAGAAGTGTCCAAATATTTTCATTTTTCAACATATTATTCAATAGAATTTCAGCATCATCTGGTGTTCTTTCCCTGAAAACAGAACCAGCACAACTATCTAGGTAATATCTGGAAGCATCGGTTAGTCCATTATAAAAGATATCAAGTATTTCATTTTTCTTAAGAGGATGATCAGGCAAAGCATTAAGTAACTTGAGAAGCCTCCACCAAGCTTGTGGAGACTCTCTTCTTCAATTTGCACAAAGTTGTATATTTCCTCAAGGCAGCTTGTTTCTTATGAGCAGGGAAATATTTAGCAGAGAAGTAATAAATCATATCCTGGGAACTACACACACAACCAGGATCAAGAGAATTAAACCATATCTTAGCATCACCCTTTAATGAGAACGGAAATATTTTAAGGATATATAAGTAGCAAGTTCTCTCATCATTAGTGAACAGGGTGGCTATATCATTTAATTTAGTAAGATGTTCCACAACAGTTTCAGATTCATAGCCATGAAAAGGATCAGATTCAACCAAAGTAATTATATCAGGATCAACAGAGAATTCATAATCCTTATCGGCAACACAAATAGGTGAAGTACCAAAAGCAGGGTCAGGTTTCATTCTATCTCTAAGAGATTCCTTACTCCATTTAGCTAATAACCTTCTAAGCTCATTGTTATCTTTGCAAGCAAAAATAGCAGCAGAAGCATCTTTATTAAAAACATAACTGAGGGAGTCCTGGACTAGGGGGTGTCCGGATAGCCGAACTATCATCACGGCCGGACTCCAAGACTATGAAGATACAAGATTGAAGACTTCGTCCCGTGTCTGGATGGGACTTTCCTTGGCGTGGAAGGCAAGCTTGGCGATACGGATACGTAGATCTCCTACCATTGTAACCGACTCTGTGTAACCCTAACCTATCCAGTGTCTATATAAACCGGAAGGTTTTAGTCCATAGGACGGACAGCAATCATACCATAGGCTAGCTTCTAGGGTTTAGCCTCCTTGATCTCGTGGTAGATCTACTCTTGTACTACCCATATCATCAATATTAATCAAGCAGGAGTAGGGTATTACCTCCAACGAGAGGGCGAACACAGGTAAAACATTGTGTCCCTTGTCTCCTGTTACCATCCGCCTTGTCGCACAGTTTGTGACCCCCTACCCGAGATCCACCGGTTTTGACACCGATATTGGTGCTTTCATTGAGAGTTTCTCTGTGTCGTCACCGATAGGCCCGATGGCTCCTTCGATCATCACCAACGACGTGGTCCAGGGTGAGACTTTTCTCCCCGGATAGATCTCCGTATCCGGCGGCTTTGCACTGCGGGCCAATTCTCTTGGCCATCTGGAGCAGATCGAAAGCGACGCCCCTGGCCATCAGGTCAGATTTGGAAGTTTGAACTATACGGCCGATATCCGCGGAGACTTGATCTTCGACGGATTCGAGCGCGCAAGCGATGCGCCTTTGTCTCGATGGGCATGATCTAGCTCTGCAGCCGAGCAGAGCCACGAGGCCGCACCGACATCCGCTCCAACCCTTAATCCGGGCCGGATTCCCCGATCGAGGACGAGTGGTTGGACACCGCCTCGGGGGATACGATCTCTATGGCGATTGAGCCGAACTCCATCCTTGTCCCTTGCGAAGACCTCGACTCCAGGGTGCCGGACTCCTCTCCGGATTCCGAACCCTCCGTGCCCCTGCCAATCGAATCCGATTGGGCGCCCGGTCATGGAGTTCACGCCCGCGGACATCTTTCGGCCTTTTCGCCCTTTGGCGACATCCCGAATTCACTAAAGTCTCTCTCTTTATCCAGGAGAGCCCTGGCGGACTACGGTCGGGAAGGTTGGGATGCGGACGGCGGCGAAGAAATTCAACGCCCACCCACCACCCACTTTGTAGCCACTGTCAAAAGCTTACACGACGTGCTCAATTTCGACTCCGAAGACATCAACGATATGGACGACGATGTAGGAGACAACCATGAACCAGCGCCTATAGGATGCTGGACAACCACCTCATCCCATGATGTATGCATGGTGGATACACCTAAAGGAAATGAAGACGAGTAACAACGGGACGCCACGAAGGATAAATCCCTCGGCAGTCAAAACGGCAGCGTAAACGCCAAGCCCGCCTCAACAAAGACCCAGCCATAGAGCAAGGTGAACCGGTGGATGACGAACATGCTATCGAGCAATCATCCGAACAAGACAACTTGGATAAACAACCTGTCCCCGGCGAAGCCAACAGTCCGGACGATCTCACGCCGGACAAATTGTTGGAGCAGAATAACCTCCACAAAAGGCTCGTCGCCACTGCGCGTAGCCTGAAAAAGCAGAAGCGGAAGCTCAAAACAGCGGAAGATGCACTCAGAATCAGATGGAGTAGAGTATTCAACACCGCAGACAAATACGGGCGATACGCCGAACAAAGAGCTATCCAAAAGAAAGCTACTGCCCGAATTTGACGAGGAGGCCTTAGAGCCCCACAATCAAAAGTAAGAAGGCCACCGGTCGGATAGACGACCCCACGGCAAAAAGAGAGCGGCAAATGGCGCCGCACACAAGCCGCATAAGGATTCACATCAAAAGGATGGCCCGATTAGGTCCATCTATGGGCCAAGAGAGCAAGCTCTTCAAAAGCAATGCAACACGCCAAATATCCGAACATCACGGCACACCCAAATACAGAGGCGCACATCCCCTATGTTTCACCGATGAGGTGCTGGATCATGAATTTCCGGTGATTCAAACACAGTAAACATAGAGGCATGCTGACGGAACAACAGACCCTGGAGTTTGCATTGAGGATTACATCCTCCACATACACATGGCTAGAGGAGATGATCTCCACGCCATAAAATACTTACCCCTCAAACTCAGAGGGACAGCTTGGCATTGGCTTAAAAGCCTCCCCAAAAACACCATTGGAAGCTGGGAAGAGCTCGAGGATGCGTTTCGGGCAAATTTTCAGGGGACCTATGTCCGCCCTCGGGATCTGAGACGATCTAAGTCACATAACTCAACAGTCAGGAGAGTCAGCCCAGAATTTCCGGAACAGGTTCCTTTCTAAAAAGAACCAAATAGTCGACTGTCCGGACGCTGAAGCCTTAGCAGCCTTCAAACACAACGTCCGAGACAAATGGCTCGCCAGACACCTCGGCCAAGAAAAGCCAAGAACAATGGCCGCATTAACAAGCCTCATGACCCGCTTTTGCGCGGGAGAGGATAGCTAGCTAGCAAGATGCAGCACCAGCGACCCAAGTACATCCGAACTTAGGGATGGAAACGGGAAACCATGGCGCAACAAGGACCAGCGCCGGATTAAAAGGAACGGTCCAAAGAGCGCGGCGATCAGCCGGATTCAAAAGCTCACGGCGTAACAATAAAAAACTGCCCCTTAAGGACAATAGCGATGAGATATCCAACTTAAACATAATCTTGGACAAGATATGTCAAATCCACAAGATACTCGGGAGGCCTCGCAAACCATACCCACAGAGATTGTTGGGTCTTCAAACAGTCCGGCAGACTCAACGTCGAACACAAGGGACTCGACACACCAAGTGAAAGACGACGAAAGCACCACAAGCGCGAGCCACTGGAAAACAAAAGAATTTCCCACAAGAGGTTAAAACCGTAAACTCACTTCCACGTGATCAAAGGGAAAAATAGAGCGGCGCCCACTAAAATGCGCTACCGCACACCGGGTTGTCAAAACCAATCACCTTCGACCATCGGGACTATTCGAAAGTATCCGGAGCGCAGGATGGACTGCCTTGATATTGGATCCTATAATCGGCCATTCCAATTTACACAAGTCCTCATGGATGGCGGCGGTGACATAAACCTGATATATCGAGACACAATCCATGAGGATGGGGATAGACCCAACCAAAATTAGCCGTAGCAACACCTCCTTTAAAGGAGTAATGCCGAGCCCATATGCCCATTGTAACGAGCTCCATATCGCTAGAAGTTGTGTTCGGTTCATCCGACAACTTCCGTCGCGATAAGTTGATCTTCCATGTCGCCCCGTTTAAAAGTAGCCATCAAGCACTATTGGGACGCGAAGCTTTCGCCCGCTTTAACGCAATACCGCATTATGCATCTCTAACACTTAAAATGCTCGGTCCACGCGACATCATCTCGTTAAAAGCAAGTATTAAGTGTTACTCGAGCACGGAAGAACGTGAGACTGCCTTGACAGCCCCGCACATATCCGGCCCCGCTAGTCAAAGAAACTGAATAGGTCATTCAAACCCCGGCCACGGCTAGACGAGTCCGGCGCCTACTAGCGGCATACCCCCATACAAGGGGCTGCATGCATGTACAACAAGAGACAATAAAGCTCAATTTTCTTCACTTCTTCACATCGTACTCTGTTTATTTAATGTAAAGTACATCTTTCGCACGATCTTTTATCTTTCAAACTAAGTTCCTCTCTTTTACAGATGAACAACGTGCTACACCCGTCCAGGATACGGCTGCGCGGAGACACATGTGCGCAGACGTGCGTAGGGACCCATTGCAAGGATTCTTTTCAGATTAAGACCACTGTGTAAACCTTTTTTACCGTCTCTTGTTGATATACATCCCTCGGTTCCTTACTATAACCGAGGAGGAGGCTGGCGTTTGGCATTGGCCACACCAGAATTTTTTATGCGCGTGCACGGACACGGGGGCTTAGGGCATTATTCTGCCCATTTTCATAAAGACCGAATACCTTAGGGAGTATTCGGCGTCTCGAGTTAGACCTTATATGCATCAGCAATCGAATCATGTCTTTGGTCAAATGTTGGGTTGCCCGACTCCTGTGTTTTGCTGCCTTACGTTCCGTTTTATCGGCTAACGCGGCACCAGGAGGACTACTACGATTGTGCCCCGTTCGTAAGGCGAGCACCTCAAAGAGAGAAAGCCGAAAACCGATCGTCATGATATAGTGAGAGACTGGTCAACCACTCAATGACTCACTTTGGAATGTTTAGGATTCCTCCGCATTAACGAAGGAGCGGTTTTCGGTCGAGCACATACGCACCCGAATTGGGAGAGTGCGGTGCCCCCAGGGGCTATATAGTAGCCCCACCCACGAACTCCTATGGCTAAGTGAAAGTGATAAAGCATTATAGTCCGGTTGCCTAGTTTGCTACGCTACCACCTCCTTAATAGGACCAAGACGTTGGATTAAGTGTGACAAAGCGCTTTCTTTGCAAACACCCCGCACTATGTGCGTGGGGGCTGAAACCAAGGACTGCCATCTTTCGAGTTATATATACATATACATAAGCGGTCGCATGTGAGTAGGTTACTAATTGAACGCACAAGTATAAAAAGCTCTTATATTATATTGAAACATTGTTTTCACAAATCATACATGTCATTTAAACATAATATCCTTGAGCATGCGTCTCTATTAAGCAGCGCCTGCGGAACTTCTTCAAAGTAGTGCTCGGCGGTACTGGCTTCTGTCCGAATCTTGGGATGCAACGTCGGTGGCCTTCATCTCTCTGCCGGTATGTCTTGACACGGGCCAGAGCCATCTGCGCTCCTCAATACACGCCGACCGCTTCATTACGTCGATACGCGGTACCGCACCAAGGAACTGCTGCACTAAACCAAAATAACTCTTCGGCTAGGGTCAGCCCTACCACAAATGAGTCAAGATATGCTTCATGGCAAATCCGGATAATCGATTCAGCTCGGCCCATTCGGCCAACCGATCGGTCAACGGAAGAGGACTCTCCGGACTATGGAATTGCGACCAATATAGCTCTTCCCTTCGATGCCCCTTCTGGTCCCGGAAGTGCTCAACCGCGTCCGCAGCGCTCGCCGCCAAGTCCAGATAAGCATCCTCCGAACTCCATAACTTATCCAACTGAGCATACTTTGGATCTGTATATTTCCTCCATGGCGAAACGGTTTTCTAGCCGCAATTGCCCCGGCCTGACTCAGCTCCTCCTTGGCAGCTCTCAAAGCCGAATGGGCATTGTTGGATTCAGCGGCGGCCTTTTTCAGGCCCTCTTGCTCCGCTTGACATTGTTTTTCAAGAACCTCGCAGCGATCGGTAGTATTCTTCAACTTTCGGCCATATCGGCCATTTCCTCCTTGCTTGGCGGTGAGCAGCCTGTTCGCTTTTTAGCTCTTGACGCCCTTAAAGCGGCCGCATCACTAATTCTGGCTTGCTCTTTCGCTCGGGCGAGTTCCGCCCGCAGCTCCTCCACAGCAGCGACACCATCTGCATTAAGCATAAAAATAGTAAGACATGGGCGTCAAGCTCCCTTACAAGGTGTCTGCGTAGAAGTCGCATACCTTGTGACTCGGCAAACCGTTTATTGACCAGCGCGATGTCCGCATTCGCCTCGTCAAGTTGCCGCTTTAGTTAGGCATATTCATCGAGTCCGGCCGGCCACGGACGCCCGCCACCTGTTTAGGGCGGCGATATGTTATAAGCGAGATTTTCATCCTCGACGCACGCTGTCAATTTTGACAACATACCGAGTCTCGAGGGCTACTATCTATACGAGGCGCATTCTATATGCATAAGCTGTTAGAAGGTACATCATTTTATGCGTACCTCGAACCACATCAAGAAGCTTCGACGGCTTCATGCAGTCCGCTCTCGCGGATGCAATCCTTTCAATCACCGTACCCATTAGAGCACGGTGATCTTCTTAGATAACCGCCGCCCGAAAGCAGATCCTTCAGCTCCTCCAACTACACACCACTGGCGCCGGACCTTCCTACCCGGGACTTGGGGAACCCTCGCGACGACACCTCGTGGTCGTCCGCCTTGCATGAGGGTCTGCGGCAGGTGGAGGCGTTTCGCTCTCCATCATCTCCGGAAGAAGATCCCCCGAAGACGAGCTCTGCTGAGAAGGGCTGAGATCCGAACTACAAGGTACAATTTCGGTTATCTTAAGAAATAAATACAGGGATGTTCCTCACTTACAAGACCCCTACTTTTTACTTACGGCTCGCTGGAGGGCTGATCCCCTTGGGGAAATAGTGCGGCAGGGTTACTTCCCAGTGCCGGACTCTCTGACGAAGATTCCTTTCCCATCTTTGAGGCCTTGACCTCCGGATCTTCCGAAACGGTCCTCTTCTCCCCTTGAAAGATGGGACTTTTAATCCCTCCTTCCTTGATAGCCTCCTTCAGAGGCGGTGGCTTCCCGCTCCCCCCTTCGCCTTCTTCAAAAGGCGCGGCCTTTAACATCTTGGTCAGCATGGGATCCGGGCGTGGTCTCGGGAGGAGCCGGACACCTTATTAACTTTGCCTTGGCTATCCACTCCTGTTCAAGAAACGGCTCCTTTAAAGGGCGTATATATATATATATATATATATGATAAATAAATGAACAGCTTGTCCGGTTACAGGACTACTTACTTGAGTATCTGGGCGATTACAGCTTAGTCCTGCGTCCTCAGTCAGGTCCGGACACCTCTTTTGTGATCCGAAGAACAGTTTATACATCTCCACGCGCGTCGTGCCCATAAAATTTTGGAGAGCTCGTGGTCCCTCCGGATTAAATTCCCACAGGCGAAGAGGGCGACATTTGCAGGGCAGAAGGCGTCGGATCAACATAACCTGCGCCACTGCAACCAGATTGATCTCTCTTTCTTAGAGGTCTCGAATCGGCCTGCTGACAAAGGAACGTCCTTGGGCGGCCCCAGTCGAGCCTTGTTGGCCCATGACACCGGTCGGCATGGTGGACCTGGCGGAAGGCGGGGCGCCACCCATTTGGTGCCCACAGGAGTGGTGATATAAAACCACTCCCGTTGCCACAAACCAAGCTCCTCTTGAAAAGAGCCCTCGGGCAACGGAGCATAAGCACAATTGCATATGACAGCCCCTCCGCACTCTGCTTGTGATCCCACGATCATCTTTGTCTCCACCTTGAAGGTCTTGAGCCACAATCCAAAGTGGGGGGTAATATGGAGGAAGGCCTCACATACGACAATGAATGACGAGATATGGAGGATGGACTCCGGATTCAAGTCATGGAAATCAATCCCATAATAAAACATGAGCCCCCGCACAAAGGGATCCGTCAGGAAGCCTAAACCCCGACGGAAGTGAGACACGAACACCACGTTCTCGCCGGGCTCGGGAGTGGGAATGACCTGCCCTGGAGCAGGCAGCCTATGCGAGATCTCGCCGGTTAGATACCTGGCGTCTCGCAGCTTTAGCACATCTTCTTCTGTAACGGAGGAAGACATCCATCAGTCGTGCTGGTCGGAGCGGACATCGTCGAAGGTCCGAAGCGCCTAAATTTGAAGCTTTGGGTGTTGGAACTCGGCCGAGGCGAACTTCGATGGAGGGTGTAAAAAGAAGAGGGCCTTGGTCTCATTATAAAGAGGTTGAATACCAAGAGCCCACTCCGTGGTCGATTAGGACTCGCCTTTGATAGAGGGCGTGCCAGCGAACGCAGTTGGGTTACCCACGTCCGTATTGATGAGAATCCCGGAATATGGGGGGCTTGATCTTTGATTTGATAAGGCGTTCCTGGGAAACCGCCTCGCTAAACGCGCTTAGGTGAAACTTTAAAAAATGATTCATATAAAGGCCTGGCCGTGGTGTGATGTCACGCCGCGGAATACGTCAGCAGATCTGTGCAAAAGTTAGTCTCTCTACGGTGGTATGTGGAACTTGTTTTGCAGAGCCGGACACTATCCTTGTGTTCAAAACCTTCTATGAAGTATTCGGAGGAGGAACCGCCTTGCAATGCCGAAGACAATATGCACGCCGGACTCGTCGTCATTGAAACCTGGTTTAGCGGCTACTGAGGGAGTCCTGGACTAGGGGGTGTCCGGATAGCCGAACTATCATCATGGCTAGACTCCAAGACTATGAAGATACAAGATTGAAGACTTCGTCCGTGTCCGGATGGGACTTTCCTTGGCGTGGAAGGCAAGCTTGGCGTCTGGATATGTAGATCTCCTACCACTGTAACCGACTCTGTGTAACCCTAACCTATTCGGTGTCTATATAAACCGGAGGGTTTTAGTCCGTAGGACGGACAACAATCAGACCATAGGCTAGCTTCTAGGGTTTATCCTCCTTGATCTCGTGGTAGATCTACTCTTGTACTACCCATATCATCAATATTAATCAAACAGGAGTAGGGTATTACCTCCAGCGAGAGGGCCCGAACCTGGGTAAAAACATCGTGTCCCTTGTCTCCTGTTACCATCCGCCTAGACGCACAGTTCGGGACCCCCTACCCGAGATCCGCCGGTTTTGCCACCGATAATAACCCTCAGGAATAGCAGGCATATCTTCATCATCACTTTCATCAACACAATCAGTTTCAATAATTTCTTTCTCTCTAGCCTTAGCAATTTGTTCCTCAAGAAATTCACTAAGGGGCACAGTAGTATCAAGCATAGAAGTAGTTTCATCATAAGTATCATGCATAGCAGAAGTGGCATCATCAATAACATGCGACATATCAGAACGAATAGCAGAAGCGGGTTTAGGTGTCGCAAGCTTACTCATAACAGAAGGTGAATCAAGTGCAGAGCTAGATGGCAGTTCCTTACCTCCCCTCATAGTTGAGGGATAAATTGTTGTCTTAGTGTCTTTCAAGTTCTTCATAGTGACCAGCAGATATAAATCTCAAGTGACTCAAAGAATAGAGCTATGCTCCTCGGCAATGGCGCCGGAAATTAGTCTTGATAACCCACAAGTGTAGGGGATCGCAACAGCTTTCGAGGGTAGAGTATTCAACCCAAATTTATTGATCTGACACAAGGGGAGCCAAAGAATATTATCAAGTATTAGCAACTGAGTTGTCAATTCAGCCACACCTGGATAACTTAATATCTGCAGCAAAGCATTTAGTAGCAAAGTAGTATGATAATAGTGGTAAGGGTAACAAAAGAGTAATGAAAGCAAAAGTAATATTTTTGGTGTTTTGTAGTGATTGTAATAGTAGCAACAGGAAAATAAATAAGGGTAAACCAGTATATGGAAAGCTCGTAGGCATTGGATCAGTGATGGATAATTATGCCGGATGCGGTTCATCATGTAACAGTCATAACATAGGGTGACACAAAACTAGCTCCAATTCATCAATGTAATGTAGGCATGTATTCCGAATGTAGTCATACGTGCTGATGGAAAAGAACTTGCATGACATCTTTTGTCCTACCCTCCATTGGCGTTGGGGGTCCTAATGGAAACTAAGGGATATTAAGGCCTCCTTTTAATAGAGAACCGGAACAAAGCATTAGCACATAGTGAATACATGAACTCCTCAAACTATGGTCATCACCGGGAGTGGTCCCGATATTGTCACTTCGGGGTTAACGGATCATAACAGATAGTAGGTGACTATAGACTTGCAAGATAGGATCAAGAACTCACATATATTCATGAAAACATAATAGGTTCAGATCTGACATCATGGCACTCGGGCCCTAGTGACAAGCATTAAGCATAGCAAAGTCATAGCAACATCAATCTCAGAACATGGTGGATACTAGGGATCAAACCCTAACAAAACTAACTCGATTACATGATAAATGTCATCCAACCCATCACCGTCCAGCAAGCCTATGATGGAATTACTCACGCACGGTGGTGAGCATCATGAAATTGGTGATGGAGGATGGTTGATGATGACGACGGCGACGAATCCCCCTCTCCGGAGCCCCGAACGGACTCCAGATCAGCCCTCCCGAGAGGTTTTAAGGCTTGGCGGCGGCTCCGTATCGTAAAACGCGATGATTTGTTCTCCTTTATTTTTTTCTCCCCAAAAGCAAATATATAGAGTTGGAGTTGGCGTCGGAGGAGCTCCAAGGGGCCCACGAGGTAGGGGGCGCGCCCTAGGGGGCACCCCCCACCCTCGTGGACAGGGTGTGGGCCCCCTGGTCTTCATCTTTGGCAAGGATTTTTTATTATTTTCAACTAGCACTAGTAGAAAAACACCTATTAGTCCCGGTTCGTAAGGGCCTTTAGTCCCGGTTCATGAACCGGGACTAATGGGTCGTTACTAATACCTCCCCCCTTTAGTCCCGGTTCTAACACGAACCGAGACAGACGGTCCTCCACGTGGCCGGTCTTGCAAAGCCCAGGCGGGGGCCTTTGGTCCCGGTTGGTGGCACCAAGCGGGACCAAAAGGCATCCAGCGTCGACATTCGATGGTTGGGGTTTTTGTTTTTTTTTAAAGGGGGTTGGGGTTTTGGGGTTAATTTAGGTGTTTCATATATTGTGTTAGCTAGCTAATTAATAGAGAGAAGTGTCCTCTCTTATGTCCGTGCTTGGTCGATGCTACGTACTATATACATATAGCCCTCGACACGCTAGCTAGTAAGAAAATGAAGGGAACCATCGAGTACAGAAGTTCGTCATGCATACCGAGACAAATGATTGATCGACCTCTCCTTCTCCGAGAGATTGGTCGAACAACAAGTTTTAAGTATCATGTCGTCCGAAGCGCTCTTGGCTACATACATGTACAATATATAAGATCTCTCAATTACAGTCCCCTAGCATTTGAAATCAACTTCCACATGGTATTCTCCGGCTTTATTGGTGACGTGGTCAAGAAAGAATCCCGCCAATTCCTCTTGAATTGCTTTAATGCGATCTGGTTCTAGGAGTTCATTCCGCATCTGGCACGTCTAATTTGAAGAAGGGGGTTAATTAATACATATATATGAATGAAACTCAACAGAAATGATGGTGTAATAAAATGAAATTGTGAATATTATTAATTGCTTACGCAGTTCATATTTTCTTTGAGAGTAGCCCGGCTTATTTTTCAAAGTCGTGTTATAGATGAACTCGCACACGTAGTATCCACAGAAATCATTCCCTTGTTCCTGCCACAAGCACTTTACGAGAAATAGAGGTCAATCAAACTGATAATGAAGCATTATAAATGGCATTGATGAATGTATAGCTATAGAATCAACGGGAGATGCACACAACTAGCTAGCCGATGGTACTTACTTTCGGGTATGTATATCGCAGCTCCTTGGCGATCCGGAGCTTTTGCGGTGAACTATCTCCAAACCCTCCAAGACAAAGAAAATAGTTATTATTACTTGAGATATCAGGAAATGAACAAAAATTTGCCGCTATGGTGCGATAATGATCGATTGAACTTACTTGCTGAGCATTTTAGTCATGTCCGCATAGGTGCTGGGATCTTTCCGTCTCGAGTCTAAGACGATTACTAGTCCACGCTCAAGCTTAATCTCCAGAAGAATATAGTGGAACCTGCGCACGCATGCATAACTCATCAATTACATTACTATAACCTTGCTCGAGTAATAAGGGAAACCAAATATGCAAGCGATCGGTAACACTCACTTGCCGTTGTAAGGAAAGAGTATGGTATCTTTGTTTTGATTTTTGATCAACGATTGTAGCAAGTTGTCCTCGGCCTCTTTAACGTGCTTTTCAACCAGAAATACATCTATGATATTTGTGTTAATGAACCCAATATCATAGATTTCATTTTTTTGCACTCGAGGATCTTCAATCTGCATAATATATTGAGGATAATTAATTATAAATACATGCAATGAAAGAGCCGAGCTATATATAGAGAATTAATGACAGAAATAGTACTTACAGGCAGTAGCAAAAGATCGTTAATTTATCGAGGGCCTTTTGATTGAAGAACTCGACGAACTCCTCAAATGGAACAGGCAACAGATCAGTTCCAACGAGGTCGTGCTCCTCTTTAATTCTCGGATACAAAGTATTCGTCCCCAGACTCTCTGCAGGTTTCATGTACCAAGTATGGAATCTTCGCATCATCGTTGTTAGAGATTTTTCATCTTTGACGAGAGGCTTCCCGTACTAAATATCATGTTCTTCCACCTTCATGTATTCAGAAGTGCATCGTCGAGCAGGTAATCTTGTAGATTGCCATAACCGCCACCATCCCGGAACATTAGCGGCGATGTTGCCGCTAGACACATTGAGCGGGGGCACGATTGGTTTGCTTGTTCACCGAGCTGGTCAATTTTTTTCGCAGCTGCTCGTTCTTTTGCTCTTTGATGTCCGACAAGATTCTCCCGACCGCTCCGCTTGGAGATATATACATTCGATGTCGCTCATAGTTGGTTCTCGGCGGAGACTTTGCCGGTTTCCTCGGTGCAGCGAGTGCGCTTCGCTTTCACCGGATCTACCTTCTCCTCCGGAGGTGGATGTCTCTTTGCTTTCAACCCTGCAAACCAGTCATCCACTTCGGTCTGCGTGATCTTTGCATTTTCCTCCTCGGTCCTCTCGTACGGTAACATCTATGGAGTCTTCAGACAAGGACCGAATCTGTATTTCCTCCCGCCTTTGGCTGTACTGCTAGACACCCGGCAGAAGCGGGCAGGCCGGATGTCTTCTTTGCTTGCTTACGAGGTGGAGGAGAAGGACTACGACGCGCCGGAGCAGCGGGAGCGTGGCGGGTCTCTTCCGCCCTTCTTGGCGAGGCGGAGAAGGAGGAGGCTGGCTGCTCGGGCGCGCCGGCGCAGGCGGAGAAGGAGGCAGAGTGCCGCCACGCGCCGGAGAAGGAGGCGGAGTGCCACCACGCGTGCCCTGATCGTCACTCGCTGGAGGAGGAGGCAGTGGAGGAGGCGGAGTGCCCTGACTCGCCGGAGGAGGAGGAGGCGGAGGCGTCCAGTTCGTAAGGTTGATGAGCTCCTTCCGCCATAGGCATGGAGTCTTGAGCGAGAACCCAGCCTAGTCTCCCCTTCACCGGTAGGGTGGTCAAGCAGGAGGTCCTCAAATCCCTCCGTTATTTCATCCA
The DNA here is from genome assembly GCA_021605145.1 of Aegilops bicornis. Lineage (NCBI taxonomy): Eukaryota > Viridiplantae > Streptophyta > Magnoliopsida > Poales > Poaceae > Aegilops > Aegilops bicornis. The sequence continues at coordinate 86,586,763 of CM038674.1, read as the reverse complement.
CCATCACCTTAGCATATCCTTACGGAATCGGTGGCGGTGATAAGTTGTGTCGGGTCCACTAGGATAAACTTGGCCAACAGCCGCCTTGACCTTCAAATTCATACATCGCGCCATAATGTGGCAATGTTGAGACTCCGTGATACCATCCACGGGATAGCTGGCAGGAGCCATCAAGAGATGCTCTGGCTGAAGCAGCTCGGTGGAAGCAACACCGCTTCTCTGCTTTGAGATGGCGGGGTAGCCGGGGAAGCTTGGCAGGTCGTTTGCTGCGATCTGCTGCTTCTCGTTCCTCTTCTCGTTCCTCTAGCCCCATTACCCTTTCGTGCACCGCCTGCAGTTGGTCCTGCTCCAATTTCTTCCTCCTCTCGTGGGTTTTGTAACCCACTGCGTCCGGAAAACCAACCTTCCACGAAAGGGAGCCCGGCGTGCCTCGTGTCCGTCCAGGGTGCTTAGGATTCCCAAGGGCCATTGTGAGCTCGTCCTTCTCCCTGTTTGGAAGGAACGTCCCTCGCTGCACCGCATCGATATAGTGTCGAAGCTTCCTGGTGGTATTTGCGATTGCTCGTCCGTCCACTAGAACTTCCCTATTGGGTCCAAGGTTCCGCCAGCCCGAAGAACCAAGTCCGGCAGCAGTCAGCGATACATTGTCTCTGGTTCGACCCCTTTTCAAGCGGATCATGCACAGCCTTGGACCACTTAGGCTGGGCTTTGAGGTAGCCACGACCCCGTGCGATGGTGAAGCTTCTTCTTCGCAGCATTTTGCTTGTTTATGTCGCCGACATCTTCTTACTCTTTTCCGATGTCTTGTGGGCCATAAATGCGGGCCGATGATCTTTGATCTTCTCATATTTGCCGATGAATTCTGGTGTCTTTTCTTTCTCGACAAACTGGTTCAGCTCTTTCCTCCACCTCCTCATTAGGGTTTCCATCTTCTTAAGAGCACAAGACTTGATTAATTGCTCTTTAAGTGGCTTCTCCGGATCCTCCTCTGGCGGTAGGGTGAAATTTGCCTACAGCTGAGTCCAAAGATCTTCTTTCTGCATATCATTGACATAAGACACCTCAGGGTCTTCCTCCTTGAAGCTTATACCATTGATGGATGCTGATCGAGATCTTGTCCCTAACAAGAACCCCGCTGAGCAGAAAATGCCTTCCTTGTCCGGATGGGTTCAATCGGTTCGTCGTCGGTAGCGATTTCTATGATCTCAAACTTTTCATCCGAGCTCAACTTTTTCTTCGGGCCTCGTCTCCTTACCGAAGTTATGCTCGATCCGGAGGGCTAGAAATTATAAGTAAGAAAGACGAGAGTAATTAATATGTGTACATATACCAAAACAATGGATGCATCAATTAACTAGTCAGCACGGGCTTAACTAATATATATATATACCTGGCGGACTCGGTTCGGTCATCGGAGCGATCGGCCACGGTCTCCTTCTTGTACCTCCATTGTGTCACGGAGCCATCATGAACATAGTCCTCTTCTTGTACCGCCATTAATGGGTCGAAGCCATCATGAACATAGCCCTCTTCTTCACCCAGTCCTTTGGGACCATCGGTGTCGTTGAGAAATGACGCAACTTCATCACTTCCTTGAGCGATTATGTGCCCCAACATCTCTTCGCATTTCTTCGTCTCGAGAGTGCTCCATAGTTTACGCAAATATTTACAACATGTCAATTATTATTCAAACATGGTACAGATGGATATATATATATATATATATATATATATATATATATATATATATATATATATATATATTAGTGGCAAGCGTAGAACTAGCTAGCTAATCACAATAAGGAATCATGTTAGTGGCCTCGTATTTGCTTCTCTAGGGTTTGGGGTCGCCTCGACACAACGCTTCAAGGGTTAATTTGGGTGGCCTCGAGAGAGTTAATTTATCGGGTAGAGGCGCGGAAGGGAGGGTAGGAGACCAACATCGTTTTCTCTCTAGGGTTTGGGTGTCCTCGAGAGTTTTGGTCGAGCGAGAGGGCCGAGGGTGCTGCCATTGTATAAGTTATCACGGTCGAGAGGGGTATATATATCGACCGCCCTCATGTCGAAGTTATCTCGAGGGGGTTATATCGACAACGACGCGACATACATATACATGGGAAAATAATGTTATCGAGGAGGGGGTATCGGTACCCCCCCCCCCTCGTGTTGAAGTTTCTTCTTTCTCCTCTATTCCTTTCTTCTTCTTCTACTCGAGAAAGGAAAATAAGGAAAAGGAAGAAAAGAGGAGGAAGGAAGAAGAAAAAAAATAAGAAAAAAAAGAGGAGAAGAAGAAAGGAATAGAGGAGAAGAAAAATATAGAATTTTTCTTCTTCTCCTCTTCTTTTTCTTCTTATTTCCTCTTCTTATTTATTTCTCCTCTTCTTCCTCTCCTCTTCTTCTCCGTTCTTCCTCTTCTTATTTTCCTTTTTCCTCTCATTCTTTTAGTATTGCTTGTTTTAAAAAATGTTCAAATAGAAAATTTCGAAAAAAACAAAGGTTTTGCCTAATGCATTGTTCATATGAATATACAAACATTTGCATATTCTACAATAATTAATATCACCAAAAAATCTATGAACAGAAAAAACCTAACTTTTCTAAAAATCTATCTTTTGCATATATGAAAACATTAATACACATATGAACAAAAAATACATATATGAATAAAAACATGCTCTGAACAATTTTTTATACATTTTGAACATCTACATACACATAGCCACATACATAACACATATACATTATATATATATATATATATATATATATATATATGAACAAAAAATTAAACTAATAAAAATGAAAAAAACAGAGCCGGTCTTGCGTGGCGGCTCACTGGCGGGCTGACTAGATAGCGATGGCGACGGTGGGGGCGGCGAGGCGCCCGGCGCCTGAAGGCGGACGACGTGGAAGGGCTCGAGGCGGCGCGAGGCGGGGCAGGCGCCAGGCTCGGGAGGCTAGCGACGAGGACGACCTTGAGCTCGGGAGGCCAGCGAGGGCAACACGCAGGTTGAAGCGGCAGCCTTGGCGGCGGCGGCGGCAGCGAGGTGGAGCAACTGGCCCGGCGTCGAGGTGTCGGCGTCATCGGGAAACTAGCGATGAGATTCTGAATTTTTGCAAAGTGTTTGCTTATATAGCAAAGCCATTGGTCCCGGTTCGTGAAACCAACCGGGACTAATGCACCCTTTAGTCCCGGTTGGTGCCACCAACTAGGACCAAAGGACTCTTTTCGGCAGCCAAAAGGCGGAAGCGGCGGCCTTTGGTACCGGTTGGTGCCACGAACCGGTACCAATGCCCCCCCCCCTTAGTCCCGGTTGGTGCCACCAACCGGGACCAAAGGCCCCTGTATTGCACGCATCGGGGCCAAAGTTTAGTCCCACCTCACTAGTTGCGAGGCGGCGCGATGGTTTATAAGCCCCACCGCCGCACCTCTCGATCTCCTCTCCACCGCAGGCTTCGGGCCTACTTGCTATTGCTTTGCACTGATGGGCCTTGAGACCTCTGCGGGCCTGAATCCTGGCCCATAGTAGGGTTTCATGTCGTATTCAGGCCGTGGGGGCCCAATAGGAGGCATTTTTTTGTTTTTTTTTTCTTTACTTATTGTTGCTATTATTATTTTTTTCCAGTTTTTTTGTTTTGTTTTCTGCATTATTTATTTTCTTTTTTTTGCTTTATTTTTTAATTCTTCTTGCTTTTAGTTTTAGGAAAATTATAAACTTTACATTAGTGCCATTACTTTTCAAATTTGAAAACACTTTTTTGTTTTTTGTTTTCTTTCTTGCTTTATTTATTTTATTTTGTTTCTACTTACAACAAAATACTTATTGTTGTTTTTGTTTTGATTTCTGCATTATTTATTTTCTTTTTGTTTTTGCTTTACTTTTCAATTCTTTTTGCTTTTAGTTTTAGGAAAATTATAAACTTTCTGTTAGTGCCATTAGTTTTCAAATTTGAAAACACTTTTTTTTTTTTTCTTTTCTTTCTTGCTTTATTTATTTTATTTTGTTTCTACTTACAACAAAAACTTATTGTTGCTATTTTTAATTATTACGAGGGCGAACCATAAGACATTAAAGCATTTCAAATGAACTCTAAAAAGTTGAAAGTTGGCATGGTATCATACTAAATCGATTACAAAGTTGGCATGGTATCATCATAATAGTTGCGGGAGAAAGTCTTCACTTTTTCTTCGCTTGTGTCATTTGCTTATTGCAGTAACCATGGATAATCTTCATCGTTTATCGGGATGCGGGGTCAGCCTTGACTTTGAAGGGAGGAATTTCATGAAACTTTTCATAATCTTCAGACATGTCATCTTGTCCTCCACTCCCACGATGTCCCTTTTTCCTGAAAGAACTATGTGGCGCTTTGGCTCATTGTATGATGTATTCTCTTCCTTATCTTTTCTTTTCCTCGGTATGGTAGACATGTCCTTCACATAGATAACCTGTGCCACATCATTGGCTAGGACGAACGGTTCGTCAGTGTACCCAAGATTTTCGGATCCACTATTGTCATTCCGTCTTTGTGGGTCTACACATACCCGCCTCGACAGATTGAAACATTTGCACTTATACTAAGGGACCTTAAAATCATGTCCTTAGTCTTGTTCCCATATGTCCACTGTGTAAACATAATATGTTTCCTTTACCATATCTGTTGCTTCATCAAAGCGGACACCGCTGTTTTGGTTGGTGCTCTTTTGATCTTGGTCAATCGTGTAAAATGTATTCCCATTTATCTTTTATCCTTTCCAAATCAATACAGTCAAAGATGGTCCCCTGGACAACAAGTACATCTCATCACAAACAGTGTTGTCACCTCTTGTACGTGCTTCCAACCAACTGATGAAAGTCCTGATGCGTTCAAATGTAATCCAGTCGTCGCACTGCTCCGGGTGTTTGGAGCGCAGACTGTTCTTGTGTTCATCGACATACGGGGTCACCAAGGTAGAGTTCTGTAGAACCGTGTAGTGTGCTTGAGACCAAGAATATCTGTCCCTGCATATTATTGAGTCCCTTCCAAGCGTGCCTTTTCCAGTCAGTCTCCCCTCATACCGCGATTTAGGGAGACCTATCTTCTTAAGGCCAGGAATGAAGTCAACACAAAACCCGATGACATCCTCTGTTTGATGGCCCATGGAGATGCTTCCTTCTGGCCTAAGCGATTCTGGACATATTTCTTTAGGACTCCCATGAACCTCTCAAAGGGGTACATATAGTGTAGAAATTTCGTGGCCCGTAATGACAATCTCATCAACTAGATGAACTAGGACGTGCGTCATGATATTGAAGAAGGATGGTGGGAACGCCATTTAAACCGACAAGACATTGCACCACATCACTCCTTAGCCTTGGTATGATTCTGGATCGATCACCTTGAGAGATTGCATTGAGGAATGCACATAGCTTCACAATGGCTAATCGGACGTTTTCGGTAGAAGCCCCCTCAATGCAACCGGAAGCGATTGCGTCATAATCACGTGGCAGTCATGAGACTTTAGGTTCTGGAACTTTTTCTGGCATATTTATTATTCCCTTTATATTCGACGAGAAGCGGTCGGGACCTTCATCTTGAGCAGGCATTCAAAGAAGATTTCTTTCTCTTCTTTCGTAAAGCGTAGTTGGCGGGACCTTCATACTCTTGCTTGAGGCATGCCCTCTTTTTCGTGCAAGCGTTGCAGGTCCTCCCATGCCTCAGGTGTATCTTTTGTCTTCCCATACACGCCCAAGAAGCCTAGCAGGTTCACGCAAAGGTTCTTCGTCACGTGCATCACGTCGATCGAAGAGTGGACCTCTAGGTCTTTCCAAAGAGGGTAGGTCCCAAAATATAGATTTCTTCTTCCACATGGGTGCGTGATTCTCGGCGTCATTCGGAACAGCTAGTCCGCCGGGACCCTTTCCAAAGATTACGTGTAAATCATTGACCATAGCAAATGCGTGATCACCGATGCGCATGGCGGGCTTCTTCCGGTTGATCTGCCTGCCTTTGAAATGCTTGCCTTTCTTTCAACGATGATGGTTGGTCGGAAGAAATCGACGATGGCCCGGTACCCATTCTTCCTGCAGCTTGCGGTATATACTATCGGTGTCAAGTAAACAATGCGTGCATCGTGGTATCCCTTGTTTGTCCGTCACGAAAGGTTCTTGAGAGCGGGCCAATCGTTGATGGTCACGAACAACAACGCCTTCAGGTTAAATTCCTCCTGTTTGTGCTCATTCCACGTACGTACACCATTTCCATTCCACAGCTGTAAAAGTTCTTCAACTAATGGCCTTAGGTACACATCAATGTCGTTGCTGGGTTGATTAGGTCCTTGGATGAGAACTGGCATCATAATGAACTTCCGCTTCATGCACATACAAGTAGGAAGGATAAACATACATAGAGTCACGGGCCAGTGTTGTGATTGCTGCTCTGCTCCCGAAAGGATTAATGCCATCCGCGCTTAAAGCAAACCATACGTTCCTTGGCTCACTTGCAAACTCATCCCAAGACTTTCTCTCGATTTTTCTCCACCGACCCGTCGGCGGGTGCTCTCAACTTCCGTCTTTCTTACGGTCCTCACTGTGCCATCGCATCAACTTGGCATGCTCTCCGTTTACGAGCAGACGTTTCAACCGTGGTATTATAGGAGCATACCACATCACCTTCGCAGAACCCTCTTCCTGGGGGCTCGCCGTCAACATCACCGAGGTCATCTCGTGCGATCTTATACCGTAATGCACCGCATACCGGGCATGCGTTCAGATCCTTATGCGCACCACGGTAGAGGATGCGATCATTAGGGCATGCATGTATCTTCTGCACCTCCAATCCTAGAGGGCATACGACCTTCTTTGCTGCGTATGTCTTTGTCGGGCAATTCGTTATCCTTTGGAAGCTTCTTCTTCAATATTTTCGGTAGCTTCTCAAATCCTTTGTCGAGCACAACATTCTCTGCCTTCCACTGCAGCAATTCCAATGCGCTACCGAGCTTTGTGTTGCCATCTTACAATTGGGGTACAACCCTTTTTGTGGTCCTCTAACATGCGATCGAACTTGAGCTTCTCCTTTTGACTTTCGCATTGCGTCCTTGCATCGACAATGACCGGTGGAGATCATCATCATCGGGCACATCGTCTGGTTCCTCTTGATCTTCAGCAGCTTAGCCGTTGCAGCATCATCATGCACATCATCTGGTTCCTCTTGATGTTCAGTACCATCACCGTATTCAGGGGGCACATAGTTGTCATCGTACTCTTCTTCTTCGCCGTCTTCCATCATAACCCCTATTTCTCCGTGCCTCGTCCAAACATTATAGTGTGGCATGAAACCCTTGTAAAGCAGGTGGGTGTGGAGGATTTTCCGGTCAGAGTAAGACTTCGTATTCCCACATATAGGGCATGGACAACACATAAAATCATTCTGCTTGTTTGCCTCAGCCACTTGAGAAAATCATGCACGCCCTTAATGTACTCAGGTGGTTTTCTTGAACCGTACATCCATTGCCGGTTCATCTGCGTGCATTATATATAATTAAGTGTGTCAAAAATCATTACTGAGAACATCATGAATAGATAATTAAGTGACCAAATTAATAGAAGTTCATCATCACATTAAAACCAAAGTACATACATAGTTCTCATCTAACAACATAAAGCTCTGCGAGCATCTAAATTAATTAAACCATACACTTTGAAACTATGTAAAACATTTCAATGTGAAAACAAATGTGATCATAATACGCAACCAATGTAATAACTGATCCAACGGCATAATGATACCAAGCCTCGGTATGAATGGCATATTTTCTAATCTTTCTAATCTTCAAGCGCATTGCATCCATCTTGATCTTGTGATCATCGACGACATCCGCAACATGCAACTCCAATATCATCTTCTCCTCCTCAATTTTTCTAATTTTTTCCTTCAACAAATTGTTTTCTTCTTCAACTAAATTTAACCTCTCGACAATAGGGTTGGTTGGAATTTCCGGTTCAACAACCTCCTAGATAAATAAAATCTATGTCACGTTGGTCGGCATAATTGTCATAAACAATAAATGAACCAATAGTTATGAAAATATAATATATACCGCATCCGAATCATAGACAGGGCCGAGGGCCGATGAGGCGGATACCAAAACCATCTCACTATATAAGATGCAATAATAAAAGTAAGAAAATTATACAAGTATCTATATAAACATACTAGTAAGAATTTTTTTTTTCCTTTCAGAAAGAAGATATGAACAAGAGGCTCACCACGGTGGTGCCGGCGAGGAGATCGGCGCTTGAGCGATCGGCCGGTGAAGACGGGGCAGGACGTGACGGACCGCTAAACCTAGACAAATATTAAGGAAAATGGAGCTTGGAGGTCGAGCTTGGAGAGGAGAAAGCTTAAGTAGTGTGGCTCGGGCATTCCATCGAACACCTTGTGTGCATAGGAGGTGAGCTAGAGCACCACAAAGCTCTCCCCTCGCCGGCCACAAAAAACAGGCACCGAGTGCTCTGCTCATGGCGAGGGGTATATGTAGGCAACTAATTGGTCCCGGTTGGTGACTTGAACCGGGACTAATGGGCAACCTTTGGTCCCGGTTCGTCCCACCAACCGGGACCAATGGTGGTGGGCCAGGCGAGGCCCATTGGTCGGTTCGTCCCTGCTTAGGGACCAAAAGGTCGAACGAACGGGACCAATGGCCCACGTGGCCCGGCCGGCCCCCGGGGCTCACGAACCGGGTCCAATGCCCCCATTGGTCCCGGTTCTAGATTGAACCGGGACTAATGGGCTGGCCGGACCTGGACCATTGCCCCCTTTTCTACTAGTGTAGACGTTCCGTGGAGTTTTAGGTCATTCCGAGAACTTTTGTTTCTTCACATTAATAACACCATGGAAAGTATGCTGAAAACAGCGTCAGTCCGGGGTTAGTTCCATTCAAATCATGCAAGTTAGAGTCCAAAACAAGGGCAAAAGTGTTTGTAAAAGTAGATACGACGGAGACGTATCATAATGCACTCCGGGACGAAAGAAGGAGCGATCATCACCAACGGTCGAATGTATAGACTACGCAAGCTGAGAGTTTTCAAGAAAAAGACTCGGTAGACCGATAGTCAACCCGTGATGAATAATAATGATCTAATTTAGTTTGTTAGTACATATATTGAATTGTACAAGTTTAATCTTTGAATTATGAACCTAGGAAATGTCATTATCGGACGATGAAAGTCTCCCGGGGGAGTGCGACTGGTGCAATTACGACCGGGGTTTGTGCGACAGGCGTCACCTGAACGAAGGTCGGCGCTTAAGCATTAATGTCTAGGAGACCTTTGATGTTGAAACGGTACGCAATGACGACAAGTCTTTTTTCATAATTAAGCATGACTTCAACTATTTCAAAATGTAATTTTCATCTTTTATAATTCGAGTAGCTTATCCCATGCCATGCAAGACGCTATGTCTCGGAAGGATGGATTTTGAAGACCATGAAAATTTTGAAACAAAGAAAATTCACCTAAGGACCCATCATGGTATGGATTTTGAAGTAAATCTGTACAATTCTGAGAGCGTAACCCATTTTGGTTGCACAAATTGGGAAGCACTTTCTAAGATGTATGGTTTTTATGAGGGTATGCTTGTCACCATGGATCTTGGTGATCCTGACATAGACCAAGAAAATATGGACATTTGGGTCCTTGTTGATACGCTTCCAATTCTACCGCTATGTGAGTTTCTCGAACAAAGTTATTAACTAATTTATATTGTTTATTTCAAAATAGTTGACAGCTTATTTCCATTGACAGCTTATTTTCATTCTTCAAACAATGTGCGGAAGATGGTAGACAGAACCTACTACACCAATGGCTCTGAGTTAACTTATCAGGAGAAAAATCATCTGACCGCATTTTGTACTGATCTTGAGAATTACAATGTCCGGTCATCCTACGAACCTACAACCAGATGTATTAGAATGGTCGCCTTGATGTTTTGAACATACAGCCAGGTCATCCTACGAATCACACCTGTCCATATCAGATTTCTAAAACCGGTGAAGACATGATAATCAAAGAATGGAAAAAATGTATATGGTAAGTCGTAGGGAGGTTCTTGGAAGCAACATTGTGCGAAAGGCAAGAATTGGAGACAGGATAATGTCCATTCTCCATAATGGAGAGTCAGGGGCTATCTTGTTTTATGCTATTTTACCTGAGAGAAGGTAGTAGGTCCTAGCTAATACTCATGATCATGTGCTAAGAACAACTAAGTAGGATTGGTTAGATGACTATGATGATGATGTGGTATCGAGTAGAAGTTGTATGATCGATGATGATGAGTATGACTTGTTATTATGATACCAATGATGAGTTATTTATTATTATGATCGATGATGCATGATGCTAAGTTGTTATATGAGCATTATGAGTTATTATATATATTAGTAAGTGAAATGAACATGGATTAGATTAAAGTGGAGGCAACATGTGATGTGGTGCACATCGAAAGTACTACTAATCCAAACTAGATCAAGTTTGGATTAGAGTAGTACTTTCGACATGCACCACATGTTGCCTCCACTTGAATCTACTCCAAGTTCATTTCACCCATTGTTATATATAATAACTAATCATGGTCGTAAAATCATATGATGAAAGTATTGTATATAAAACCACAACAAAAAAAGCTATATTTTTTAAAATACAGGAAAAGTTAGCAGCAACGCTTTTCAGAAGAAACGCTACTGCTACTTACTACTAACAGTAGAGCTTTCCCAACGAAAGCGCTACTGATAACTAGGTATAGCAGTATCGCTCCCTTTCTAGTGCTACTGCTACTAGTTAGCTGTAGCGTCTTAGTGATAGCGCTTGTACAAGTGTTACTGCTAGCTATAAAACAAGTGCTACTACTAGGGTTTTCCCTAGTAGTGTAAGCTGAAGGCACAAGATGATCTAGTGAAGTCTTTACAACGTATGGGGCCAATCTTTATTCCATGCAAGGCAAACCAGTGCTAGTGATGCCAACAATGCCAGAGTGAAACATTGTGAGTTTCATTCGAACTATTTCTATCACCATTTTCGGCATTACCATATGCATTCTTCTTATTGGGTCAATCCATCATAAGGGTCGAACAATGTTTCGGTAGTTCCACCTCAAGTTGGTGAAGTTGGGGAAGCAGAAGGAATGACGCCTTTTGATGTTGATGTTCCCACTCCGATCTCCAAAACCGCGTGAATTTCATGTTATGTTGTGTTGGAAACTCTTCCTTGTGTGTGCTTGAGAACTATTGCATCATGTGTGTTCTTGAGACTTGTGAACTTGTCGTACTCGAGTGTGATTGACAACTATTGCACCTTTTATGCACTATTGCTTTTATGTGGTATGTTCTTGAGAATTTTTTTTTTATGCAATGATGCTTATATATGAGATGTTCAATGTGTGATGTAAAAATATACAGCTGTTGTATATGTTTTGCTGTAGGGATGTAAAGAAAAGACTGTTGGACAAAACTTTACCGTGAGTGACTCTCAAAAATAAAACTTGTGCTGAGAGGGTTCTCGGTAAAGACTCTTGAACTGGAGCAGGATACAACCTTAAGGACTCTCGGAAGAACGTACCAACCTGTAAAGCCTGACACCTTTACTGAGAGCAACATGGTCTCGGCAAAAGGTATAATGTTTGCCGAGAGTGGCACTCGGCAAACTACAGACTCGGCTGTCAGGTCGTAGCCACGTGTCTGTTTCCTAATTGTTGGCTTTGCTGAGCGTGACTCTCGGCAAAGAAAGCGCTCGGCGTATGTTGCGGGACCAAGCTGTCAGGTGGTCGACACGTGGCTTTTTCCTATTGGCTTCCTTTGTCGAGGATGGCTCTCGGCAAAGATGGCGCTCGGCCTATTATGTCGAAGCCACCTGCCAGGCGGTAGACACGTGGCTTTTCCTATTGGCTATGTTTGCCGAGGGAAGCTCTCGGCAAAGACACCACTCGGTGTTTGCTACGGGACCCACCTGTCAGGAGCAGGACACGTGGCTCTTTCCCATTGACTTTCTTTGCTAGGGGTGGATCTTGGCAAAGCTCTCCGGGGCCCACATGTCAGGTGCTTGACACATGTTCGTTTCCCATTGACTAGCTTTGCCGAGGGCGGCTTTCGGCAAAGTGACGCCACGTGGCAACCTCCGTCTCCGTCTACCGTCTGTGAGTTGCTTTATGTTGCCGAGAGGCACTGTTTGGCACTCGCAAAGAGTTTGCCAAGTGCCTATGTTCTAAATCTCGGCAAATTTCGGTTTGCCAGAGAGGTGTACTTCGGGTGGCCTTTGCCGAGTACAACTCTCGGTTAAGTCTTTGCCGAGGGTTTTAGACCCTTTGCCGAGTGTTCCTGGCACTCGGCGTAGGGTGCGATTCCAGTAGCGTAGGGTAGTGTAAGAAGGTTGAGTAACCGACCTGTGTCAAACCGATATAGCCCACCTACCTTTGCTTAGGCGGTACCAGCAACAAGTGTCCTGCTCTCGTGTATTGGCCGTGGGCTGTAAATAGCCTTTCGATTGCACAGTACTACTCACCCCACCCAGAAAATTCTCCACCCTAGTTCATATCAACCGGTAGGGCGACCCATCGGAGAAGATTAGGAGGAACTTGAAGAAAGCAGGTATGGCATGGCCTGCTAGTTTTGTCCAGCACCGGTCTTGCCACGTGTGTAGTCTTCATAGAATCTTTGGGTAGTTGGAGCTAGCAACATTCCTCATAAAGGCTACATGTCCTTTCTTTTTCCATCAATCCAGATCCTGTACTAGATATGATGTTCTTGCTCCGCGCTGGTAGGAGATGTTGTGTTGTTGATAGATGGATAGTCAAGATTATAAAATACTAGGAATTGCATCAGATCGGTTCCATGCTATTTGATTCATACCTTGTTTCACTAACGAATTTATTTGCTGGCTTAAGAAAGAACAACTAGTACTTGTTGGTATGAGAATGTGAGAACAAGTAGTACTAGTACTACAGGATCCTGACATGCGTACATCTCTTGTGAAAAGAAATATTTCTCATGGCTAGCTAGCATGCATGCAAGCCGTTGCACGTCTCAAACTAATAATCATGAATAGTACCAAAAATCAAGCTATGCACGTCTCACTCCACATGGCCAAGTACTATAGAACGAGTTGTTACATCCCAGTACTACACATAGCTGTCGATGTCTCTACTGTTGGCACCTGCAAGTTGCATGAAATAATAGGCTGATGTGAGTTAGTAAGATGCTTAAGTTGGAGCTCATATTTAAGTGAGGAACGTCAAGGCAAGACTGTGCATATCAGTCTTCTTTCTTAACCGAACTCTTAATATATGTTGATAAATTAATTGATCAGTAGCACTAATGTGTTTACACATGAAGATAAGTGATGCGCTGGCAATAATTATAATGGCGCAAACCATTGATGAATATTTGACAGATTGATCAAACGATGTTCGAGTAATTTAAGAACGTACATCGTTCTGATCATGGTAAGTACGGTATGTAAAGCCTGGGGTGGTCGATGACTGAAAATATCGGTACGCGGCTAATTTAGTCAGTACGAGTGTGAGATGGAAGATTCCAGGAGATAGGTTTTTACCATTGGTGGAGATTACGATCTATCTATCTATCTATCTATCTATCTATCTATCTATCTATACCTCTATACCTACCTATACTAATTTGTCACTTCCTACTAATTCCCACGTTAATTAGAAATTAGGAGCCGTTAATCTGGTGGGACCGAGTTATAACGGTGTAGATCTAATTAAGGACTCCATAGACATTCCCACTTTAATCAGAAATAAGGAGCCATGAATCGGATGGGACCGAGTTAAAAGAAAAAAAATGTAACAAAGATCACGTGTAAACAATATTCTACCGTGAGATACATAAGAGTCCTCAACAGAAGTCCCACCTGCAGTCCCCTTTTAAAAAAAATTCTTCCACGCCCTAAGCAACTTTCTCAGCCCTCGCAAATTGGCAGTGACCAGGCATCAACAAAGCCCTAGGGCTCTCCTAATCCTCCTCCTCTTGCAACCTTTGAAACTACAGCCCCAACCACGTTGCCCATCTGTGACCTCAAGCAGCCCCATGGCACTGCCGCCATGCAGAAGGCCAGTGCATCTTAAGGTGCGGAACAGTGACAATGGTCAGCCTGCTGGTGCCGCGGCAGTAGCGAGCCTGAGGGCTGGGATGGTTTACGATCAGCAAGGGTAACAGCCAGGTATTGTTCTGTTTTGTCGACCTAATGATCAGAGAAAAGGTGTATTCCACTTTGCTTTATCATTTCTTATTAGTTGTAGATAATTTATATTGAGATAAATTAGCATCGTTTCTTGAACAAACAATTCTTGAACTATGGTTCGAGAGATAGGACAAACATACAAGAAATATGATACACAATAACCAATTCATATATTAGTGCAGACTACCAATTCTGTCTATTGCTTAGATTTATATGTCAGCATAATAGTGTTTCTGGCAGTTTACCTACTGCACATAGTGTCCTCTGAAAGCTTTAAACAAATTACGTTGACCTGCCACGTTGATTCCACAGTTTATAATGATTTGTCGATCTGATCAACACAGGATCGACGTATGTTTCTGTTTATGGTGGGCAAGGAGGAGAAGCGATCTCTCTAGCATGGACACCCTCTGCAACTACTCACGAAGTATGAACAATCCCTGATGCCTAGATCATAGAGAAATCTCTTCCAGTTTTGGGCTTTTGGCCGTCGACCCTCTCTTCGGCTCCAAGGTCGACTTCACTAATATGGTTGACGATATTCACCAGCATTGGAGTTCTAGGTTCTCATGGTCATGGAATCATTGGTTGAATCTTCTTCCTGGTGCAAAAATATGTTGATATACACTCTGTACAAGAATCTGCTAGGTGTTTTCCTGCTGTTTGCCCATTTTGACCAGTGCAAGTTCTATTTGAAATCTCCATGTGTTTCTTGGGAAGCACATGACAACAATCATAGACTCACTGGCAGATGCCTTATCTTGCGTTTTGTTGAGTAGAGGTGCGCGCTTCACTTTCACTGGATCTACCATCTCCTTCGGAGGTGGAGGTTTCTTTGCAATGGTCCCTCACTTCGGCAGCATATATGTCATCGTTTTCCTTGTCGGTCCTCTCATATGGTACCTTTTCTGGAGCCTTGAGACATGGACTGTATTTGAATTGCTTCCCGCCTCTGCTTGTACTGCTAGCCGTGGGAGTGGCGGCGTCTTTCTTCCTCCATTGCTGACGCGGCAGAGTCCGCTGACACGCCAGAGGAGGCGGAGTGCTCCGACGGGCCGGAGGAGGCGGAGTGCCATCACGCGCCAGAGGAGGCGGAGTGCCCTGACGTGCCGGAGGAGGCGGAGTGCCCTGATCACTCGCCGGAGGAGGAGGAGGAGGAGGCGGAGTTCCCTGACTCGTCGGAGGAGGAGGAGGAGGCGTCCAGTTTGGAAGCTTAATGTACTCCTTCCTCCATAGATAGGTACTCCTTAAAGCATAAACCATATGATTCTCCCCTTCACCTGTAGGGTAGTCAATCTCCAGCTCGTCAAATCCCTCCATTATTTCATCCACCGCAACAACGGCATAGCCATGTGGAATCGGACGGCAGTGAAAAGTTCCGTCAGCTTGAGGAGGTGCAACAGAGCCGACAACCGCCTTCAGAGTCAGGTTGTGGCATTTCTTCATTACCTCGCAATGTTGAGCCTCCGTGATAGTATCCACGGGGTAGCGAGGAGCCTGAAATCAGGCTGAACGAGCTCCGTGGAAGCCGCGCTGCTTCTCCGTTGAGATGGTGGGGTAGCTTCTGGGGTAGCGTCAAAGCAAGGATCTTCGTGCCGCTGAGATGGTTGGTCAGTAGCTGCAAGTTCCTCTAGCTTTGCTATTCTTGCATTGAGCTTCTGCATTTCGCTCACTTCCGCTTTCCTCTTTCTCTCTCGGCTTCTGTAACCATCGCCATCAGGAAACCCAACCACCCACGGGACGGAGCCTGGTGTGCCAAGTGTTTGTCCAGGGTGCTCAGGATTCCCAAGGGCCTCTGTCAGCTCGTCCTTCTCTCTATCGGTAATGAACATCCCTTCCTATGTTGCGCTGATATATTCCTGAAGCTTCTTGAGGGTATTGCAAGTTGCTCGTCCGTCCAATGACACTCCCCTGTTTCTGGGTCCAAATTTCCCCAACCATGAAGAACCAAGTCATTGAACGGTCTGGCCAGTTCAATGTCGCTGGTTGGACCCCTTTAGCAAGCAGGTCTTGCTCAGCTTTGTCCCACAAAGGTCGGGCTTTGTAGTAGCCACCTGACACCGTGTGATGGTGATACTTCATCTTTGCAACATTTTTCTTGTTTGTCTCTAACCTTTTCTTACCCTTATCCGATTTCTTGTAGGCCACAAATGCGGGCCAGTGATCTCTTATCTTCTCATATCGGCCGGCGAATTCTGGAGTCTTCCCTTTGTCGATAAACTTTGTGTTCAACTCTTTCTTCCAGTTCCTGAATAGATCGGTCATCTTCTTAAGAGCAAACGCCTTGACCTTTGGCTCTATAACTGGCTTATTCGGATCCTCCTCTGGCGGTAGACTGAAATTTGCCATCAGCAAGGTCCAAAGATTACCTTTCTGTCTATCCTTGACATAAGATACTTCCGGGTCGTCCTTACTCTTATTTCATTGCTGGATGCTTATCGGGACGTTGTCCCTAACAATAGCTCCGCACTGACTAACAAATGCGTCCTTGGTCCGCTTGGGTTCAATCGATTGGCCATCGTCTCTGATTTTTGTGATTGTGAACCTTTTATCCTAGCGCAACCTTTTCTTCGGGCCTCATCTTTTTACGGAAGTTCGGCTCGATCCGGAGGGCTATAAAAGAAGGAAAAAAGCGTTAATATATGTACGTATCAAAACAATTAATGCATCAAGTCAGCACAGGCTTAATTAATATATATACCTCGCTGGACTTTGCAACAGCTCCCTCCTTCGTTCGGTCACTGCTACCTCTTGAGCACTGCGTTGGTTTTCCCTAGAAGTGGAAAGAGTGATGCAGCAAAGTAGCGTAAGTATTTCCCTCAGTTTTTTAGAACCAAGGTATCAATCCAGTAGGAGGCTACGCGCGAGTCCCTCGCACCTACACAAAACAAATAAATCCTCGCAACCAACGCAATAAGGAGTTGTCAATCCCTACACGGTCACTTACAAGAGTGAGATCAGATAGATATGATAAGATAATATTTTTGGTATTTTTATGATAAAGATGCAAAGTAAAATAAAAGCAACGAAAATAACTAAGTTTTGGAAGATTAATATGATGGAAAATAGACCCGAGGGCCATAGGTTTCACTAGTGGCTTCTCTCATGAGCATAAGTATTTTATGGTGGGTGAACAAATTACTGTTGAGCAATTGACAGAATTGAGCATAGTTATGAGAATATCTAGGTATGATCATGTATATAGGCATCACGTCCGAGACAAGTAGACTGACTCACCTGCATCTACTACTATTACTCCACACATCGACCCCTATCCAAAGATGCATCTAGAGTATTAAGTTCCTAAGAACAGAGTAACGCCTTAAGCAAGATGACATGATGTAGAGGGATAAATTCATGCAATATGATAAAAACCCCATCTTGTTATCCTTGATGGCAGCAATACAATACATGCCTTGCTGCCCCTACTGTCACTGGGAAAGGACACCGCAAGATTGAACACAAAGCTAAGCACTTCTCCCATTGCAAGAAAGATCAATCAAGTAGGCCAAACCAAACTGATAATTCGAAGAGACTTGCAAAGATAACCAATCATACATAAAATAATTTAGAAGATTCAAATATTGTTCATAGATAAACTTGATCATAAACCCACAATTCATCGGTCTCAACAAACACACCGCAAAAGAAGATTACATTGAATAGATCTCCATGAGAGAGGGGGAGAACATTGTATTGAGATCCAAAAAGAGAGAGGAAGCCATCTAGCTAATAACTATGGACCCGAAGGTCTGAGGTAAACTACTCACACTTCATCGGAGGGGCTGTCGTGGTATTCTCACGGGGGGGGGGGTGCAGGACGACATATGCCACAAGGTGGCTTCGTGTGAGGGCAAGACTGCTGCCGGAATATCCAGGGACGGGTATGCGAGTAGCACGCGCTAGTTTACCCAGGTTTGGGGCTCTTCGGAGAGATAACACCCCTACTCCTGCATGTCTGAGTATATATCCAGGGTGTACATCAGGTAGTACAAAGTGCTCACTGAGGCTATGTCTGGGATCGATGTCATGGGCATCTGACTCTGTATATGTTTGTGTCCGGAGTGAGCATGCATGCTCTAGTGGCCAAGCATGGCCGTGGTGGAGTGTGTGGCCGTGGGAGTCCATCCTCCGTGGGAGTCCATCCTCCTGGATGGATGGATGAGGCCTCCTTTTATAGTGCGTAGCTAGCTTAATGTGTAAGCTAGCTAGTGGCATGGGTGGTAGTAGCTTTGGTTTAGCTTACAAGCCAAGCTATGTAGGCATAGCTAGTGGCATGGTGCATGTCATTCTTGTCCCCTAGGGTACTTTATAAATCAGTACCCAGGGGACACGGTACTATATAGATGACGTGTGTGATGCAGTCGTCACAGTCGAGTCATGTCGGGCTGCAGTTGACTTGAACAGCGGATGGTTGGAAGCGATCGAAAGCCCGGCCTGGTGGAAGCGATCGGCAGCCGGCAGCGACCAGGGCGGCGGGAAGTCGGCAGCCCGGCGGCGAGGGGCCAGGCGATCGGCAGCCAATGAACCGGTGGTGGAGCAATCGGCGACTAGCGATCGGCTGGTGGGCAATCGACATCCAGCTGACCGGCGGGTAGTTGGACTGAGGGGCTTTGCTAGCCCCAATTTCTTGAAATATCGTCTTGCCGTCTTTGGGATACCCGTCGTCAATAACTCCGACAGGGGCTATGGTGTTGATATAGAAGCCCTCTGTGATCGATGCCCCTTCCGGCGGAGCTCCGGAACAGGCCCCAAGATGGGATCTCGTGGGTACAGAAGGTTGCGGCAGTGGAATTAGGTTTTTGGCTCCCTATCTGATCGTTTGAGAGTGCATTAGGTATATATAGGAGGAAGGAGTATGTCGATTGGAGCAACATGGGGCCCACGAGGGTGGAGCACAATGCTGACCGGCGATGTTAATCCTGTGGAGCGATCATCACCAATGATCGGGCCCGGTGGAAGCGATCAGCTGACAGAGCCAGACCGGTGGCCGGGTAGTTGGACTGAGGGGCTTTGCTAGCCCCGATGTCTTGAAATATCGTCTTGCCGTCTTCGGGATACCCGTCGCCAATAACTCCGATAGTAGCCCTCGAGCCTCCGGGCAACTTGGCAAAGTTGGGCGGAGGTTCCTTGGCAGGTGTTAATGTAGTCTCCAAGCCTCCGAGCGAGGAGTGGGGTTCCCCATGGAAATGATCAGAAAAAAAGACGAAGTTAGTCCACGCAGATGTATCAAATGTTTTCTTTAAGCATTGCATGTTTTAAGAAGAGGGTGCCGACTCGGTTTCGTCCGAGCCCCCTTAATCTTTTTCTCGTTCTCTCCGCTTTTTGGCTTGTGCTCTTGCTTGCCGGACAGCCGCTCTGCGGTCTGCGGCTGAGAGTGGGCGCGAAACGGAGTGTACAGTACTCAGAGTTTGGGAGCAGATTCAACCGAGTTGATACTTGTAAAGGAAACGGTCGGGTCGCCCCAAGCGTTCCTCTTCCCGATCGTTATTCGTGTGGGTGGCCTCCAGCGTTCACTCTTGCTAGCCGGACAGCCGCTCTGCGGTATGTGACTAAGAGTGGGCCTTTGGTACCGCGCATGCTACTAAGCCGTCTGCGGGAACTAACGTCTCAGGCCAAGCGGCCAGCCCCCGGGCCAACTCTGGCTGGCGCCGGGGCGAACAGTGGTGCAACTGTAATAAATGCAGAGATGGCCCCTCGAGCATCGCTCGAGGTTATTCGTGCTTTTGCAGTGCAAAAAATATGCGGTTGAGGAGCTCACATTGATTTTTGTGTAGTCGCGGTAGAGGTCGTCAAAGACAGCCCGCACGGCTCGGCGCTCGCGGATCGCGCCGGCGCACCTGCGGGGTGTAACCCTCGAGCCTCCGGGTGCTCGAGGAGGGTCCAACCGGTCGGGCTTGATCGGCCAGGCGGCGAGCGGAGCGCGGCCGAGCCGGCTTGGCACTGCCGGCCAGGCGGCGAGGCGTCTGGGAGCGCTCTTTCCTTCTTTTTTCTCTTCTGCCGGCTGCTGGCAGCCGGACAAAACTCTTCTTTCGTCTCTTGTTTTTGTTTCTTGCAATCTTAGTGAGGCCAACAAGACCACTGCTGGTGTAACCCAAGATTCGGGCCGCTAAGCGGCGATCGAGCCGGATCTCCCGGCAAGTACTTTGTCTTATTTCTCGCGGGGGCGCGTCAGCGCACCCGCTGGATGTAGCCCCCGAGATTTGGGCCGACTGCTGAGCAGTCAGGCCGGATCTCCCGGCAACTACTTTGTCTTCTTTTTTAAAGTTTGTGCTTTTTTGTTCTTCAGCCGGCTGGGCTGGCGGACTCCGGCACAGCAGTCGAGCTCTTTGCAGCTTGCCAGGCAGTCAGCGGTCGGACGCACATCTGGCAATCGGACGCATATTCCAGCCGGTTGTGTGGAGTCGAACGCACATCTCTCTCACTTTTTTTCTCTTTCTATCCGACTCCGAGCCGGACGTACTTTTTTCTTAGCCAGTCCGCTAGGCACACAACCCTTGATTTTTCTAACCGGTTCGCACGCGAGCAGCCGGCGTCCACTTCTTTCTTTCTTTCTTTTTTTTTTCGTGGCCGGCCGCATGTGAGCAGCCGGACGCCACCAGTCGGCCACATTCTTTCCTTGGCAGCCGGCACTTGACTTTTCTTCCAGCCGGCCCTTGGGCAGGCGGCCCTTTCCTTTCTTGCCCCGGCTGTCCTCTCTCTCTTCTTTTTTCTTCAGGTCATCACGCGGGTGGAGCGGGACCTGGCCAGGAGCGGGGCGCAACCGGACGCTGCGAGCCAGCGGGACTGGAGCCGGGTCAGAGGCGGTGGAGCTGGCGGACGAGCGCCAGCCGGGTCGGAGCCGGAGCCAGGCGGCGGCGACAGCGGAGCAGCCCGGTCGGCAGGCGGAAGAGCCGCCATGGGCACGGTCCGGTCGTGACGCTGGCAGCCGGAGCAGCCGGGCGAAGGCCAGGCGCTGGGCGCCGGAGGGGAGAGCTGGCGCGAGCTCACGGAAGCCAGCCATCTCGTCCGAGCCGTGGAGGAGCAAAGCGGTGGGATCTTGCGCGGCATGAGGGGAGGCAGGGCAGCCTGGTGTGGAGGCGGGCGGCAGCAGGCAGGTGCGGCGGAGCTGGAGCAGCGAACACGCGTGGCGGTGTGAGCAGCGCCAGCACAGGGAGCGCGACGACGGCCGAGCGCGGTTGAGCGCTGCCCGCGACAGCAGCACGGGGCTGGGCATCGGGCCGAGCCAGGCCATTGTCCGTCCACTGTCTGACTGATGCATGGCCATTATCTGAACATTGTCTATCGTCTGACCAATGTTCAGACTATCTAACTAGTATCTGACTTGTATCTCGACTATGCATGGGTGTATGGGGTAGTCTTTGTAGTATTTTGCTAGTGTATTTGGCTAATGGTTTGACCATTGTTGACTCGCATCTAGCTATCTTGCATAGATAGATATGGAGGGATGAGCGCTCCTGTGTCGGCCCAAGAAAGGCGCAACATGGAGGGAAGCAAAGGCAAGCGGCGCGTGGATGGCCACGGTCGACCGAAACGAGGCCCCACGCGCTGACGGACGATCGGCGCTGCGGTGGTGGTGAAGAAGGCAAGGCTGATGGAGAGGACCAAAAATGGTCCCGCCCGGACTGCGAAACCAGCAGCAGCGTGGTAGCATAGTACCGCCCCAAGGTGGGCGCCAAATGTCGTGGTATTCTCAGGGGGGGGGGGGGGGTGCAGGACGACATATGCCACAAGGTGGCTTCATGTGAGGGCAAGACTGCTTCCGGAATATCCAGGGACGGGTATGCGAGTAGCACGCCGCTAGTTTACCCAGGTTCGGGGCTCTCCGGAGAGATAACACCCCTACTCCTGCATGTCTGAGTATATATCTAAAGTGTACATCAGGCAGTACAAAGTGCTCCTGGAGCTGTATCTGGGATCAGTGTCATGGGCATCTGACTCTGTATATGTGTGTGTCCGGAGTGAGCATGCATGCTCTAGTGGCCAAGCATGGCCGTGGTGGAGTGTGTGGCCGTGGGAGTCCATCCTCCTGGATGGATGGATGAGGCCTCCTTTTATAGTGTGTAGCTAGCTTAATGTGTAAGCTAGCTAGTGGCATGGGTGGTAGTGGCTTTGGTTGTAAGCTACCTTGGGTAGCTTACAAGCCAAGCTTCTATAAACATAGCTAGTGGCATGGTGCATGTTATGCTTGTCCCCTAGGGTACTTTATAAATCAGTACCCAGGGGACAAGGTACACTGTAGATGAGTTCGCGGTGCAGTCACCGTCTGTCGCGTCGGTCAGATTGACTTGACGCCGGTTGGTTCGAAAGCGATCGGCAGCAATGCCAGCCGACTGGTGGAAGCGGCAGCCAGCGGCGGCGAAGGGCGGGAAAGTCGGTAGCCAGAATGGCAGGGCGGTCGGGCAACAGAGCCAAGAACTGGTGGAAGCGATCAAGAGCCAGAATCGGCTGGTGGGCGGTCGGCAGCCAAGCAGGGCGGCCGGAAGTCGGCAGCCACAGCCCGGCAGGGGTGGAGCAGCCAGCAGCCCGGTGATCGGCCTGGTGGAGCGGGTGAGCCAGTCGGCTGGTGGAGCACAAGATCCGAGCCGGCCGGGTAGTTGGACTGAGGGGCTTTGCTAGCCCCGATGTCTTGAAATATCGTCTTGCCGTCTTCGGGATACCCATCGCCAATAACTCCGACAGGGGCTATGGTGTTGATATAGAAGCCCTCTGTGATCGTTGCCCCTTCCGGCGGAGCTCCGGAACAGGCCCCGAGATGGGATCTCGTGGGTACAGAAGGTTGCGGCGGTGGAATTAGGTTTTTGGCTCCCTATCTGATCGTTTGGGGTACGTAGCTATATATAGGAGGAAGGAGTACGTCGGTGGAGCAACTTGGGGCCCACGAGGGTGGAGGGCGCGCCCAGGGGGTAGGCGCACCCCCTACCTCGTGGCTTGCTGCTTTGTTTCTTGATGTAGGGTCCAAGTCCTCTAGATCATGTTTGTTCCGAAAATCATGTCCCCGGAGGTTTCATTCTGTTTGGACTCCATTTGATATTCTTTTTCTGTGAAACTCTGAAATAGGCAAAAAACAGCAATTCTGGGCTGGGCCTCCGGTTAATAGGTTAGTCCCAAAAATAATATAAAAGTGAATAATAAAGCCCAATAATGTCCAAAACATAATATAATATAGCATGGAGCAATAAAAAATTATAGATACGTTGGAGACGTATCAAGCATCCCCAAGGTTAATTCCTGCTCGTCCTCGAATAGGTAAATGATAAAAACAGAATTTTTGATGCGGAGTGCTACTTGGCGTAATTTCAATATAATTCTTCTTAATTGTTGTATGAATATTCAGATCCGAAAGATTCAAGATAAAAGTTCATATTGACATAAAAATAATAGTACTTCAAGCATACTAACTAAGCAATTATGTCCTCTCAAAATAACATGGCCAAAGAAAGTTCATCCCTATAAAATCATATAGTTTAGTCATGCTCCATTTTTTTCACACAAGAATGCTCTCATCATGCACAACCCCGATGACAAGCCAAGCAATTGTTTCATACTTCAGTAATCCCAAACTTTTTCAACCTTCACGCAATACATGAGCGTGGGCCATGGACATAGCACTATGGATGGAATAGAATATGATGATGGGGGTTATGTGGAGAAGACAAAAAGGAGAAAGTCTCACATCAACGAGGCTAATCAATGAGCTATGGAGATGCCCATCGATTGATGTTAATGCAAGGAGTAGGGATTGCCATGCAACGGATGCACTAGAGCTTTAAATATATGAAAGCTCAACAAAAGAAACTAAGTGGGCGTGCATCCAACTTGCTTGCTCACGAAGACCTAGGGCACTTTAGGAGGCCCATTGTTGGAATATACAAGCCAAGTTCTATAATGAAAAATTCCCACTAGTATATGAAAGTGACAAAACAAGAGACTCTCTATCATAAAGATTATGGTGCTACTTTGAAGCACAAGTGTGGTAAAAGGATAGTAACATTGTCCCTTCTATCTTTCTCTCTCTTTTTTTGGGCCTTCTCTTTTTTTATGGCCTTTCTCTCTTTCTTTTATTCCTCACTTGGGACAATGCTCTAGAAAATGATGATCATCACACTTCTATTTAATTACAACTCAATGATTACAACTCGATACTAGAACAAAGTATGACTCTATATGAATGCCTCCGTGATGTGCAGGATATGCAATGAACAAAGAGTGACATGTATGAAAGAATTATGAATGGTGGCTTTGCCACAAATACTATGTCAACTACATGATCATGCAAAGCAATATGCCAATGATGAATGTGTCATGATAAACAGAATGGTGGAAAGTTGCATGGCAATATATCTCGGAATGGCTATGGAAATGCCATAATAGGTAGGTATGGTGGCTATTTTAAGGAAGATATAAGGAGGTTTATGTGTGGAAGAGCGTATCATATCACGGGGTTTGGATGCACCGTGAAGTTTGCACCAACTCTCAATGTGAGAAAGGGCAGTACCTGCAGTACCGAAGAGGCTAGCAATGATGGAAAGGTGAGGGTGCGTATAATCCATGGACTCAACATTAGTCATAAAGAACTCACATACTTATTGCAAAAATTTACAAGTCATCAAAAACCAAGAACTACGCGCATGCTCCTAGGGGGATAGGTTGGTAGGAAAAGACCATCGCTCGTCCCCGACCACCACTCGTAAGTTGGACAATCAAAGAACACCTCATGTTTCAAATTTGTTACATAACATTTACCATACATGCATGCTACGTGACTTGCAAACTTCAACACAAGTATTTCTCAAATTCACAACTACTCAACTAGCACAACTTTGATATCACTACCTCCATGTCTCAAAACAATCGTCAAGCATCAAACTTCTCTTAGTATTCAACGCACTCATAAGAAAGCTTTTACTATTCTTGAATACCTAGCATATTAGGATTTTTTAAGCAAATTACCAAGCTATTCAAGACTCTCAAAATAATCCAAGTGAAGCATGAGAGATCAATATTTTCTATAAAACAAATCCACCACCGTGCTCTAAAAGATATAAGTGAAGTACTAGAGCAAAAACTATATAACTCAAAAGATATAAGTGAAGCACATAGAGTTTTCTAATAATTTACGAATCATGTGTGTCTCTCTCAACAGGTGTGTACAGCAAGGATGATTGTGGTAAAACTAAAATAAAAGAATCAAATCATACAAGACGCTCCAAGCAAAACACATATCATGTGGTGAATAAAAATATAGCTCCAAGTAAATTTACTGATGGAAGTAGACGAAAGAGGGGATGCTTTCCGGGGCATCCCCAAGCTTTGGCTTTTTTGTGTCCTTAAATTATTTTGGGGGTGCCATGGGCATCCCCAAGCTTAGGCTCTTGCCACTCCTTGTTCCATAATCCATCAAATCTTTCACCCAAAACTTGAAAACTTCACAACACAAAACTTAGCAGAAAATCTCGTGAGCTCCGTTAGCGAAAGAAAACAAAATACCACTTCAAGGTACTGTAATGAACTCATTATTTATTTATATTGGTGTTAAACCTACTGTATTCCAACTTCTCTATGGTTTATAAACTATTTATTTATTCCTAAACAGAAGCAAAAAGCAAAAAAACTAAAAATAAAATTGGGTTGCCTCCCAACAAGCGCTATCGTTTAACGACCTTAGCTAGGCATAAAGGCAAGGATATATCTAGGTATTGCCATGTTTGGTAGGCAATTCATAAGTGGATCTCATAATAGATTCATATGGTAATTTTATTTTCTTCCTAGGGAAGTGTTCCATGCCTTTATTTAATGGAAATTGGTATCTAATATTCCCTTCCTTCATATCAATAATTGCACCAATCGTTCTAAGGAAAGGTCTACCAAGAATAATAGGACACGAAGGATTGCAATCAATGTAAAGAACAATAAAGTCTACAGGCACATAGTTCTTATTTGCAACAATAAGAACATCATTAATTCTTCCCATAGGTTTCTTAATGGTGGAATCCGCAAGGTGCAAGTTTAAAGAGCAATCATCAAAATCACGGAAACCTAGCAAATCGCACAAAGTTTTTGGAATCGTGGAAACACTAGCACCCAAATCACACAAAGCATAGCATTCATGATCTTTAATCTTAATTTTAATAGTAGGTTCCCACTCATCATAAAGTTTTCTGGGGATAGAAACTTCCAACTCAAGTTTTTCTTCATAATATTGCATCAAAGCATCAATGATATGTTTGGTAAAAGCTTTATTTTGACTATAAGCATGAGGAGAATTTAGCACGGATTGCAACAAGGAAATACAATCTATCAAAGAGCAATTATCATAATTAAATTCCTTGAAATCCAAAATAGTGGGTTTATTAATATCTAGGGTTTTGATCTCTTCAATCCCACTTTTATCAATTTTAGCATAAAGATCTAAAAACTCTGAATTTTTGGAACGCCTTCTAGGTAAAGGTGGATCATATTCAGTCCCATCATTATCAAGATTCATATTGCAAAACAAAGATTTAATAGGGGACACATCAATAACTTTTAGATCTTCATCTTTGTTTTCATAAAAATTAGGAGAACACGCTTTTATAAAGCAATCTTTCTTAGCACGCATCCTAGCGGTTCTTTCTTTGCACTCATCAATGTAAATTCTCATGGCTTTGACAGACTCATTGATATCATGCTTAGGAGAAATTCTATCAACATTCCTATCCAATTCATCAACTTTAAGCAATTTTTCTTCAAGCAAAGCATTGAAATTCTGTTGCGAATTCATAAATTCCTTAACACTAGTCACAAATTCAGAGGGCATCTTATTAAAGTTTCCATAAGAATTTTTTTAGGAATTACCATAATTATTAGAGGAATTACTAGGATAAGGCCTAGGATTAAAGTTCCCTCTATACGGGTTGTTACGAAAATTATTCCTACCAACAAAATTCACATCCATAGATTCATTATTATTCTCAATCAAAGTAGACAAAGGCATATCATTAGGATCAGAAGAAACACTCTTAGTAGCAAATAATTTCATAAGTTCATCCATCTTTCCACTCAAAACATTAATTACTTCTATACATGCACTTTTCGATTAGTAGATCTTTACGTGTGCCATCGAGAATAATTAACCATAATATTATCTAGGAGTTTAGTAGCTTCTCCTAAAGTGATTTCCATGAAAGTGCCTCCCGCGGCCGAATCTAAAAGATATCTAGAAGCAAAATTCAATCCGGCATAATTTTTTTGTATAATCATCCACAAATTCAAACCATGTGTAGGGCAATTACGTATCATTAATTTCATCCTCTCCCAAGCTTGTGCAACATGTTCATGATCAAGTTGCTTAAAATTCATAATATCGTTTCTAGGAGAGATGATCTTAGCGAGAGGAAAATATTTAGAGATAAAAGCATCTTTGCACTTTGTAGCGACCCGACCTCAGACGGTCAAGCCTGCAATGTTCTTGTGCCATCCTGGATCGATATCTTTGGCACACACGGTACATCAATGTATATATCAAAGTGCAATCACATGTATAATTAACGTAAAACTGATATATACCTCATAAGTCACAGCGGAAACAAATAGTCGGGTGTGGAGTCCCATCAGCGCCATCGGCGGGTTGAGTGTGAACCGTAACCACAATATCGTAACTCTTACTGCGTCGAGGAAATATCTGCAACATGATACGTTGCAGCCGTGTGAAAGTCGATTACATTGAATGTCTGGCAAGATCACAATAAGAGAAACAAATGATAAACTATACTATATGCAGTATGGCTTTGTGGCTCTGTATCTGAGTTGTTTGCGTAAAAGCTGGTTTTATTTTCCCTACATCAAAGGAATAAATGAAGTCTGTACTATAGAGTTTTCTATCATGACATGGTTCCGCCAACCGATGTCCCATAGCCCAAATTCATCATAAGTTGCCCACAATTAAGTTATCAGTCCGGTGTTGAGAGTTACGAGATAGATCCAAGTCCGGATGCTCAAATTGTCCGTAGCAAGGGGACACGGCTAATCGATTAGGTTTAAACCCTCTGTAGAGGTTTGTACACTTTTCCCCGCAAGATTCGATCCCTCTATTTACGTTCTCGCACTTGAGGTGTTTGAGAACAAGATGGCCGGAACATGGTCTTCCGAAGAGTTCCTCCGACCAACATCTGTACTCATCCCATCCTACCGTAGTTCTACATCTGCTAGTACCGTCCCAGCGAGTCACAACTAAGGTCAACCAAGCCAGAGCCCATAATGACTTGCGGTTGCACGGTGTAAGCTTCGGGCGTGAAGTATTCTTCCGTCTCTTTGAGTCTGGGTGAAGCTTTCCAAAGATGTCATGGCGCTTCTCCATGCATCCCGGCCAACCACTTTGGTTTCTCCAGGGTGCCCGTCAACCGTCCTTCACCCGATGGTGTGTATTGAATTCCTGTCTCGAGTCTTGAAGTCTTGAGGCCTTGAAGATGCAGTCCTTGCAGATTCCATCATGGAGTTAATAAATCATTGGCGTAGAGTCCTCCTTCTTCACACCACTCTAATGCACTCATACCAAACCCCGTCTACTATAGCGTAGCATTAAAATAAATAACGTCCGGGCTTGGTAGCAGGGTGATGGGTTCCTGCCTCATGCATACTACTCAACTACAAGGATTCAATAACAGTGATCTTGAGGGTGGTTGCAAAGGTGCCACTAAATGCAATAAAACATAGGTAAGAAAGCATGGTCAAAGTGAACTTGCCTTGTTGGCCGATCTTGAAAACTAGGGATTCGTAGTAGCAAGCTTAGCACTCCGGAAATTCTACCGAGGCAAACAACAATCATATAAGCATACAAACATATGATCACTTAACATAACGGCATACTAATATGAAACACACAAAACAATCGAATCAAAACCCAAAGACAAACTCGAAGAAATCCAAATCAAAGTTTTTACCACATCAAACAACAATCAAGAAATAGTTTTGCACAACAAAATTTTTCTTAACAGAACCTAAGCATGGGTTTTTGCTAATTAACAGAAAAGAATGCATCATGCAACTAGGAGCAAAAAAGAATCAATTTAAAATCTATTATGAAACTCCTATTAGGCCTAATTCAAATTCTATTAAGAAGAATAAAATAAAAGTTTTATTTATTATAAATAAAAGTTCATCCTATAAAGTGACAGAAACTATCCTAGAATAATCAATCACATGTTACAAATAAATTTATTTACTAATTAAATTAATAGGAAAACAGTAGCTAGTTAATTAATTAGGATTAACAAGATTCTGATTAAAACTATTTATTTATTAATCCTAAAATACCCAAATTAATTCCTATGGTTAGGTAATGTCAAAATAAAGTTGGGACAAAAAGAATCATCCAAAAATAATTTTTCTAACTCATGTTATAACAGATTTACTATTCTGACTAAAACTAAATTAAAGCAATTTAAAATAATTTTAACATAGCTAATATTATTTTCTACAGAAACTATAAGAAATTTGCAAACCAACAAAAAGAATCACTTAAAATATTAAGTAGATTAAAAGATATGAATTTTTCAAATCTGAAACTATTCTGTTAAAACAGAAAACGAAAATAAATAAAAACGGCCTAATGGGCCTAAGCGGCATACAGGCGTAATATAACTAAACGGGCCTAGGGTTTAGACGAATCGGGCCGCTCAAATGAAAACCCTAACTAAAATAAAATAAACCGGACTAAAACCCGGTTCACTAACAACTAACCTAATAAACCATACCCCTTGAGTTCTAATCTAAGCCGTCGAGTTTAGATCGGACGGGGAGGAACTCGGCGACGCATCGGACGCCGACGGCGGCGGCGGCTCGGCGGCGTAGTGTTCCGGCGTCTCCGGTGGTCGAAGCGACGGCGGGAGCTCGGCGGGTCTTGCGCGACGAGGTCCAGTTGGTGGAGTCCGGCGAGATCGGGTGGCCGGTGAGTCGGGGTGAGGCTAATGGCGGCGGTGGCGTGCTCGGGCTCCGGCGCGTCTGGAGGAGAGAGGTCCGCGAGGGGCGTAGGGGAAAACGGGTCGGGGAGTATTTATAGGGCGGGGCGACGCCTTGCGCGAGGGGGCGAATCGGGGAGATCAAGTGAGATCCGGAGATCTCGGATATCCGGCGACGGCGGCTAAGCGTGGCGGGCGAGGAAGGGAGGTGGTGGCCCACCGGTCAGCGGAAGGGGGAAACGGGGGACGGGTCGGTCGACCGGGCGGTAGGGTTTTCGGGCGAGGGCTGGGTCGGTCTGGCCGGGCCGGGCAGTTGCTGCACTGGCCGGGCCCCTGGGTGTTGGCTGGGCCGGGTGGCTGGCCCTGTGGGCTTTCTTTTTCTTTTTTAATTCTTTTTGAAAAATAAAAACAGAGAGAAATATAAACATTTATATAAGACATATATATATCAAAATGATCAGGGGCAAAATCCAAAGTTTATAAAAATTCATTTTTTTCAAATATTCAAATAAAACCCAAATTTGAATTCAAAACTTTTGGCATTGTTTTCCTCTGATATTTTTGGAGTGTCATGTTTACTCCTCTCATACTTTTGCTCAAGTATTTATCAGGCATAGTTTTTGAAATGATTCCCATTACCAAAATTTTGAATTCAAATGCCAACAACTCCAAAACTTCAGAAACTTCAAATGCCACTCAAATTCACTCAATCAATCAATCAAACAAAAAGCATAGTTGTTTATTTATTTAATATAACATTCCAAAATTTAGAATTTTGGGATGTTACAAATCTACCACACTTAAAATGAATCTCGTCCTCGAGATTCGAAGAGGCTAGCAAGAACATGTTAGGGGTTGGGGGTCTCCTAGCAAATGTTTTTTTTGGTCGAGAAAGGTCAGGGTGCTACCACACTTAAAAACAAGGTCATGGTTCCAATAAACTCAGATACTTCCTCTGGAGGGCTGACAATGTATGTCCCTTCACATATCTTACAATAGCTCCTTCATTAGCTCTTACATCGGAAGCATAGAGTTTTCCTCGTAATCTTGGGTCGGTTCGTCAAAGTTGAATTTTGTCCGAGACTGGATCTTCTTAGCTGATGGGTCTCATGTCCACTCTAAACCACTATCAAAACACTCATGGTGGTCTACCATTAATGGTTTCTCCTGCAGAAAACGGGTCTGGGTTGAACTTCACCGTATAACCTATGATTGGCAACGGTTGCCTGTAAAGGGTTCCATCGTACTACCATTCTATGGTTTTATGGCTTATCGCGTCGACACTCTTCTAAGGTTTTCAAGGCTCTCTGATTTTCCATCAACATATGATAGTTCATGATAGAAGTCTTCGGTATGGGGGCCAATCCATCCCGTACTTGAATAATTACCACATACGTAAATATCGAATCACGTATTCTAACACTTGGGCATACTCACAAGCATTGCAGAATTTCTCTTGTTGTGAACTGAGTTCGTATAAATCCATGGTTTTACGCAAGCCAAGCAAAACATCTATCGTTACTTCACTACCCTCGGGTTTTAGCGTAACCTCCTCTGAAAGCGTAAGCTGATTGGATCACCGATTCTTCCAAGTGTATTCCTTTATCAAGGTTGCAACTGTTCCTTCTCAAAATCCTGGGCACATGGGTTATGGCCCACTTCAACACTAGTGCAGCTTTAGCTCATCCTTGGAGTAACTCTCATGTTACACCTCCTTAAATCGATGGTACTACATTTCTTCATACCATCATATCAAAACAAAACTCCAACTTATTTTTTGTCCAAACTTCACTCCGTGGAATATCATTATCATTTCCATGGGTCGTGTCCTCACAGGTACTACCACCCTTGAAATGCACAAATTCTTCCATAGACCATATTTTTCTCATATCCTCGAAAATGGTCAAAACTCTTTGTTCATGGAGTAACAACTCATAAAATTCAACATATGAAATCATCACACCTTAACTTTATTGATTCATGCATTCATTACAATCTCTGAGCACCCATTACATAACTCAACTCATCGAACTCATAAAAATGAAATTGCTTCTTACTACCAATATCAAAGTTCCAACTACTCAGCTCCAGCTTTCATCTTGTCGGGACATTTAGTAGCATAATGTCCTGCTTCCTTGCAGCGAAAACAAAAGATCTTCCGAGCATGTCTCGGGTCTTCTTTGTGATTATGTAGGCTCCTTGGATTCTTGGCTTCTTTTCTGGACATTTACTAGCGTAATGACCTAAATCCTTGCACCTGTAACAAGTGATATGACTCAGGTCCTTCTCTGCGAAAATTGTGTTGTTCTGGGGTTGCCTTCTTTTTCTCTTCCTGGATTTCTCTGTAATGATCAGAGCTTCTATTTCCCGAGGGTCAAACTTCACTTCTGCTGTCGGGAAATCTCTGAAATATTCTTCTCTTTCCTTGGTACAATACTGGGAAAAATGTCCTTCTTCTCCACATGAATAGCAGGCATTGGAGTAAAATCTATTGAGGCCTTCTCCATCAGGGTCTTCAACACATTCCTTCATCACAGGTTTCTTCCAAACATTTCCTAAGGGCTTCTTTCTGCTGCTTGGTAATTTCCTGTACCTTGGGGTAAATTTGGCATCGAGCCGGAAATGAGTAACTCCTTCACACGAAACAAGTAACCTTGCCTACCGGGCATTCTTCAATGGTGATTCTCCTCACAATGAGGGCATCCATCCTTGTGTTCATCCTGGTTGTGTCCTATTTCTCCATAAATCTTGTATGCACAAGGTTTCTTCTTGGTGTATCATGGTGCTTGGGATGAGGCGTGATCTCAACAGGGTCTTCTTGAATTCCTCCCCAGTTCTTGCTCCATTAAATCCTTGTATGGCTTGATGCATTTTCCACCAGGTTGCGGCACTTCCTTCAAAGTACTGGAGAGCGTAAGATACTTCATTCTTCCTTGAAACCAAATTTCTCCCAAAGTGATTCTCCATGTTCTGAATCCATAGCTCTGCCTCCGGCTGGGTTTTCGGTCCAGAGAATAGCAGGCAGTCTTCCTTTATCATCTATTGGGTCCAAGGGTTTTGGGATGAGATAGGAGAGAAGAAAGGAGAGATACACACAATACAAACAATAGTTTTGAAGAAACGAGTTTTATTTTGGGGCTGTCAGAAAACATCAAACAAATGACAGCTCACAAATCATCGCATCTAACGTAAGTGTGTAACAGGGGTTTGGTCTTCAAAAGGTCAAATAATTCTTCAGATTCTTCAAATTCTTCAAGTCTTCAGAGTCTTCAATTGTTGCAGCTTCAACTCTTCTAATGCATGGTGAAATTCTGGTTACTTTGAAATGGCCATCAGTTGTCCGATATCTTTAATTCTTGGAGTGACTTGATTGATCTTCCGTGTGGTCAAAAGGAAAAAGGGGTATATTCTAACTATTTGAGGTGAGAGTGTCTATTTGATAAAATCAGAAAAGATGAGAAGTAAGGGTCTTTTTGAAAATAAGGTTTTAGAAATTTCTGTCCTAGGGCTTTCCGATTTCTAGGGTCACGTCCTACATCAACATGTGCTCGATACCATATCATGAAGCGACCCGACCTCAGACGGTCAAGCCTACGTGTTGCTGTGCCATCCTCGGATCAGTATGCTTTGGCACACACCGGTACATCAATGTATATATCAAAGTGCAATCACATGTATAATTAACGTAAAACTGATATATACCTCATAAGTCACAATGAAACAAATAGTCGGGTGTGGAGTCCCATCAACGCCATCGGCAGGTTGAGTGTAGACCGTAACCCTCAGTATCGTAACTCTTACTGCGTCGAGAAATATCTGCAACATGATACGTTGCAGCCGTGTAGGTCGATTACATTGAATGTACCGCAAGATCACAATAAGAGAAACAGGATGATAAACTATACTATATGCGGTATGGCTTTGTGGCTCTGTATCGAGTTGTTTGTTTGCGTAAAAGCTGGTTTTATTTTCCCTACATCAAAGGAATAAATGAATTATTTAATATATAGTTTTCTATCATGACATGGTTACGCCAACCGATGTCTCATAGCCCAAATTCATCATAAGTTGACCACAATTAAGTTATCAGTCCGGTGTTGAGAGTTACGAGATAGATCCAAGTCCGGATGCTCAAATTGTCCGTAACCGGGGAAACGGCTAATCGATTAGGTTTAAACCCTCTGCAGAGGTTTGTACACTTTTCCCGCAAGATTCGATCCCTCTCTTTACGTTCTCGCACTTCAGGGTGTTTGAGAACAGGATGACCGAAACATGGTCTTCCGAAGAGTTCCTCTGACCACTGTCCGGTACTCATCCCATCCTACCGTAGTTCTAC
Organism: Aegilops bicornis; assembly: GCA_021605145.1. NCBI lineage: Eukaryota > Viridiplantae > Streptophyta > Magnoliopsida > Poales > Poaceae > Aegilops > Aegilops bicornis. The sequence goes on along the minus strand of CM038674.1, from coordinate 86,552,261 downwards.
ATCTGCTAGTACCGTCCCGTGAGTCACAACTAAGGTCAACCAAGCGAGCCCATAATGACTTGCGGTTGCACGTAAGCTTCCGGCGTGAAGTATTCTTCCGTCTCTTTGAGTCCAGGTGAAGCTTTCCGCAAGATGTCATGGCGCTTCTCCATGCATCCCGGCCAACCACCGGTTTCTCCGAGTGCCCGTCAACCGCTCCTTCACCCAGTGAGTGTGTATTGAATTCTGTCTCGAGTCTTGAAGTCTTGAGGCCTTGAAGATGCAGTCCTTGCAGATTCCATCATGGAGTTATCGTCATTGACGTAGAGTCCTCCTTCTTCACACCACTCTCGTGCACTCATACCAAACCCCGTCTACTATAGCGTAGCATTAAAATAAATAACGTCCGGGCTTGGTAACAGGGTGATGGGTTCCTGCCTCATGCATACTACTCAACTACAAGGATTCAATAACACTCTTTGAGGGGTGGTTGCAAAGGTGCCACTAAATGCAATAAAACATAGGTAAGAAAGCATGGTCAAAGTGAACTTGCCTTGTTGACGATCTTCGAAAACTAGGGATTTGTAGTAGCAAGCTTCGCACTCCGGAAATTCTACCGAGGCAAACAACAATCATATAAGCATACAAACATATGATCAATTAACATAACAGCATACTAATATGAAACACACAAAACAATCGAATCAAAACCCAAAGACAAACTCAAGAAATCCAAATCAAAGTTTTTACCACATCAAACAACAATCAAGAAATAGTTTTGCACAACAAAATTTTTCTTAACAGAACCTAAGCATGGGTTTTTGCTAATTAACAGAAAAGAATGCATCATGCAACTAGGAGCAAAAAGAATCAATTTAAAATCTATTATGAAACTCCTATTAGGCCTAATTCAAATTCTATTAAGAAGAATAAAATAAAAGTTTTATTTATTATAAATAAAAGTTCATCCTATAAAGTGACAGAAACTATCCTAGAATAATCAATCACATGTTAAAAATAAATTTATTTACTAATTAAATTAATAGGAAAACAGTAGCTAGTTAATTAATTAGGATTAACAAGATTCTGATTAAAACTATTTTTTTATTAATCCTAAAATACCCAAATTAATTCCTATGGTTAGGTAATGTCAAAATAAAGTTGGGACAAAAAGAATCATCCAAAAATAATTTTTCTAACTCATGTTATAACAGATTTACTATTCTGACTAAAACTAAATTAAAGCAATTTAAAATAATTTTAACATAGCTAATATTATCTTCTACAGAAACTATAAGAAATTTGCAAACCAACAAAAAAAGAATCACTTAAAAATATTAAGTATATTAAAAGATATGAATTTTTCAAATCTGAAACTATTCTGTTAAAACAGAAAACGAAAAATAAATAAAACGGCCTAATGGGCCTAGCGGCATACAGGCGTAATATAACTAAACGGGCCTAGGGTTTAGGCAGATCGGGCCGGCTCAAATAAAACCCTAACTAAAATAAAATAAACCGGACTAAAACCGGTTCACTAACAACTAACCTTATAAACCATACCCCTTGAGTTCTAATCTAAGCCGTCGAGTTTAGATCGGACGGGGAGAACTCGGCGACGTGGGACGTCGGCCATGGCGGGCGGTTTCGAGGCGAGTGTTCCAGCGTCTCCGGTGGTCGAAGCGACAGCGGGAGCTCCGGGGAGTCTTGCGCGACGAGGGGTCCGGTTGGTGGAGTCCGGCCGAGATCGGGGTGGCCGGGTGAGTCGAGGTGAGGCTAATGGCGGCGGTGGCGTGCTTTCGGGCTCAATGCGCGTCTGGAGGGAGAGAGGTCCGGCGAGGGGCGAGGGGGAAAAACGGGGTCGGGGGGGGAGTATTTATAGGGCGGGGGCGACGTCTTGCGCGAGGGGGCGAATCGGGGGAGATCAGGTGAGATCCCGGAGATCTCGGGATCTCCGGCGAGCGGCGGCGCTGTGGCGTGGGCGAGGGGAAGAGGGAGGTGGTGGCCCACCTGTCAGCGGAAGGGGGAAACGGGGGACGGGTCGGTCGACCGGGCGGTAGGGTTTTGAGCGAGGCTGGGTCGGTCTGGCCGGGCGGTTACTGGCCATTGGTGAACCGCCTGGGTGTTGGCTGGGCCGGGTGGCCTGGCCGGCGCCCAGGGGCTTTCTTTTTTTTTCTTAATTCTTTTTGAAAAATAAAAACAGAGAGAAATATAAACATTTATATAAGACATATATATATCAAAATGATCGAGAATATTCCTATCATTTGAACATTTTCTTGAGGCAAAATCCAAAGTTTATAAAAATTCATTTTTTTCCAATATTCAAATAAAACCCAAATTTGAATTCAAAACTTTTGGCATTGTTTTCCTTTGATATTTTTGGAGTGTCATGTTTACTCCTCTCATACTTTTGCTCAAGTATTTATCAGGCATAGTTTTTGAAATGATTCCCATTACCAAAATTTTGAATTCAAATGCCAACAACTCCAAAACTTCAGAAACTTCAAATGCCACTCAAATTCACTCAATCAATCAATCAAACAAAAAGCATAGTTATTTATTTATTTAATATAACATTCCAAAATTTAGAATTTTGGGATGTTACAAATCTACCACACTTAAAATGAATCTCGTCCTCGAGATTCAAGAAACTAGCAAGAACGAGTTAGGGGTTGGGGTCTCTAGCAAATGTTTTGGTCGAGAAAGGTCGAGGTGCTACCACACTTAAAAACAAGGTCATGGTTCCAATAAACTCGAGATACTTCCTCTGGAGGGCTGACAATGTATGTCCTTCACATATCTTACAATAGCTCCTTCATTAGCGCTCTTCTGTCAGAAGCATAGAGTTTTCCTCAGAATCTTGGGTCGGTTCGTCAAAGTTGAATTTTGTCCGAGACTGGATCTTCTTAGCTGATGGGTCTGTGTCCACTCTAAACCACTATCGAAACACTCATGGTGGTCTACCATTAATGGTTTCTCCTGCAGAAACAGTGCAGGTTGAACTTCACCGTATATCCTACGATTGGCAGCAGGTTGCTGTAAAGGGGTTCCATCGTACTACCATTCTATGGTTTTATGGCTTATCGCGTCGACACTCTTCTAAGGTTTTCAAGGCTCTCGATTTTCCATCAACATATGATAGTTCATGATAGAAGTCTTGGTATGGGGGCCAATCCATCCCGTGCATTTGAATAATTACCACATACGTAAATATCGAATCACGTATTCTAAGACTTGGGCTTACTCAAAAGGTTTTCAGAATTTCTCTTGTCGATTTAACCGAGTTCGTATAAATCCATGGTTTTACGCAAGCCAAGCAAAACATCTATCGTTACTTCACTACCCTCAGGTTTTAGCGTAACCTCCTACGAAACGTAAGCTGATTGGATCACTGATTCTTCCAAGTGTATTCCTTTATCAAGGTTGCAACTGTTCCTTCTCAAAATCCTGGGCCTGTGGGTTATGGCCCACTTCAACACTAGTGCAGCTTTAGCTCATCCTTGGAGTAACTCTCATGTTACACCTCCTTAAATCCAGTAGTACTCTGTTTCTTCATACCATCATATCAAAACAAAACTCCAACTTATTTTTTTGTCCAAACTTCACTCCGTGGAATATCATTATCATTTCCATGGGTCAGGTGTCCTCACAGGGTACTACCACCCTTGAAATGCACAAATTCTTCCATAGACCATATTTTTCTCATATCCTCGAAAATGGTCAAAACTCTTTGTTCATGGAGTAACAACTCATAAAATTCAACATATGAAATCATCACACCTTAACTTTATTGATTCATGCACCTACACAAAACAAATAAATCCTTGCAGCCAACGCGATAAGGGGTTGTCAATCCCTACACGGTCACTTACGAGAGTGAGATCTGATAGATATGATAAGATAATATTTTTGGTATTTTTATGATAAAGATGCAAAGTAAAATAAAAGCAACGGAAATAACTAAGTGTTGGAAGATTAATATGATGGAAAATAGACCCGGGGGCCATTGGATTCACTAGTGGCTTCTCTCATGAGCATAAGTATTTTACGGTGGGTGAACAAATTACTGTTGAGCAATTGACAGAATTGAGCATAGTTATGAGAATATCTTGGTATGATCATGTATATAGGCATCACGTACAAGACAAGTAGACCGACTCACACTTTGCATCTACTACTATTACTCCACAAATCGATCGCTATCCAGCATGCATCTAGAGTATTAAGTTCATAAGAACAGAGTAACGCCTTAAGCAAGATGACATGATGTAGAGGGATAAATTCATGCAATATGATAAAAAAAACATCTTGTTATCCTCGATGACAACAATACAATTCGTGCCTTGCTGCCCCTATTGTCACTGGGAAAGGACACCGCAATATTGAACCCAAAGCTAAGCACTTCTCCCATTGCAAGAAAGATCAATCTAGTAGGCCAAACCAAACTGATAATTCGAAGAGACTTGCAAAGATAACCAATCATACATAAAAGAATTCAGAAGATTCTAATATTGTTCATAGATAAACTTGATCATAAACCCAAAATTCATCGGTCTCAACAAACACACCGCAAAAGAAGATTAAATCGAATAGTTCTCCACGAGAGAGGGGGAGAACATTGTATTGATATCCAAAAAGAGAAGAAGACATCTAGATAATAACTATGGACCCGAAGGTCTGAGGTAAACTACTCACACTTCATCGGAGGGGCTATGGTGTTGATGTAGAAGCCCTGCGTGATCGATGCCCCTTTCGGCGGAGCTCCGGAACATGCCGCAAGATGGGATCTCGTGGGTGCAGAAGGTTGCGGCGGTGGAATTAGGTTTTTGGCTCCCTATCTGATCGTTTGGGGGTACGTAGGTATATATAGGAGGAAGGAGTACGTCGGTGGAGCAACATGGGGCCCACGAGGGTGGAGGGCGCGCCCAGGGGGGGTAGGCGCGCCCCCTACCTCGTGGCTTCCTACTTTGTTTCTTGACGTAGGGTCCAAGTCCTCTGGATCATGTTGGTTCCGAAAATCACGTTCCCGAAGGTTTCATTCCGTTTCGACTTCGTTTGATATTCTTTTTCTGCGAAACTCTGAAATAGGCAAAAACCAGTAATTTTGGGATGGGCCTCCGGTTAATAGGTTAGTCCCAAAAATAATATAAAAGTGAATAATAAAGCCCAATAATGTCCAAAACAGAAGATAATATAGCATGGAGCAATCAAAAATTATAGAAACGTTGGAGACGTATCAGTCACCGGAGCCGTCATCATGGTCTTCTTCCTCCGCCATTAGGTCACTGGAGCCATCATGATCTCCTTCCTCCTCCATTGTTGGATTACTGGAGCCATCATCCTCTCCTTCCTGACCATCATTGTCATTGAGAAATGACAAGGGATCACCTCTCGCGGATTATATCCCCCAACAACTCTTCTTGTTCTAAGTCCGTATCCATAGTTTCTGCAAATATTAAAACATGGCAATATACAAACATCAGAGATGGATATATTAGTGGCAAACATAGACCTACACTGGTACGGGTCGGTGCTATACAAACGGTTTTTAACCCCTTTCCACGATAGCATTTGGAACCGTCGCCTAGTGAGTGACAGCGATAGGGGGGGGGGGGGTTCCTTCCCACACGACCAAGAAACCATCGGGGATATGCCCTCCTGGCACACACGCTCGGCAAAATGAGGTCGTTTGCAACCGGCGAGCGCTCAAATATGGAAATACTTACAGTAGAGCTAAAAGAATACAATTATATATGCAAAATTGTTTCCGATCGCAAGTACATCCCACACAGTCAGTCCCCGCTAAACATTTCCGTTCGTATGTACATCCCACACAGTCGCTCCAAGGAAAACGTTTCCATTCACAGGTACATCACACACAATTTTCCCCGTTAAATCATTTGTGATAGCGTCGCCATTGCACACGATATTAACAATTTTATTGTTTGAGTTATTGAATGCATCACACACGATGCATAGAAGAAACTGTGTGGCAAAGGCTGTCCATCACACACAATTTTTATGTGGTAAACGTTTGCGCAAGGTGGCCTAACACAAACAGTTTTCAAGAGGATGTCGTGTGTGCAGTGGAGATTGATCGCACACGTAGTGGATCCTAGAAACGTTTCTGATCTCCACGATCGCAGACGTTTTGCTTTCACAAACCGTGTGCAGTGTAATCCATAATTAATCCCTAATTTAAAAATCACATGTTTTGAATTTGAAAGTAGGCAATCACTTATTTCATATCCAACCATGTTTATTACAAATATAGGTTCAACCACCAATGCATAATTCTATGCACATGTACATATACTGAAGAACTACAGAAGCACCAAGTAAAGAATGATGAACCACAGTTGTACTAAAGACTGTAAAGAGAGAGGCAAAAGACATTCTGGTTGCTAGAGAAGGTGAAGCGGAATGCCCATATTGTGCCCTCCTCCATGTATAATGCGGCACGACTCTGGGCCAACCCCTTGTGATGGCTGCCCGTCCATCCTTCACTGTCTTCATTACGACTTCTCGATGCTCATTGTAGTCTGGATGAAATACTTTAACCTTCATTGCATGTCCATCAATCATGTACTTTGCGAGGTAATCATGAGTGAACTGCTTCGGGAACCACAGCGAACGAAAAAGATTCAGACATTGTTGTCTAACAACTCATTATGGGCAGTAAAAAGACAAGGATGTAGAGTTTGTAGTTACCATCCTACAGCTCACTGTTGTGTTGGATAGAGCATAAACAAATAATTTGCTTGCCACCATTCGTATCTTTTTGCTAATAATCCTTATCAGTTTCCTCACTTGATGCTTGTTCATGAATATCTCATTGCCCCATACACAAAAAGGGTCGATGCGTGGATCCTTGTCAAGGGCATATGTACCTACAAGCAACAAGTCAATATTAGAAGCTAAAAAGTGTCCAGGCCTGGATCTATATGCACTACATTATGGAACGACATAGGGAGTACAAGCCGAGGGATGAAGCTAACCTCGGAGGAAAATGGCGGCCACTCCCGTTGTCCTGCATAAGTAGTGGAAAGGCATGATAAGTACATCAACCTTAACATAAAACAAATATAGCAAAGGTAAACAACATCATCTCCAAATGGTAGCTTGAATGTGTTGGTTTCATCATCCTGTTAAAGAAGATATAAAATGGAAGGCAATGTTACCGACAGCAGGCTTAATAGCCATCAAATATTGCAATTCAAACTGGTATTATTGAAAATGAATAGAACGTAGGTAATGCTTAAACATCACACTGGATAAATGTGTAAAACTGGAATAAAGGGCATGTGTTAACTACACTAGGAATAACTGGAACCAAATATAGTCGTTCAAACTGGTATTGATGTAGTCGAGCGGCAAAGTTCCGACTTGCACATAATGAACAACACATTGTGAATGATCGAAATAAACAAGGCATAAATGACCAGTATAACAACCAAATATAGCCATTGAAAACTGGGATGAGTCTCATCAAGAACCAACCTAACAAGCAAATACACATAAATAGGGCATATGCTTGAAAATTGGACAAATGCTCACTGCAACCAACCTAACAAGCAGATATAGATAAACAAGGCATCTGCTTGCTTACTGGACAAATGCTAAAAAAAGCAACCTAACAACCAAATACAGATAAACAAGGCATCTGCTTGATAACTGGACAAATGCTTCTAAAATTCATAATGAGGCCCTGCTTCTAAAATTTCTACACAAGTTCTACAACAAACTCGATGTGCCCTGGGTCAGCCTAATCTGGAACAACCACTATGATGGATAAATTCCACATGCTGTTGACCCTGTTGGGTCGTTCTGGTGGAAGGACATTCTCAAACTGACCCACATCTATCGTGGCGTTTCCCACGTTCAAATTGTAGATGGCGTGTCGACTCTCTTTTGGAAAGATCTCTGGCAGGAAGAAGTGCTGCAAACATCGCATCCTCGTGCTTTCTCTCTTGCCGTGCATGAGGATCTTTCCATTGCTGAGATGATGAACACTATAGAGATGCATGCAACGTTTCACCTTCTTGTTTCACCCCTGGCTCTGAACGAGATCCAAGAAATCCAACGACAAACAACGTGGACCTCTCCATCGACATCTCTGCATGATGTTTGGCACTACTCTTGGGGGGCTACGTTTTACAAACCAAAGGACTACTACAACAATTACTTCAGGGATGGGGATTCCCAGCAAGCATTTCATCAACTTTGGAAGTCAAGATGCACTCTGAAAATCAAAGTTTTTGGTTGGCTCATATTCCATGATCGACTCAACACTCGCAATATGTTGAAGAGGAGGCATTACAATATTGGCAACAACTTCAACTACGGCCTCTGCAACCAACATGTCGAGGAGATAGTGGATCACATGATCTTCTCTTGCCCTTTTAGTCAAAGCTGCTAGACGAAACTCAACATTGCTTGGCCAACTTTCTCATGCCGCCTTGACCTTCTGCAACATACAAAAGGAAGCTGGCCAAACCCATTCTTCTATGAAACTTTCCTAACCGCAGCGTGGAGTATTTGGAAAGAGAGAAACAATCAACACTTCAGAGGCCTGGCCCCCAGTGTTGGATCCTGGCTCACACGGTTCAAGGAAGACTTCTCTCTTCTGCAACATAGAGTTAAAGCAGCAAATAGAGTTGCTCTCATCACCTTTTGTACTTCTATTGTGTAGCATATTTTTCCTTCTCGATGGAGCAGCCACACTCTGGTTGAGCCGACTCCTTATGTGCTGTGTTGTAAGTTTATATGTCTATGTAAACCTCCATTTATATAGATATATGATATTACAGTAGGGGTTTTCCCCCTACTGTCTTTCCTAAAAAAAACCTGGACAAATGCTCACTGCAACCAAACTAAGAACCAAATACATGTAAACAAGGCATCTGCTCAATAACTGGAAAAATGCTCACTCCAACCAACCTAACAACCAAATACAGATAAACAAGGCATATACTCACTATAAACAACCAAATATAGCCATTCGTGAAACTGAAGTGGACAATTCATACTTAAACATCACATAGCCCTATTGAAAAATACATTTTTGCATAACTGAAATAATTAAACACGGCACAGTTAAAGCCTTTGCATGACAAATGCTACTACAACAAAGGGTATGGGTTGGCAAGCTAGAAAAGGTAAGATTTGTTGATAGAATGTTGCCTCACATTTCATGGACGGGATCCTTCCAGTTGGAAGAGCACAGACCCATGGTGCGCTCTCTGATGTCACAGATGGGTTGTTTCACCTTGGAAGAACCTTCGTGGGTGCCCTCCTCGTGGTCGTGGTCGTGATCGATGAGATTTGACTTGGCAATTGAGGATCCCAAGCCGCCGCCGTAGAACGTGTCCTTCAGAAATGACAAAATGGGCTCGATGGCGTATAAAGCTCACAAATCCTTGACCGCTTGGCGAAGGAGATCAGCGGCAGGGCCGTCGAAGAGATCGATGGCGGTTGAACCAGAGGGGTTGGGGATGGACCACTTAACCTGTGACATGGCCCGCATGAAGCCGTCGCTGTGGTCGAGCTTGATGTCGTAGCCAGCTTTCCCAAGATACATTAATACACTAGCCCGCTGACATGAAGCCTTCAGCATGGCAACGTACTCAGCATCTTCGCCGGCTTCCACGATGACGTGTTGCTTCGGGATTGACAGGTCGGGGCGAACGGCGGCCACCTCGCCAACGTCCGCCGGAGAGGCCATGATAAACCTCTTCTCTTCCGAACGCTCGTCAGGCTCCCCGGGATACGTGGTCGAGCTTAGGCTGCGACATTCTGGAGTAGGGGATGTGGATCTGGCAGGTGGGGACACCGCAGGCCTCATCCAAAAACTCAGGGGAGTCGGGCGACGGTATGGGAATCGCTAGGTAACCTGAACTTTATTATCTAAGCTAGGAGGAACGGGCAGACCGGTAGGGGTTGGCGGCAGCGCCAACTGCAACTGCGAGCTAGGGTTTGAGGGGGGAGGGGGCGGGTGGGGGCTGTGGAGGGGGGGTTTCAGGATACACCACGGCTACTGAAAATTTTAGTAATGGTGGGTGGAGATGGTGGTGGACGAGGGAGGGCAACGGTTCAAATGTCTTGGCTACTGCAATTTTACTATAAGGTCGGTGCTGGAGGAGTGTGGGCGACGGTTGAAGTACACGCGGCTACTAAAATTTGGGTAAAGGAATTGATGCACGGCAGGAGTGCCCAAAATCGCGCACGGTCCAATAACAATATGTGTGTATGAAAAGTGGCACGGAACCGCCGATTTTTGCAATGTTCAAGGCGGGTATTTTGATTTTATATTTCTAGCTAGCTGGTCTATTGCACATGGTTCGTCCTAATTTCCAAATAAACTTACCCGCCTTTTGCTTGCAAAGGTGGTGGTTTTACAGCATACTTGCATCGCACACGGTTAAGCCAGTACCTCCACCCTTTGGTCGCCCTTGCGCGGTCGTGGTGATTTTACAGCGCACTTGCATCACACATGGTTGAGCCAGTACCTCCACCTTTGCTCGCGCTTGCGCAGGCGTGGTGATTCACAGCGCACTTGTATCGCACACGGTTAAGATATTATACCCATGTCCGTTGAGCATCATCAGAGTCTTTGCAGCAAAAAAAACGTTAGAGAGGGTTAGAAGACAGTCACACCAGCATGTGGCCCAAATATATATGAGTGAAAAGGATGGTCTGTGGTGTTCAAATTCCAATGTTTGGGATATCGCTTATCGTTATTGAGGGAGTCCTGGACTAGGGGGTGTCCGGATAGCCGAACTATCATCTTTGGCCGGACTCCAAGACTATGAAGATACAAGATTGAAGACTTCGTCCCGTGTCCGGATGGGACTTTCCTTGGCGTGGAAGGCAAGCTTGGCGATATGGATATGTAGATCTCCTACCATTGTAACCGACTCTGTGTAACCTAACCTATCCGGTGTCTATATAACCGGAGGGTTTTAGTCCCGTGGGGATCTAACAACAATCATACCATAGGCTAGCTTTTAGGGTTTAGCCTCTCCGATCTCGTGGTAGATCTACTCTTGTACTACCCATATCATCAATATTAATCAAGCAGGAGTAGGGTATTACCTCCATCGAGAGGGCCCGAACCTGGGTAAAAACATCGTGTCCCTTGTCTCCTGTTACCATCCGCCTAGACGCACAGTTCGGGACCCCCTACCCGAGATCCGCCTGTTTTGACACCGACAGTTATCGTCTCAGTCGGCTGGGGATTAGAGATTAATCAGAAATCAGATGATTAATCGATTTTATCGGTTGACTATTAATCGGCAAGTTTTTTTTGCAAGACTACATTTATATTCCGCTGAAACTTTTTCATGTTCAACGGAATCGACAGGTCAATTGGAGCAAGATATTGATCCATAGGCCCCTTCTTTGTGTCACCGTTGCCAACTTCATTAAGCTCTACTTGATCTTCCTCATTGGCCTCTATGGTCACCAAGGCTCTTACTTCATTTTCTTCCTGTAGCTTTTGCTCTTTCTTCTTCTTCGGCGCCTCATATGTGTCCTTACACTGAGCTTGTTGTTCTAGTGTGGCTTGCATACAACTTGTCACTGACCCTTTGATCTGAGCAATGTGTTGCTTCATCCTAGTCACCCCTCCTGACATCACTTTTCCACAAAGCTTGCACTTGACTTTGCAGATCATCTGGATCAATCAGTATAGCAAACTCCCAAGCCATGTCATCCGAGTTTCTCTTAAGTCTGGAACTTGTAACGTCAGAAGCACCTGAAGCAGACATTTACAAAAAGGGCAACAACATATATCAGAATCATACTAATAAAAGGGAGACTTATTATGTACATGATTGATGATTCTTATTCTGTACATAAAAGAAAAGGGTAGCAACATCCTTCAAAAAAAGAAAAGGGCAATAACATAGACGGGCAACTTATTATGTACATGATCATGTTAAACTCAAAACTGACTGAATTTTATGACTACTAACTGAATGGCTGAAGGGCAACAACAACTAGTAGTCAGTAGCTGCAGACTTGCGGTTAAACTAAAAAAATGACTGAATTTTATCACTATTAGTAGGCAGTTATTGACTGAAGAAATGACAATTTGCTTACAAGTTACAGCTGCAGTTATTGACAATAAAACTTGCTTACAACCACAGTTATTGACACTGAACAAATTACAATAGCTGCCACTCATTTTAATCAATTGAAGAAATCACAGCAGCTTCAGTTGAGCTGAAGAAATTGATTGAAGAAATGACAGTATCCACTCATTTTAATCGACTGAAGAAATGATAGTAACTACAATTTAGCTAAAGAAATGATAGTGGCCACTCATTTTAATCGACCGATGAAAACTTAAAAGAGTACAACAGCGCGACAAAGAAACAATACCAGGATGTAGGACAGCTAGAGAAGGGATGGCGTGTCTTGCTACTGCCGTTCGTCGGATTAGGAGGTAGATGATGGAGCCACTGTACTGCTGCTAGCGAAAGGGTGGCGGCGGCAAGCAACACCAGTCGTCGGCGATGGAGAAAATATGCGGGGCTCCGGTGCCGCGAGAGGAAGATTGGCATAGCTCTGATGCTGGTAGAGGAAGAGGGTCGCAGCTCTTGTGCTACTACAGCAAGGTATGGCAATGGGGAGTAGCTACAGTCGTCGGTGATGGGAGTTGCAGAGGAGTCATGATGGCGATGGCGATGCGGGGGAGTCGCGATGGCGATGAGAGCTGCTGTTTGAGGTCCCGTGGAAGAGGAGAGGGGGATCCACAGGGCACCTAGCTCTGGTGCTGCTAGCTATGTTCGCCGGAGGCGAGCAGTGTGACGGTGGCGTGGTGGATCTCGCATCGTGGCACGCTGGGAGGCTGAAACCCTAACTGAGCGGGTGGAAATCCCAAATGTGTGTTGTGGTTGTACCCACCGAAGGGGCATTTGGGGAGCCAAAATTCAGCCTTTTGGGTTTTCTAACGTTACATGCCCAGCCCGATTAATCGGGAATCTAATGATTTATCGCCTGTCCGAGCGATAAATCGGTCCAAATGATAAATGTCAAAGATAAGGCCTTATCTTAGTGGTCACCACACGATAAGCGATAAATCGGCCGATAAGTCCTTGGGTTGGGCGATATCTCGAACAGTGCAAAATTCAAATGCACAACTTTGACCGCGCGGGCCCATGGTTTGGCGCCTCGTCAAAGATCGGTGAGAGGGGAAAGAAGTCAAGAACCACGTGGAAGTGGCCAAGTATATGTAGGAATATTGGGGATGTTTAAAACTTTAAATACACAGTGCATAACTTTGGTGACACCTGCCTCGCAAACCCGAAAGCATTATTCTGATCCTGGGATCGGAATAGTTATTCTGATCATGGCGCGCCTATATAGGGCCGAGCGGATTCTCCCGAACTCCCGAACCGGTACTTTGGAGGAAAAAACCGATCTCCACCAGGCACCCACACCGACCACTCCTCCCCATGATCCCCATCCCCTCCCGATCCCCACCTCCTCCCTCGACAACCACCGCCGGCCCCCGCGTGCCTGTGCACTTCCAGCGCCCGCCACCTGACCCATCGCCGCTGCCCGGGCTCGGCCGCGCCTCCCGCCGCCCGGCCGCTCGACCTCGTTGCCACCCCGCCCCAACAACCGGCGACTCTCGGATGCGCCGCCACCACGCTGGCGGCCAACCATCGCTGGCAACTCTTCTTGGCGCGCCTCCGCCGCAATCCACCAGCCCTGCATCTCCTCTCAGCCCGCCTCCGTCGCCTCCTACCCTTCTTCTTGGATGTGCCACCGTCACAGAAACTCCTAATGACCGAGGCACAGCCAACCTTGCTTGCCGCCCGGATCCCCGCTGCATCACCCCATCTGCGGGCGGATCCGCTTTCAGTCTCCACCGCCATGCTCCTGCAGGTCGACTGCGCGGCCGCATGAAGTTCACCGACCATAGCTGCGGCCGGACGAAATTCCAGTCCTACTACAACCCCTCAAGATCTACAAGTAAATGATTCACAAGCTCATAATTTTCTGACTGATGTACCAGGTGATGCAGCGAAGTGTCCATGCCTAAACTTTGTTGGGTTTTGTTTTTCAGTGGCCAAAGATGGGGCTCCACGGCTGTTCAGCGTAATGCCTAAGGAGAAAATAGTGTCTCTCTCAGTTTTGTTTTTGGAAAGACCCACCTATCATCTTGCCGATGATGTGTTCTCTCTACTGCATAAGTTTGTGCTGACTGTAATAGAGCGAACAATGAGGGCATTTTCACTGTAGAATTAACAAACTCTATAGTTGCCGTTTGTGTTGACTGCGATAGATTCTTTCATTTATTTGACAACACGTATACATTATTTTGAAAATCATGTATTTTTATAGTATTTCAAGCATGTTGTGGCTGGAGCCTTCCATATTTGGTTTAGTAGAAGAAGTCCCCTACAATTTGGTGCTTTTTTCCCTCTCATTTATGCTCAAAATGTTTGTGTCTCCAGGATCCTCCATGCCGCTCTGCTGCTCGCTACCCACATGAACAGCGGGAGGAAGAAGTTCACCACATGGCAGGGGAGAAGGTCACACATGAGGTGCAGGGGACAGGGGTGTTGCCATTCGGAAGATGGTCGTCCTTCGTGATAATCAGTGTTGCTGATGTAGTGTTGCTTCTTGTGAGGCCGCTTCCAGCCAATGTCCTCCTCTGCCCGGGCATCCTCCTCCTCCTTGCCATTGAATTTCTTTGTCCATCCAGCAAAAAAATCTCTCTTCTATAGTTGCTGTGCATCTACTACAGAAAAAATGCATTAGCTGTAGAAGTTCAGAAAATAGTTGTAAAGGAACAACTATAGCTCTCTCTCTATGCACATGTTGTGTTTGGAGAGGCATGGTTTTCATTTTGATTTTGGGATGGATGTACGAGGTGTATGATGAAGGTCAAACAGTGAAGTGAAGTCCATTTAGTACATGTGAAATTCAGTGAGGCATAAGAAGGGAATCAGATCGTTAGTTTATTTGAGCCCCATTTGTACATCATGTTGTCTACTTTCTTGTTTTGTACTTTTTCTTGAAGTTTAATAGTATGAGTTGATGCAAAAAAATGTGTTTTTAGTATGTTTGTTTCGGTTAAAAAAACTACAAAATATAGGGAAGCCCAAAGAAGGTCATTAAAAAAAGCATCTCAAACAATTTTATAAAAAAGATTTTCTCTATTAAAATAAACCTAGAAGTTCAAATTAAAAAACAGAGCGGCTCGATGTCTTTCAGAAAGTAGGATTTTTTCGTTACACTAAAAGAAATAAAACTAGGAAGTCCATATTAAAAGATGGAGAATATCGATGATTATAGAAAACTCATATTTTCCTCGTTATTAAAGAATGGAAATAAGAAGTTCAAAAATAAAATAACAAGAAGTTCAACTTTTAAAAATAGCGATCTTCAAAATTTCTTAAAACGGATTAAGAAATAAAACCAGGAAGTCCATATTAAAAAGATGGAGAAGTTCGATGATTATAGAAAACTCAGATTTTCCTCGTTATTCAAGAATGGAAACAAGAAGTTCAAGTATTAAAAATAGAATGCTTCAAAATTTCATAAAAAGGATTGAGAAATAAAACGAGGAAGTCCATATTAAAAAGATGGAGAAGTTCGATGATTGTAGAAAACTCAGATTTTCCTCGTTCTTAAAGAATGGAAACAAGAAGTTCAAAAATAGAATAACAAGAGGTTCAACTTTTAAAATAAAGCGCTTCAAAATTTATAAAAAGGGATTAAGAAAATCCGATTAAAAATTCATAAAAAAACTCAGATATTTTCATGTAACCAAGAGAAGTTTAGATTGATAACTGCCAGAAGTCCACGTACTACACGGCGTGCATTTTGTATTAAAAAAAAGAACAAAAAAACAAAGGATAAAAGTTTTGTTGTTATAAGTTCAAGTCCTTCGTCGAAGAAAGTCAAAAAAAAATATTGTGAGAGAGGTTTGTACAAAATAAATATCATTTGTGTAGCACTGACAAATGGATGAGAAAATTACAAAAGAAAATACGTCACAGAAGTTCAACGTGGAAACAGCAGGAAGTTCAACTACTACATTGAATGAATTTCATATGAAAAACTTTTAAAATCGTCGTGAGTATGAAAAAACGATCAACACGGGAAAGTTGCGTGTTTACAACAGCTTTCCACCGATATATCACTTGCTCAATTCCGGTGAGTGGATGGAGAGCTACGAGCAGTGGATGGAGATCTACGAGCAAAAAAAGCACGTGAAAAACAGAGTGAAGTTCAAGTAGACATGCCGAGAAGTTCAGGTTCTTCACGTGGTGCATTTTCGAAGGATCTGTTTCGCGATAAAGGCAGAACAAATGATCTCGCCATTTTCCAAATTACTTGAAAACGGCTGGGAATCACAGAAAACCATCAACATGAAAAAGTTTCGCATTTCCCTTAGCTTTTCAATGGTATATTACTTGCCCCATTCCGTTAAAGTTTGTGGAAATTACAGCGAAAATACGTTTTTAGCCATTTTGAAAACTGACATAAAACAATAAGGAATTAGGAGAAATATTATATACCAAAAAGTTTCGCATTTCCTCAAGCTTTCCAACGCCATATCATTTGTTGCATTCAGATATAGGGTTAAAAAATAGATCGAAACTACGAACTCGGTGAAACTTGTATCGTTTTCTATATCACTTTTAAACCGTTCAAAATTAGAAAAAACTTTCTACATGAAAAAGTAGTGCATTTTCATAATCTTTCCAACGCCATATCATGTGCCTCAATTGGTTCAGCCGTTTAGAAATGACATCGAAAATACGAACTCGGCTGTTCGGTGTGTGAAATTTTACAATTTTCTAAATTACTCTTTAACCGTAGGGAATTAGAGAAAACTTTCAAAATGTGGAAGGAGTGGTTTTCCAGCAGCTTTCCAAAGCCATATTATTTGCCTCATTCCGATAAACGGTTTAGAAATGCGATCGAAATTACGATTCACGTTTTTTGTGTGAAGAAAAGACGGTTTTCAAAACTGCTCTTAAACCAATTACATTTTGCGAAAAATTTAACTTGGGTCATGATACTCGTGTCCATAGCTTTCCAACGGTATATAGCAAGCCCTATTTGGGCAATGTTGCGGGAATTTCAACCTAGCATGTGGGGAAGTTCAGGTCGAACAACTCGAACGATAAAATCGCAAAAAACGCGAGTTCTTCACGACCGAGTGCAAAATCCGCCTATGAGCGAGATTCCTATCTAAAAGCAGTATTTAGTTGCTAAAAATCGTTTGAAGATTACACTTACATCACATGCAACACGACTAACCAGAAAAACTCGCGGTAGAAGGCACGGTTGCGAAGATAGCCCGAAGGTCGGGTTCGTACATAGAGAAGTTCAGGCGCGTTACTCAAGCAGTTCAGGTTGTGATCAGAATAGTGTTTATGTATGTATGTATATATATATATATATATATATATATAGATATAGATATATATAATAGACATAATGTCGTACCTAGCTAGGATGCTTGGCCCACCACCTCCCACTTCGTGTCAGTGGGGTGGATGCACGTAATGATCGATACTTTGGTCATACGTGCATGTCGCCATGACCTACCATAAGACGGACCAATGAATCTATCATTTGGTCAAACGATAGTTGTTGTTGTTGATAAACCGCTTGGGCCAATAATTGAACCATCATAAAAATCGCACGAGAGGGACCACAAAACTAGCACCTCTTGCATGCGGCCCAAAATGATGTACCTTGGGAAGGGGTGATGTGTGTTTTCAATATAGAATAATGTACAATTTAGATGTGGTGCCTACCTCTCGATACATACAACAACCATGAAGGCAAGGTAGTTAAGGACGAGATACGCAGGGTATGATGTAGGCCGAACCCAGCAATCCGAGCATGTGTGAGGGAATCCTGACAAGGCATGAGCTCGAGCTTTGGTTGAGCGACATGTGATGGTGACCGGCCCTAACACGAACTACGGGGAATCCATTCATGGCCAACACATACCCCTCATTATCGGTCAAAGGGATGATATATATACACTCGTGGACCCCATAGATATGTGTGTCGTCACAAAACACCGCACAAGGGAGACAGGGTCGATCAGAAGACCCCGTATACACTGCATGCAGCCCGAAAATATGTATGCCACCAACTACATTACAAACCGAACACCGTACCCGACTCCAAGCCTGGTTCGATACGTACGATGTCAGTTTCCCATCTTTGAGGCAGCGGCGGGGGGGGGGGGGGGTCGTCCCACGCATGCGCTCAAACTTTATTTGGTCTAGAACGGGACACATCTATATCTATACCCCTATATAGTGTGTGAATAACTTTGAAAGTTGGTCATTGGATGAAGCCAATATGATGTTACAGAGATGGAAAATCTGAGCACTACTGGTCGTTGGATATCATCTACATTCCACCAGATTCTGCCATATGTACAATCTAGAAGACTTCATGGTTGAACTTAAGCATAATGCACAAACCTCAAAACACAAGCACTTCTACTTTGTTCTCTAGAATCTTCCATGTCTTAATTGCCCAAACTTTTTTTTCTGAATGAATGGTCACTTTTTGTTTTTACTTTATGCTTTACAATGCACAATTCCATGAATCTTAAATATATAATTTTTGTAAAACTAATTGGTTTTGGATGAGATGAACTATAAGAATTAAACGAACATCTACATCATGGATATATGACTCAAAGCTTACATGCTATAGTGTGGTATTTCTTCATAATTTGGTTACCAAATCTCATGCGTGCAATGCACATGTACCCTACTAGTATCAATAGGAAACCATCATGGTCAAACCCTCCTCGTTGTTGGGTCAAAGGGATAGATTGTGTGGGGCCCCCTAATTGTCGGTAAAGGATAGTGATGTCTACTACACAACCTTCTTCTTGTAGACGTTGTTGGACCTCCAAGTGCAGAGGTTTATAGGACAGTAGCAAATTTCCCTCAAGTGGATGACCTAAGATTTATCAATCCGTGGGAGGCGTAGGATGAAGATGGTCTCTCTCAAACAACCCTGCAACTAGATAACAAAGAGTCTCTTGTGTCCCCAACACACCCAATACAATGGTAAATTGTATAGGTGCACTAGTTCGGCGAAGAGATGGTGATACAAGTGCAATATGGATGGTAGATATAGGTTTTTGTAAACTTAAAATATAAAAACAGCAAGGTAACTAACGATAAAAGTGAGCACAAACGGTATTGCAATGCTTCGAAACAAGGCCTAGGGTTCATACTTTCACTAGTGCAAGTTCTCTCACAGTAATAACATAATTTGATCATAGAACAATCCCTCAACGTGCAACAAAGAGTCACTCCAAAGTCACTAATAGCGGAGAACAAACGAAGAGATTATTGTAGGGTACGAACCCACCTCAAAGTTATTCTTTCCGATCAATCCATTGGGCTATTCCTATAAGTGTCACAAACAACCCTAGAGTTAGTAGTAAAATAACACCTTAAGACACAAATCAACCAAAACCCTAATGTCACCTAGATACTCCATTGTCGCCTCAAGTATCCGTTGGTATGATTATACGATATGCATCACACAATCTCAGAATCATCTATTCAACTAGCACAAAGAACTTCAAAGAGTGCCCCAACATTTCTACCGGAGAGTCAAGACGAAAACGTGTGCCAACCCCTATGCATAGATTACCAAGGTCACGGAACCCGCAAGTTGATCACCAAAACATACATCAAGTGGATCAATAGAATACCCCATTGTCATCATGGTATCCCATGCAAGACATACATCAAGTGTTCTCAAATCCTTTAAAGACTCAATCCGATAAGATAACTTCAAAGGGAAAACTCAATCCATTACAAGAAGATAGAGGGGGAGAAGCATCATAAGATCCGACTATAATAGCAATGCTCGCGATACATCAAGATCGTGCTATATCAAGAACACGAGAGAGAGAGAGAGAGAGAGAGAGAGAGAGAGATCAAACACATAACTAATGGTACATACCGTCAGCCCCGAGGGTGAACTACTACTTCCTCGTCATGGAGAGCGTGGGATGATGAGGATGGCCACCGGTGATGATCCCCCCCCCCCCTCTGGCGGGGTGCCAAAACAGGGTCCCGATTTGTTTTCAGTTGCTACAGAGGCTTGCGGCGGCGGAACTCCCGATCTAGATTATTTTCTGGAGGTTTGGGGATTTATAGGAGAGGTTGGTATCGAGAACAAGTCAGGGGGGCCCACAGAGAGTCCACGAGGCACAAGGGCGCGCCCCAGGGGGGTGGGCGCGCCCTCCACCCTCGTGGGGCCCACGGGACTCCCCTCCGGTAACTCTTCGTTCCAGTATTTTTTATATTTTCCAAAAAAAATCTCCGTTGATTTTCAGCGCATTCCGAGAACTTTTATTTCTGCACAAGAAAAACAGCACGGTACTTCTGCTGAAAACAGCGTCAGTCCGGGTTAGTTCTAACCAAATCATTCCAAAATCATGTAAAAATATTATAAACATGGCATGAATACATCAAAAAATTATAGATACGTTGGAGACGTATCAGCATCCCCAAGCTTAATTCCTACTCATCCTCGAGTAGGTAAATGATAAAAACATAATTTTTGATGTGGAATGCTACTTAACACACTTATCAATGTAATCTTCTCTATTGTGGCAAGAATATTCAGATCCATAAGATTCAAAACAAAAGTTTAATATTGACATGAAAACAATAATACTTCAAGCATACTAACAAAGAAATCATGTCTTCTCAAAATAACATGGCCAAAGAAAGCTATCCCTACAAAATCATATAGTCTGGCTATTCTCTATCTTCATCACACAAAATATTTAAATCATGCACAACCCCGGGTTCTACCAAGTAATTGTTTCATACTTTAGTATTCTCAAACTTATTCAATTTTCACGCAGTACATGAGCGTGAGCCATGGATATAGCACTATGCGTGCAATAGAATGGTGGTTGTGGAGAAAACAAAAAAGGAAGGTGGTCTCACATCAACTAGGCATGTTAATGGGCTATGGAGATGCCCATCAATAGATATCAATGTGAGTGAGTAGGGATTGGCATGCAAAGGATGCACTAGAGCTAGAAGTGTATGAAAGCTCAGAAAGAAACTAAGTGGGTGTGCATCCAACTTGCTCGCTCACGAAGACCTAGGTCATTTGTGGAAGCCCATCATTGGAATATACAAGCCAAGTTCAATAATGAAAAATTCCCACTAGTATATGAATGTGACAAAATAGGAGACTCTCTATCATGAAGATCATGGTGCTACTTTGAAGCACAAGTGTGGTAAAAGGATAGTAGCATTGCCCCTTCTCTCTTTTTCTCTCATTTATTTATTTATATTTTATTTTTTTGGGCATTTTCCCTTTTTTATGGCCTCTTTTTTCTTTTTCTTTTCTTTTTCTTCCGAAGTCTCATCCTGACTTGTGGGGGAATCATAGTCTCCATCATCCTTTCCTCACTGGGACAATGCTATAAGAATGAAGATCATCACACTTTTATTTACTTACAACTCAAGAATTACCACTCGATACTTAGAACAAAATATGACTCTATATGAATGCCTCCGGCGGTGTACCGGGATGTGCAATGAATCAAGAGTGACATGTATGAAAGAATTATGAAAGGTAGCTTTGCCACAAATACGATGTCAACTACATGATCATGCAAAGCAATAAGACAATGATGGATCCGGAGCGTGTCATAATAAACGAAACGGTGTAAAGTTGCATGGCAATATATCTCGGAATGGCTATGGAATATGCCATAATAGGTAGGTATGGTGGCTGTTTTGAAGAAGGTATGGTGGGTGTATGGTACCGACAAAAGTTGCGCGGCACAAGAGAGGCTAGCAATGGTGGAAGGGTGAAAGTGAGTATAATCCATGGACTCAACATTAGTCATAAAGAACTCACATACTTATTGCAAAAATCTATTAGTCATCGAAACAAAGTACTACACGCATGCTCCTAGGGGAAGGGTTGGTAGGAGTTAACCATCGCGCGATCCCGACCTCCACACAAAGGAAGACAATCAAAAAATAAGTCATGCTCCGACTTCATCACATAACGGTTCACCATACGTGCATGCTATGAGAATCACAATATTTAACACAAGTATCTCTCAAATTCACAACTACTCCACTAGGATGACTCTAATATCACCATCTTCATATCTCAAAACAATCATAAGGAATCAAACTTCTCATAGTATTCAATGCACTTTATATGAAAGTTTTTATTATATCCCTCTTGGATGTCCATCATATTAGGACTAAATTCATAACCAAACCAAATTACCATGCTGTTTAAGACTCTCAAAATAATATTAGTGAAGCATGAGATTTCATCTATTTCTTCAAAATCAAACCACCGCCGTGCTCTAAATGGATATAAGTGAAGCACTAGAGCAAATGACAAACTACTCCGAAAGATATAATTGAAGATCAATGAGTAGTCGAATAATTATGCAACTATGTGAAACTCTCTAACATTTAAGAATTTCAGATCTTGTGATATTATTCAAACAACAATCAAAACAAAATAGAACAAAATGACGCTCCAAGCAAAACACATATCATGTGGTGAATACAAATATAGCTCCAAGTAAAGTTACTGATGAACCAAGACGAAAGAGGGGATGCCATCCGGGGCATCCCCAAGCTTAGGCTCTTGGTTGTCCTTGAATATTACCTTGGAGTGCCTTGGGCATCCCCAAGCTTAGGCTCTTTCCACTCCTTATTCCATAGTCCATCGAATCTTTACCCAAAACTTGAAAACTTCACAACACAAAACTGAACAGAAAACTCGTAAGCTCCGTTAGTATAAGAAAAATAAATCACCATTTTTGTACTGTTGTGAACTCATTCCTTTTTTATATTTGTGTAATATCTACTGTATTCCAACTTCTCTATGGTTCATACCCTCCGATACTACTCATAGATACATCAAATTATGCAAACAACACATAGAAAACAGAATCTGTCAAAAAAGAGAACAGTTTGTAGTAATCTGTAACTGTCGAGTACTTCTGTAACTCCAAAAATAAATCGAAATTAGGAACACCTGAGTAATTTGTGTACCAATCTTGGCAAAAAGAATCAGATCAAACTCACGTTTCTGTGAATTATTAAAAATAATTTACCGAGCGCATAAGTTTCTGATTTTTAGCAAGATCAACACAACTATCACCGTAAGCTATCCTAAAGGTCTTACTTCGCACTTTATTGAAACAAAAGCTATAAAACATGATTACTACAGTATCTTAATCATGTGAACACACAAAAACAGTAAGGGTAAATATTGGGTTATCTCCCAACAAGCGCTTTTCTTTAATGCCTTTTTAGCTAGGCATGATGATTTCAATGATGTTCACATAAAAGATAAGAATTGAAACACAAGGAGAGCATCATGAAGAATATGACTAGCAAATTTAAGTCTAACCCACTTCCTATGCATAGGGATTTTGTGAGCAAACAACTTATGGGAACAAGAAACAACTAGCATAGGAAGGTAAAAACAAGCAAATCTTCAAGATTTTCAACACATAGAGAGGAAACTTGATATTATTGCAATTCCTACAAGCATATATTCCTCCCTCATAATAAATTTCAGTTGCATTATGAATGAATTCAACAATATAACTATCACACAAAGCATTCTTTTCATGATCTACAAGCATAGAAATTTTATTACTCTCCACATAAGCAAATTTCTTCTCATTCGGAATAGTGGGAATATCATAAAAAACTCGAATACTGTAAATAGTTTCCACATTAAAAGAATAATGTTCAGAAAAAGGGTAATCATAATCATGACAAGTTTTGTAAATATAATCATCACTACTTTTTATAACATAAGTATCATCACAATAATCATCATATGTAACAACTTTGTTCTCATCATAATCAATTGAAACCTCTTCCAAGATAGTGGAATCATTACTAAATAAAGTGATGACCTCTCCAAATCCACTTCCATAATTGTCACAATAAGATTTAACGCCCTCCAAAATAGTGGGATCATTACTTCCTAAAGTTGACAGTCTTCCAAATCCACTTTCATCAATATAATCATCATAAATAGGAGGCATGCTATCATCATAATAAATTTTCTCATCAAAACTTGGGGGACTAAAAGTATCATCTTCATCAAACATAGAATCCGCAAGCTTGGGCCTTTGCATATCATAAGCATAATCACTCTCATCATTAATAGTTTGGATAGCACCAATAGTATAGCAATTATCATCATCACAATGAGTAATAGGAGCAACATCATTTGGGAGGGATACCTTTTTACCTTTGCTTCTCCGTCTTTTCTTTTTCTTCTTCACATCATGTGTGGGTTTAATCCTCTTTTTGGAGCTCCTTATTAATGAGATTGGTTGAATAGAAGGCTCCTCCTCGTTACCTAATTCATCATAAGAAATAATAGGAGGATATTGGGAAGTCTCTTCCCTTTCATTAGTATTCTCTTCATCTTCTATTTGTTTTCTTGTCTTTATGTAATTGGCAATATAAGGATTTTCAATGCAATTCACCGCACAATACATAAAACTTTCTTCTAGATCAAAATCAAGAACTTTATTTAGGACAAATTCTGGAAAATCATTAGTTATACGTTTCATTTGTTCATAACCCACAAGCAAACTAAGTTCATTATGATGCACAAGGGAAATCAAGTCATCACAATTTTTGGACACGATTCGATCATGAAACAATTTGCATTGGAGATTTAAGTGATCACATTCATTGCAAAGTTCACGAGGATGGCAAGGAAATTTTAAATTTTTCATCACAAGCATCTAGCCTCTCTTGCAACCATTTAGTTTCTAAATACTTATGCCTCTTGCAAAATCTATATTCCCTTTTTGGTGTGTGCTTGCAAGCTCTATGCACTCCACAAAAATTGACATGCTTATAAGAGACATTTTTATCATTACTAGTGAAATCATCATTAGTACTATGGATATTCGAAGAGTTCATACTAACAACATTGCAATAATGCTCATCATTCAAAGATTGTATGCCAAACATTTTATTGCATTCTTCATCTAACACTTTGGCACAATTATTGGAATCCTTATTTTCACTGAAGACATTAAAAAGATGAAGCATATGAGGCAACCTCAATTCCAATTTTTTTGTGGTTTTCTTTTATAGACTAAACTAGTGATAAAACAAGAAACAAAAAGATTCGAGTGCAAGATCTAAAGATATACCTTCAAGCACTAACCTCCCCGGCAACGGCGCCAGAAAAGAGCTTGATGTCTACTACACAACCTTCTTCTTGTTGACGTTGTTTGGCCTCCAAGTGCAGAGGTTTGTAGGACACTAGCAAATTTCCCTCAATTGGATGACCTAAGGTTTATCAATCCGTGGGAGGCGTAGGATGAAGATGGTCTCTCTCAAACAACCCTGCAACCAGATAACAAAGAGTCTTTGTGTCCCCAACACACCCAATACAATGGTAAATTGTATAGGTGCACTAGTTCGGCGAAGAGATGGTGATACAAGTGCAATATGGATGGTAGATATAGGTTTTTGTAATCTGAAAATATAAAAATAGCAAGGTAACTAAGATAAAAGTGAGCACAAACGATATTGCAATGCTTCGAAACAAGGCCTAGGATTCATACTTTCACTAGTGCAAGTTCTCTCAACAATAATAACATAATTGGATCATATAACAATCCCTCAACGTGCAACAAAGGGTCACTCCAAAGTCATTAATAGTGGAGAACAAATGAAGAGATTACTGTAGGGTACAAAACCACCTCAAAGTTATTCTTTCCGATCAATCCATTGGGCTATTTCTATAAGTGTCACAAACAACCCTAGAGTTCGTAGTAAAATAACACCTTAAGACACAAATCAACCAAACCCTAATGTCACCTAGATACTCCAATGTAACCTCAAGTATCCGTGGGTATGATTATACGATATGCATCACACAATCTCAGATTCATCTATTCAACCAACACAAAGAACTTCAAAGAGTGCCCCAAAGTTTCTACCGGAGAGTCAGGACGAAACCGTGTGCCAACCCCTATGGATAGATTCCCAAGGTCACGGAACCCGCAAGTTGATCACCAAAACATACATCAAGTGAATCGATAGAATACCCCATTGTCGGTGTCAAAACCGGCGGATCTCGGGTAGGGGGTCACTACTAGGAAAAGGGCTATAGATGGGATGGACACTAATGGCGCACTGTACATGTGGTGCGCCATTACTAAATACTAATAGTGCACCATGTGTTGGTGCGCCATTAGTGTGCAAATACTAATGGCGCACCACATCCCACAGTGCGCCATTAGTATATTTTTTAATTTTATCAAAACTACTAATGGCGCACCGTGGGAGTGGTGCGCCATTACTATTTTAACTAGTAATGGCGCACCATCCCACGGTGCGCCATTAGTAATTTGGCCCAACCATTCCCCCGAATGCACCCCCCCCGCATGGACCGCCTTTTCAGTTTCAAAAAAAATAAAAGAAAATGATAGAAATGTCAAAAAATAAAAGAAAATAAGATTCCCATGTGATATGTGGTCTAGTTGTTAGCAAAATTTACAAACATGAATTTTCGACTTTTTTGCAAAATCTCTCGAGAATTTGTAAAAATGGGCCATAACTTTTGCATACGAACTAGGATGAAAAAGTTTTTTATATGAAAAATCATCTACTCGAAAAGTTACATCCGAATTTAACTGGGGGAACCCCGTTAATCATTTTCAAAATCCTCAAAAACCTAACAGAAAAAAAGATACGGGCTTTTAAGATGCGGAGAGGCAAAAAATTGAACTTACTAATGGCGCACCTGCCCATGGTGCGCCATTACTATCTTCCCGCCTTCAAAATTCAAAATAAATCAAAAAAATAAAAAAATTACTAATGGCGCACCTGCCCATGGTACGCCATTAGTATATTCCCGCCTTCAAAATTCAAAATAAATAAAAAAAATAAAAAATAGTAATGGCGCACCTGCCCACGTTGCGCCATTACTATGCCGTATATATGGTTGGGCGTGTCCTCTCCTCCTTACCTCTTCATTCTTCTCCTCCACTCCACCTCTCCTCCACTCCTCCACTCCATCTTCCCTTCTCTCCTCCACCATACTACCCTCCTCCTCTCCGTGACCTCCTCCTCCTCCTCTCCGCGACCTCCTCCTCCTCCTCCTCTCCCGTGACCTCCTCCTCCTCTCTCCCAAGAACCTCCTCCTCCCTCCTCCCTCCTCCTCCTCCTCCCATGACCTCCTCCTCCCTCCTCTTCTCTCCTCTCCTCCCTTCCCTCCCTCACGGTTTCTCCTCCCTCCTCACCGGTGAGCTCCTACTCCCTCATCTCCGGTGAGCTCCTCCTCCCGCCTCTCCGGTGAGCTCCTCCTCCCTCCTCTCCTCACATCCCCTCATGGTTTCTCCTTCCTCCTCTCCCATGCTCCGTGAACTCCTCTCCGTGACCTCCTCCTCCTCTCCCGTGATGTCTGCGAGCACCTCTGCAGTCACCTCCTCCTCCTCCTCTCCGGCAAACTCCTCTCCCGAAAAGAACACGGCAAAAGAACGTACAAGATCCAAAAACGGGAACAAAATTTGAAATAATATCATGCAAAAAAAAACGAGCAAAAAACGAGCAAAAATGGGCAAAAAATCGCGATCCAGATCCAAATTCAAAATTCAAAAATAGCAATGGCACACGGTGGGGTTAGGCAGGCACCACTACTATTTTCCGCCTTCAAAATTCAGAAATACTAATGGCGCACTATGGCCTATACTAATGGCGCACAATGGCCTATACTAATGGCGCATCAGGTTTATACTAATGGCGCACCGGTGGTGCGCCATTAGTACAGAATACTAATGGCGCACCACTGGTGCGCCATTAGTAAAAAAATACTAGTGGTGTGATACTAATGGCGCACCAGTAGTGCGCCATTAGTAGGCAAAACTGGTGCGCCATTAGTAGGCCTTTTCCTAGTAGTGGGTCCCGAACTGTGCATCTAAGGTCGATGGTAACAGGAGACAGGGGACACGATGTTTACCCAGGTTCAGGCCATCTCTATGGAGGTAATACCCTACTTCCTACTTGATTGATCTTGATGAATATGAGTATTACCGGAGTTGATCTACCACGAGATCATAATGGCTAAAACCCTAGAAGTCTAGCATGTATGATTATGATTGTGCCTATGGACTAAACCATCCGGTTTATATAGACACCGGAGGGGACTAAGGTTGTACAAAGTAGGTTACAAAGAAATGAACCTTCATAACTGGACGCCGAGCTTGCCTTCCACGCCAAGGAGAGTCCCATCCGGACACGGGTGAGAGTCTTCAGTCTTGTATCTTCATATCCCATCAGTCTGGCCCATGTCCAATAGGCCGGACGCCCGAGGACCCCTTAGTCCAGGACTCCCTCAGTAGCCCCTGAACCAGGCTTCAATGACGAGGTGTCCGGCACGCAGATTGTCTTCGGCATTGCAAGGCGGGTTCCTCCTCCGAATACTCCAAAACAGCCTTCGAACACAAAGAACGTGTCCGGCTCTGCAAAATAAGTATCACACACAACCGATGAGAGTATAATATTTCACGAGTCCAATCTACTGACAAATTTTTGTAGCGTGACACCACGTCACCACCCGGTCATTATTTTGAACCGTTTTTAGGCCCGCGGCTCCATATTTTGAGATGCAGTTCCATTGGCACGTCTTGTCAAAGCAGAGATCGTGTCCCCTTATTGCGGGATCCTCATCAATACGAGCATGGGTAATCCAACCGTGCCGTCTGTGCGGCCCTTGGGAACAGGCAGTTTTAAGGCAAGTGGGGAGGCACTTGATATACGCAGCCTTTATAAAGGGATAAGGATTTCACTTTTTCACCCACGCCTTCTTCCTCCTTGCCATCCATTCTCGAGCTCCAGCGCCCAAGCTTCCATCCTTTCCACCTCAAAAAAGCTCTCCAGCCATGTCCGGCTCTGGAGCGCAGGGCAAGTGGATGGTTTCCTCCGTCAAGGAGAAGGACATCACCAAGCTCCTGGAGGCCAGGTACTTAGCCCCGTAAATCGCTCACCGGCTTCCAGTCCCAGGGCAGACCATCCCTACCCCGGAGCCCCATGTGAGGGTGGTATTCATCCCTCACTTCGTCCGCGGACTGGGATTCCCTCTTCACCCATTTATCCGCGGACTCATGTTCTACTACGGGGTGGATTCCCACGATCTGGCCCCCAATTCTTTCCTCAACATCTCCGCATTTATCGTCGTGTGCGAGGCCTTCCTCTGTATCCCACCCCACTTCGGACTGTGGCTCAAGATTTTCAATGTGAAGCCGAAGGTGGTGGATGGTCAACATGTAGAGTGCGGAGGCGCCATGGTGAGCAAGATGCCCAACGTCACATAGCCCAAAGGTACCTTGGTAGAGACCGTAAAAGGGTGGCAACAGCTATGGTTCTATATCACATAACCCCGCAACTCCACCTGGGCAGCAGCTCCCGAATTTAAGTTTGGGGCCCCAATGCGGCTCACCTCCTGGCTCGAGAAGGGTCTGGACTGGGATTCGTCAGATGAGCTGACGCCGCTGCAGACACGGATCAACAGCATGTTGGACAAGAACATTAAGCTCGTCAATGTTATCGAGGTGATGCTTGTTTGCGGATCCTTCCCTGCCAGCGCCGAACTTGCCATTTGTGGGAGTTTGAAGCGGCCAAGCACCAGACCTTGCAACGGTTCTTTGGCACTACGCACGAAGATATCTGGAAGTTGCTATTCAAGGGAAACCAGATGTGGCCAGAGACGACCGAGGACCACGGTCACGACCTGGCCCATCCAGCCAGTCCGGTAAGTTCTCCATATTACGAGGTACATCCTCCTCCTGTATATTCGGGGAAGATGTCTAAGCTTCCCTATCTAACTTTTCATGGCTGGACAAAGAAGGCGAAGCGGATCCAGTGTCCGGCTCCGTTGCCCGAAGACCCAGCTATCCCGCGTCTGACGAAGATGCTGGTCCAGGCGCCCTATCAGGCGCCGGAGAAGAAGGCCAAGAAAAAGGCCAAGGATACCAGAAGTGGTATCCGTCGCAAGGGCCCTTCGGACGTGACATCTGAAGACGCTGAGACTCACTCCTCCGCCGCCGAGGACGACGAGGAGGAGGAGGAAAGCAATTCTCCCTCTGAGGGGGGAAGGAAGAAGAGGGCAGCCTCCACAACGCTAGAGGCAGAGGCATCCAAGAAGGGGAAGGTCTCCCTCACGGATAACTCCGCGTGGGACATCGTAGCAGCCCGGAGGAGCGCCCCCGAGATAAGCCCATGGCTGAATCATGAGTACTCAAAGTTCCTGACACATTCATATATCCGCCTCTTTACTTTGTAGTTTTAACGTGTTGAATCATGCACTTGCAGTACGGCTCGCTCCGAACTCGAGCGGTCCTTATCATCGGGGAATTCGCTGGACCCGAAGGTGATGGACAGCGGGTCCCTTTCGTGGGCCTCCTCTCCCAGGGCCATGGATAACACCGAGGTGTTATCCCGAAGGATCCCAGGCCAGGGAGAGGTGCCGGGGGCCATCTGGGCGGCGCCAGAGGATGAAACCTCGACCGCCTGTCGGGACGCCGATCCTAACTCACACTAAACTAGCATGTAACACATCATATCACTTTGCGGCCTCACGCACGGTATTCCGACGGGTGCCACCTTACCTTGCCCGGGACCGTTTGCGACTTTTGGCTCACGTATATGATAGTGTCGCTAGCATCCATATGACAGAGAACCCGGGCCGACATGACTAGTCATAAACCCAAAGTGGCACTAACTTACAGGGACATGCATACATGACCCAGCATCGAACGTGTCGGTCAACAGCGAGTGAATCCGGGCTGTAGCAGCTGGGCTAGCAGGACTCCGGTATACACCGCGTGACATTTCCCCGAAGGGACAGACACAGGATCGAAGTAGGACACATGCCGGCCAGTCTAAGTGTTCCGGAGCAGTAGCAACTGGGCTAACAGGACTCCGGGAACCCCGGGCTGTAGCAGACTACCATGGCTCAATGAAAGCACTAGACTACATTTCCCCATAAGAGAGGCTACCAAGGATAGACAACTAGGTTGTCGGATCGCACACATACCAAGCATTTCAAAATCATACACACAATATGCTCGATATGTGCAAATACAACATGGCATCACAACAAAACTCTATGACTCAATGTATTTATTCATAAGGCTCCGAAGAGTCAAGTATTACAAACATGGGTCTCATGACCCAACATACAGAGCATACAAGCAACAAGCACATGCGGAAGCTTAACTTGTCTGAGTATAGACTACTACAAATGAAGAAGGCTGAGAAGCTTAACTATCTACAAGACCCTCCCAAGGGTACAAGACCGTAGCTGAGGTAACAAGCAAAACGTCGGGGTCCACGCTGAACTACTTGTGAGACTGAAGTCTCTCTGCAAAACATAAAATAAGCAAATGTGAGTACAAATGTACCCAGCAAGACTTACATCAGAACTAGCTACATATGCATCGGTATCAATAAAGGGGGTGGTGGAGTTTAACTGCAGCAAGCCAGCTTTGACTCGGTGGCTATCCTAAACTACGACTGCTGGTAACTCTTTTGAGGTGGCGCACACAGGTCCACATATTCACCAAATCAATTCACCACTGTGGATCCGCTCCCGTCTCCCTACGAGAAGGCCATCCATAGCACTCACACTTATCTTGCGCATTTTAGAGTATCCACTTCAAGTTATCTATGAACTGTATAGGCAACCCAGAAGTCCTTTACCGCGGATGCGGCTATTCGAATAGATGATGTTAACCCTGCAGGGGTGTACTTATTCACACATCCTCTCGCCACTTACCACCATGTACACGTCATGTATCTCGGCAACCTTCAAGCAGAAGCCTGGCGAGGGAGTCGGCTGAGGGAGTCCTGGATTAGGGGGTATCCGGACAGCCGGACTATATACATCGTCCGGACTATTGAAGCGTGAAGATACAGGACTCATGACTTTGTCCCGTGTCCGGAGGGGACTTTCCTTGGCGTGGAAGGCAAGCTTGGCGATCCGGATATTATATTTCCTTCCCTGTAACCGACCCCCTGTAGACCCTAGCCCTCTCTGGTGTCTATATAAACCGGACAGGTTGGTCCTTAGAAGGCCGATCACAATTACAATCATACCATCATAGGCTAGCTCTTAGGGTTTAGCCTCTACGATCTCGTGGTAGATCTACTCTTGTACTACCCATATCATCAATATTAATCAAGCGGGAAGAAGGGTTTTACCTCCATTGAGAGGGCCCGAACACAGGTAAACATCTGTATCCCTTGCTTCCTGTTACCATCAGCCTTGGCCTTACGGATCGGGACCCCCTACCCGAGATCCGCCGGTTTTGACACCGACATTGGTGCTTTCATTGAGAGGTCCTCTGTGTCGTCGCGACGAGGCTCGATGGCTCCTTCAACCATCGTCAACAACACGGTCCCGGGTGAGACCTTCCCCCCAGACAGATCTTCGTGTTCGGCGGCTCCGTCCTGCGGGCCAATTCGCTTGGCCATCTGGAGCAGATCGATAGCTACGCCCCTGGCCACCAGATCAGGATCGGAAGCCTAAATTACACGGCGGATATCAGCGGAGGCCGGATCGCCGACGGATTCGTTCCCATGCCAGGGGCACCGGACAGTCACGACGAGCGCGGCTTAGACCTACTGTTGGACAAAGCTCGGGATATTACCCCCGCAATAGCCTCGGACCTAAATCCGGAACAGGCCGCGTTGCCTAAGGACGGAGGGCTGGACCCGCCCCGCAGGTCGCACACTCATCGGTAGTGGAGCCGAACACGGGCCTTACCTCTATGGTGGCTTGTGATTCCGGACCCCCCGGATTCGTATCCGGATGTCGGTCCCGGTCCGTGCACTCCCGAGCCAGTCGAGCCAGGTTGGGCTCCGGTAATGGAGTTCACCCCTGCGGATATCTTTCAGCACTCGCCCTTTGGCGACATGTTGAACTTGTTAAAAACTCTCTTTGACAGAAAATTCTGGGCCAAACTATGTCCGGCTCGAGTGGGAAACAGGCGACGAAGAAATTCGTTGCCCACCCACCACCCACTTCATAGCCACGGTCGATGATTTAAACGACTTGCTTGACTTCGACTCCGAAGGCATGGACGGATGGACGACAATGCAGGAAAAGATTCGAAATCTATGGGGCGCTGGACTTCTCCCTCGTCACACGACATATACATGGTGGATACGCCCAAAGAGGACAAAGAAGACAATCCGGACGATAAAACACCGGACAAAAGCCAAAGCGGCGCAGACGCCGTTCTAAGTCCAGCAATAGTAAAAATAATGACAAGAGCGCCAGAGGATCGATACTACAATCAACTCCGAAGGCAACAACGACCATACGGACCCAATGATGGAGCGAGGCGAACCAAGTCACCTCGAACACAGTTCGGAGCAGACGCCCGAGGACAATGACCCCGACGGACAAGGTCATCGAACCGACTCAGCACAGGAAAACAGTCCGGATAATAATGCAATCCCGGAAAAACACGTGGAACGAGATAACCTCCACAAAAAGCTTATGGCCATCGCAAGAAGTCTAAAGAAGCAGAAGCAACGGCTCAAAGCCGCACAGGAAATGCTCAACCATAGATGGAACAAAGTGCTGGACACTGAAGAGAAATACGGCGATGATCGCCATACAAAGGGCTATCCAAAACGCAAGCTACTGCCAGAATTCGATGACGAAGCCGTGCCAATTCATAACCACAATAAAACAACTACCAAAGACGCCGGTGATCTACGTGAGCACCTAGATAAGAAAGCTGGCGCAGCTAGGTCCATCTACGGATCTAAAGGACAAACCCCGGCGAGGGACTGTGGTTGTCAAAACAATTATGACAACCAAATACCAGTTATGAATAAACACCAAACCCAACAACAGCCGACGGCATGCCACAGTACGTCCAAATATAGAGGGGCTGCTCACCCCCTGTGCTTTACAGATGAAGTACTGGACCATGAATTCCCACAGGGCTTTAAACCTGTGAACATAGAGGCATACGACGGAACGACAGACCCAGGGGTCTGGATCGAGGACTTTATCCTGCACATACATATGGCTCGTGGGGATGATCTTCACGCCATCAAATACCTCCCCCTCAAACTGAAGGGACCATCTCAAGCCTTTGGTTGAAAAGCCTCCCCGAAAATTCAATTGGGAGCTGGGAGGAACTCGAGGACGCTTTCAGGGCCAATTTTCAAGGGACCTATGTCCGGCCTCCGGATGCTGACGACTTAAGTCACATAGTCCAACAGCCCGGAGAGTCCGCCCGCAAGCTTTGGAACAGATTCCTCACTAAGAAGAATCAAATTGTTGACTGTCCGGATGCCGAAGTCTTAGCGGCATTCAAACACAGCATCCGTGACGAGTGGCTCGCCAGACACCTCGGCCAAGACAAGCCAAGGACGATGGCAGCCCTAACAAGCCTTATGACCCGCTTTTGCGCGGAGAAGATAGTCGGGCTAGCCCGTACAGGCACCAGCGACCCCAGCACATCCGAAATAAGGGATGGCAACGGGAAGCCACGGTGTCATAAAAACAAACGCCAAAACAAGGAAGAGAGCCCGGATAACACGATGGTTAATGCCGGATTCAGGGGCTCTCGACCTAATCAGCAAAATAAGCCATCTAAAGGTAGCAAGGAGGGACCGTCCGGTCTGAATAGAGTCCTAGATGTACTATGCCAAATTCATGGCACCCACGACAAACCTGCGAACCACACGCCTGAAGAGTGCCGGGTCTTCAAGCAGGCCGGCAAATTAAATGCCGAACACAAGGGAAGGAAACACCTAGTGAAGACGAGGATGAACCTCGCCACCGAACACCGAGGGACAGAAAAAATTCCGCCCAGAGGTTAAAACAGTGAACATGATCCACGCGACTCACACATCCATGAGAAGGCACGAACGCACGCATAGAGACGTGCTCGATATAGAGCCCATCGTACTCACAACTAACCACTGGATGTCTTATCCGATCACCTTCGATCACTTGGACGACCGAACTAGTATTCGGCATGGAGAATCAAAGGCCTTGGTGCTTGACCGGATAATTGACGGATACCGTCTCACCCATGTCCTCATGGACGGCGGCAGTAGTCTCAATTTAATATACGAAGACACTTTCCGCAGGATGGGGATAAAGCCATCCAGAGTCAGCCAAAGCAACACCACCTTTGAAGGGGTAATACCAGGCGTTGTAGCCCACAGCAGGGGCTCCGTCGTACTGGAGGTAACATTCGGCTCTCCAGGCAACTCCAGAAGCGAAGAGCTGCTCTTCACCATCGCACCCTTCCAAAGCGACTATCATGCATTGCTTGGAAGAACGGCCTTCGCCCGCTTCAACGCATTGCCGCACTATGGCTACCTTACACTCAAGATGCCCGGCCCACATGTCGTCATCATCGTTAGCGGAATCACAGAGCGCTCTTCACGCACAGAGAAACCCGCGACGGCTCTAGCGGCCGGACTATAAGCGGCCTCCAATATTAGAAAACATGACTGGTCATTAAGACCACAGACATGGTTAGATGTGTCGATCGCCGCGGATAAGATTGAACCGAGCACCGTATATGCAATCCCATAGCGGACACCGTGGGCTATAAATACTTGATACATCCCCACACTTGGCTCAACCTTATTGGCAGGCCAACATCTTACACTTTTATTATCCATCGCATACTTACGTTGTACTCTCCTACGAGATTTCCTTTTTTCACAGACAATGTTCGCGCGACACCCTTCCAGGATACGGCACAACGGAGAGAAAGGCGCAGACGTGCAACAGGGCCCCGTTCAACAGGTTTCTTTTTACATTAAGCCCATGTGTAAACCTTTTCTATTGCCTCTTGTTGTTCAACCATCCCATGGGTTTCATACCCACAGAGGATATTGCCGTTTTTGGCATTTCGCCACGACAGATTAATGCATGTACCTGGAAACATAGGTTTTATAATGAATGGGCATTCTTGAGCCCATCGTGTGTTATAAAGTCCGAATACCTTCGGGAGTGTTCGACGTCACGAGTTTGGCCTTATATGCATCAGCTCCGAATCATGTCTTTGGTCAAACGTTGGGTTTGCCCGGCTCCTGGGTTTGCCGCCTTACGTTCCGTTATTATCGGCTAAGGTGGCCAAAGAGAACTACTGCGATTGTGCCCTGGTTATTCCGGACGAGCACCTCGAGAGAAAGCCGAAACTGATCTGTCATGATACAAATGAGGGACCTGTTCAACCACTTGAAGACTTATCGGAATATTTAGGATCCCTCCGCATTAACGAAGGACCGTTTCCCGGTCATGTACACACGCGCTCGTATTCAGATGCACGCAAAGATACCAGGGGCTACATAGTAGCCCCAACATTAGACTCCCATGGCTAAGCGAAAGTGTTACAGCTATATAGTCTGGTTGCCTAGTTCGACGTGCAATCACCTCCTTAATGGACCAAGACGTTGGATCAAGTGTGATTAAGCATATTTTTCGCAAACACCCCCGCATTGTCTGCGTGGGGGCTGAAGCCAACGATTGCTATCTTTCGGATTACACATTCATATATATAGGACAACACTATTCTAATCCCAGGATTAGAATAACTATTTGGATCACGCCAGGCTCTGTATATAGAAGGCGCGCGGTGTTCCTGAGATCCCCGATCGGTGAAAAAAAGGAAAAACTACCCCACCCACTCGCCACCACCCGCCCCTAACTTAACCTCCCCGATCCCATCTCGCCCTCCCCGAACTGCATCGCTTCCACAGCCACCTCCCTCACCGCCTTGTCCGCTGCCTCCTCCGGGCCATGCCGTCGCTGCCCCGGCCACCTACAACGCCGCTGGCCACCCCACATGAGGAACCCCAGCGCCCGCCGCCGCTTCACCAGAAGCCGAGCCAGACAAGCTACCACCTCCACCTGCCGGTGCAACCACCGCCCGCCACGCAGCACCACCGCGCCCGGCTCCACCGCCCCGCCGACTCTGGATCCACTTGCACCCGGCGTCGTCGCCCCAACCTCCGTCTTCCACTTTGTCGCTCGCTGCGTCGTGGCCTCCTTCCCGGACCACCGCGCCCGCGCCACCGACTTCGGTCGTTGCCAGCCTTCCTCCCTGCTTCCATCGAGGAGGTGGCATCCGTCTGCCGTCAATCGCCACCGCGACCTGCCCCATGGCGCCACCGCGACCTACCCAATGGCTCCCGCGACCTGCCCATTGCGCCACCGCACCTGATCTGGTCGCTCCTCTCCTCTTCTTTGGGGGTCTTTGTTTGGTGATTCAAAGAACGTGCATCCGATGCAGTTGGATGGGGCAGCGGAGAGCTTCTTCTTTGTTCAAAGCGGGAGCGTGGTGGATAGCGCCACATACCGCCACCGCCGTCGAGGAGTGCGAACTAAGTGACTCACCGCTGTCGAGACGATTACAAGTTGCTCTTGCCTTCGCACCTTTGTAAAAATCTGGTCAAGTCCAATATTTGGAAACCGCAGATTCTTGATGATCTGTTACTAATGGTGTGCTAAATACAACCGTGCAGTCAGAACTCATGGTGCCTGCCGTGAAGGGCACCTTAAATATTCTTGAGGTTTGTTCATCTCTGAAGGTTTAGCTTGGGAGTTGCCATGTTGCAATGTTGCTTCGCCCGTTGCCATGTTGAACTTCTCGCGTAGGCCGCTTTGACCTTCCTGAGTTAGGTTCATATTTGGTTTTTTGGTGCTCGACGGTGAGAGACAGTTGAACTCCTTCAGCTCTCTTGTTCTTCCTGCAAACAAGGCTGGGTTCAGTTTTGGTGGCTTGATGCTGCATGGTCTGGTTACTACTTGAACTGCTTGCTGCATCTGTAACACCTTCTCCTCCTAGAACTCAATCAATGGACACAACATATGGTTGTAATGTTCTTGCTATTCAAATTACTCTGAATTTGTATGGCCGACACTTCAAATTTTTGCACTTCCAGGTGGCATTCAAAAGCTCAGCTCGGTGCCATGAGGGATGCTCTGAGCTGCCGTGGTGATCCCTGGCGAGGTGAGGTCGGTAGGCCGAGTCCGGCGGCCATGCGGCATGCCGTGTGCTCTTTTTTGCCGACGCCGAGCTGCTGGAGTGCGGTGGTGCTCGTCACCCTCCGGAGTCCGGTCTTTGTTGTTGGCTTTATCTTGTTGTTGTTTTTCTAACTATGAGAGAGACATGTATTTTTCTCTTCCTGTACACTTACTACTATGAATAATCTGATCCCGTTGGTAGGTTGGTGTTGTACTAATAATGCAACATAATTAACAGTCTACTAGATGAGAAATTGTGTTTGGGTTGCACTGTCGCTAGTGAATTCAGCTTTGCTAAAAGAAAGTTAAAAAATTGATAACGCTAGAGGTGCTTTGGCATAGTGTTGAGGATATTCATACAACGCATACCCTGATGCATTGACCATTTAGCGTAAAAGGAATTAGTTGCAAGAAATTCAAGAAGTTCTACACAGAAAGTCTAGAGACGTCTAGTGAAGTTCTACAAAAAATAAAAGGCGGTACTACGGCTATCCGTCGTTCATGGTAAAGTTCTACTACTACGGTATACGCCATGTTCGCAGTGAAGTTCAACTAAAATAATACAGAAGTTCAAAGTATATTAAACCCTAGGATTTACATGTTCAAAAAACAAAAAAAACAACAACAACATTTTTGGCGTTTTTTAAAAACTCAAACTTTCCTTTTTACTAAATAATAAAATTAAGAAGTTCAAATTAAAATAATGGAGCACCTCGATGTAGAAGTTCATATTTTTTATACACAATTCATATTTTACTCATAATTAAAGAATGAAAAAAAACAAGAAGTTCAAAAATAAAAAAACAAGAAGTTCAATTTTTTAAATAGAGCAGTTCAATAATAACAAAATAGGATTTTCACCGTTTCAATATAAAAAAAAACTCTAGGAATGCAAATTTAAATAACAAACTGGTTCAATATTTATTACAAATCTAGGATTTTTCCGTTACTACAAGAAATAAACCAAGAAGTCCAAATTACGAACTTAGAGAAGTTCAATATTTATAAAAATCTCAAATTTTCCTTGTTACTAAAGAATAAAAATGAAAAATTTAAATTAAAATAAAGGAGTAGTTCGATGTATACGAAAAACTCAAATTATTTATGTTTATAGGAAAAATAAAAGTAAGAAGTTGAATTTTAAGAAAATTGTATGATTCTAAAACCATACTTTTTTTCTCCGAAGAATAAATCTAAGAAGTTCAAATTGATGTAATAGAAAAGTTTGAAGTTTACCGAAAATTCAGATTTTACCTCGTTATTAAAGAATAAAATGAAGAAGTTCAAACTAAAAAAAGGAACCACTTTAAAAGTTTAACTAGATTTCCCCATTTTTTAAAAAGCTAGAAGTTCAAACTAAAATAACGAAGTGGTTCGATGTTCATTCAAAAATCTAGGATTTTATCGTTATTAAAAAACTCTATCCCTTTTTTTAAAGAATCAAAAATGAAAAAACAATCAAATTCAAATATTCATTTAGAAATGAAATCAATTATTTAACCCAAAATAAAAATACAAAGTTCAAATTAAAATAACACAAAAGTTTAAATTATATTAAACATTAGGATTTACAAGTTCAAAAAACTGAAAATACGTCATTTTTGGTGTTTTTAAAAAAATCAATTTTTTCTTGTTACTAAAGAATGTAAAAGCAAAAGCTAAAAGTTTTGTTGCTAGAAGTTCAACTGCTCGGGCCGAAAAAGTTCAAAAAAAATTGTGGGAGAGGTTGAACAAAAATACGTGACAGAAGTTTAAGGTGAAAACAGCGGGAAGTTTAACTACTACAGGGAATGTGTTTCAGATAAGAATATGTGAATAGAAAACAAAAGGCTTAAAAAGTTTTGTTTCAAGAAGTTCACGTGAAAACATGAGAAGTTCAAAATTTATATTGCGGGGCGTCCGACCTCCAATTACATGTTTTGAAATGGCAAAAATCACGTTCGACCTTGAAATTGCACGTAATTCGACGTACACAAAAATGTGACAGAAGTTCATAATGAAAACAATGAGAAGCTGAAGTACTGCAAGGAATGCATTTCAGGTGAGAAATAAAAGTATAGAAAAATAAAAGCTTAAAAGATTTGTTGAAAGAAGTTCAAGTGCTCTGTCCGGAAAAGTTCAAAAATTCTTGCTAGAGAGGTTCACCTGGTATTTTCATGTTTGATTTTTCTGTATAAATATCGAATACAATTCTTTACTCTAAATACAAAAAGGTGAAGTTCAAACTGAATAACAGAGAAGTTCGGAGTTTATTAAAACCTAGGATTTACCTGTTCAAAAAATAAAAAATACAACGTCATTTTTGCACCTTTTAAAAAAACTCATAAACGAAAAAAATGGTTGCTACAAGTTCAATTGCTCGGCGAGGAAAAGTTCAAAAAATCTTGTGTGACGGAGGTTCACCGTGTATTTAGATGTCCGAAAATACATAAAAATATGTTGTTTTTGTGTTTTAAAATAATCCTCTCAAACCAGAGAGAAGTTCAAAATGATAACAACCGAAGTTCACGTACTACATGGTATGTATTTCATATAAGAAAATACAATAAGGTGAAAGCAGTGAAGTTCAAACAGATCGCCCTAGAAGTTCAACTACTTCACGCATTGCAAAAAACAAGACGTCAAAAACAGAGTGAATTTCAAAAGCAGATATGCCCGAGAAGTTCAACTACTTCACGCAAAGGCATTTCCATTCGTGATGAAGGCGTAAATCATGATCTCGTCATTTTCTAATTTATTTCAAAAGCGGCAGAATATCATTTGTGTAAGTTCAAGTCCTCGGACGGAGAAAGTTAAAAAATATTGTGAGAGGTTTGTACAAAAAGAATATCATTTGTGTAACACTGACGAAATGGATGACAAAATTACAAACAAAAATACGTCACAGAAGTTCAACTGAAAACACCAGGAAGTTCAACTACCACAATGGATGAATTTCAGATGAAAAACTTCTAAAATCGTCGCGAGTATGAAAAAATGTTCAACACGGGAAAGTTGCGTGTTTACAGCAGCTTTCCACCGATATATCATTTGCTCAATTCCGGTGAGTGGATGGAGAGCTAGGAGTAGTGGATGGAGATCTACGAGCAAAAAAAGCACGTGAAAAACAGAGTGAAGTTCAAGTAGACATGTCGAGAAGTTCAGGTTCTTCACGCGATGCATTTTTCACAAATCTGTTTCGCGATAAAGGCAGAACGAATGATCTCGCCGTTTTCCAAATTACTTGAAAACGGCAGGGAATCACAGAAAACCATCAACATAAAAAAGTTTCGCATTTTCCTTAGCTTTTCAACGGTATATTATTCGCCCCATTCCGATAAAGTTTGTGGAAATTACAGCGAATATACGTTTTTAGCCATTTTGAAAACTGACATAAAACAGTAAGGAATTGGGAGAAATAATATATACCAAAAAGTTCCGCATTTCCTCAAGCTTTCCAACGCCATATCATTTGTTCCATTCGGACATAGGGTTAAAAAAATAGATCGAAAATACGAACTCGGTGAAACTTGTACCGTTTTCTAAATCACTTTTAAACCGTTCAAAATTGGAAAAAGCTTTCTACATGAAAAAGTAGCGCATTTTCATAAGGTTTCCAACGCCATATCATGTGCCTCAATTGATTTAGCCGTTTAGAAATGACATCGAAAATACGAACTCGGCTGTTCGGTTTGTGAAATTTAATGATTTTCTAAATTACTTTTTAACCGTAGGGAATTAGAGAAAAACTTTCAACATGTGGAAGGAGCGGTTTTGCAGCAGCTTTCCAAAGCCATATTACTTGCCTCATTCTGTTAAACGTTAGGAATGCGATCGAAATTACGATTCACGTTTTGTGTGTGAAGAAAAAACGGTTTTCAAAACTGCTCTTAAACCGCTTACATTTTGCGAAAAATTTAACTTGGGTCATGATATTCGTGTCCATAGCTTTTCAACAGTATATAGCAAGCCCTATTTGGGCAATGTTGTAGGAAGTTCAACCTAGCATGTGGGGAAGTTCAGTTCGAACAACTTCGAGCAAAGAAAATCGCAAAAAACGCGAAGTTCTTCACGA
This sequence comes from Aegilops bicornis, assembly GCA_021605145.1. NCBI lineage: Eukaryota > Viridiplantae > Streptophyta > Magnoliopsida > Poales > Poaceae > Aegilops > Aegilops bicornis. Next base: position 86,510,140 of record CM038674.1, on the reverse strand, counting down.
CCCGAAGTGCAAAATACGCCTATGAGCTTAGATTCCTATCTAAAACGAGTATTTAGTTGCTAACAATTGTTTGAAGATTACACTTACATCACATGGAACACGACAAACCAGAAAAACTCGCGGTAGAAGGCAAGGTTTCAAAGATAGCCCGAAGGTCGGGTTCATACAGAGAGAAGTTCAGGCGCGTTACTCAGGCAGTTCAGATTGTGATCAGAATATTATTCTGATCCCATGATCAGAATATATATATATATATATATATATATATATATATATATATATATATATATATATATATATATATATATATATATATATATATATATATATATAGGATACCACTATTCTAATCCTGTGATTAGAATAACTATTTGGATCATGGTCACCTATATAGGCGCGAGGAGGTGTTCTGAACTACCGAATCGCTAAAAGAAAAAGGTCTCCACCTCGATCCCGACCTCCACCACCTCCCGCACCTCTCTCTCTCCGCTCGATCATGACACAACCATCGCCCCCAGAAACTCCCGACCAATCCGGCGCCGCCGCCGCCCCTGACCCCTCGCCCCGCCGTGGCCGCCCTTGACCCCTCACGTCGCCGCTGACCGACCTGACCCCGCCCGCGCAACCGCCCTGCCCGGCCACGACCCGCGCCTGTGTAGCCGCCCTTGACCCCTCGTGTCGCCCCGGCCTCGACCCGCTTGCAACCGCTTCCGCCCTGACCCCACGCCGCCACCGTCCCGCCATTGATCCCAGCCACGGCCTTCGAACATCACCCGCACCGGCGTGCCTCCCGGACCCGCCAAAGACTGGCGTCTTCGGTCCACCACCCAACGCGAGCTCTTCACCACCAACCTCACGCCGCAATCGCCGCCACCATCCGGTAGCGCCGACGCATCGCCTCCCCGTGAGCGTCGACGCGCATGAATCCGGCAGGATCCCGACCGGACTGGGCCAGGGATGACATCCGCGAGTGGTCGCTGCAGACTGCGTCGAGCCGTCGGAGTGGACTGCTCTGTATCGTCGGCGGGTTGGCCTACAGCTGCTGTCGTAGCCTTTTGAGGTGGTGACCACCATCCTCTACCCCCCAGATCCTAGTATTCTCTCCTCCACACCACAAAGGATGACAGAGAGATCTTGGTTGACGCTGCTCTTCTTCTACCATATCTTCAGGTTCAAAAACTTCAGCTTTGCGGCGGATGAAAGTTCAGCTCACGGTGCACCGGCAACATCAACGTTTTCGCTGTGCAGTGTGGGATATGGCATCAACACCATCCAAGAAAACAAAGGGAGAGGCATAGGAGATTCCTCCTTCGCTCGCTGTTCAACAGGTCAGAGTGCTTTCGTGCCATGCCAACACACATTGGTGTATAGCTCCTCCTGGATTGCGCTATGTCCAGGTCAAACAAAATATTCATGGCAAGTCAAATGAAAAACTAGTGGCAGGCCCATGGTCCACTCTTTTACCTCCATCTCGCTTCTTTGGTTCCTACCTCGGCGCACGGACGATAGAGAGATAAAAAAAGTTTGATGCTTACTTATTTTTCTATAGCGTCAGATTCAAAAAGTTCAGCCTCGTTCCTGGTTGAAGTTCAGTTGTCACTGAAGCTTATGTTGTTCACGACCGGCGTGGTCAGAGAACATCCAAGCATGTCGAGTAATTTTCTCATGCCTGCTCGATTACAATAGCAGCTCGATTAATGACAAGATGGCGATGGTGAAAACTGAAGTCTAAAAGCGAGTGTTGTTGGGTACATGTGGCGACATATATTCTCAAGTTTGTTGGTGAAAAACAAATGCTACAACATCAGTTGGTGTCATTGGGGTCGTATGCCAAGCAACATTCTCCCCACAGGTGTACTCTCTGTCTCTTTCTCTTTGCAATTCTAATCTATTTGTAGATTTTATCTCACATACCTGACCATAGTAGCAGACTAGTAGTCTGTATGGTCAACTGCGTAATGGAGTTTGTGGAGTGCATTACTATGTCTAGTTGAACTCACATGGATTACTTTTATAAGTTTAAACTACTTTTGGAAATTTGAGCGTGGTATTCCTTTTTCTTCAGGAAGCCATTTTCCTTTTAGAAAGAGCTACATTTTGCGAGTCTACTTACATTTTTCTTCAGTAAAAGAGATAAAGTTCATTTATACGAGTACATATGTAGATCTCGTGTCCATTCTATTTATAGTTTGGAAGTTCATGAAAAATATGTAAGTTCAAAAACACATTGGGGAAAACCAAGTAAAAATTCACGCAGGAAGTTCAACATTAAAAATTGACGAAGTTCAAACGAGAACAAAAGGAAGAAACTATAACGGCACAAAAAATAAAAAAGGATCACCCCATGAAACATAGTAAGTTTGAAGAATAAAACAAATTATTATTTTTGAGTAACTTTAACCTGTGAACCCAAAAAAATGACGAAAATAGTAGTTTATAAAAATGAATTTTCACCATTTCTATATAAAAGGAATTAAAAGTTCAAACTAAAAATAACAGAAGTGGTTCGATGTTTACTACGAAACTCGGCTTTCCCGTTAATAAATAGTAAAATCTAGAAGTGCAAATTAAAATCAGAGAGTAGTTCGATGTTTATATACAAGGAAGAAAACAAGCGTTACCTAGAAAAATGTTAACTCTCGCAGTTCAAATTTAATAAACTACAGAGCTCGAGGAAAATATTATGTGTGTACCAAAAAGTACAAGTTGTGTAAGGTTGAGCTCCAAGAATGTGGCATTCACCACGGTAGCGCTACACACACACACATTGCTCGTTGCGCATGCATGTTTTTTCTCTCTATTTACTACCATGTTTGGTGAATGTGCGAAGTCCTGCTACTACTAATAGAGAAGTAAAATTGCTTGTAAAAAGCATAAGCTTTCCAACAGTATGTCATACATGTAATTTCCATAATATAATTTGAATGCTTTTTGTATATCGTTCAAAACAAGTTCTACCGTGTTGAAAAGATGCTCTTAACCCGTCATGATTTTTCTAAAAAATTAGAGATCAGTTCAAAGTGAAAACAATCAGAAGTTCACGTACTACATGGTGTGTGTTTTCATTTGAGAAAATAAGAGTTTTGTTATTAAATTACATTTAAAAAATAGAGATTTACAAAAACTTACGAGGACGTTGATATTTAGAAAATCTAAAAGTTTAAAATAAATTAAGCAAGAAGTTAAAATAAAAATGTACTTCAAAAATCTTTGTAAAAACGGGATTTCTCCCATTCATAAATAATCGAGAAGTTCAAATAAAAAAGAGGAACATTTCAAAAGAATTTATAAAAAAGGTTTGCCCAATTATAAAAAAACTAGTAGTTCAAATTAAAATAACGGTGCGGTTCAATGTTCATAGGACTTTCCCTGTTACTAACCAATGAAACTAATAAGTTCAAATTTTAAAAATGATGAAATTTGATGTCTATAAAAAATTATATTTTTCTCATCACTAAAAGAATACAACCAAGAAACAAAGTGGAAACAATCAGAAGTTCATGTACTACATGGTGTATGTTTTATATGAGAAAAGGTGTAAAAAGGCAAAGTCCAAAATTTGTGTTGCTAGAAGTTCAAGTGCTCGGCCCAATAAAGTTCAACAATTCTTGTGAGAGAGGTTGAACAAAAATACGTGACAGAAGTTCAAGGTGAAAACAATGGGAAGTTCAATTATTACACGGAATGCGTTTTAGATAAGAATATAAGAATAGAAAACTAAAAGCTTAAAAGATTTGTTTCAAGAAGTTCACGTGCTCTGTCCGGGGAAGTTCAAAAATTCTTGCGAGATATGTTCACCTTGTATTTCCATGTTCGAAAACAAAAAAAATTGTTTTTTGCAATTTAAATAATTCTCTCAATCCACAAAGAAGTTCAGTTATTATTTGGGAGCAATTTGATTTCAAAAAGATAATAAAAAATTCAAATTATGAAGATTAAGAAAATAAAATCAGGAAGTCCATATTAAAAAGATGGAGAAGTTCGATGATTATAGAAAACTCAGATTTTCCTCGTTATTCAAGAATGGAAACAAGAAGTTCAAAAATAAAATAGCAAGAAGTTCATAAAAAGATTTTCACGTAATGTAGAGAAGTTCGGATTGATAAGCCCAGCGAAGTTCACGTACTACATGGTGTGCATTTAGTATTAAAAGAATAAAAAAGCAAAGACTAAAAGCTTGTTGATATAAGTTCAAGTCCTCCATCGGAGAAAGTTAAAAAAATATTGTGAGAGAGGTTTATACAAAAGAAATACAATTGGTGTAACACTTGACGAATGGATGAGAAAATTACAAATGAAAAATACATCACAGAAGTTCAACGTGAAAACAGCAGGAAGTTCACCTACTACACTGAATGAATATCAGATGAAAAACTTTTAAAATCGTCGCGAGTATGAAAAAATGATCAACACGGGAAAGTTGCGTGTTTCTGACTTTCCACGCAGTATATCACTTGCTCAATTCCGGTGAGTGGATGGAGAGCTACGAGCGGTGGATGGAGAGCTACGAGCAAAAAAATCATGTGAAAAACGGAGTGAAGTTCAGGTACACGCGCTGAGAAGTTCAGGTTCTTCACGTGGTGCATTTTCGAAGAATCTGTTTCGTGATAAAGGCAGAATGAATGATCTCGCCGTTTTCAAAATTACAGGAAAACGGCTAGGAACCAGAGAAAACCATCAACATGAAAAAGTTTCGCATTTTCTGTAGCTTTTCAGCGGTATATTATTTGCCTCATTCCGATAAAGATTGTAGAAATTACGGGGAAAATACATTTTTAGCCATTTTCAGAATTGACTTAAAACCGTAAAGAATTGGTACAAACAATATATACAAACAAGTTTTGCGTTTGTTCAAGCTTTCCAACGCCATATCGCTTGCTGCATTCGGACATACGGTTAAACAATTAGCTCGAAAATACGAACTCGGTGTAACTTGTATCATTTTCTAAGTTACTTTTAAATCGTTCAAAATTAGAAAAAGCTTTTAACATGAAAAAGTAGCGCATTTTCATAAACTTTCCAACGCCATATTATTTGCTTCAATTGATTAGCCGTTTAGAAATGACATCGAAAATATGAACTCGGGTGTTCTGTTTGCGAAATTCTACTATTTTCCAAATTACTCTTTATCCATAGGGAATTAGAGAAAACTTTCAACATGTGGAAGGAGCGGTTTTGCAGCAGCTTTCCAACTCCATATTATTTGCCTCATTCTGATAAACGGTTTGAAAACGCAATCGAAAATACGATTCACGTTTTTTGTATGAAGAAAAAACGTTTTTCAAAACTGCTCTTAAACCGCTTACATTTTGCCAAAAATTTAACTTGGGTCATGATACTGGTGTCCATAGCTTTCCAACGGTATATAGCAAGCCCCGTTTGGGCAATGTTGGCGGAAGTTCAACCTTAGGGGGAAGTGCAGGTCGAACAACTCAGGCAGTAAAATTGCAAAAAATGCGAGTTCATCATGAGTCGAGAGCAAAATCCGCCAACAAGCGATATTCCTATTTAAAACTAGTATTTAGTTGCTAAAAAACGTTCCTAGATTAAACTAACATCATATAGAACACGACTAACCTGAATAATTCGTGGGGGAAGCCACGATTGCGAAGATAGCCCGAAGGTCGGGTTCGTATAGAGGGAAGTTCAGGCGCGTTACTCAGGCAGTTCCGGTTGTGATCAGAATATTATTCTAATCCCGTTAGTGTATATATATATATATATATATATATATATATATATGTGTGTGTGTGTGTGTGTGTGTGTGTGTGTGTGTGTGTGTGTGTGTGTGTGTGTGTAAACGGCCGCACAGGGGACACAATCATATTTTCAGGCAAAGAGTATAAATATTGTCTAATAATAAAAATAAACATTGTTTTAACAATGATTTGGTTCATCACTCGAACATGACATTCTTGAGCATCGCCTCTATTAGGCGGGCACCTTGATGACCTCGCCAAGTAGTGCTCGTGGGATATTGGCCCCGCCGGATCCTAGGTCGCTATAATGGTGGCCTCCATATCCGTCCAATAGGCTTTAACGCGGGCAAGAGCCATTCGTGCACCCTCTATGCACACCGACCTCCTCATGGCGTCGATCTGAGGCACGGCCCCAAGGAATTGCTGCACCAAGCCAAAGTAACTATCCGCTTAGACCCCTTGACCAAAGATGGTCTATCACGGATCGCATTGCAAGACCGGTAGCTGTGAAGCTCCGCCACAAGAGCCATCTTGTCACTTAACGGCAATGCGAGTGGGAGCATTGAATTGCGACCAGAAAAGCTTCTCCACTTTCTTATCACCCTGACTCTCGAAGAAATTGGCAATGTCAGCTGTACTCTTCGCCAAATCCGCATACGCGTCCGCAGGACACCAGCGTCAATCTAGGGGAGCATACTTGGGATCGAAAACTTCGTCCGCAGCAAGTAGGAGCCTCCAGCCGCGATTTTACCGGCCTGTTGAAGCTCCTCCCGCGCACCCCTGAGCTCGGTCCGTATTTCCTTGGTGGCATTACGTGCCTTGTTCAGATCAGCCAAACTATCCTTATGCTCCTTTCGAAGGAGCTCATACCGGTCAGCGGCATTTTTTAACTCCACAGCCATTTCGGCTATCTTTTCCTCGCTTCGGCGATGAGCAGCCTGTTCGGCTCTCAATTCCTCGACCGCCTTTAGGGAAGCCGCACTACTAACCCGAGCCCGTTCTTTGGCCTGGGAAAGTTCTGTCCTCAGGGCCTCCACGGCAGCAGCACCATCTGCAGTCCGAACATATTTCATTAATATCATGCCGCCTCCATATTTTCCTATACAAAGGAAGGCAGAGCACATACCGTGTGATTTGTCCAGCCGCTCGTTCACCAGTGTGTTATCGGCATCAATCGATCCACTCACTGCTTAGTTCAAGAACTTCAACAGATCGGTCGGGCCGGCCGACCTACGTGTACCGCATCGTATTTACAGCGTAATCATTGATTTATGATCCCCCGTTTGCCACCCATGGAGGGCAACCAGAGTCTCAGGGGCTACTATCTATACGGAGCACACCTAATGCGTGCCTCACAGACAAAAACAGTGTATTCTTCACTACATACCTCAAAGCTTATGAGCAGACTTGTAAATGCTTCATTCAAACCGCTTGTAGCGGATGAAATCTTCCGGAGCACCGTGCTCATTAATGAGCAAGCTCCTCCGAGCGCAGATCGCTCCAAAGAGGCCGTCGATGCCGTCAGCCCAAATGACATCGAATCTGGGGCCTTCCATCGCCCCTCGTGGGAGCCAAAGGCTCCGGGCTCAGGGCGGCTGACGCATTGGCTTCCGGCTTCGGCAGATCCGGACTCCTCCGTGACGACACCTCGGTGTCCCCCGCCTCATGAGCCGGAGAGGTGGGTGGGCTTTCGCACTACATCATCTCGGGAGGAAGATCCCCCGAAGACAAACTCTGTTGAGAAGGGCTGCTAGCCGGACTGTGGAAAGACGAATCCTAGTTATTGATCAAGGAGGAACGCAGTACCTTCGAACTAAAATTACCTTACAGCTCGGTAGAGGGCTGGCCCGTTGGTGGGCACGATGCGGTGAGGGTGCCCGTCGGGGCAGAGCCCCCTGGTGTTATCTTTTTCCCTGGTTTGGGGATCTCCGTCTCCGAGTCTTCGGAGGCAGCCCTCTTCTTCCCGCGCGGGGAGGAGGCCTTAGCCACCCCTTCCCGACTATCCTCCTTAGGGGAGGCAACAATTCCCCCGGTTCGGATGCATAGCGTGTGAAGTTCGGTTTCTTCGTTCTTCCCCTTGTCTTTCCCTGAGGGCATTCTGCTGAGTACCCGGTCAAGCATCTTGGCCATGGTGGGACCAAAGCGAGCCTTGAGGAAGTGGCGCGGACACCGATTCTCTCCGCCTTTTGAGCCATTCCCAGCCACGGACGATTTTCAGAATAAACAATTATGACGAATACAAAATAAGGTGTCCGGTGTCAAGTTTACTTACTTGGGTATCTAGGTGATTGCAGCTTAGGCCCGCATCCTCGGTGGTGTCCGGACACTTTACTTTCGGTCCGAAGAATAATTTGCACATCCCTTCAAGCTTCAGGCCGAAGAAGTGCTTGACATTCCGCGGACCCTCTGGATTGAATTCCCACATCTGAAGAGGCCGGCGTTGGCACGACAACATACGTCGGATTAACATCACTTGCATTATGCTAACAAGGTTAATGTCCCTCTCAAGAAGCTCCCGGATGCGGTTCTGCAATACTGGTGGTACATCACCAGCGGGCCCCCAATTCCGTCCTACGTCGGTCCAAGACGCTAGTTGTGACGGAGGGCCCGAACGGAACTCGGGGGCGGCTACCCACTTTGTGCCTCTGGGAGCCGTGACATAAAACCACCTCCGTTGCCATACATCGGATACTTTTGGGAAAGAACCCTCTGGCCATGGGGCATCAGCGTTCCTGCTTATTACGGCACCTCCACACTCCGCGTGTTGCCCCTCGATCATCTTCGGCTTCACATTGAAGGTCTTGAGCCATAAGCCGAAGTCTGGGGTGACATGGAGGAAGGCCTCACACACTATAATGAACGACGAGATATGGAGGATAGTGTCTGGAGCTAGATCATGAAAATCCAACCCATAATAGAACATGAGCCCCCTCACAAAAGGATCGAGGGTGAGGCCCAAGCCATGGAGGAAGTGAGGAACGAACACGACGCACTCGTTGGGCTCCGGCATAGGGATGACCTGCCCTGGAGCAGGAAGCCTGTGCTAGATGTCGGCGGTCAGATATCCGACATCCCTAAGCTTCGCAATGTCCTCCTTTTGAATCGAGGAGGCCACTCACCGGCCTTGAGGGTCGGATCCAGACATATTGGAGGATCCGGGGTTTTGGAGCTTAGATCTCGGGTGTTAGAACTCGAGGTGCGAGAAGGCGCGAGCGAGGTGGAAAAGAGGCATAGGCCCCGACCCCTTTTATAAAGGGGGTGAATATCAAGAGTCCTTAGGGGGACCGCTTGAGGTTTACCTGACGGCACGAGGAGTCACACCAACGACCGTCGTAGGGCTACGCACGCCCTCATTAATGGAAGATCCCGTAATAAGAGGAACACGATCTCTGCCTCGACAGGACGTGCCAATAAGACCGTCTTGTGGCGCGGGTCGAAGTGAGGCGAGATGCATCGGTTCGGTTCGAACCGTGCCGCGAGGCGAAGGCACGGTGTACGAAGATTGCCAGTGGATCAGATTTATGTTATGTTCCCTACAACGGTGTGTATCCGGACACGGTCTAAATGTTCAATAATTACTTTGGAGTATTCGGAGGAGGAACCCACCCTGCAATGCCGAAGACAAGACTGCGCGCCGGACTCATCGTCATTGAAGCCTGGTTCAGGGGCTACTGAGGGAGTCCTGGATTAGGGGTATCCGGACAGCCGGACTGTATACATCATCCGGACTATTGGAGCGTGAAGATACAAGACTCAAGACTACGTCCCGTGTCCGGAGGGACTTTCCTTGGCGTGGAAGGCAAGCTTGGCGATCCGGATATTATATTTCCTTCCTTGTAACCGACCCCATGTAGACCCTAGCCCTCTCCGGTGTCTATAAACCGGAGAGGTTGGTCCTTAGAAGGCCGATCACTATTACAATCATACCATCATAGGCCAGCTCTTAGGGTTTAGCCTCTATGATCTCATGGTAGATCTACTCTTGTACTACCAATATCATCAATATTAATCAAGCAGGAAGTAGGGTTTTACCTCCATCGAGAGGGCCCGAACACAGGTAAACATCTGTGTCCCTTGCTTCTTGTTACCATCACCTTGGCCTTGACGACTCGGGACCCCCTACCCGAGATCCGCCGGTTTTGACACCGACATCGGCCACGACCTGACTAACCACACAAGTCTCTATTCCAGGTTTATCGCCTATTCGGATTCCATACGCAAGGAGATCCGGCCGGGGTGCCGCTCACGGCCCTAAACGATGTGTGCAGGGTTCCCAAGCCCACCTCAACGGATGGATATACGCTTGGTAAACTGTGCCACGGTGCCTAGTCTGTCCCAAGCCCACCTGTATCAGGTGCCACTTGGTATACTACTAACACAACCTACAAACACCAGAAACTAGTTGCAACTCCTGGACAGAGATCAGGTTGATTAATAAGTCGAGAGAGCTTGGAGTGCCCGGAGCCCAATGTCCGTAGTAGCTGTTCATGGATCACAAACACGTAACTCGGTTCACGAGGACGGTTTCAATGAGACAACCCATCATGTACTCCTACATGGCCTCTCACCGCTACCTTTACCAAATCGTGTCCACACACTTAGCTCTCAACAGTAGGACATGTTCACAACTTTCCAATTCATCCCCGATGAATCAGACCGGACACAACTCTAAGCAATAGCAGGCATGACAAATAAGCATGAATGAGTAGGCACATCAGGTCTCAAACAACTCCTACTCATGCTAGTGGGTTTCATCTATTTACTGCGGCAATGACAGGTCATGCAGAGGAAAGGGGTTCAACTATCGCAGCATGTAACAGTTGAATCGTCGTTGTCCTAATGATGTAAAAGAGAGTAGGAGCGAGAGAGTGGGATTGTATCGGAATGAACAAGGGGGTTCTGCTTGCTTGGCACTTCTGAAGATAGTTAAACTCTTCATCAGTGTCATCGATCAAATCGTCGGAACGTCGTCAACTGGCAGGGGACAAACACCGGCAACAGAGAAAGAACAAAATCAATGCAATGCAACAATATGATGCATGATCATGACATGGAAAATGATGTGATTTTGGCTAATTCAACTAGAACAGAAAGGTTTGAGCTTATTTGAACCAAAGGTTCAAATTCAAACTCAAGTTATGGATTCAAAGTGCATTATCATGTTTTGAAATAAACAGCAAGGTTAAGTTGTTCAATCATGCATGAAACCAGTATAGATGGAAGGATTGGATTTTTCTGATAATTTTTCATATATAACTTATTTCATTCTGAGCTACGGTTTAGTTTCTATGATTTTTAGAAGATTAGGATATTTTCTGAAATAAATAAATCATTTCTGATTTATTTAAAATCCAGAAAAAAAATATGATGTCAGCACTGTGTCATTGTGATATCAGCAGGTCAACTGGGCGGCCCAGGTCAAACTGACCAGTGGGTCCCATTGGTCGGTGACCCAGAGCTGGTTAGTGTCGCAGACAGGTGGGGTCGGGTCAACGGACACGTCAGTGTAGTCAAAACTGACACGTGGCCCCACGGTAATTAGATTAACCTTAAACTATTTGGTTAGCCGGTTAGTTAGGCCGTGGGGCCCGACTGTCATTGACTGCAGGGGTGATTAGCAGGGTCCTTAGGCCCTAATGGCCGGTTACAACTGCGGTGAGCCACCGGCGACCACAACCAATGGCGGAGGTACTCCGGCCGGCCGATTCCGGTGGCCGTTTGAAACGCGGCTAGGCTCTTTTGAATGCCCGCTGAGAGGCGCTTCGGGTGGTGCAAGTGGCAGCTGCAAGGGAGGGCTGTAGTGTGACACCCCCGACTCGACCGTACACTAATCATACACGCATATGTGTACGATCAAGATCAGGGACTCACGGGAAGATATCACAACACAACTCTAGACACAAATCAAAATAATAGAAGCTTCATATTACAAGCCGAGGGCCTCGAGGGCTCGAATACAAGCTCGATACACAAGCGTCGTGAAGCAACAATATCTGAGTACAGACATAAGTTAGACAAGTTTGCCTTAAGAAGGCTAGCACAAAAGCAACACGATCGAAGAGGCAAGGCCTCCTGCCTAGGACCTCCTAACTACTCCTGGTCTTTGGTGGCCTCCATGTAGTAGTATCCGTCAGCGGTGGCATCTGGCTCCAAGGATCCACCATCTGGTTGCAACAACCGAAAAGAAGAAATAAGGGGGGAAAGGAGGAGCACAGCAACCGTGAGTACTCATCCAAAGTACTCGCAAGCATCAGATCTATACTAAGTATGCATTGGTATCAAACGGAAGGGATGTATCTGTGGACTGAACTGCAGAATGCCAGAATAGAGGGGGAAGGCCTAGCCTATCAAAGACTAGCATCTTCACTCAGCTCCAAGTATCTTGCAGCATGTAGAAGAGTAAAGAATAGCAGTGTATATTTAACAAGCATGTTGTAACATTAATGCCCAGAGATCCTTCCTCGACTCCCTGCGAGAAAGCGATCCCGGAGCCACATAACTTAAGTATCCATTTCTAGTTGTATTAGATCAAGATATAAGTCTGAACGTCCATTACCGTGGACAGTTCGAATAAAGATCAAGATATAAGTGCTGACAGTTCCAACACGCTCGATCACTCTGGCCGGACACACCTTTCTGGGGTCAATGCCCGGCCTGGGAAGATCAACACGTCGCAACCCTTCCTAGGCTCAGCAGAGAGGTCCCCGCCGGTCTACCTCCTAAGCACTCGAGTGCAGGCCCATCGCCTGCATGACACTCACCGTCAAGTCTTGACGAGCCGGGACGAGCACCACCTCATACTGGATGGCACTCGCCCGACAGGCCCACGATGCTGAACTGGACGTCTGACAAAGCTTTGGCTGATACTGCGACGCCGAGGCCCATAACTATTCTCACGTGGTGGTTGGTGCGTAAAGGCCAAAGGCCAATTCAGAACAAATACCCAAACCATAGTGTATGATTAGCTCGCGGAGAAGAGCAGAGACTCACGACAATGTGACCCCGTCGCCCCGTCTCGGGAAATACGGCAAGGGCAAGCCCTAGCCCACTCGAGGGCTGCCGGACTTCCGGCCGTGCCTCAGAACCATCTTGCGGATGCTCTCCGGGCCCGCCCGACTTTCCCAAAAGTCTCAAGTAATGTCAAGGTAACCGTGTGTCCAAACATCAAGGGGAAAACCCAAGGAATCACCCTCGGAGGATTCCACTCGATGTAATCATCAAGGTGAACGTAAGAGGAACCACCCTCGAGGTTCACACTTGAGGGTTGCACGACGAGCCGTCTGGGGAATGGTGAAGGAGGAAATCACCCTCGATGACCATGACCGAATAGCTACACTACAGAATTAACATCAGGAGTGCGTTATGCGGGATCACCCTCGGCACTCGATAGTAGCTCTGCAGAGTCGAGAAATAAAAGGGGCGTGATGTGATGTGAAGTGTCCGGCTCTGGTCGTCGATCACGTTGATCGAGTCGTTGATGATGAAGCGGGGGCAACAAGGACAAGTGCGGGTCACTAATGGATCACTAGCCATCCTATACTAAGCAGTTTAGGATAAGGAGGTAGGTAACAATAGCAGGTACAAAAGCAGGCTATGCATCAGAATAGGTGCAAACAATAACAGTAGCAAAATATAATGCAAGCATGAGAGTATAGAATGGGCGATATCGGGATGATCAAAGGGGGGCTTTCACAGTTGCTCGGACAAGGAGGGTCGTAAATGCGTCGGCGTAGTCGATCACAGGCATCGGCCGGCGATCTCGGGGTCTACCGGACAGAAGAGGGGGAAGAAACAGTAAATACACGCAAACATGTGCATAACAAGACAATAAGCGGGGCTAGAAGTGTTCTAACGCAGCGCTAGGTGGTACTGGCGAAGAGGGAAAACATCCGGGAAAGTTTTCCCGGTTTCGGACATCTGCCAGACAGATGAACCGGAGGGGAAAAGTTCGACGTTTGCTTGCTAGGGACGTGTGGCGGACGAAAGGACCGCGTATACGGATTCGGCTCGTCGTTCTGAGCAACTTTGATGTACAAAGTTTTTCGATCCGAGCTACGGTTTAATTTTTATGATTAACCATATATTTAAAGATATTCTGCAATTTAATTTAATTCAAAAAATAAAGAGAAAAATGGTAGGTGCACCCAGATCTGTGTACACATAAGTGTACCAGAGGGTGACATGTGGTTCCAGGGGGTCCCAGTTGACCAGTCAACATTTGACTGATCAACAGGGGGTCGGGCCCTCCTGTCATTGTCTCAGCTAACTAATTACTGATTTAACTAACTAAGCTAGTTCATTATATTCATTAATTAAGTTAATTAACCATTTAACTAATTAATTAAATAATTATTTTTATTAACATTTATGTATTTATTATTTTTTACAAAGCTGGGAGGGGTTAGGGCCCTGGTTACCAATGTGGGGCCACACGCTTAACGAGTCTCTGAGGTTGCTGGGCGGGTGTCGCCCGCCTGGCCGAGGCAAGTTAGGCGGCCAGCTGAAGGCCAAGGCCGTGGTCGACAAAGGCGTGGGCAATGAAGCGAAGGCGCGGCAACTAGCCAGCAAGCATCACGGGCGAGGCCACTACGGACGGGTTCATGTGGTCAACACGCTGTCAGCGCGTGCCAAGATGGGAGGGCGCCGGGCGAGGCGAGGGTGGCCGAGGCCGGATCCGACAACGGGAGAGAGGAGGGCGACGGGCTCACGGGAGGGTCGCGTCGAGCTCGAGGAGGTGCAGGGCGGTCCCATGACGGGAGAGGCGAAGTGGGCAGTCCCATGAGCGCGAGGTGGGCGCGGCTGGGTCGAGTCGGAGACGGCAGACGAGGGAGACGGGTCGGGGTAGCGACCAGAGGCGAGATGACTCGGGTCGGTGAGCGATGGCATCGGCGGCTTGGGGGCCTGAGTTCACGATCATGAGGCTAATCCAAGATCGAGGAAGGCCATCGCCGTCAGGCGCGCCGGGCTACAGCTGGCGATGGGAGGCGCCTGGTCACTGCACATGAGAGGCGGGGCGGCGAGACGCCGAGATGTCGGCGCCACGCGCCATTCTGATGGCCGGCCGAGAGGAGGGGATCGAACATATGCGCCCCTCCCCTGTGTGTGTGTGTGTGTGTGTGTGTGTGGGTGGGTGACGGCATGGGGAGGGAACGAGGGAGAGTGGGGGTTCTTTCGGGAGAGCGTGGGTGAGGCCTCGGGTTAGGGAGTGAGGGGGGCGGCTGGGCTAGTGGTTTGGCCGGCTGGGCCAGTTTAGTGGCCAGCTAGGCCAGAGGCCCAGTGGGGCAGTGAGGCTTCTCTCCTTTTATCCAATTTTGTTTTTCTTTTCAAAACTTTTATGTCTTCTATTTAATTGTAAAACTAAATGAGTTTTGCTAGAGACGAGACTTGTCACATAAATCAAGCACATCATTTCTAGGAGACACAAAAAGCTTGAGGCCAAAAGCAGTTGTCTAACCATTTATGGAAATTTGAAAGGCCAATTTTAAATGATGCTGGATCACTAAAAAAATTCCAGGGGCACTTTCGGCATCCAAAAGAGGTTGCTTACAACATGACAAATATCCAGGGATTATTTGCCACACTTTGAACATTTTAGTTTTCATGTTTGGCAATTTGAATTTTGGACTTTGATTTGAATTTGAAATTTGAACCGGTTTCAAACCAACGCGAGTTCAACAACAGTAGTCATGATGACGTGGCATCATTAGCCAGGAATTACTGTAGCTTAATTATCCGGGCATCCCAATTCTCCTCCACTACAAGAAATCTCATCCCGAGATTTAGGAGGTAGAATAAGGGGGAAAGACTCGGGAAGGACGGAGCTCAACACAAGATAGGTACCTAGGGGCTATCTGAAAGTGAGCGTGGCAGAGGCATCTCTCGAGTTGAAATTCAAGAAAGTCATCGAGAGCAAGAAGGTACCATAAGAAGTTTCAAGCGGATAGACAATCGCTCGATGTCCGGAACAGGGTGAAAGGGGTTGAGCAATGGGAAAGTATTGCGTGCGATACCGTAATAGATCACTAGGAAGATGGCTCATGATTTACATATGAAGCCAAGTGCGAGGAATAACTTAGAAAACATGGACTTATAGGAGGTCAGGTTTCGATCCTGTGGAACTGTGGGTTATGGGCCCACCATGTGGGTTAAAAGCAGGAAGGGTGCTAACATTTGCATGGCCATGATAGCAAGGTAGGTCAGAGGATAGCATGTCAATTATGTTGGCAACAACGATGGTACCAAGGGCGAGGGTCGAAGAGAACCATTTTCCTGCTCGTTAAGACGAGGCGGGCCAATAGGCAAAGTTCTGGTCCATTGGTGGCTACCATAATGTCATCAACAATAGTAACAAGGTCTTCTTGATGAGCTTGTACAATCGAGGTGTTTACATAAGCGTGGAATTATCAACTTTGCTTTCGATATAAAATAGGTTACAAGAAAGATTAAACAAAAGAACGGAAAGGGAAGCGTAGACTCGAATCAGTTATCTGTATTCTCGAGTGTCTAACAACTCCGAACCAGTGAAAAATTAGAATCAGCGAGAAATAATAGTTGATGAAGGACTCATACGAAGCTACGTAGTTCCATGATATACTCGAGATACCAGAGGGTAATACTCGAAGGTAGAACCGGATAAAGGTTGCATAGATGAGAAGATCTGCAGAAGACAAGTACTTTAACTTGTCCGAGAACTGAGATCAAAGAAGAACAATATGGTCGAAACCACGATTGCAAAGGACCAAACATGGATACGAGATGAACTTATCATAGCAACGGGATATTATTATAACAAGAAGCTTCCGTGATAAGCTCCACATCGGGTCCATGGGCATGAACACAAGGCTCAAGGTCGACTCCCACTTCTCTAATGCACAACTTTTCATTTACTTCTCGTCTTTGACAAAGTTGTAGAATTGACAATTTATCCAAAGAAACGCTAGTAGATATAACCCGCATAATCTTCGGGTTCACACAGATTAGGGAAGGCGTGGGCTCAACCCACTGCGGCATCTTAGGAACATATACCACAATCTTTTTAGGAAAAGTAACTCAAAGTCAAAAGTAGAGCATGGTTAAGGAAGCAGAGGATACAATTCACCAAAGGCATTACGTATCCAAGGAAAGGCTCACAAGGTCACTGATTATCAAGGACGTTGCCGGATAAAACCAAAGAAAGGACACAGTGGTCCACAAGGGATCGATGTGAGCATCGATACTCACCCGTAAGAAGAAAGAATGCAAGGATATCGATTATAGAAACAATCGACTAACTCAAGCTCGAAGGCAAAGGGAATTATGAGTTCTAAAACGGGGATCAGGAGAAGAGGCTCTGATCAAAGACAAGTAAGTTGAATAGACATAGATCGACAATCGATCAAGGTTTGATTTGTCGAACACCAGCTCATGTCCGGGGTGACATCTGAGCCGATGGAAAGAATTCTAATTGTGATTGTGGATTGTGAGCATTCACAAACATATAGAATCAAATGCTCAAAATTAAAGATGACAAAGGATACTACTGAATACTGCCAGACATATGGAAAGCATCTACCATGCAAGCAGACAAGGAGGAGCAAGAGTAATAGGTTTCTAAGGATTTTCGGAAGATCGGATAATATTTCAAAGAATTTTGTGAAACAAAAGATCACTGAAGTAATGATACTCGGCAAGCATGAGTAATTATCCATGAGGGTATTCATGTGGCAAAGAACTGCAAGGCGATGGGCTCAATGATTCTCGTGACAATAGAGAGTAATTCAAGGCATCTTGTAACAACAAGAGCAACTGGGGATGAAGGTATGAATGACAACGTAGGTAGTTACGCGTAAGGATTTATCGGTGGTAGGGATCGCAA
This sequence comes from Aegilops bicornis, assembly GCA_021605145.1. Lineage (NCBI taxonomy): Eukaryota > Viridiplantae > Streptophyta > Magnoliopsida > Poales > Poaceae > Aegilops > Aegilops bicornis. The sequence continues at coordinate 86,492,587 of CM038674.1, read as the reverse complement.
TGGCGAAGGGTATAAGGGTCTCGCGAAAACATCTAAGAGTATCTTCAAAATCTTCTGGTGCACCAAGCAATCATCTGGAGTGAGAGGCTCTCCGGGAGAACGTATTTACGAGAACCTAGAGTTAGAGTTAGCAAAACCATTTAACCCGAATAATAGAGAGATCAGAGTCCCAGAGTATAGACGAGGATCCCAGAGTATAGACAAGGAGTAAAAGATCCTAATACCACCCAATGGCGACGTGGGCCCGAAGCCACACAGCCATGTTAGTAAAACAGTTCTTTTAAAGACTAGACTCAACTTCGGCCAAGGAGTTGGAAAGGGGATCCTCTGAGCGGTCGGCTCTGATACCAACTTGTGACACCCCCGACTCGACCGTACACTAATCATACACGCAAATGTGTATGATCAAGATCAGGGACTCATGGGAAGATATCACAACACAACTCTAGACACAAATCAAAATAATACAAGCTTCATATTACAAGCCAGGGGCCTCGAGGGCTCGAATACAAGCTCGATACACAAGCGTCAACGGAAGCAACAATATCTGAGTACAGACATAAGTTAGACAAGTTTGCCTTAAGAAGGCTAGCACAAAAGCAACACGATCGAAGAGGCAAGGCCTCCTGCCTAGGACCTCCTAACTACTCCTGGTCTTCGGTGGCCTCCATGTAGTAGTATCAGTCGGCGGTGGCATCTGGCTCCAAGGATCCACCATCTGGTTGCAACAACCGGAAAGAAGAAAGAAGGGGGGAAAGGGGGAGCACAACAACCGTGAGTACTCATCCAAAGTACTCACAAGCATCAGATCTATACTAAGTATGCATTGGTATCAAACGGAAGGGTCAGATGTCGTGGACCTGAATCGCAGAATGCCGTAATAGAGGGGAAGGCCTAGCCTATCAAAGACTAGCATCTTCACGCAGCTCCAAGCATCTTGCGACATGTAGAAAAGTAAAGAATAGCAGTTTATATTTAACAAGCATGTTGTAACATTAATGCCAGAGATCCTTCCTCGACTCCTGCGAGAAAGCGATCCGGAGCCACATAACTTAAGTATCCGGTTCTAGTTGTATTAGATCAAGATAAAAGTCTGAGCGTCCATTACCGTGGACACGGTATTCGAATAAAGATCTTCCCTGCGAGGGTGCACCATGTTTTCCAACACGCCGATCATTCTCGCCGACACACCTTTACGGGGTCAATGCCCGGCCTCGGAAGATCAACACGTCGCAACCCTACAGGCTCGTGAGAGGTCCCTCACGGTCTACCTCCTAAGCACTTGAGTCCTGGGCCCATCACCCGCAGCACTCCGGGTCGTTGTGCGATGAGCCGGGACGAGCACCACCTCATACTGGATGGCACTGGCCCGACAGGCCGACGATGCTGAACTAGACGTCTGACAAAGCTTCGGCTGATACAGCGACGTCGAGGCCCATAACTATTCTCACGTGGTGGATGGTGCGTAAAGGCCAAAGGCCAATTCAGAACAAATACCCAAACCATAGTGTATTATTAGCTCGCGAGACGAAAGCAGAGACTCATGATAATGTGACCCGTCGCCCGTCTCGAGGAAATACGGCAAGGGCAAGCCCACCACTCGAGGGTCGCCGGACTTCCGGCTACTGCCTCGTAACCATCTTCTTGGTGCTCTCGGGCCGCCTGACTTTCCCAAAGGTCTCAAGTAATGTCAAGGTAACCGTGTGTCCAAACATCAAGGGGAAAACCCAAGGAATCACCCTCGGAGGATTCCACTCGATGTAATCATCAAGGTGAACGTAAGAGGAACCACCCTCGAGGTTCACACTTGAGGGGTTGCACGACAGGCCGTGTCGGGAATGGTGAAGGAGGAAATCACCCTCGATGACCATGACCGAATAGATACACTACGAAATTAACATCGGAGTGCGTTATGAGGATCACCCTCGGCACTTTCGAAAGTAGCTCTGCAGAGTCGAGCAATAAAAGGCGTGATGTGATGTGAAGTGTGGGCTCACAGTGCGTCGATCACGTTGATCGAGGCGTCGATGATGAAGCGGGGCAACAAGGACAAGTGGGGGTCATCGATGGATCACTAGCCAAGCTATACTAAGCGATTTAGGATAAGGTGTAGGTAACAATAGCGGTACAAAAGCGGGCTATGCATCGTAATAGTTGCAAGCAATAACGATAGCAAAATCTAATGCAAGCATGAGAGTATAGAATGGGCAATATCGGGATGATCAAAGGGGCTTGCACAGGTTGCTCGAGACAAGGAGAATTAAATGCGTCGGCGTGGTCGATCACAGAAGCATCGTGACGATCTAAATTCTAGGAGAGAAGAGGGGGAAGAAACAGTAAATACACGCTAACATATGCATAACAAGACAATACACGGGGCTAGAATTGTTCTAACGCAGCGCTAGGTGGTACTGACGAAGAGGGAAAACATCCGAGAAAGTTTTCCCGGTTCCGGACGTCTGCCAGACAGATGAACCAGAGGGGAAAAGTTCAACGTTTGCTACGCTAGGGACGTGTGGCGGACGAACGGACCGCGTATCCGGATTCAGCTCGTCATTCTGAGCAACTTTGATGTACAAAGTTTTTCTATCCGAGTTACGGTTTAATTTATATGATTAACCAAAGATTTAAATAAATTCTGTAATTTAATTAAATTCAAAAAATAAAGAGTAAAATGGTAGGTGCACCCAGATCTGTACACATAAGTGTACCAGAGGGTGACATGTGGGTCCAGGGGGTCCTAGTTGACCAGTCAACATTTGACTGGTCAACAGGGGGTGGGGCCCTCCTGTCATTGTCTCAGCTAACTAATTACTGATTTAACTAACTAATCTAGTTCATTATATTAATTAATTAAGTTAATTAACCATTTAACTAATTTATGAAATAATTATTTTTATTAGCATTTATTTATTTATTATTTATATTTACAAAACTGGGGGGTTGTGGGCCCCGGTTGCCAGTGGCCCAGGGGGGCACACAGTTAACGGGTGGAGGGGGTTATCGGGCGAGTTGGGCGAGCGGGCGCCGGGGCGCCGGCGGCCAAGGTCGATAAGGGGCGTGGGCCGGCGAGTGGGAAGGCGCCGGCACAGCAGCGGCAACAGAAGCATCAGCGGGGCGAGGCCACGGCGGACGGGTTCGCGTGTCAACGCGCGCGGCGTCGCGGGCGCGCACGGGAGGGCGCCGGGGCGAGGCGAGGGTGGCCTGGCGCAGGCCGGATCCGACAACGGGGAGAGAGGAGGGCAGACGGGGCTCACGGGGAGGGTCGCGTGCGAGCTCGAGGAGGTGCAGGGGCGGTCCGGCGACGGAGAGGCGGGGCGGGGCAGTCCGGCGAGCGGCGAGGTGGCGCGTCGGGGTCGAGTCGGAGACGGCAGACGAGGGCGACGGGGTCGGGGTAGCGACAGCGTATGCGAGGTGACTCCGGGTCAGCGAGCGATGGCATCGGGCGGCTTGGGGGGGCCGGAGCCCGCAACGGCGAGGCGAACAGCGTCGAGGAAGGCCATCGCCGTCGGGCGGCGCTGGGCTACAGCGGCGATGGGAGGCGCTGGTCAGCGCCGGCACATGAGAGGCGGGGGCGGCAGAGACGCGAGATGCTGGGGCGCCGCTCGGCGCCGGCTGACGGCGGCCTTCGGGCGCGGGCGCGTCGGGAGGAGGGGATCGAACATATGCGCCCCTCCCCTCTGCGTCTGTGTGTGTGTGGGTGGGTGACGGCGCGGGGAGGGGAACGAGGGAGAGTGGGGGTTCGTTCGGGAGAGCGTGGGTGAGGCCTAGGGTTAGGGGTTAGGGAGTGAGGGGGGCGGCTGGGCTAGTGGGTTGGCCGGCTGGGCCAGTTTAGTGGCCAGCTGGGCCAGAGGCCCAGTGGGGCAGTGAGGCTTCTCTCCTTTTATCCAATTTTGTTTTTCTTTTCAAAACTTTTTTGTCTTCTATTTAATTGTAAAACTAAATGAGTTTTGCTAGAGACGAGACTTGTCACATAAATCAAGCACATCATTTCTAGGAGACACAAAAAGTTTGAGGACAAAAGCAATTGTCTAACCATTTATGTAAATTGGAAAGGCCAATTTTAAATGATGCTGGATCACTAAAAAAATTCCAGGGGCACTTTCGGCATCCAAAAGAGGTTGCTTCCAACATGACAAATATCCAGGGATTATTTGCCACATTTTGAACATTTTAGTTTTCATGTTTGGCAATTTGAATTTTGGACTTTGATTTGAATTTGAAATTTGAACCGGTTTCAAACCAACGCGAGTTCAACAATAGTAGTCATGATGAAGTGGCATCATTAGCCAGGAATTATGGTAGCTTAATTATCCGGGCGTCACATGTAGCGTCGTCGGCGTCAAGGTGGTGGCGTGGCCTTAAAGCATATCTTGATGGCGGTGCTTTCTGGGCACGCAAGGCGAAGCTAGCAAAAGGGATAGCCGGCCTCCTGGAGGCACGATCCCGTTGCCGTGCTCTGCAATGACGGGCGCGGGTTGCAATGGTGGCGCACGACAAGGCAGGTGGCGGCGGAGCTCGGCCACGGTGGTAGCGCTACCTAGAGGTCGAGCGAAGCAACGAGGTTAGGGGGAGGGGAAAGAGGGGCTCACGGAGGACTCGCTGAGAAGCCCAGTGTACTCGGGGAAGCGTCGGAGGTTACGGATTGACGACTGCTATGTATTGAGCTTGCGTTGGTTTTCCCCGAAGAGGAGAGGATGATGCAGCAGAGTAGCGTAAGTATTTCCCTCAGTTTTTGAGAACCAAGGTATCAATCCAAGAGAGGCCACGCACAAGTCCCTCGTACCTACACAAAACAAATAGCTCCGTGCAACCAATGCGAATAGGGGTTGTCAATCCCTTCACGGTCACTTACAAGAGTGAGATCTGATAGAGATGATAGATAATATTTTTGGTATTTTTGGTATAAAGATGCAAATTAAAATAAAAAGGCAAAGTAAAGAGCAAAGCAATAATAAAGCGTAGGGAGATTAATATGATGGAAATAGACCCGGGGGCCATAGATTTCACTAGTGGCTTCTCTCAAGAGCATAAGTATTTTCACGGTGGGTGAGCAATTCTTGTTGAGCAATTGATGAGAATTGAGCATAGTTATGAGAATATCTAGGTATGATCATGTGTATAGGCATCACGTCAAGAGACAAGTAGACCGACTCACACTGCATCTACTACTATTACTCCACTCATCGACCGCTATCCAGCATGCATCTAGAGTATTAAGTTAATGAAAACAGAGTAACGTCTTAAGCAAGATGACATGATGTAGAGGAATAAATTCATGAAATATGATAAAACCCCATCATGTTATCCTCGATGGCAACAATACAATACGTGCCTTGCGCCCTCATCATCCTTTGGGAAAGGACACCGCAAGATTGAACCCAAAGCTAAGCACTTCTCCCATTGCAAGAACTACCAATCTAGTTGGCCAAACCAAGCGGATAATTGAAGAGACTTGCAAAGATAACTCAATCATACATAAAAGAATTCAGAGAAGATTCAAATATTGTTCATAGATAATCTTGATCATAAACCCACAATTCATCGGGTCTCAACAAACACACCGCATAAAAGAAGATTACATCGAATAGATCTCCACGAGAGGGGAGAACATTGTATTGAGATCAAAAAGAGAGAAGAAGCCATCTAGCTACTAAATATGGACCCGAAGGTCTGAGGTAAACTACTCACACTTCATCGGAGAGGTTATGATGTTGATGTAGAAGCCCTCCATGGTGGAATCCTTCCCGTGAACTCCTAACAGGCCCCAAGATGGGATCTCGTGGATACGTAAAGTTGCGGCGGTGGAATTAGGTTTTTGGCTCCTTATCGATCTGTTGAAGTGCGTAGGTATATATAGGAGGAAGAAATACGTCGGTGGAGCTTCGAGGGGCCCACGAGGCAGGGGGGCGCGCCCTCCACCCTCGTGACCGCCTCGTGGCTTTCTTGACGGAGGGTCCAAGTCTCCTAGGTCTTATCCGATGAGAAAATCACGTTCCTGAAGATTTCATTCCGTTTGATATTCCGTTTCTTCGAAACACTGAGATAGGCAAAAAACAGCAATTCTGGGCTGGGCCTCCGGTTAATATGTTAGTCCCAAAAGTAATATAAAAGTGGAAAATAAAGCCCAATATAGTCCAAAACAATAGATAATATAGCATTGAGCAATCAAACATTATAGATACGTTGGAGACGTATCAACGACGGCGATCTCGGGCGCCCGTCGGTGTAGATGATGATGATGGCATCGTTGCGGTGCTTCTTGGCTTGCTTGGCTCGGTGGAGGTGATGAGGACGACGAAGCGGAGCTCATGGGCACGTCGGAGGGGCGAGGGGGAGTCGGTGGACGCGGCGGTGCTCGTCGGCGCACTCGTGGGCGTCTTGGGAGAGAGGGGGAGAGGGTGCGAGAGGAGGGGGGGAGCTCGAGGGAGAGTGAGAGAGGGGCCAGGGGTGTGTGTGGCGTCTCCGGGGGCGTCCAGGGAGAAAGCGCCAAGCGAAGGTGGCCGGACGCGTGGCTGCCTGCTGCCGGGCGCTGCAGGCCCCTGTCCTCCCGGGCGCGAGGAAGGGACGACTGCAGCAGCCTTGGCCGGGCATGGCTTCTTTGGGCAAACAGCTAGGCCGCCAGGTAAGTGACCCAAGTAAGACTCTTTTCTTTCATTTCTGTTTTCTGTTTTCTTTTTCTGTTATTTGTTTTGATTTATTTTTAAGCACTAAACTATTTTTGTTGCTTCTGTAAATTATTGTATGGACTAGAGATATTACTCTAGAGCCCCACAATAATTTCCAAAATTATTGGACATGTATTTCTTTTATAAAAGAAATAAAGCCAATTCAAATACATTATGGATTAATTGAAAATTCCCAAATTACTAACCCTTAATGCCCTAAAATATTGGTTTGGATTTTTACCTCTTGCCAATATTTTCAGGTATTAAAGTGAACATTTCTTTGGGCTCATTGAAGAAAATTTTAACTTGCTCATTTTTAAAAGATTTATGAGGCTTTGGGATTCCCTCAATTCAATTTCCTTGAAATTAAAATGATGCATGGATGCTTGATGCAACTAACTACAAACATTATTCTAGGGCTGTGACAACTCACCCCCACTAAACAAGAATCTCGTCCCGAGCTTCAAGACGTGAGGTGAGGAGACAGAGGGGACACAAAGCTAACACAATCTTCTCGATCCAATTGTCCTTCTCGGAGATGTTGATTCATTGCTTCAAATTGATCTTGACGTCTTTGCTTTCGAGATCTTCATCCAACTATGACGACAGAAAGAAACTCTACAGGAATCGATCTTCTCGGAGATCAAGCAACTCATGATCAACTCATGGAATGAGACACAAACACACATAATGAGGGGTCGAGAAGAATAGAAGACATAGTATAAATTGGTAGGAAACAATTCCACACTTGAATAAGATGGAGCATGAATTTCAAAGTAGCAAGGAGATAATTGCCATGATTCCGTAGCGTGACACCTTAGGGAAGGTGACTCGTAGAAATATTCCCTTAAGTGGCAAAAAGAATTACGTTTGATACGAAGATCATTGAAGCTCTCTATACCAGCCTAAGGAAATTCACAACGATCATTTGAAGGAGTTCGAAGGAATGGCATACTCAGATCGGAAAGGAAACTATGGTTATAGACAACTCGGCAAACGGGAGGCACATTCCAGTGGATACCGAGGATATAACCTCGCAACACATCTTACTACCATGGTGAATAGTGATGGTCAACGCAGATGCAAAGGAAGACAACATTTTCTCAGTTTTCACCTTAGCGATGCCAAGGAAACGAAATCTGGATGTTCGACCGAGAAACATTTAGCACTCCGACTCTAATGTTCTCCTTGATATGATAGCGTAACCCATTTCTAGATATGGTTTGGTATCTAGAACATCAAGTAAAAGGTCGGACTATGGGAGCACAAGAATCCATAAGGAATAACTACTAGAGTAAATCCTATGAAATCCTTATGGGGAGGTGGCCAACTTCCTCAATCAAGATACTACAATGATAGGTCTTCCGGCTGGGTGTGTTGGCCACGACATCCACCTTAACGGTTTAGAAAGACCAACATTATAATTCCTGGGAAAAGGTCCAACCATCATATCTGCCTGGGATTCAGATCTAGTTGGTAACAGGATATTCCAGACTCATCGAGTCTAGAAGAAAATAAAAGTTTGCAAGACAAATCGACGAGATGACGTTGCGAGATTCTTGGGAAATGGACTATGGTAGTAAGCTCCAAAACATGAGCTGGTTCTGCTACACACATGTGAACATGTTGTCCAAGACAAGCATGACCACGGAGTAGCCTTACACTAAAACACTACCGAGTTCTGGTAAGGAACCTTCATCGAGGATATCGAAGTCCTTGTGCACTTATCAATGAACTTATTATCCTTGAACAAGTCAATTAGTGGCTTGGTGTGCTAGAGAATACATATGGAATGAAGGTAGCGAGCCTATCAAACCATAGAATACTTCGCACCTACATGACTAACTTGGGATGACTCCAAAGGAAGCAAAAACAAACTTTCTCGAATTCACGGCGGCAACTTGCATCAAATGCACATGAATTAGAGGAAGTCACTTCTTTCAACTAACATATTCTTCATGAACTAGCATGAAGAAATGCTTACAAAAGTTTCCAACACCACTTAGATGTTCGACATGAATCATGAACATGATAAAATGATGTTGATGATCTCAACAACAAATCATCGATACTTCCATGAAGATGGAATTCCACAACTATGTGAACAAGGTGATAGTATTGGTCAGATCCAAAAGATATAATGATGTATGCTTGAGGAAACAACCACGAGTAAGACAACATTACGAACATCGTTGGTTCTGATTTGATTTGACGATATCCCACACTCAAATCAAAGGATTGTAAGACAATAGCGCCGACAATTGATCACGTGGATCAATCGATGAAGATATCATGTTTCTTCAACACACACACACACAAAGATATCCCTTTCGAAATGAACTAAGTTAGACAAGCTTTTATCTTCCAACTCTCCAAGTTGTTGTTTAGTTTGACCAACTAGGTCAGGGGTATTCAACACAGATTCTTGGAGAAGGGGTGGTTTACAAGAACCCAGCTTGATCACGAACTCAACATAACGGTCAGGTGACAACCTGGTAATACTTACGAGAAGATATTGGGAAAATCACGAACCACCGATATGTTCCTAAGCTCGAGATCAACCTTGCTTTTTAGGGCAGGATGATGTGATCAAGAGTGATGGATTGACACAATCCTAACTGGTTGACCGAAGAGTGCACCAGAAATAAGGACTAGGTAGCATGATAAATCTTAGAATGATGATTGAATAACCAACACACTAAGAATGAAATTATTGTCCATTATCTACCAAGCAACGGATTTGCTATGGGTCTTGATTTCACACATCGCAATTCACTTGTCGGTATTCCGGTTACAATAACACAGAGACCGAGGAATGAACGATGATGGTGAGAAGTATCATTGCGTCAAGAATTCATAAGAGGTGGTGCAACTCCTATGATATTCTTGTCAAAAGAGGTAATACTCCAGGGTAGAACAGAACAAAGCTGGATTGGCATTTTGATCTGCAGGATACAACTGCTTAGACCCAATCCTAGATATGGATGAGGTACTGGAGTTTGTTTCTCCTAGTCATTCCGGAATAGAACAGCTTGACAGACCACAAGAATAATAGGCATCAACGAACGAATGCACACATACTCTAGACTATCGATTGATAGCCAATGGTCAGAATACAAGTGAAGAGTAACAACTCAAGGAACATATATCTTTCTGAGTTGTGGATGCATAGATTAGTATGTCAAGCAAAACTCAACATTTCTTCCGGATAACCTATGTAGAAAGGTAGAACTGGCAGATTCACAATGTAGAATGGAGAAATCATTAAGAGCACTCTTGTTGTGATCTTTTGGTTCAAAGAACTTCTGCCATAATTGTTCATGGTATTGGAAGAATGATACACCATGGACCTCGAAGACTATCACAAGATTACTAATTTCCTAAAGGAACTAGCAAACACTATCAACATGAAGTAAGTAGAGTGAATCTTGGGATCAAGAACCCAGAGATAGAATACCTACTAGCTAAATAGCATCACGGGATGCTCTCGAGAATGGTGGCCAGAATCATCACACTGTGAATATAAAGCATGGTTAGATTATGGATGGTTCTCTAAGATGCCTAGGGTCATAGTAATAGCTCCAACATATATGTCGAGGTAATAAAGTAGCTCAACTCACATATTAGTGTGGTTAAACTGGCCCAAAGAAACATCGGGAACAGAAAGAAGGGATTTGCAAATGCATCAGACTAGTTAGAAACATGGGATGACTCGGACAGCATAACGGCCGTAAATGCTCGAAAAGATTTAAGACATCCTGCAAAATGCTGGCATAACTACTTAACATCACAATATCAAGGTTCCGAGATCAACTGTCATCACACGGAGGTAGTAGAACTGAACTGAGACTTGAATCCATCAATCCTATGAGTCTACGGGTTAGTAACACGTGAACCTGATAGAAAGATAAGAAGCCTAGTTCTTAACTCGGTAGGAAAGATAGGATGACTCAGATCAGAAGGACATAAGGTATAAGGAGTAAAAAGAGCCTTACGTTCCCTTGCACAATCAATACCCTTATATAACTAAAGCATTTCTAGACACAACTTCGACCAGTTTGGCTTGGTAATCCTACATGCAGTTAGGCTCTGATACCAAAGCTGTCAGGATCCCGATCCTAAGTCACACTAATCTAGCATGTAACACATCATATCACTTTGGGGCCTCACGCATGGTATTCCCATGGGTGACACCTTACCTGGCCCGGGACCGTTTGCGCCTTTTGGCTCACGTATATGATAGTGTCGCTAGCATCCATATGACAGAGAACTCGGGCCGACATGACTAGTCGTAAACCCAAAGTGGCACTAACTTACATGGATAGGCATACATGACCCAGCATCGAACGTGTCGGTCAACAGCTAGTGAATCCAGGCTGTAGCAGCTGGGCTAGCAGGACTCCGGTAAACCGGGCTGTAGCAGGCTAACAGGACTCCGGTATACACCGCGTGACATTTCACCGAAGGGACAGACACATGATCGAAGTAGGACACATGCCGGCCAGTCTAAGTGTTTCGGAGCAGTAGCAACTAGGCTAACAGGACTCCGGGAACCCCGAGCTATAGCAGACTACCATGGCTCAGTGGAAGCACTGGACTACATTTCCTCATAAGAGAGGCTACCAAGGATAGACAACTAGGTTGTCGGATCCCACACATACCAAGCATTTCAAAATCACATAAACGATATGCTCTATATGTGCATATACAACATGGCATCACAATAAAACTCTACGACTCAAAGTATTTATTCATAAGGCTCCGAAGAGTCAAGTATTACAAACATGGGTCTCATGACCCAACATACAGAGCATACAAGCAACAAGCACATGCGGAAGCTTAACTTGTCTGAGTACAAACAACTACAAATGAAGAAGGCTGAGAAGCCTGACTATCTACAAGACCCTCCCAAGGGTACAAGATCGTAGCTAAAGTAACAAGCTGGACGTCAGAGTCCACGCGGGACTACTAGTGAGACCGAAGTCTCTCTGAAAACATAAAATAAGCAAACGTGACTACAAATGTACCCAGCAAGACTTACATCAGAACTAGCTACATATGCATCGGTATCAATAAAGGGGGTGGTGGAGTTTAACTGCAGCAAGCCAGCTTTGACTCGGTGGCTATCCTAAACTACAACTGCTGGTAACTCATTTGAGGTGGCGCACATGAGTCCACATATTCACCATATCAATACACCACTATGGATCCGCTCCCGTTGTAACATCCCAAATTTTCAATTTGGAATGTTATACATTAGATCATCATTGCATATCATATTTTATTTGCATTTTGGTTTGATCCTAGAAATTCTACGCAACTCAAGGACCCACAGAGAGAGTTGGGGATTTCATTATTTTCATATTTGAGTTTTCTCAAATTTTGAAAAGAGGATCGTTTGATTTTATTTATTTTCTCTTCGAATATTTCTTTTATAAAAATAAAGGAGAGGGGATAAAATGACTTCCTCAAAATAAATAAATATCAAAGACTAATATTAAAATCAAATAAGAATTGTATTCGGAGTTTTATCGCTATTTTATTTGAATTAGGAAAAATATGCGTTTTTCAAAATTGCATTTTAGGCCCAAATAAATGTTCATCTTGTCCGGCTATTTTTAGAGGACGAGGAAAATTTATTTAGGGATTTTTGGAGTACGTTTAGTATTTCTTTTCTTTCTTTTTCTGCACGTCAAAATTATTTTATTAGAAAAAAAAAAGAGAAACCGACTCCGGGCCGTACCCGAGCGGGACTCCGCCCGGGGGGCTTTATAAGCCCCCGCCTCGAGGCCCAAGCCGCCTTGACCCACCCGCTTGCGCCACCTCGCCGAGTCGCACCGCCGCCGCCGCCGCCTCGCCGGACTGCCGCGGGAGGTAGCCACTGCAGCCTAAGTTTTCGCGAGGAAACCGAACAGGTTTTTTTTCGAAACCCTAGATCCGTTTTTTAGATCTGGTTCGATTTATTTTTTCGGTTTAGTTAATTAGCGAACGCCCGTTCATACGTTCGATTTAACGAACGGTTTTCACCGTTTAGCCGCAGACAGCGAACGTTCGTTCATTAGCCTGTTCGTCAGTTTTCCTTTTTCTCGGATTTTCTGCGATTATTTTCGATCATGATTTCTGATCCGATTTTCATTTTAGTTTAACTTTTCGCTCGTTTATCGGAATCAGGCGGTTCAAGCGCCTAGAGTTTCATCTCGAAGTCCTCTTTCTGTTTAACCAACTTGAACAATATTTTGCTACTGTAAAATTTGACTTTAGTCCAGATTAGCAAACGAAGCTTGTTTCATTCACAGTTTGAGTTTCGTTGTTTCGTTTGATTTGATTCTTTTTCCAAACCGGAGTTCTTAAGTTGAACTTTCTGTTTAGATCTCTTATTTGAGTTTTACCCGTGCCCTTTCTTGATTGCTTATTGTATGCTTATTTGTTTGCGATACTCCGGAGTCTTGAAGCGTGCTACTACGAGTCTCTAGGCTTCGCGGATCATCAGCAAGGCAAGTAACACTTTGATCATACCTCTTTACTACCCAGTTTTATTGCATTAGATCAATCGTCAAACAATTGCATGGTTAGGGTCTGAATTAAATTGTGGGTTGGGAAGTAGTTGAGGTAGTACCTATTCACCTGTTTATTATCAAACCTTTGGGAGTTACTTCTACGTCGCTTATACTGCTATGCTATGCTCATAGACATGGATTGGGTTTGAGTGTATTCATGACAGTTGTGAGTATTGTTAATTAATTGTTAACTTAAGGTGGCAACTTTAATACACATCTGGGTGGATTGAGGAACCTGGGGAATCAAGTGATTGCCTGTATATTTTTGGAAATCCCGGGGTACCGTGTGATTCTCCTATGGACTGCCACCTAGGCTCAAAGCGATCATGAGATTATTCATGCTAGAAACTTCCGTGTGAAGCCACAAGCTATTATGGGCTCTAGCATAGTTGATTAAGTCGTGTGAACTCTTAAAGTGGTAGACTAGAAGATGTAGGTGGTACTGTCAACCCATCGTAAGGTGCTAACATTTCTGAAAGACTGTGTCTCGGTCATCCGTTTCTCAAACACCATGTAGTGCGAGAAATCCAACGGAGGAGATCGAGCCTAGTGGGGAAAAGTGCGCAAACCTCTGTAGAGTGTACAAACTAATCATGGTTAGCCAGTCCCCGGTTATGGACATCTTGAGTATCTGGATCTTGGATTATCATGTGGATCTCATCACTCTTAATTATAAAATTTGATTGGGTTATTAATTACCTTTTTAATTGGGATTGAGATGGTATAGTAGGTACTCCTGGATTTCCAAGTTTCTTTGGTATTCCACCCTTAAAGGTATAATTAGCAAGCATGGTGGAAATTTCTGCTTCCGGTATCTTTCTCTTATTTGTAACAATATCTTTCATATACTTAGCATAAGGATTCATTTTGAGCATATCAGTTAATCGGATACATAAAAGATAGGTCTAATCATTTCAGCAAAGCGCTCAAAATCATCATCATCCTTTTTCTTGGATGGTTTGGGAGGAAAAGGCATTGGTTTCTGAACCCATGGTTCTCTTTCTTTACCATGTTTCCTAGCAACAAAGTCTCTTTTATCATAACGTTGATTCTTTGATCGTGGGTTATCAAGATCGACAGCAGGTTCAATTTCTACATCATTGTCATTACTAGGTTGAGCATCATCATGAACATCATCATTAACATTTTCATTAAGGTTCATGTTCATTACCAGATTGTGTTTCGGCATCAGAAATAGATATATCATTTGGATTATCAGGTGGTTCAGCAATAGGTTCACTAGAAGTTTGCAAATTCCTATCATTTTTCTTTTTCTTCTTTTTAGAAGAACTAGGTGCATCAATATTATTTCTCTGAGAACCTTGCTCAATTCTCTTAGGGTGGCCTTCAAGATACAAAGGTTCCTGAGTCATTCTACCAGTTCTAGTAGCCACTCTAACAGCATAATAATTTTTCTTACTATTCATTTCATTGAGAAAATCATTTTGAGCTTTAAGTACTTGTTCTACTTGAGTGGTAACCATAGAAGCATGTTTGCTAACAAGTTTAAGTTCACATCTAACATCAGCCATATAATCACCCAAGTGTTTAATCATACAAGTATTTTGTTTTAATTGTCAACCAAAATAAGCATTGAAATTTTCTTGTTTGACAATAAAATTATCAAACTCTTCTAAGCATTGCCTAGCAGACTTATAGTGAGGAATATCACCTTCATCAAATCTATAGAGAGAATTTACCTTTACTACTTGTGTCGGGTTATCAAGACCTGGAGGTTCTTCAATAGGTAATGGATTAAGATCATGTGTTTCTTCAACAGGTGGTATATTAAGACCATGTATTTCTTCAATAGGAGGTAAATTCTTAACATCTTGAGCTTTAATACCTTTTTCTTTCATAGATTTCTTTGCCTCTTGCATATCTTTAGGACTGAGAAATAGAACACCTCTATTCTTCAGAGCGGGTTCAGGAATAGGCTCAGTAATTGGCTCAGGAGCTGGCTCAGGAAGTGTCCAATTATTTTCATTTGTCAACATATTATTCAATAGAATTTCAGCATCATCCAGTGTTCTTTCCCTGAAAAGAGAACCAGCACAACTATCCATGTAATCTCTGGAAGCATCGGTTAGTCCATTATAAAAGATATCAAGTATTTCATTTTTCTTAAGAGGATGATCAGGCAAAGCATTAAGTAACTTGAGAAGCCTCCCCCAAGCTTGTGGGAGACTCTCTTCTTCAATTTGCACAAAGTTGTATATTTTCCTCAAGGCAGCTTGTTTCTTATGAGCAGGGAAATATTTAGCAGAGAAGTAATAAATCATATCTTGGGGGCTACGCGCACCACCAGGATCAAGAGAATTAAACCATATCTTAGCATCACCCTTTAATGAGAACGGAAATATTTTAAGGATATATAAGTAGCGAGTTCTCTCATCATTAGTGAACAGGGTGGCTATATCATTTAATTTAGTGAGATGTACCACAACAGTTTCAGATTCATAACCATGAAATGGATCAGATTCAACCAAAGTAATTCTATCAGGATCAACAGAGAATTCATAATCCTTATCAGCAACACAAATAGGTGAAGTAGCAAAAGTAGGGTCAGGTTTCATTCTATCTCTAAGAGATTCCTTACTCCATTTAGCTAATAACCTTCTAAGCTCATTGTTACCTTTGCAAGAAAAAATAGCAGCAGAAGCTTCTTTATCAAAAACATAACCCTCAGGAATAGCAGGCATATTTTCATCATCACTTTCAACAACACAATCAGTTTCAATAATTTCTTTCTCTCTAGCCTTAGCATTTTGTTCATCAAGAAATTCACTAAGGGGCACAGTAGTATCAAGCATAGAAGTAGTTTCATCATAAGTATCATGCATAGCAGAAGTGGCATCATCAATAACATGCGACATATCAGAACGAATAGCAGAAGCAAGTTTAGGTGTCGCAAGCTTACTCATAACAGAAGGTGAATCAAGCGCAGAGCTAGATGGCATTTCCTTACCTCCTCTCGTAGTTGAGGGATAAATTGTTGTTTTAGCGTCTTTCAAGTTCTTCATAGTGACCAGCAGATATAAATCCCAAGTGACTCAAAGAATAAAGCTATGCTCCCCGGCAACGGCGCCAGAAATTAGTCTTGATAACTCACAAGTGTAGGGGATCGCAACAGCTTTCGAGGGTAGAGTATTCAACCCAAATTTGTTGATTCGACACAAGGTGAGCCAAAGAATATTCTCAAGTATTAGGAACTGAGTTGTCAATTCAGCCACACCTGGATAACTTAATATCTGCAGCAAAGTATTTAGTAGCAAAGTAGTACGATAATAGTGGTTACAAAAGAGTAATGAAAGAAAATGTAATATTTTTGGTGTATTGTAGTGATTGTAACAGTTGCAACGGGAAAGTAAATAAGCGTAAACCAGAATATGGAAAGCTCGTATGCATTGGATCGGTGATGGATAATTATGTCGGATGCGGTTCATCATGTAACAGTCATAACATAGGGTGACACAGAACTAGCTCCAATTCATCAATGTAATGTAGGCATGTATTCCGAATATAGTCATACGTGCTTATGGAAAAGAACTTGCATAAAATCTTTTGCCCTACCCTCCCGTGGCAGAGGGGTCCTAACGGAAACTAAGGGATATTAAGGCCTCCTTTTAATAGAGAACCGGAACAAAGCATTAGCACTTAGTGAATACATGAACTCCTCAAACTATGGTCATCATCGGGAGTGGTCCCGATTATTGTCACTTCGGGGTTGCCGGATCATAACACATAGTAGGTGACTATAGACTTGCAAGATAGGATCAAGAAATCATGGCACTCGGGCCCTAGTGACAAGCATTAAGCATAGCAAAGTCATAGCAACATCAATCTCAGAACATAGTGGATACTAGGGATCAAACCCTAACAAAACTAACTCGATTACATGATAGATCTCATCCAACCCATCACCGTCCAGCAAGCCTCACGACGGAATTACTCACGCCGGCGGTGAGCATCATGAAATTGGTGATGGAGGATGGTTGATGATGACGACAATGACGAATCCCCCTCTCCGAGCCTCGAATGGACTCCAGATCAGCCCTCCCAAGAGGTTTTAGGGCTTGGCGGCTCCGTGTCGTAAAAGCGTGATGATTTATTCTCCTTGATTTTTCTCCTCGAAAGCAAATATATAGAGTTGGAGTTGGCGTCGGAGGAGCTCCAAGGGGCCCACGAGGTAGAGGCGCGCCTGAGGGGCACCCCACCCTCGTGGGACAGGTGTGGGCCCCTGGTCTTAATCTTTGGCAAGGATTTTTTTTATTTCTGAAAGGTTGTTCCGTGGAGTTTCAGGTCATTCCGAGAATGTTTGTTTCTGCACATAAATAACACCATGACAATTCTGCTGAAAACAGCGTCAGTCCGGGTTAGTTCCATTCAAATCATGCAAGTTAGAGTCCAAAACAAGAGCAAAAGTGTTTGGAAAAGTAGATACAACGGAGACGTATCAACTCCCCCAAGATTAAACCTTTGGTTGTCCTCAAGCAATTCAGTTGATAAACTGAAAGAGATAAAGAAAAACTTTTACAAACTCTGTTTGCTCTTGTTGTTGTAAATATGTAAAGCCAACATTCAGGTTTTCAGCAAGGATTATAACTAACCACATTTGCAATAATTCTCAGGTCTCATGTTTACTCATATCAATGGCATAATCAACTAGCGAGTCATAATAATAAATCTCGGATGACAACACTTTCTCAAAACAATCATAATATGATATAACAAGATGGTATCTCGCTAGCCCTTTCTGAGACCGCAAAACATAAATGCAGAGCACCTTTAAAGATCAAGGACTAACTAGACATTGTAATTCATGGTAAAAGAGATCCAATCATAGTCATACCTAATATGAATTTATAGTAATGGATGCAAATGACAGCTGCGCTCTCCAGCTAGTGCTTTTAATAAGAGGGTGATGACTCAACATGGAACTAAATAGATAGGCCCTTCGCAGAGGGAAGCATGGATTTGTAGAGGTGCCAGAGCTCGGTTCTGAAATAGAGATAAATAATATTTTCAGCGGCATACTTTCATTGTCAACATAACAACTAAGAGATGGCGATATCTTCCATGCTACACACATTATAGGCGGTTCCCAAACAGAATGGTAAAATTTATACTCCCCCTCCACCAACAAGCATCAATCCATGGCTTGCTCGAAACGACGAGTGCCTCCAACTAACAACAGTCCCAGGGGGAGTTTTGTTTGCAATTAATTTTGATTTAGTTTGCATAAAGCATGGGACTGGGCATCCCGTTGACCAGCCATGTTCTCGTGAATGAGGAGCGGAGTCCACTCCTCTTGAGAATAACCCACCTAACATGGAAGATAAGGGCAGCCCTAGTTGATACATGAGCTATTCGAGCATACAAAACAAAATGTTTATTTGAAGGTTTAGAGTTTGGCACATACAAATTTACTTGGAACGGCGGTAGATACCATATATAGGAAGGTATAGTGGACTCATATGGAATAACTTTGGGGTTTAAGGGATTGGATGCACAAGCGATATTCCCGCTTAGTACAAGTGAAGGCTAGCAATAGACTGGGAGGCGACCAACTAGAGAGCGACAACAGTCATGAACATGCATTAAAATTAATAAACATTGGATGCAAGCATGAGTAGGATATAATCCACCATGAACATAAATATCGTGAAGGCTATGTTGATTTTGTTTCAACTACATGTGTGAACATGTGCCAAGTCAAGTCACTTAAATCATTCAAAAGAGGATACCACCCCACTATACCACATCACAACCATTTTAATAGCATGTTGGCACGCAAGGTAAACCATTATAACTCATAGCTAATCAGGCATTGCACGAGAA
This sequence comes from Aegilops bicornis, assembly GCA_021605145.1. Taxonomy (NCBI): domain Eukaryota; kingdom Viridiplantae; phylum Streptophyta; class Magnoliopsida; order Poales; family Poaceae; genus Aegilops; species Aegilops bicornis. The sequence continues at coordinate 86,473,521 of CM038674.1, read as the reverse complement.
ACTATGATCTCTAATTGTCATTGGAAACATGTTTATTCGTAACAAGCTGAATCAAGAATGATGAACTCATCATATTTACAAAAACAAGAGAGGTCGAGTTCATACCAGCTTTTCCCATTTCAGTCAGTCCATCATATATCATCATAATTGCCTTTCACTTGCATGACCGAACGATGTGAATAATAATAAGAGTGCACGTGCATTGGACTAAGCTGGAATCTGCGAGCATTCAATAAGCAGGAGAAGACAAGGCAATATAGGCTCTTGTTTAAATCAACAATAATGCATATAAGAGCCACTTCAACAATTTAATCATGGTCTTTTCCTATCGACCCCCAAAGAGAAGAAAGGAAATAAAAACTATTTACACGGGAAAGCTCCCAACAAGCAAAAGAAGAACGGGAAATCTTTTTGGGTTTTCTTTTTAATTATTACTACTACAGCAGGAAAAGTAAACTAACTAGAAGCTATTACTATTTTTTTTGGTTTTTCTTAAAGTTTAACAACCACACAAGAAGAAAGCAAGAAAAGTAAAATAAACTAGCATGGATATTACAGTGAAAGAGTATGAGCACCGACATCTAGAAATGAGTGTGTGTAAACATAAATGTAATGTCGGTGGGAAATACGTACTCCCCCAAGCTTAGGCTTTTGGCCTAAGTTGGTTCATTGCCAGGGATGGCCTGGCGGATATCCGTAGGTGTAGCTGGGGTCGTACTGTGATGCAGCGGCTATCGCCTCCTGAGCTGCAGCGTGGCGTCGAGCTGCCTCCGCTCTCCTCTCGTACTCATCTGCCTCCTCTCTGGTAATAACATATCTTCCTTTTGCCTGATAATCAAAGAAGGCAGGAGCAGGGAGAGTGATATGGACAGCACGCCGTCTGTCAAAGATTAGTCGATACTGGAGAGGTGATTCACTCCTCTCGATAAACTTGTGGTGGACCATAGAATTATAGTCTAAGTAAGTAGGAGGCAACTCCATATCATCCTCGTGAATGTCCACATCAAGATAATCAGCTAAGTGGGTTGCATAAATTCCTCCAAAGAAATCTCCATTAAATCTATTATGATGCAACCTACGTTCAACAATGGGTCCTAAATTATAAGATTGGTCTCCTAACACAACACTCCTAAGAATACTGAGGTCAGGCACACACATATGACATGCTTCATCTTTAGCATTTATGCACCTACCTATGAAGAGAGCAAAATAATGTATAGCAGGAAAATGAATGCTCCCTACGACAGCTTGTGCTATATCTCTAGATTCCCCTATGGTTATACCAGCAAGAAAGTCTCTAAATTCAGATTTACGGGGATCACTAACACTACCCCAGTGTGGAAGTTTGCAAGCAGAAGTAAAATCCTCTAAGTCCATGGTATAAGATTTTTCATAAAGATCAAACATGATTGTTGGAGAATTACGTGAGGATGAAAATTCAAACCACCTCACAAATGAGCTAGTGAGTTGATGGTACTGGGGGCATTTGTCTGCCTCAAAGCTCACAAGATCGGCGTTACGCAAATATGCGTCAAATTCTTCTTTGATTCCCGCTCGATCCATAAAATTTTCCGAAGGCCATTCACAGGGCCGCACTGGAGCATCCCTTGGTGGCTCCTCGTCAGCATCACGCATTGCAAGCCTGAGTCCTTGCTTTCTTGAAGAACCACCTTGAAACATTTTCCTAAGAATATTTCTTCCTCTGAAAAATTCCTGAAATTTTTAGTAACTTCAAACAAAAGTGGACCAACTTCAATAGAATTGATAGCAACTACTCCTACAAGTGCCTAGAGCCTCTATCAAGCATTAGAACTTCTTGGAACCATATAAATTTGACATGCAAGTTCAAGAACATGGTCACCTATGCAGCACAAATTTGCAAAAATAAAGCACTAGAACAAAAACTAATTGGACCAATTGAGGAGTCACATACCAAGGGACAATCTCCCCAAGCAGTTTTGTGAGAGGTGCTTTGGGCAAGGAGATCGAAAATCACAGCAAAGTGAGCTGGAGCTCGTGCTTGAGGTAGATATTCGTGTTTGTGGGAGGAAGATGAACTATATGGGTGCAAGAATAAGTGGAGGAGGGCCACCGTGGGCCCACGAGGCAGGGGGGCGTGCCCTGGGGGTAGGGCGCGCCCTCCACCCTCGTGGACAGGTAGAAGCTCCCCTCGCAATGTTTTCAGTTCCGTAAATCGTCAAATATTCCCGGAAAAATCATATTAAATTGGCATGGCATTTGGAGGACTTATATTTTCGGGGTATTTTTATATTGCATGGATAAATCAGGAAACAGACAGAAAAATACAATTTTTACTTTATTTCAACTAAATAACAGAAAGTATAAAGAGGGTACAGAAGGTTGTGCTTCTAGTTTCATCCATCTCATGCTCATCAAAAGGAATCCACTAACAATGTTGATCAAGTCTTGTTAACAAACTCATTCCGATTAATATGGAACTGGAGAAATCTCGAATAACACTATGTTACCTCAACGGGGATATGCACATCCCCAATAATAAGTATATCATATTTCTTCTTGACAGTAGGAAGAGGAAATTCAAAACCTCCAAATATAATCGATGGAACTTTTCCAATAGATTTGATACTATGAACTTGAGGTTGTTTCCTCAGAAAGTGTACCGTATGCTCATTACCATTAACATGAAAAGTGACATTGCCTTTGTTGCAATCAATAACATCCCCTGCAGTATTCAAAAAGGGTCTTCCAACAATAATAGACATACTATCGTCCTCGGGAATATCATGAATAACAAAGTCCATTAAAATAGTAACGTTTGCAACCACAACAGGCACATCCTCACAAATACCGACAGGTATAGCAGTTGGTTTATCAGCCATTTGCAAAGATATTTTAGTAGGTGTCAACTTATTCAAGTCAAGTCTACGATATAAAGAGAGAGGCATAACACTAACACCGGCTCCAAGATCACATAAAGCAGTTTTAACATAATTTCTTTTAATGGAGCATGGTATAGTAGGTACTCCTGGATCTCCAAGTTTCTTTGGTATTCCACCCTTAAAGGTATAATTAGCAAGCATGGTGGAAATTTCAGCTTCCGGTATCTTTCTCTTATTTGTAACAATATCTTCCATATACTTAGCATAAGGATTCATTTTGAGCATATCAGTTAATCGCATACGCAAAAAGATAGGTCTAATCATTTCAGCAAAGCGCTCAAAATCCTCATCATCCTTTTTCTTGGATGGTTTGGGAGGAAAAGGCATTGGTTTTTGAACCCATGGTTCTCTTTCTTTACCATGTTTCCTAGCAACAAAGTCTCTTTTATCATAACAGTGATTCTTTGATCGTGGGTTATCAAGATCAACAGCAGGTTTAGTTTCTACATCATTGTCATTACTAGGTTGAGCATCATCATGAACATCATCATTAACATTTTCGTTAGGTTCATGTTCATTACCGCAGTTGTGTTTCGCATCGTAAATAGATATATCATTTGGATTATCAGCTGGTTCAAGAATAGGTTCACTAGAAGTTTGCAAAGTCCTATCATTTTTCTTTTCTTCTTTTAGAAGAACTAGGTGCATCAATATTATTTCTCCGAGAATCTTGCTCAATTCTCTTAGGGTGGCCTTCAGGATACAAAGGTTCCTGAGTCATTCTACCAGTTCTAGTAGCCACTCTAACAGCATAATCATTTTTCTTACTATTCATTTCATTGAGCAAATCATTTTGAGCTTTAAGTACTTGTTCTACTTGAGTGGTAACCATAGAAGCATGTTTGCTAACAAGTTTAAGTTCACATCTAACATCAGCCATATAATCACCCAAGTGTTTAATCATATAAATATTTTGTTTTAATTGTTTGCCAAAATAAGCATTGAAATTTTCTTGTTTGACAATAAAATTATCAAACTCTTCTAAGCATTGCCTAGCAGACTTATAGTGAGGAATATCACCTTTATCAAATCTATAGAGAGAATTTACCTTTACTACGTGTCGGGTTATCAAGACACGGAGGTTCTTCAATAGGTAATGGATTAAGATCATGTGTTTCTTCAACAGTGCGGTAAATTAAGACCATGTATTTCTTCAATAGGAGGTAAATTCTTAACATCTTCAGCTTTAATACCTTTTTCTTTCATAGATTTCTTTGCCTCTTGCATATCTTCAGGACTGAGAAATAGAACACCTCTCTTCTTCAGAGTGGGTTCAGGAATAGGCTCATTAATTGGCTCAGGAGCTGGCTCAGGAAGTGTCCAATTAGTTTCATTTGTCAACATATTATTCAATAGAATTTCAGCATCATCCGGTGTTCTTTCCCTGAAAAGAGAACCAGCACAACTATCCAGGTAATCTCTGGAAGCATCGGTTAGTCCATTATAAAAGATATCAAGTATTTCATTTTTCTTAAGAGGATGATCGGGCAAAGAATTAAGTAACTTGAGAAGCCTCCCCCAAGCTTGTGGGAGACTCTCTTCTTCAATTTGCACAAAGTTGCATATTTCCCACAAGGCAGCTTGTTTCTTATGAGCAGGAAAATATTTAGCAGAGAAGTAATAAATCATATCCTGGGGGCTAGGCACACAACCAGGATCAAGAGAATTAAACCATATCTTAGCATCACCCTTTAATGAGAACGGAAATATTTTAAGGATATATAAGTAGCGAGTTCTCTCATCATTAGTGAACAGGGTGGCTATATCATTTAATTTAGTAAGATGTGCCACAACAGTTTCAGATTCATAACCATGAAAAGGATCAGATTCAACCAAAGTAATTCTATCAGGATCAACATAGAATTCATAATCATTATCAGCAACACAAATAGGTGAAGTAGCAAAAGCAGGGTCAGGTTTCATTCTATCTCTAAGAGATTCCTTACTCCATTTAGCTAATAAACTTCTAAGCTCATTGTTACCATTGCAAGCAAAAATAGCAGCAGAAGCTTCTTTATCAAAAACATAACCCTCAGGACTAGCAGGCATATCTTCATCATCACTTTCAACAACACAATCAGTTTCAATAATTTCTTTCTCTCTAGCCTTAGCAATTTGTTCATCAAGAAATTCACTAAGGGGCACAGTAGTATCAAGCATAGAAGTAGTTTCATCATAAGTATCATGCATAGCAGAAGTGGCATCATCAATAACATGCGACATATCACAACAAATAGCAGAAGCAGGTTTAGGTGTCGCAAGCTTACTCATAAGAGAAGGTGAATCAAGTGCAGAGCTAGATGGCATTTCCTTACCTCCCCTCGTAGCTGAGAGATAAATTGTTGTTTTAGCGTCTTTCAAGCTCTTCATAGTGACCAGGAGATTTAAATCCCAAGTGACTCAAAGAAAAGAGCTATGCTCCCCGGCAATGGCTCCAGAAATTAGTCTTGATAACCCAAAAGTGTAGGGGATCGCAGCAGCTTTCGAGGGTAGAGTATTCAACCCAAATTTGTTGATTCGACACAAGGTGAGCCAAAGAATATTCTCAAGTATTAGCAACTGAGTTGTCAATTCAGCCACACCTGGATAACTTAATATCTGCAGCAAAGTATTTAGTAGCAAAGTAGTATGATAATAGTGGTAAAAAAAGAGTGATGAAAGCAAAGTAATATTTTTGGTGTTTTGTAGTGATTGTAACAGTAGCAACGGGAAAGTAAATAAGCGTAAACCAGTATTTGGAAAGCTCGTAGTCATTCGATCGGTGATGGATAATTATGCCGGATGCGGTTCATCATGTAACAGTCATAACATAGGGTGACACAGAACTAGCTCCAATTCATCAATGTAATGTAGGCATGTATTCCGAATATAGTCATACGTGCCTATGGAAAAGAACTTGCATAACAACTTTTGTCCTACCCTCCCGTGGCAGCGGGGTCCTAACGGAAACTAAGGGATATTAAGGCCTCCTTTTAATAGAGAACCGGACCAAAGCATTAGCACTTAGTGAATACATGAACTCATCAAACTATGGTCATCACTGGGAGTGGTCCCGATTATTGTCACTTCGGGGTTGCCGGATCATAACACATAGTAGGTGACTATAGACTTGCAAGATTGGATCAAGAAATCATGGCACTCGGGCCCTAGTGACAAGCATTAAGCATAGCAAAGTCATAGCAACATCAATCTCAGAACATAGTGGATACTAGGGATCAAACCCTAACAAAACTAACTCGATTACATGATAGATCTCATCCAACCCATCACCGTTCAGCAAGCCTCACGATGGAATTACTCACGCATCGGCGGTGAGCATCATGAAATTGATGATGGAGGATGGTTGATGATGACGAAGGCGACGAATCCCCCTCTCCGGAGCCTCGAACGGACTCCAGATCAGCCCTCCCAAGAGGTTTTAGGGCTTGGCAGCGGCTCCGTATCGTAAAACGCGATGATTTCTTCTCCTTGATTTTTTTTCTCCTCGAAAGCAAATATATAGAGTTGGAGTTGGCGTCGGAGGATCTCCAGGGGGGCCACGAGGTAGGTGGGGGCGCCCTAGGGGGGGGCACCCTCGTGGACAGGGTGTGGGCCCCTCGGTCTTCATCTTTGGCAAGGATTTTTTATTATTTCCGAAAAGTTGTTCCGTGGAGTTTCAGGTCATTCCGAGAATGTTTGTTTCTGCACATAAATAACACCATGGCAATTCTGCTGAAAACAGCGTCAGTCTGGGTTAGTTCCATTCAAATCATGCAAGTTAGAGTCCAAAACAAGGGCAAAAGTGTTTGGAAAAGTAGATACGGCGGAGACGTATCAGAGGTCTGGTCGCTACAAGATGGTATCAGAGCACACACTGACTGTAGGACACGACCACTAAGCTAAAGCCCTAGATCACTACTCTCTTCTCATTTCTGACTCCTCTCCATTTTCTACTCTTTAGGATGGCGGATGCAAGGATCAAGTTCACGCAACCGGATGAAGACACCCCTTTTGGACGCCACTTGAAGGAAGTTACTAGGTACCTGAACATTGGAATACCAAGCTTCACAGGGACTTACAATGCTAGTTTACCAGAAGAGGAGCGCTGGATGATTCAAGTTCAAGTTCCAGGAAGGACATTCACGCCAGTCACTGAGCCCATAGAGTTTTCCTTTGATGCACCAGCCTGGAGTCTAGGAAAGAGTATGGCAGCTCACATTACCATGGGACGCATTGGAGAAGTTTACCACAATGATCTCAAGGACACAATCTACCAGATTTGTGGGCGCCAAAATGAGCAATGGGAGATGATCAGCACCATGGAGGATAGATCGATTGCAGCTTTCATCCAGGAGTTGAACCAGCACATTCGACGCCAGGAGAACCAGATGTGCCCAGGCATGACAGATTTGAAGAAGGCGATGACAAGGATCACGGAGCTGGAGGAAGAACTTGAGGCTACACGCGAAGATTATGAGGAGGAAAAAGCCGTCGTACTAGTGGAGAAGACTGACGACCTGACAAGGAAGATCGGAGTTTTCATGGGAGACCCCGCGCCAGGAGGAGAAGATGACGATTCCACTTGCCCGGAGAACTACATCATCATCGACGACACCGACTCGGACCCTGAAGATAGCGATTATGAATATGTTGATGAAGCTGGAGCAGATATCATGGAGTCTTCGACCGATCAATTTTTCTAGTCGACCATCATATCAGTAGTAGTATTCCACCATGTATATAGTATAGTCCAAGCACTTTTGTAACGATAGTTCTGGACTGATTGTATGCCCTTGTTTGATTGATTGAGTGATATGTTTGTGTTTGTCTCATGTGCATATGGGTAGTGTCCCCCCCCCCCTAGACCTCATTCTACTCTGTTTTCTCATCTTTTCTAAACCCAGCAGATGCCTCCGAGACGCGACAATGGATTTGCTTTCCCACCAGAGCTCACTCAGTTGATCTAGCAGCAGAATGCATTGATGCAGATACTAGTCCAGAATCAGAACCAGGGGAACAACAACAACAACAACCCACCACCACCACCAGTTGATCACTTAGCCCATTTTTCTTAGGCTAAATCCGCCGGAGTTCTCCAGTAGCACCGAGTCGATTGTTGCAGATGATTGGCTCCGCAAGATTGAAAGGGAGTTGATCACTGCAGGATGCATAGATGCGGAGAGAGTGCGTTTTGCCGCACATCAGCTTGATGGACCCGCAGCATCATGGTGGGAGATTTTCATAGTCACTTACCCCATTGACACTGTGACATGGGACCAGTTCCAACAAGCTTTTCGCACTGCCCATGTATCAGCAGGAGCTATGGCCATGAAGAAGCGTGAGTTCCACAACTTACGCCAAGGAGGGCGCACTGTTGGCCAGTATGTGGCTGACTTTAGTAAGCTAGCACGTTATGCCCCGGATGACGTCGCTACAGATACCGCTAAGAAGGAGAAGTTTCTGGAAGGACTAAGTGATGAGCTGAGCATGCAATTGATGGTCGCAAATTTCAATAACTACCAGGAGTTGGTGGATAGAGCTCTCATGCTTGAAGGGAAGCAGCAGTAGATTGACAACCGCAAGAGGAGGTATGGACAAGGGAAGTATAATTCGGGAGCTTAGCAGAGACCCCGTTTCACCCCGAACTCGGGAGGACTTGTTCATAACCATGGAGGCCACACTCATAATGGAGGAAGTTCGCACAACCATAGTGGCTCCTAGAACGGTAATGGTAATGGAGGAAGCAGCGGACAGAACCGTTCCAACCCGGCAACACCCGCTAAGAAAGATCTAAGCCACATTACTTGCTACAAGTGCCAGAAGACCGGACATTACGCCAATGAATGTCCTGAAGCTATGAATGGAAACAGCAACGGAAGCTCTGGGAAGAAGCCCAACCCTTTCACCATGGGACAAGTGAACCACGTTAACGTGGAGGAAGTTGAAGCCCAGCGAGATGCAATAATAGGCAAGTTTTTGGTTAAGTCATTTACTGCAGTCGTACTTTTTGATACTGGTGCATCGCATTCATACATATCAAGGGGATTCGTGGATAAGTTTAAACTGCCAACCCAAGCCCTTAGGTCACCCATGTTAGCAACCTCGCCAGGAACTAAGTATATGGCTAGCCTATGGTGTGCGGTTACCATTAAGGATTGGTAACTACTTGTTCCCCTCAGACCTTATAGCATTGGAGTCACAAGGATTGGATGTGATATTAGGCATGGATTGGTTATCAAAGTATGGACGGAACATTGACTGCGCCAGTAAGTCGATCTTACTGACCACCCCAGAAGGAAGAAGGATCAAGTATGTATCCCGGCATGTGCCGAATAGGACTCAAGTAAATTCCATATCAGGAGTTGTACAGGAGGAAGTACAAGTGGTGAAGGATTTTCCAGATGTATTTCCAGAAGAGTTGCCAGGCATTCCACCGGATAGAGACATTGAGTTTTTGATTGAGATTTTGCCAGGCACAGGGCCCATATCTAAGAGATCGTACAGAATGCCCGCAAAGGATTTGGAGGAAATTAAGAAGCAGATTAAGGAGTTACTCGATAAAGGTTATATTCGCCCAAGTTCATCACCTTGGGGTCCCCAGTACTTCTAGTGGAAAAGAAGGATGGATCTTTAAGGATGGTTGTTGATTATCGAGGATTGAATGAGGTGACGATCAAGAACAAGTACCCACTGCCGATGATCAATGATTTGTTCGACCAGCTGCAAGGAGGTAAGGTGTTTTCCAAGATCGATCTGCGATCACGGTACCACCAGCTGAAGATTCGGGAGCAGGATATACCTAAGATAGCTTTTACCACGAGGTACAGCTATATGAGTATACCGTTATGTCATTTGGCCTGACTAACGCACCTGCCTATTTTATGAACATGAATAACAAGGTGTTTATGGAGTTTTTGGATAAGTTCGTTATGGTGTTCATTGATGATATTCTGGTCTACTTCAAGAATGAAGAAGAACATAAAGAGCATTTGCGTTTAGTACTTGGGAAACTCAAAGAACATCAACTATACGCCAAGTTCAGCAAGTGTGAGTTTTGGCTGAAGGAAGTTGGATTCCTTGGACATGTTATATCCGGAGAAGGAATAGCAGTAGACCCCACCAAAGTTGTCACAGTGACAAATTGGGAGTCACCCACGTCAGTTGGAGAGATCCGGAGAATTCTTGGACTCGCAGGATACTATCAGAGATTCATTGAAAATTTCTCAAAGATTGCAAAGCCTATGACGGAGTTGTTAAAGAAGGACACCAAGTTTAAATGGACTGAGGAATGTGAGGCCAGTTTTCAGGAGTTGAAGAAACGCTTGGTTACATCACGAGTGTTGATTCTGCCAGATCAACGCAAGGATTACGAAGTGTATTGTGACGCTTCTCGTCGAGGACTTGGAGCCGTACTTATGCAGGAGGGAAGAGTTGTTTTATATGCCTCACGACAGCTTAAACCCCATGAGTTAAATTATGCTACCCATGATTTGGAGTTAGCAGCCATAGTGCATGCGTTGAAGACTTGGAGACATTTTCTCAGCGGAAACCATTGTGAGGTATACACAGATCACAAGAGTTTGAAGTATATCTTCACGCAGAAGGAGTTGAATCTCAGGCAGAGGACATGGTTAGAACTCATTAAGGATTATGATATGAGATTGCATTATCATCCCAGAAAGGCTAACGTAGTAGCCGATGCGTTGAGCCGCAAGAGTCATGTCAATACACTCATGACCAGAGAGTTACTGATGTCTACTACGCAACCTTTTTCTTGTAGACGTTGTTGGGCCTCCAAGTGCAGAGGTTTGTAGGACAGTAGCAAATTTCCCTCAAGTGGATGACCTAAGGTTTATCAATCCGTGGGAGGCGTAGGATGAAGATGGTCTCTTTCAAGCAACCCTGCAACCGATTAACAAAGAGTCTCTTGTGTCCCCAACACACCCAATACAATGATAAATTGTATAGGTGCACTAGTTCGGCGAAGGGATGGTGATACAAGTGCAATATGGATGGTAGATATAGGTTTTTGTAATCGGAAAATATAAAAACAGCAAGGTATCAAGTGGTAAAAGTGAGCGTAAACGGTATTGCAATGCTAGGAAACAAGGCCTAGGGTTCATACTTTCACTAGTGCAAGTTCTCTCAACAATAATTACATAATTGGATCATATAACTATCCCTCAACATGCAACAAAGAGTCACTCCAAAGTCACTAATAGCAGAGAACAAACAAAGAGATTATGGTAGGGTACGAAACCACCTCAAAGTTATTCTTTCCAATCAATCTGTTGGGCTATTCCTATAAGTGCACAAACAGCCCTAGAGTTCGTCCTAGAATAACACCTTAAGACACAAATCAACCAAAACCCTAATGTCACCTAGATACTCCAATGTCACCTCAAGTATCCGTGGGTATGATTATACGATATGCATCACACAATCTCAGATTCATCTATTCGACCAACACATAGAACCTCAAAGAGTGCCCCAAAGTTTCTACCGGAGAATCACGACGAAAACGTGTGCCAACCCCTATGCATAGGTTCATGGGCGGAACCCGCAAGTTGATCACCGAAACATACATCAAGTGAATCACGTGATATCCCATTGTCACCACAGATACGCACGGCAAGACATACATCAAGTGTTCTCAAATCTTTAAAGACTCGATCTGATAAGATTACTTCAAGGGGAAAACTCAATTCATTACAAGAGAGTAGAGGGGGAGAAGAAACATAAGATCCAACTATAATAGAAAAGCTCGCGATACATCAAGATCATGCCAAATCAGGAACATGAGAGAGAGAGAGAGAGATCAAACACATAGCTACTGGTACATACCCTCAGCCCCGAGGGTGAACTACTCCCTCCTCGTCATAGAGATCGTCGGAATGATGAAGATGGCCACCGGTGAGGGATCCCCCCTCCGGCAGGGTGCCGGAACAGGGTCTCGATTGGTTTTTGGTGGCTACAGAGGCTTGTGGCGGCGGAACTCCCGATCTATTCTCTGTTCTGGAAGTTTTAGGGTACGTGGAGTTATATAGGCGGAAGAAGCACGTCAGGGGAGCCACGAGGGCCCCACGAGGCAGGGGGCGCGCCCTAGGGGGTGGGCGCGCCCCCCACCCTCGTGGCTTCCTTGTTCCTTCCTTGACGTGGGGTCCAAGTCCATCGGGTAGCTTTCGTTACAAAAATAACTTCTCTAGTTGATTTTGTTCCGTTTCAACTCCGTCTGATATTCCTTTTCTTCAAAACACTGAAATATGCAAAAAAAACAGCAAATCTGGGCTAGGCCTCCGGTTAATAGGTTAGTCCCAAAAGTAATATAAAAGTGGAAAATAAAGCCCAATATTGTCCAAAACAGTAGATAATATAGCATGGAGCAATCAAAAATTATAGATACGTTGGAGACGTATCCAGCATCCCCAAGCTTAATTCCTGCTCGTCCTCGAGTAGGTAAATGATAAAAAGAGAATTTTTGATGGGGAGTGCTACTTGGCATAATTTCAATGTAATTTTTTAATTATGGTATGAATATTCAGATCTGAAAGATTCAAGACAAAAGTTCATATTGACATAAAAATTATAATACTTCAAGCATACTAACTAAGCAATTATGTCTTCTCAAAATAACATGGCCAAATAAAGTTTATCCCTACAAAATCATAGTTTAGTCATGCTCCATTTTCGTCACACAAGAATGCTCTCATCATGCATAACCCCGATGACAAGCCAAGCAATTGTTTCATACTTTATTAATTTCAAACCTATAAACTTTCACGCAATATATGAGCGCGAGCCATGGATATAGCACTATGGGTGGAATAGAATATGATGATGGGGGTTATGTGGAGAAGACAAAAAAGGAGAAGGTCTTACATCAACGAGGCTAATCAACGGGCTATGGAGATGCCCATCAATTGATGTTAATGCAAGGAGTAGGGATTGCCATGCAACGGATGCACTAGAGCTATAAATGTATGAAAGCTCAACAAAAGAAACTAAGTGGGTGTGCATCCAACTTGCTTGCTCACGAAGACCTAAGGCACTTGAGGAAGGCCATCATTGGAATATACAAGCCCCACTAGTATATGAAAATGACAAAACAAGAGACTCTCTATCATGAAGATTATGGTGCTACTTTGAAGCACAAGTGTGGCATTGTCCCTTCTCTCTTTTTCTCTCATTTTTTTCTGCTCTCTCTATTTTTTTTGGGCCTTCTCTTTTTTTGCCCTTTCCTTTTTTTATTCCTCACTTGGGACAATGCTCTAGAAAATGATGATCAACGCACTTCTATTTATTTACATCTCAATGATTACAACTCGATACTAGAACAAAGTATGACTCTATATGAATGCCTCCGGTAGTATACCGGGATATGCAATGAATGAAGAGCGACATGTATGAAATAATTATGGTGGCTTTGCCACAAATACTATGTCAACTACATGATCATGCTAAGCAATATGACAATGACGTATGTGTCATGATGAACGGTATGGTGGAAAGTTGCATGGCAATATATCTCGGAATGGCTATGGAAATGCCATAATAGGTAGGTATGGTGGCTGTTTTGAGGAAGATATAAGGAGGTTTATGTGCGAAAGAGCGTATCATATCACGGGGTTTGGATGCACCGGCGAAGTTTGCACCAACTCTCAATGTGAGAAAGGACAATGCACGGTATCGAAGAGGCTAGCAATGATGGAAGGGCTAGAGTGCGTACAATCCATGGACTCAACATTAGTCATAAAGAACTCACATACTTATTGCAAAATCTACAAGCCATCAAAAACCAAAGCACTACGCGCATGCTCCTAGGGGGATAGATTGGTAGGAAAAGACCATCGCTCGTCCCCGACCGCCACTCATAAGGAAGACAATCAAAGAACACCTCATGTTTAAAATTTGTTACATAACGTTTACCATACGTGCATGCTACAGGACTTTCAAACTTCAACACAAGCATTTCTCAAATTCACAACTACTCAACTAGCACGACTTTGATATCACTACCTCCATATCTCAAAACAATCATCAAGCATCAAACTTCTCTTAGTATTCAACACACTCATAAGAAAGTTTTTACTATTCTTGAATACCTAGCATATTAGGATTTAGCGCATTACCATGCTATTTAAGACTCTCAAAATACTATAAGTGAAGCATTAGAGTTCATTTATTTCTTAAAAATAAAACTACCACCATGCTCTAAAAGATATAAGTGAAGCACTAGAGCAAACAACAAACTACTCCAAAAGATATAAGTGAAGATCAATGAGTAGTCTAATAATTATGCAACCATGTGAAGACTCTCTTATTTAATAATTTCAGATCTTGGTATTTTATTCAGACAGCAAGCAAAACTAGAGAAAATAAAATGACGCTCCAAGCAAAACACATATCATGTGGTGAATAAAAATAAAGCTCCAAGTGAAGTTACCGATGAACGAAGACGAAAGAGGGGATGCCTTCCGGGGCATCCCCAAGCTTATATGCTTGATTATCCTTGAATATTACCTTGCGGTGCCTTGGGCATCCCCAAGCTTAGGCTCTTGCCACTCCTTATTCCATAGTCCATCGAATCTTTACCCAAAACATGAGAACTTCACAACACAAAACTTAACAGAAAACTCGTGAGCTCCGTTAGCGAAAGAAAACAAAACACCACTTCAAGGTACTGTAATGAACTCGTTCTTTATTTATATTGGTGTTAAACCCACTTTATTCCAACTACTCTATGATTTATAAACTATTTTACTAGCCATAGATTCATCAAAATAAGCAAGCAACACAATGAAAACAGAATCTGTAAAAACAGAACAGTCTGTAGTAATTTGTATCAAAAGTATACTTATGGAACTCCAAAAATTCTAAAATAAATTGGTGGACCTGAGGAATTTGTCTAGTAATCATCTGAAAAAATAATCAACTAAATATCACTCTCCAGTAAAAAGTTGAAGCTAATCTCGTGAGCGCTAAAGTTTCTGTTTTTTACAGCATGATCATAAAGACTTCATCCGAGTCTTCCCAAAGGTTCTACTTGGCACAAACACTAATTAAAACATAAAACCACATCTACACAGAAGCTAGATGGATTATTTATTGCTAAACAGGAGCAAAAAGCAAGGAACAAAAATAAGATTGGGTTGCCTCCCAACAAGCGCTATCGTTTAACGCCCCTAGCTAGGCATGATGATTTCAATGATGCTCACATAAGAGATAAGAATTGAAACATAAAGAGAGCATCATGAAGAATATGACTAGCAAATTTAAGTCTAACCCACTTCCTATGCGTAGGTATTTTGTGAGAAAACAACTTATGGGAACAAGAATCAACTTGCATAGGAAGGTAAAACAAACATAACTTCAAAACTTTAAGCACGTAGAGAGGAAACTTGATATTATTGCAATTCCTACTAGCATATGTTCCTCCCTCATAATAATTTTCAGTAGCATCATGGATGAATTCAACAATTTAACCAGCACCTAAAGCATTCTTTTCATGATTTAATTGCATAGAAATTTTACTACTCTCCACATAAGCAAAATTCTTCTCTTCAATAGTAGTGGGAGCAAACTCAACAAAATAACTATCATATGATTGAAAATTAATATCAAGATGACAAGTTTCATGGTTATCATTATTACTTAGAGCATACATGTCATCACAATAATCATCATAGATAGGAGGCATGCTTTCATTGTAGTAAATGTGCTCATCAAAGCTTGGGGGACAAAAAATATCATCTTCATCAAACATAGCTTCCCCAAGCTTGTGGCTTTGCATATCATTAGCATCATGGATATTCAAGGAATTCATACTAACAACATTGCAATTATGCTCATCATATAAATATTTCATGCCAAACATTCTAATGCATTCTTCTTCTAGCACTTGAGCACAATTTTCCTTTCCATCATTTTCACGAAAGATATTAAAAAGATGAAGCGTATGAGACAAACTCAATTCCATTTTTTTGTAGTTTTCTTTTATAAACTAAACTAGTGATAAAACAATAAACAAAAAGATTCGATTGCAAGATCTAAAGATATACCTTCAAGCACTCACCTCCCCGACAATGGCGCACGAAAAGAGCTTGATGTCTACTACGCAACCTTCTTCTTGTAGACGTTGTTGGGCCTCCAAGTGCAGAGGTTCGTAGGACAATAGCAAATTTCCCACAAGTGGATGACCTAAGGTTTATCAATTCGTGGGAGGCGTCGGATGAAGATGATCTCTCTCAAGCAACCCTGCAACCAAATAACAAAGAGTCTCTTGTGTCCCCAACATACCCAATACAATGATAAATTGTATAGGTGCACTAGTTCGGCGAAGAGATGGTGATACAAGTGCAATATGGATGGTAGATATAGGTTTTTGTAATATGAAAATATAAAAACAGCAAGGTAACAAGTGGTAAAAGTGAGCGTAAACGGTATTGCAATGCTAGGAAACAAGGCCTAGGGTTCATACTTTCACTAGTGCAAGGTCTCTCAACAATAATAACATAACTGGATCATATAACTATCCCTCAACATGCAACAAAGAGTCACTCCAAAGTCACTAATAGCGGAGAACAAACGAAGAGATTATGGTAGGGTACGAAACCACCTCAAAGCTATTCTTTCCAATCAATCCGTTGGGCTATCACTACTAGGGAAAAGCCTAGCAGCAGCGCGGGTTTTGGGAATAAGGCGCTACAGCTAACGTATAGTAGTAGCGCGGGTGCCACCCGCGCTACTACTACGTCCTTTAGTAGTAGCGTGGGTAAAAATCCGCGCTACTACTACCAGCGCGGGTTTTTTTTAATTTTTTCGAAAAAATATTTCTTTTCCCTAATTTTCAAATTTCTGAATTATTTTAACCTCAAATCTCTAATCACCCCTCATCGCTGCTCAATTTAATCTCTAATCACCCCTCATCATTCCAAATCATCTAACTTCCTGACGGTCACCCATCCTCTCACTACTCCAGCCTGAGCACGCTTAACTTCCGGGTTCTATTCTCCCTCGTTTCCAAGTCTGCACTTGTTGATTTCCTAACAATAGTAAGATGTCAATCCTATTAACCTCAGGAATTTAGCTTGAGCATGAAGTCACACATTTCACTATTTGAGTTTGAAACTATTGTTCTAAAAAATTAGTAACACTAATATGTCTTGAATAATTAGTTTGACCATAGTTTGACCACAGTTTGACCACAGTTTGGCCATAGTTTGACCAGATTTGACCAAAATTCAAAAAAACTAAAATAATTATTTAGTAACATTAATATTCTAGAATAATTAGTTTGACCATTGTATGACCACAGTTTGACTACACAGTTTGAAATTTTTTCGATTTTTTCCACTCTAGATCTTAAAAGCCTCGTAGCTTTTTTCTGTTTGGTTTTTGAGGATTTTGAAAATGTTTAACGGGGTTCCCCCGGTTAAATTTGGATGTAACTTTTCGAGTAGATGATTTTTCATATAAAAAAGTTTTTCATCCGAGTTAGTATGCAAAAGTTATGCCCATTTTTACAAATTCTCGAGAGATTTTGCAATTAAGTCGAAATTCATATTTGCAAATTTTCCCAACAACTAGACCACATATCACATCGGAAACTTAGTTTCTTTTATTTTTTTTGACATTTTCATCATTTTTTTTATTTTTTTTAAACTGAAAAGGCGATCCACGGGGGGGGGGGGGGGGGGGGGTAGATTTTTAAAATGGGACCTTTATTAGTACCGCGGTTTTTACCCCTCGCTACTACTATGGCATTCACTTAGTAGTAGCGAGGGCTAAAACCAACGCTATGCTATCAAACTTAGTAGTAGCGAGGTTTTAAAACCCGCTACTACTATGGCATGTCCCGGGGGCACGGTAGAGACCGCTTAGTAGTAGCGAGGGTTAAAAACCCACGCTACTGCTATCAACTTAGTAGTAGCGAGGTTTAAAAACCTGCGCTACTGGTAACTTTCTGTGTATAGGCTTTTCCCTAGTAGTGTGTTCCTATAAGTGCCACAAACAGTCCTAGAGTTCGTACTAGAATAACACCTTAAGACACAAATCAACCAAAACCCTAATGTCACCTAGATACTCCAATGTCACCTCAAGTATCCGTGGGTATGATTATACGATATGCATCACACAATCTCAGATTCATCTATTCGAACAACACATAGAACCTCAAAGAGTGCCCCAAAGTTTCTACCGGAGAATGACAACGAAAACGTGTGCCAACCCCTATGCATAGGTTCATGGGCGGAACCCGCAAGTTGATCACCGAAACATACATTAAGTGAATCACGTGATATCCCATTGTCACCACAGATATGCACGGCAAGACATACATCAAGTGTTCTCAAATCTTTAAAGACTCAATTCGATAAGATTACTTCAAGGGGAAAACTCAATTCATTACAAGAGAGTAGAGGGGGAGAAGAAACATAAGATTCAACTATAATAGCAAAGCTCGCGATACATCAAGATCGTGCCAAATCAGGAACATGAGAGAGAGAGAGAGAGATCAAACACATAGCTATTGGTACATACCCTCAGCCCCGAGGGTGAACTACTCCCTCCTCGTCATAGAGATCACCGGGATGATGAAGATGGCCACCGGTGAGGGATCCCCCCTCCGACAGGGTGCCGGAACAGGGTCCCGATTATTTTTTGGTGGCTATAGAGGCTTGCGGCGGCGGAACTCCCGATCTATTCTCTGTTCTGGAAGTTTTAGGGTACGTGGAGTTGTATAGGCGGAAGAAGCATGTCAGGTGAGCCACGAGGGCCCCACGAGGCACGGGCGCGCCCTAGGGGGGTGGGCGCACCCCCCCCCCCCCCGTCCACCCTCGTGGCTTCCTCGTTCCTTCCTTGACGTGGGGTCCAAGTCCATGGGGTAGCTTTCGTTCCAAAAATAACTTCTCTAGTTGATTTCGTTCAGTTTCGACTCCGTCTGATATTCCTTTTCTTCAAAACACTAAAATAGGCGAAAAAACAGCAAATCTGGGTTGGGCCTCCGGTGAATAGGTTAGTCCCAAAAGTAATATAAAAGTGGAAAATAAAGCCCAATATTATCCAAAACAGTAGATAATATAGCATGAGGCAATCAAAATTATAGATATGTTGGAGACGTACAGTTACCCAAGGAGTTGGCAGAAGACCTTCGCGAGCTATGTTTGGAGATAGTTCCGGGAGGCTATGTAGCCGCATTGTAGATGCGGTCCACTTTGATGGATAAGATCAGAGAAGCTCAGAAGAGACGGACAAGGAGATTGCCGAAATAAAGGAAAGAATGAGCAAAGGAAAGGCTAAAGGATTTCGTGAGGATGAGCACGATACCTTATGGTTTGAGGATCGCGTATATGTGCCAAATGATCAGGAGATCGGGAAGTTGATTCTGCAAGAGGCCCATGATTCACCATATTCGATTCACCCAGGTAATACCAAGATGTATCTGGATATGAAGGATAGTTTCTAGTGGACCGGAATGAAGAAGGATATTGCAGAGTATGTAGCAGTTTGTGATGTATGTCAGAGAGTGAAGGCCGGGCATCAGAAGCCAGCAGGATTGCTACAACCATTGCCGATACCCGAATGGAAGTGGGATAAACTAGGCATGGACTTTATCACGGGATTACCCAGGACTCGTTCAAGCTATGACTCGATATGGGTTGTAGTCGATCGTTTGACGAAAGTGGCTCATTTCATCCCAGTGAAGACCACTTACACCAGTGCTAAGTTGGCAAATATATACATGACCAGGATCGTATGTCTACATGGAGTTCCAAGGACCATTGTATCAGATAGAGGAACCCAGTTTACCTCAAAGTTTTGGAATCAGTTGAATGAAACTTTGGGAACCAGGCTAGAGTTTAGTACAGCTTTTCACCTGCAGACAGATGGACAAACTGAGGGAGTCAACCAGATTCTGGAGGACATGTTGAGAGCATGTGCGCTAGACTATGGATCTAGTTGGGACGAAAATTTGCCGTATGCAGAGTTCTCTTACAACAACAGCTATCAAGCCAGTTTGAAGATCGCCCCTTTTGAAGCATTGTACGGAAGGAGGTGTAGAACACCGTTGTTGTGGGATGAAGTTGGAGACCGACAGTTTTTTGGACCAGATTTGATTAAAGAGTTTGAAGAGAAGGTTAAGATGATTCGCGATAGACTCAAGGTAGCCCAGTCCAGGCAGAAGCGTTATGCGGATTCTAAACGCAAGGAGATAGTTTATGAAGTTGGAGATAGAGTGTATCTTCGTGTATCCCCACTCCGAGGAGTGAAGCGTTTTGGAGTTAAGGGAAAGTTACCACCACGTTTTGTGGGACCATACAAAGTTTTGGAACGTATGGGAGAAGTTGCTTACAAGTTGGAATTGCCCGAATGATTTTCCGGAGTTCACGATGTGTTCCACGTTTCTCAGTTGAAGAAGTGCCACATAGAGATGGCTGATATTCCTCTGAGAGATACAGTGCCGCTGGAAGCGATACAGTTGGATAGCAATTTGACCTACGAGGAGAAGCCAGTCAGGATTCTCGAGTTTTCTAGCCGTGTCACATGCAGCAAGGTTATCAAATTCTGCAAAGTTCAGTGGAGCCACCATACCGAGGATGAAGCCACCTGGGAGCGAGAGGAAGACCTACGGAAAGATCACCCACACCTATTTTCTAGCCAACCCGAATCTCGAGGGCGAGATTCATCTTACGGGGGGTAGGGTTGTAACATCCCAAATTTTCAATTTGGAATGTTATACATTAGATCATCATTGCATATCATATTTCATTTGCATTTTGGTTTGATCCTAGAAATTCTACGCAACTAAAGGACCCACAGAGAGAGTTGGGGATTTCATTATTTTCATATTTGAGTTTTCTCAAATTTTGAAAAGAGGATCGTTTGATTTTAATTATTTTCTCTTCGAATGTTTCTTTTATAAAAATAAAGGAGAGGGGATAAAATGACTTCCTCAAAATAAAGAAATATCGGAGACTTAATATTAAAATCAAATAAGAATTTTATTTGGAGTTTTATCGCTATTTTATTTGAATTAGGAAAAATATGCGTTTTTCAAAATTTCCTTTTCGGCCCAAATAAATGTTCACCTTGTCCGACCTAGTTTTAGAGGACGGGGAAAATGTATTTCGGGATTTTTGGAGTCCATTTAGTATTTCTTTCTTTCTTTTTCTGCATGTTGGAATTATTATGTTTTAAAAAAAAGAGAAACCGACTCCGGATCGTACCCGAGCGGGACTCCTCCCGGGGGGCTTTACAAGCCGCCGCCAGCCCACCCGCCGCCCTGCGCCGCCTCACCGAGTCAAGACTGCCGCCGCCACCTTTGCCGGACCGTCACGAGGTAGCCGTCACGCCTCGGTTTCATGAGAAAACCGAACGGTTTTTTTCAAAACCCTAGATCCGTTTTTTTAGGTCGGTTCAGTTTATTTTTTTTTTTGGTTTAGTTAATTAGCGAACGCCCATTCGTATGTTCGTTTTAACGAACGGCTTTCACCATTTAGCCGCAGACAGCGAACGTTTGTTCGTTAGCCTGTTCGTCAATCTTTCTTTTTCTCGGATTTTCCGTGATTATTTTCGATCGCGATTTCTGATCTGATTTTATTTTTAGTTTAACTTTTCGCTTGTTTATCGGAATCAGGCAATTCAAGCGCCTAGAGTTTCGTCTCGAAGCCCTCTTTCTGTTTAACCAACTTGAAGAAGATTTTTCTACTGTAAAATTTGACTTTAGTCCTGATTAGCAAACGTAGCTTGTTTCATTCGTAGTTTGAGTTCCGTTGTTTCGTTTGATTTGATTCTTTTTGCAAACAAGAGTTCTTAAGTTGAACTTTCTGGTTAGATCTCTTATTTGAGTTTTACCCGTGCCCTTGCTTGATTGCTTATTGTATGCTTGTTTGTTTGCGATAGAGTACCCGGATGAGTCTCTAGGTTTCGCGCATCATCATCAAGGCAAGTAACACTTTGATCATACCTCTTTACTACCCAGTTTTATTGCATTAGATCAATCCTCAAACAATTGCATGGTTAGGATCTGAATTAAATTATGGGTTGGGAAGTAGTTGAGGTAGTACCTATTCACATGTTTATTATCAAACCTTTGGGAGTTACTTCTACGTCGCTTATACTGCTATGCTATGCTCGTAGACGTGGATTGGGTTTGAGTGTATTCGTCACAGTTGTGAGTATTGTTAATTAATGGTTAACTTAAGGTGGCAACTTTAATACAGATCTGGGTGGACTGAGGCACCTGGGGAATCCAGTGATTGCCTGTATTTTTTTGGAAATCCCGGGGTACCGTGTGATTCTCCTATGGACTGCCACCCAGGCTCAAAGGGATCATGAGATTATTCACGCTAGAAACTTCCGTGTGCAGCCACAAGCTATTACGGGCTCTAGCATAGTTGATTAAGTCGTGTGAACTCTTAAAGTGGTAGACTAGCAGATGTAGGGGACGTAGGTGGTACTGTCTACCCATTGTAAGGTGCTAACGCTTCTGAAAGACTGTGTCTCGGTCATCCGTTTCTCAAACACCATGTAGTGCGAGAAATCCAACGGAGGAGATCGAGACTTGTGGGGAAAAGTCATGCAAACCTCTGCAGAGTGTACAAACTAAACATGGTTAGCCGTGTCCCCGGTTATGGACATCTTGAGTATCTGGTTCTTGGATTATCATGTGGATCTCATCACTCTTAATTATAAAATTTGATTGGGTTATTAATTACCTTTTAAATTGGGATTGAGGTGGGGTTTACCAGTCTCAATGTTTAACAACCACCATGATAGTTCAATAAAAGTTTATTCCTTTGTTGTAGGAAAAAATTGGCTTTCCGCAAAACATATTAACCATACAGCCTCCACTAGCCATATATGCATGTAGTGATAGCATTATTCTGTTCATTACTCTTTTGTGTTACATTGCCAGCATATTCCATGTGCTGACCCGTTTTCGGGCTGCGACGTATCATGTTGAGACTTTTCAGACGACGAGTTAGGAGCCTTAGGTCGTGGTCTTTCACTCAGTGATGATGTTGGAGTTGATGGTCTCACTTTGTCTTCCAAGCCTACCGCTGTTATCGTATTAGATGGCCTTAAGCCATATTTATTGTAATAAGTTATCTTTTGAGACATTTGATGTAATAAGTGTGTCATTGCTACTCTGTTATAAATCCTTCAAGTACTGTGAGTGTCAGCATTACCGATCCAGGGATGACACTGATGCACAGAGATCAGACTGTTTGAGGTCTGGTCGCTACACCCGTCTCCCTACGAGAAGGCCATCCATAGCACTCGCACTTATCTTGCGCATTTTAGAGTATCCACTTCAAGTTATCTATGAACTGTACAGGCAACACAGAAGTCTTTTACTGTGGATGCGGCTATTCGAATAGATGATGTTAACCCTGCAGGGGTGTACTTCTTCACACACGCTCTCGCCACCTACCACCATGTACACGTCGTGTATCTCGGCAACCTTCAAGCGGAAGCCTGGCGAGGGAGTCGGCCATGACCTGACTAACCACACAAGTCTCTAGTCCAGGTTTATCGCCTATTCGGGTTCCATCCGTAAGGAGATCCGGCCGGGGTGTCGCTCACGTCCCCAAACGATGTGTGCAGGGTTCCAAAGCCAACCTCAACGGATGGATCTACGCTTGGTACACCGTGCCATGGTGCCTAGTCTGTCCCAAGCCCACCTGTACCGGGTGCCACTTGGTAGACTACTAACACAACCTACAAACACCAGAAACTAGTTGCAACTCCTGGACAGAGATCAGGTTGATTAATAAGTCGAGAGAGCTTGGAGTGCCCGGAGCCCAATGTCTGGTACTAGCTGTTCATGGATCACAAACGCAGAACTCAGTTCCTGAGGACGGTTTCAATGAGACAACCCATCATGTACTCCTACATGGCCTCTCACCGCTACCTTTACCAAACGTGTTCACACACTTAGCTCTCAACAGTAGGACATGTTCACAACTTTCCAATTCATCCCCGATGAATCAGACCGGACACAACTCTAAGCAATAGTAGGCATGACAAACAAGCATGAATGAGTAGGCACATCAGGGCTCAAACAACTCCTACTCATGCTAGTGGGTTTCATCTATTTATCATGCAATGACAGGTCATGCAGAGGAAATGGGTTCAACTACCGCAGCATGTAATAGTTGAATCGTCGTTGTCCTAATGCAGTAAAAGAGAGCAGGAGCGAGAGAGTGGGATTGTATCGGAATGAACAAGGGGGTTCTACTTGCTTGGCACTTCTGAAGATAGTTAAACTCTTCATCAGTGTCATCGATCAAATCGTTGGAACGTCGTCTATTGGCATGGGACAAACACAGGCAATAGAGAAAGAAAAAATCAATGCAATGCAACAATATGATGCATCATCATGACATGGCAAAATGATGTGATTTAGGCTAATGCAACTACAACAGAAAGATTTGAGCATATTTGAACCAAACGTTCAAATTAAAACTCAAGTTATGGATTCAAATAGTGCATTATCATTTTTCAACTAAACAGCAAGGTTAAGTTGCTCAATCATGCATGAAACCAGTACAGATGGAAAGATTGGATTTTTCGGATAATTTTTCATATATAACTTATTTCATTCTGAGCTACGGTTTAATTTCTATGATTTTTAGAATATTAGGATATTTTCTAAAATAAATAAATCATTTCTGATTTATTTAAAATCCAGAAAAAAATATGACATCAGCACTATGTCATTGTGATGTCAGCAGGTCAACTAGGCGGCCTAGGTCAAACTGACCAGTGGGTCCCATTGGTCGGTGATCCAGAGCTGGTTAATGTCGCAGATAGGTGGGGTCGGGTCAACGGACACGTCGGCGTAGTCAAAACTGACACGTGGCCCCATGGTAATTAGATTAACCTTAAACTATTTGGTTAGCCGGTTAGTTAGGCAGTGGGGCCCGGCTGTCATTGACTGCAGGGGGTGATTAGCAGGGTGCTTAGGCCCTTATGGCTGGTTACAACGGCGGTTAGCCACCGGCGACCACAGCCGACGGCGGAGGTCGTACCTCCGGCCGGCCGATTCCGGCGGCCGTTTGAAACACGGCTAGGCTCTTTCGAATGCCCGCAGGGAGGCGCATCGGGTGGTGCAAGTGGAAGCTGCAAGGGAGGGCTGTTGCGTCGCCGGTGTCGAGGTGGGCGGCGGCGGCGCTCGGGCACATGCAGGCAGCGGTGCTACGGGGCACGGGTGAGCTAGCAAAAGGCATAGTCGGCCTCCTGGAGACACGACGAGCTCGTTGCCGTGCTCTGCAACGACGGGCGTGGGCTGCAATGGTGGCGCGCGACAAGGCAGGTGGCGGCGGAGGTCAGCCACGGCGGCAGCGCTAGCTAGAGGTCGAGCGAATCAACGAGGTTAGGGGGAGGGGAAAGAGGGGCTCACGGAGGACTCGCAGAGAAGCCCAGTGTGCTCGAGGAAGCGTCGGAGGTAACGGAGTGACGAGGGCGATCTCGGGCGCCCGTTGGTGTAGATGATGATGATGGTGTCGTTGCGGTGCTTCCCGGCTTGCTTGGCTTGGTGGAGGTGATGAGGACGACGGCGCAGAGCACATGGGCACATCGGAGGGGCGAGGGGGAGTCGGTGGACGCGACGGTGCTCGTCGGCGCGCTCCTGGGCGTCTCAGGAGAGAGGGGGAGAGGGTGCCAGAGGCGGGGGAGAGCTCAAGGGAGAGTGAGAGAGGGGACAGGAGTGTGCGTGACGTCTCCGGGGGCGTCCACGGAGAAGCGGCAAGCAGGAGGTGGCCGGGGCGCATGGCTGCACGCGCGAGGCGCGTGCCCCTGTCCTCCTGGCGCGAGGAAGGGGACGAATGGCACTGGCCAGTCAGCGTGGCCGGTCTGCTGGGCCAGAACAGCTGGGCCGCCAGGTAAGTGGCCCATGTAAGACTATTTTTTCATTTTTGTTTTCTGTTTTCTTTTTCTGTTATTTGTTTTGATTTAGTTTTAAGCACTAAACCATTTTTGTTGCTTCTGTAAATTATTGTATGGACTAGAGATATTACTCTAGAGCCCCACAATAATTTCCAAAATTATTGGACATGTATTTCTTTTATAACAGAAATAAAGCCAATTCAAATACATTATGGTTTAATTCAAAATGCCAAAATTAATTACCCTTAATGCCCTAAAATATTGGTTTGGATTTTTACCTCTTGCCAATATTTTCAGGGATTAAAGTGAACATTTCTTTGGGCTCATTGCAGAAATTTTTAACTTGCCCATTTTTAAAAGTTTTCTGAGGCTTTGGGAATTCCCTCAATTCAATTTTCTTGAAATTAAAATAATGCATGGATGCTTGATGCAACTAATTACAAACATTATTCTAGGGCTGTAACACCGCCGGACACATGGGGGAACGAATCCCCATGGAGACTTGCGATGGGGGCCATATCCAATTCGGCCCCCAGCCGAATACGGACCCGGAGACCTATACGGCTCCATAATCCGGCAAGCAGCCTCCTCCGAAAGAAGGTGGTGTGCCCATTCTGCCGGTGACCTCTATCCAACCAGAGGCACCGGACACTCTACTGGAAGCGCTACGAAGTGCTTCCATTGTTGAGGAACACCGTACCCTCATGGGTACGGTGATTGAGAAGATTCAGTCCGCCAAGACCGGACTGACCGAAGCCTGCACCGCCTTCTAACAGGCTTTGAGGTAAGCAACGCAATTATGTGAAAAGAATGTCACGGTATAGAGAGTAGCCCCGGAGACTCTGTCCGGTGTTCCGAAAGAAAAACCGGACAGAGGATCAAATATTTTTCGTGGGAGACTAACCATATATGTCTATGTGAATAAGCAAACGTCGCTGCTGGCCGTGACTTCTCATGCTACCGAAGTATCCGGACTGAAGCAGAGGTTGGAGCAAGCGGAGGAGGAGCTCGGCCAAGCAAGGAAACAGCTGGAGGATAGGCAAGGTATGTAATGTCCTGCTGTATATCATAAAGGATTCATGGTTTATGTTGACTATGGTGCCATGGTATTTGTAGGAGCGGCGACTGAGGTGGAAACCCTCAAGAAGGTGCTGGCCGAGGCCCAAGAGAAAGCGGCAAAGGAGCAGGCCGCTCTTGAAAAACACGAGGCCAGGGTCGGTGAGGTCCAGCAAGAGCTCCAGGTCGCCGTGAAGAAATGCGAGTCCTTTGAGCGTGATATTGCGGATCAAGAGACCGAACTCGCCAAGGCTCGCCAAAGCAAACAAGATGCCCAGGTTGAAGCCCAGGTCGAACTACATAGGGTGGCCGAGCTAGCCATGAAGGATTTAATAATCCGGCTATGGCCTGCCGAAGCTATACCCAGCAGATACTTCGGGCTCGCGAAGCGGCTGGTCAATGCATGCCCCCGGCTTGACGTCATCAAGCGGTCGGTCTGCATCGAGGGTGCGCGGATGTCCTTCGCCCGCGTCAAGGTGCAGTGGGTGAAGATGAATGTCGTCAAGCTCGCGGTCGAGGGACTGCCTGCTGGCAAGGAGCACCGCACGCCCGAGCGGTATTTTGGTGATGTCCTGGAGGGATCCCGCACTATAGTGGAGCAATGTGCGAAGGACATTATTTTTGAATGAATATTCATGTTATCCTATCCTGTATGGTGAAACAAAGCAGATATGTAATATAATGCTTGTTATTATTTTATCATTATTTAAAATTTAACCTCCTGTGCGGCCGTTTTGTTAAATCTGAGAGTTGGCCAGTCGTCGGCTTCAGCCCCCACGTAGGTAATACGGGGGTGTTCGGGATGTAATCTAAACACTCTTGATCCAAAAATTTGGTCCTTGAAGGAGGTGTTTAGGGCAACGAACCAGGCAAACGGACTATGTGGCTTTATCACTGATACGTCCATTTTGCATCATGCTTTTATATCGATATTTATTGCATTATGGGCTGTTATTACACGTTACTAGACCGTTGTAGGCGCGCGTTGTTGTGCCCATCTATTTTGGCACTATAATATTATGATGGATGCAACTGTGTGTAAATGTAGTAGCTTGATGGTGTGATATAACTAAGGGTAATATTTCAATCATGTGATACAATTATCATAGCCATGTTTTTTACCTGGATTTTGAAACCTTAAATTAATATGATTGGGTGTATCTTTGTTATGTTTATTTTGATGCGAGTATGTTAGCTATTGATGTATAAGTTATAAGTTGATTATTAGTTTTTGTAGGATTATGTTAGATGGTAAGAAGGTTGGTACCAGTTTGATTTTGTGGTTCTAAACAACGGAAGGAGGAAACAAGAGAGGCAAAGAAGAAAATGTATGGATTATTTTTTCAGTAATGTATGGAATACTATAATAGCTGCAGTAAATCGGTCGTAAAAAATTATTCCAACAAAATTGTAACGATGCCCAGCTGGTGAATATCTTAATTGGCAACTCATGTAGCAGAAGACAACCATATGCCGAAGTATATATGCTGTCCGCATTACAGATATAACATAGCTATGCCAACTTCTACTCCTGCTTAGTGAACTTCTGCTTCCGATAGACTGACGGGTGTACCTCCTTCCTACATCCGTCATCATTTTATTTTTAGGTAAGCAAGAGCAGTTTTGTTC
Source organism: Aegilops bicornis (assembly GCA_021605145.1). Classification (NCBI taxonomy): domain Eukaryota; kingdom Viridiplantae; phylum Streptophyta; class Magnoliopsida; order Poales; family Poaceae; genus Aegilops; species Aegilops bicornis. Next base: position 86,445,046 of record CM038674.1, on the reverse strand, counting down.
CCATGGAACATATCGTACAGAATGCTAATCCTGTACGGATATATTCACATGTAACGCTCATTTGTTAGCGACTCGTGTGATGATCGACAACTGCTACCTGGATCCATTGACCCCCCTGTAAACATAGAAATGTCATTATTTCTTAAAAGGCACAACAGAAAGCTTTTGCATTTCATGTAAAATTGACTATCGAATAGATACAGTGATAAAAAGTACATAATGTACAAGAAAATTTGTATGGTTGGACACTGCTGTGGCATCCAGAAAATTAGAGGTGGTGCAGGCACATTTCTATGTCTATTACCTGATATTAAAAATATTATTAATTCATTTATTTCTTTGCAACAACAAAACCACACAAATTCTAAGCTTCCGGATAGTGTTCAGTGCAGCTGTACAATTCAGTTATGTGTGTCAGCGCCATACAGCGAGCACCTGTAGCTACTATTGCATATGATGAGTCTGCATATATCATACATTTCTAGAAAGCTAGGAACATGAGAGAATTAATACACCACTAAGCATTTGAAAGAAATTTCAAAGATAACTGAGCATAGTCATGTTTGAAGCACGGATGCCTTAACATAGCAAGAGATTACAAGGATTAGTGATTACTCTAAGTTAAACTCTGCACTTTAGCAGAGAATACTGCAGCAAACCAACAAGTGATAGCATTACCAATCTGGGCAACTGCCAAATGCGGGACTGAAACATTATACTCTCAGGCAACAAATCATTGAAGTTCAAAACAGTGTCTCATCTTCCAAATGGTTAGTCCCTAAAACTTCTAATCTAGCAGAACCAGCCAATCCAGCAGAACCGATATCAAATCTGTCAAGATAGAGAACATGCATTAATTTTGTAGTACAGAGAATAGTATCAAAAAGAACATCTAGAATCATTAGATGAATAATTAGGGGGAATGGGGAGGTATGAACAAGGGACAACAGAAAGAACAGTAAAGATGAATTACCGATCTATATTTCTCCTATGGCTACCAGAGAAGGTTCTGCGTAAGTGAGGGGAGTGAGGAAGGAGCACCAGGACGATGGATATTATATAGACCCCCGTGGACGGGAGGAAGAGGTGAATCGACATTGGTAACTGACCTTCAATTATCGGCCAACGGAGAGTGCGCGCATCGATTGACATTTAATGGACCCTGATTTACTTCCTCAATCAATCGACGGCGATTCAACTCCAAACAACAACCGATGGTTCGCTGCTCCGCCACTGCTCCATTGAATTCCCAGTGACGTGACCTGGCGGACGGTTAGATGCACCTGTCATCGCCCAACGCCCGGTGGAATTGCTCGGCAAGCCGACCCCCCGATGCGAGCCACCAGCGCCCAGCGTCGACCGCCACGCGAAAGTTGCCCATGGGGGCCGCAATGCGAAACGGTTGCTGAAAGAATCGACAATTTTTATTTTTATAAGGTAAACCACGTAGGAAGGCTACTAAAGGCCCATTGGGCCGAATTTCACCAGAGACGCCCAAAAAAGCGGCCAGAGCAGCGGCCCTAGACGGTTCGTGCTGGATAACAGCGAACTAAGCCTGATTAGTGCGATTCACAACAAATCTGACGATTGAGAATGCCCCAAGTTGATGATCCGACGGCTGAAAACGCTAATGGTCTGAGAGGGAAGGAAAAGTGCTCAGTTATAATGTATTTAAATGTCGCAACAGTTATGCCAATTATCTCTTATTTTACAAGGTTTATATAAGGAGGGAGAATGCCGGCAGCTGGAATTCTGGGCTGGAAAAGGAGCAAATATTAGAGACCTATTCCGCACAACTCCAAAAGTGCTGAAACTCCACGGAATATCTTATAATAAATAATAAAAAATCCTTGCCAAATATGAAGGCCAGGGGGCCCACACCCTGTCCACGAGGGTGGGGGCGCGCCCCCCAACCTCGTGGGCCCCCTGATGGGTCTTCGATGCCCATCTTCTGCTATATGAGGTCTTTCATCGAGAAAAAAATCAGAAGCAACCTTTCGGGACGAAACTCTGCCGCCACGAGGCGGAACCAATCTAGGGCTCCGGCAGAGCTGTTCTGCTGGGGACACTTCCCTCTGGGAGGGGGAAATCATCGTCATCATCATCACCAATGCTCCTCTCATCGGGAGAGGGCAATCTCCATCAACATCTTCACCAGCACCATCTTAGCTCAAAACCCTAGTTCATCTCTTGTATCCAATTCTTGTCTCCAAGTCCGGGATTGGTACTAGTAGGTTGCTAGTAGTGTTGATTACTCCTTGTAGTTGATGCTAGTTGGTTTATTTGGTGGAAGATCAGATCCTATATGCATATTAATACCCCTCTGATTAAGAACATGAATATGCTTTGTGAGTAGTTACGTTTGTTCCTGAGGACATGGGAGAAGTCTTGCTATTAGTAGTCATGTGAATTTGGTATTCGCTCGATATTTTGATGAGATGTATGTTGTCTAGCCTCTAGTGGTGTTATGTGAACATCGACTACATAACACTTCACCATTATTTGGGCCTAGAGGAAGGCATTGGGAAGTAATAAGTAGATGATGGGTTGCTAGAGTGACAGAAGCTTAAACCCTAGTTTATGTGTTGCTTCGTACGTAAGGGGCTGATTTGGATCCATATGTTTCATGCTATGGTTAGGTTTACTTTAATACTTTTGTTGTAGTTGCGGATGCTTGCAATAGAGGTTAATCATAAGTGGGATGTTTGTTCAAGTAAGAACAGCACCCAAGCACCGGTCCACCCACATATCAAATTATCAAAGTACCGAACGCGAATCATATGAACGTGATGAAAACTAGCTTGACGATATTCCCATGTGTTCTCGGGAACGCTTTTCCTATTATAAGAGTTTGTCCAGGCTTGTCCTTTGCTACAAAAAGGATTGGGCCACCTTGCTGCACTTTATTTACTTTTGTTACTTGTTGCTCGTTACAAATTATCTTATCGCAAAACTATCTGTTACCACTTGTTTCAAGATTTGCAGAGAATACCTTACTGAAAACCGCTTATCATTTCCTTCTGCTCCTCGTTGGGTTCGACACTCTTACTTATCGAAAGGACTAGATAGATCCCCTACACTTGTGGGTCATCAAGACTCTTTTCTGGCGCCATTGTTGGGGAGTTAAGCGCCTTTGGTAGGTGGAATTTGGTAAGGAAAAATTTATATACTGTGCTGAAATTTACTGTCACTTGTTACTATGGAAAGTAATCCTCTGAGGGGCTTTTTCGGGGTATCTTCACCCCGACCAGTAGAGCAAAGAGTTGCTCCTCAACCTAATGAACCTACTGAAAATGAATATGAAAATATTCCCTTTGAATTCCTTTCGGGTATGATGGAAAAACTGCTAGCTAATACTTTTGCAGGATATGGAACCAAGCATCCTGATGAACACTTAATATATGTGGATGAGGTTTGTGGATTATTTAAGCTTGCAGGTATACCCGATGATGTTGTCAAGAAGAACGTCTTCCCTTTATCTTTGAAGGGAGATGCATTGACATGGTATAGGCTATGTGATGATACGAGTTCATGGAACTACAGACGATTGAAATTGGAATTTCATCAAAAAAATTATCCTATGCATCTTGTTCATCGTGATCGCAATTATATACATAATTTTTGGCCTCGCGAAATAGAAAGCATCGCTCAAGCTTGGGGGAGTCTTAAATCAATGTTATAATCATGCCCCAATCATGAGCTCTCGAGAGAAATAGTTATTCAAAGTTTTTATGCTCGGCTTCCTCATAATAATCAAATCATGCTCGATACTTCTTGTGCTGGCTCTTTTATGATGAAGACTATTGAATTCAGATGGAATTTATTGGATAGAATTAAACACAACTCTTAAGATTGGGACCTCGACGAAGGTAAGGAGTCAGGTATGACACCTAAGTTTGATTGTGTTAAATTTTTTATGGATACCGATATTTTCCGTAAGTTTAGCACTAAATATGTGGACTTGACTCTGAGATAGTAGCTTCTTTCTGTGAATCTTTTGCTACTTATGTTGATCTCCCCAAGGAGAAGTGGTTTAAATATCATCCTCCCATAGAAGTAAAAGTAGCTGCACCTATTAAAGTTGAAGAAAAGATTGTCACTTATAATGATCCTATTGTTCCTACCTCTTATGTTGAGAAACCACCTTTCCCTGTTAGAATAAAGGATCATGCTAAAGCTTCAACTGTGGTTCGTAAAAGTAATATTAGAACTTATACACCTCCTGAGCAAGTTAAAGTTGAACCTAATATTGCTATTGTTAAAGATCTCTTGTCTGATAATATTGATGGGCATGTTATTCAATTCTGCGGTGAAACTGCTAGAATTGCCAAACCTAGTGCTAAAGATAAACATAGACATGTGGTAGGCGTGCCTGTTATTTCTGTTAAAATAGGAGATCATTGTTATCATGGCTTATGTGATATTGGTGCTAGTGCTAGTGTTATACCTTATGACTTATATAAAGAAATTAAGCATGAAATTGCACCTGCTGAGTTAGAAGATATTGATGTTACAATTAAACTTGCTAATAGAGATACTATATCTGCAATGGGAATTGTTAGAGATGTTGAAGTCTTGTGTGGGAAAACTAAATATCCTGCTGATTTTCTTGTTCTTAGCTCCCCACAAGATAGCTTTTGTCCCATAATATTTGGTAGACCCTTCTTCAATACAGTTAATGCTAAGATAGACTGCAAAAAGAATGTTGTTACTATTGGCTTGGATGATATGACTCATGAGTTTAATTTCTCTAAATTTAGTAGACAACACCGTGAAGAAGAATTGCCTAGTAAGGAAGATATTATTGGTCTTGCTTCTATTGCTGTACCTCCTAGTGATCCTTTAGAACATTATTTGCTAGACCATGAAAATGATATGTTTATGAATGAAAGGAGGGAAATAGATGAAGTATTATTTAAACAGGAACCTATTCTGAAACACAATTTTCTTGTTGAAATCCTAGGATATCCTCCTCCACCCAAGGGTGATCCCGTGTTTGAGCTTAAACCACTGCCTGATAATCTTAAATATGCTTATCTTGATGAAAAGAAAATATATCCTGTTATTATTAGTGCTAACCTTTCAGAGCATGAAGAAGAGAGATTATTGAAAACTCTGAAGAAGCACCGTGCTGCTATTGGATATACTCTTCATGATCTTAAGGGCATTAGTCCCACTCTATCTCAACATAAAATAAATTTGGAAGAAGATGACAAACCGGTTCGTGATCATCAACGAAGGTTGAATCCTAAGATGAAAGAAGTGGTAAGGAAAGAAATACTAAAGCTTTTGGAGGCAGGTATAATTTATCCCGTTGCTGATAGTCAGTGGGTAAGTCCTGTCCATTGTGTCCCTAAGAAGGGCGGCGTTCCTGTTGTTCCTAATGATAAAGATGAATTGATTCAGCAAAGAATTATTACAGGTTATAGGATGGTAATTGATTTCCGCAAATTAAATAAAGCAACTAAGAAAGATCATTAACCCTTAACTTTTATTGATCAAATGCTAGAAAGATTATGCAAACATACACATTATTGCTTTCCAGATGGTTATTATGGTTTCTCTCAAATACCTATGTCGACTAAAGATCAATCAAAGACTACTTTTACATGCCCTTTTGGTACTTTTTCTTATAGACGTATGCCTTTTGGTTTATGTAATGCACCTGCTACCTTTAAAGATGCATGATGGCTATATTCTCTGACTTTTGTGAAAAGATTTGTGAGGTTTTCATGGACGACTTTTCCGTCTATGGATCCTCTTTTGATGATTGCTTGAGCAATCTTGATCGAGTTTTGCAGAGATGTGAAGAAACTAACCTTGTCTTGAATTGGGAAAAGTGCCACTTTATGGTTAATGAAGGTATTGTCTTGGGGCATAAAGTCTTTGAAAGAGGTATTGAAGTTGATAAAGCCAAGGTTGATGCTATTGAAAAGATGCCATGTCCCAAGGACATCAAAGGTATAAGAAGTTTCCTTGGTCACGCCGGATTTTATAGGAGGTTCATTAAGGACTTCTCAAAAATTTCTCGGCCTCGGACTAATTTATTACAAAAAGATATACCATTTGTCTTTGATGATGATTCTGTAGAAGCATTTGAAATACTTAAGAAAGCATTGATCTCTGCACCTATTGTTCAGCCACCTGATTGGAATTTACCCTTCGAAATTATGTGTGATGCTAGTGATTATGCTGTAGGTGCTGTTCTTGGCCAAAGAGTTTATAAGAAATTAAATGTTATCCATTATGCTAGTAAGACTCTAGACAATGCTCAAAGAAATTATGCTACTACTGAAAAAGAATTCTTAGCAGTTGTATTTGCTTGTGATAAGTTCAGACCTTATATTGTTGATTCTAAAGTAACTATTCACACCGATCATGCTGCTATTAAATACCTGATGGAAAAGAAAGATGCTAAACCTAGACTTATTAGATGGGTTCTCTTGCTACAAGAATTTGATTTGGATATTGTTGATAGAAAGGAGCTGAGAACCCGCTGCGCATAACTTGTCTAGGTTAGAAAATGTTCTTGGTGACCCACTACCTATTGATGATAGATTTCCTGATGAGCAATTAAATGTCATAAATGCTTCTCGTAGTACTCCATGGTATGCTGATTATGCTAATTACATTGTTGCTAAATTTGTACCACCTAGTTTCACATACTAGCAAAAGAAAAGGTTTTTCTATGATTTAAGACATTACTTTTGGGATGACCCACATCTTTATAAAGAAGGAGTAGATGGTGTTATTAGACGTTGTGTACCTGAGCATGAACAGAACAGATCCTATGCAAGTGTCACTCCGAAGCTTATGGAGGACACCACGCTGGAGATAGAACTGCACATAAGGTATTGCAATCTGGTTTTTATTGGCCTACTCTCTTCAAGGACGCCCGTAAGTTTGTCTTATCTTGTGATGAATGTCAAAGAATTGGTAATATTAGTAGACGTCAAGAAATGCCTATGAAGTATTCACTTGTTATTGAACCATTTGATATTTGGGGCTTTGATTATATGGGACCTTTTCCTACCTCTAATGGATATACACATATTTTAGTTGTTGTTGATAACATTACTAAGTGGGTAGAAGCTATTCCAACTAGTAGTGTTAATCATAACACCTCTATTAAAATGCTTAAAGAAGTTACTTTTCCGAGGTTTGGAGTCCCTAGATATTTAATGACTGATGGTGGTTCACATTTTATTCATGGTGCTTTCCGTAAAATGCTTGCTAAATATGATGTTAATCATAGAATTGCATCTCCATATCACCCAGTCTAGTGGTCAAGTAGAATTGAGTAATAGAGAACTCAAATTAATTTTGCAAAAGACTGTCAATAGGTCTAGGAAGAACTGGTCCAAGAAACTTGATGATGCATTACGGGCCTATAGAACTGCATATAAAAATCCTATGGGTATGTCTCCGTATAAAATGGTTTATGGAAAAGCATGTCACTTACCTCTCGAACTAGAACATAAGGCTTATTGGGCTATTAAATACCTCAGCTATGATTTCAAACTTGCCGGTGAGAAGAGGTTATTTGATATTAGCTCACTTGATGAATGGAGAACCCAAGCTTATGAAAATGCCAAGTTGTTTAAAGAAAAAGTTAAAAGATGGCATGACAAAAGGATACAAAAGCGTGAGTTTAATGTAGGTGATTATGTATTGCTATGCAGCTCTCGTTTAAGATTTTTTGTAGGAAAACTTCTCTCTAAATGGGAAGGCCCTTACGTTATCGAGGAGGTCTATCGTTCCGGTGCCATAAAAATCAACAACTTTGAAGGCACAAATCCGAAGGTGGTAACCGGTCAAAGAATCAAACACTATTTATCAGGTAATCCTATAAATGTTGAAACCAATGTTATTGAAACTGTAACCCCGGAGGAATACATAAGGGACACTTTCCTAACGTTTGAGACTCGAAAAGGAATAGGTATGTGGTACGGTAAGTAAACCGACTCCAAAACAGTTTTTAAGGCAATATTTCTCCGCTTTGGAATATTTAGAAAAATAGAAAAATAAGTAGCAGTCGGGAAGGACACGAGGGCCCCACGAGGTGGAGGGCGCCCTACCCCCTTGGCGCGCCCCCTACCTCGTGGGCACCTCGTGTGCCTTCCGGACTCCGTTTTCTTGCACGATATGTATTTTGGTCGGTAAAAATTCATTATATATTCTCCCGAAGGTTTTGACTCCCATATCACGCAAATATCCTCTGTTCTTGTTTTGAGCTGTCCTACTGCAGATTAGATCAACATGTCATCCCAGGATTCGGAAGGGGCAAGCTATGTGGATGATTACCTAGCAAATCCTAAGGTTTATGGAGATGTGGAGCACGATGGTTGGACCACGGAGGAAGAAGAGGACTATGAACCCAAGGGGAAGGAGGAGACGAGCTCAGATGAAGATGAAGCCCCATTACCTCAACCTGGGGACATGCATGTGGAGTTCTAAAAGTCAAGTCTCCCTGGTAGGGTAAAGAAACCAAAGTTCGAGTATATCCCTTTTCGTCTCTTGTAGGAAAATAAGCAGGACCTATGCAAAAAGATATTAACCCAGGAGTGGGAGATTGATGATCTGAGGGATAAAAATGCCGTCCTCAAGCGCAAATTAAGGGAGAAGTCTATGCCATCAACTAAGTCAACGACACCTCCACCTTCTTCACCGACAAAGGAGACATAATCACATGGGTATGGGCACTCCCCTTGGCAACTGCCAAGCTTGGGGGGGTGCCTCGATATCGTATCACAATCACATCTCCTATCTTTACCGTTTCTCTTAGTTCGATCCTATTAGTAGTATCTTGATCTAGTAGAATAAAGTCTATGGCATGATCTAGTTTTGAGTTTTGCTTTATGATCTCTCTATGTAATCGAGTCCGTAAGCTATATAATAAAGATTAGTGTTGAGTCAAGGGCTTGATTGTTTTGCCAAGATCTTGAGTGAATAAAAGAAAATAAAGAAAAAGAATAAAAAGAAACAAAGAGTTCATATTGATCTTATCGAAAGTAATGACTTCACATAGAAAGAGTATGATGATTAAAAGTTGTTGGGAGTTGGCAAACATAGCTTTGGTCATCGTTGCAATTAATAGGAAGTAATAAGGAAAGAGAGGTTTCACATATAGATATACTATTTTTTACATCTTTTGTGATTGTGAGCACTAATTAAAATATGACATGCTAAAGAGTTGACGTTGGACAAGGAAGACAACGTAATGGGTTATGTTTTCTTATATCTAAGATAAAGTATATTGTCATGGATCTTCCAACATCATGAGCTTGCCTTTCCCCCTCATGCTAGCCAAATTCTCAGCACCAAGTAGAGATACTACTTGTGCTTCCAAAAACCCTTGAACCAGTTTTGCCATGAGAGTCCACCATATCTACCTATGGATTGAGTAAGATCCTTCAAGTAAGTTGTGATCGGTGCAAAGCAATAAAAATTGCTCTAAATATGTATGATTGATTGGTGTGGGAGAAATAAGCTTTATACGATCTTGTGATGTGGAAGTAATAAAAGAGAAAGACTGCATAATAAAGTTTCATATCACAAGGGGCAATATAAAGTGACGTTCTTTCGCATTAAGATTTTGTGCATCCAACCATAAAAGCGCATGGCAACCTCTGCTTTCCTCTGCGAAGGGCCTATCTTTTATCATTATCTTCTACCTTATGAAAGAGTCATGGTGATCTTCACCTTTCCTTTTTACATTTTATCCTTTGGAAAGCACAGTGTGTTGGAAAGATCCTGATTGATATATCTAATTAGATGTAGGGGGGCATGAGTTATTATTGTTGACATTACCCTTGAGGTAAAAGGTTGGGAGGCGAAACTATAAGCCCCTATCTTTCTCTGTGTCCGATTAAAACTCCGTAACCACAAGTATCGCGTGAGTGTTAGCAATTATGAAAGACTAAATGATAGTTGAGTATATGGACTTGCTATTAAGCTCTGACATAGACTCTTTCTGATGTTATGATAAATTGCAATTGCTTCAGTGACTGAAATTATAGTTTGTTGGTTCTCAATAAAGTTTATGATTCGTACTCTGCTTTGTGAATAGATTATTACTTGAACATAAGAAATCATATGACATTTCCTATATATGTTGTTGTTATGAGAATAATCATGATTCCTTCATGTCCGTATTTTATTTTTATCGACGCCTCTACCTCTAAACATGGGGACATATTTATCTTTATCGGCTTTCGATTGAGGACAAGCGAGGTCTAAGCTTGGGGGAGTTGATACGTCCATTTTGCATCATGCTTTTATATAGATATTTATTGCATTATGGGCTGTTATTACACGTTATGTCGCAACACTTATGGCTATTCTCACTTATTTTACAAGGTTTACATAAGGAGGGAGAATGCCGGCAGCTGGAATTCTGGGCTGGAAAAGGAGAAAATATTAGAGACCTATTCTGCACAACTCCAAAAGTCCTGAAACTCCACGGAATATCTTATAATAAATAATAAAAAATCCTCGCCAAAGATGAAGGCCAGGGGCCCACACCATATCCACGAGGGTGGGGGTGCCCCCACCCCTCCTAGGGCGCGCCCCCTACCTTGTGCGCCCCCTGGTGGGTCTCCGGTGCCCATCTTCTGCTATATGAGGTCTTTCGTCGAGACAAAAATCAGAAGCAACCTTTCGGGACGAAACTCCGCCGCCACGAGGCTGAACCTTGGCGGAACCAATCTAGGGCTCCGGCAGAGCTGTTCTGCCGGGGACACTTCCCTCTGGGAGGGGGAAATCATCGTCATCATCATCACCAACGCTCCTCTCATCGGGAGAGGGCAATCTCCATCAACATCTTCACCAGCACCATCTCATCTCAAAACCCTAGTTCATCTCTTGTATCCAATTCTTATCTCCAAGTCCGGGATTGGTACTAGTAGGTTGCTAGTAGTGTTGATTACTCCTTGTAGTTGATGCTAGTTGGTTTATTTGGTGGAAGATCAGATCCTATATGCATATTAATACCCCTCTGATTATGAACATGAATATGCTTTGTGAGTAGTTACGTTTGTTCCTGAGGACATGGGAGAAGTCTTGCTATTAGTAGTCATGTGAATTTGGTATTCGTTCGATATTTTGATGAGATTTATATTGTCTAGCCTCTAGTGGTGTTAGGTGAACGTCGAATACATAACACTTCACCATTATTTGGGCCTAGAGGAAGGCATTGGGAAGTAATAAGTAGATGATGGGTTGCTAGAGTGACAGAAGCTTAAACCCTAGTTTATGCTGTTTCATAAGGGGCTGATTTGGATCCATATGTTTCATGATATGGTTAGGTTTACCTTAATACTTTTGTTGTAGTTATGATGCTTGCAATAGAGGTTATCATAAGTGGGATGTTTGTTCAAGTAAGAACAGCACCCAAGCACCGGTCCACCCACATATCAAATTTTCAAAGTACCGAACGCGAATCATATGAACGTGATGAAAACTAGCTTGAACATATTACCATATGTCCTCGGGAGCGCTTTTCCTATTATAAGAGTTTGTCCAGGCTTGTCCTTTGCTACAAAAAGGATTGGGCCACCTTGCTGCACTTTTTTACTTTTGTTACTTGTTTCTCGTTACAAATTATCTTATCACATAACTATCTGTTACCACTTATTTCAGTACTTGCAGAGAATACCTTGCTGAAAACTGCTTATCATTTCCTTCTGCTCCTCGTTCGGTTCGACACTCTTACTTATCGAAAGGACTACGATAGATCCCCTATACTTGTGGGTCATCAATCACCTTCACTTAGCCATAGAAGTTTGACAATAAAAATGTAGGCGCAGCCCCTAGTTAGCATTTCATATGGCCTAGGGTGTTGTAAACGCCTGATCGGACTGAGGCCGATTCGTCGCATAATGCAAAAAAATCGCAAAAGATTTGTAACCTCTGAATAGCTGACCGGCTCACGCCGCATCATGATAGTTAGTTTTCGGCTTTCTCTACGGAGGTGCTCATCTGGATAAACCAGGACACAATCGCAGTAGTTCTCCCTTTACTACCCTAGCCGATAGAGCGGAACGTAAGGTAGTAAGCACAGGAGCCGGGCAACCCAACTATTGACCAAAGACATGATTCGGAGGCAATGCATATAATGTTGAAATTCGGGGCGCCGAACTGTACTGTATAAGTGTTCGGACTTTGTTGCCATATTATGGAGCGTAATGAAGCCCTTGGCCAATTAAAGCGTACCAAAGTGTACATGTGCAATCGATAAGAATAATGGGAAAAAATGAGATTGTAAGCTAGTGCCACGTCAGTAGGGCCGCGAATAGTTCTCGTTGTAATTTGATTGATACGTCAAAACGTACTTGTACAAGTAGTGTGATAAGCAACCTGGCTATTTAACATGCCAAGACCAAGGGGGAGCTGCGTGCGGGTCCTGAAAACAGGTAGGACGATCATCGAAGAGAACGTCTAGAGATTCCCCCACACGTCTGTGCTGCCGCCTTGGTGTATCCGTCCCTCGAAAGGACCGACGATCAGGCCACCGCTAGGGATCTGCGGAAAAGAAACCAGAAAAAAATATAAAAGAAAAAGTGAAAGTATGTGTGTCCGAGGAAGGTCGAAGCCGTATTGTGGACCACAGTCTGGTTATACCTCTGTCTCTGCCCATGGTATTTTGAGTGTGTAGTTATGTGCGCGCGGTACGTATGCCGCCATTTGGTCAGGACTGAGTTGGAGGCCGAATTGCTAGTCTGACTCCTGACGAGCCGGACTATCAAGCTGCGGAGTACTCCAGACTTGTTTGATAGTGTCTGGGAGCTTGGCCGCTGAATTAAAATTCTGCCTTAAAAGGCCGCTCTGTACTTCCGCTGCCAGGGCCGTGGTGTGTTCTTCAGTATGGAGGGAACGCTCTATGTTTCCATTGACTGTTATGACCCCGCGTGGTCCGGGCATCTTGAGCTTGAGATAATCGTAGTGTGGAACCGCATTAAATCGAGCAAATGTGGTTCGTCCGAGTAGTGCGTGATAGCCACTGCGGAAGGGGACGATATCGAAGATCAACTCTTCGCTTTTGAAGTTGTCCGGGGACACGAAGACAACTTCCAATGTGATTGAGCCCGTACAACGAGCCTCTACACCTGGTATAACTCCTTTAAAGGTAGTTTTGGTGGGCTTGATCCTTGATGGATCGATGCCCATTTTGCGCATTGTGTCCTGATAGAGCAGGTTGAGGCTGTTGCCACCATCCATGAGGACTCGCGTCGGGTGGAATCCACCAATTATTGGGTCGAGGACCAGTGCGGCTGAACTGCCATGACGGATACTGGTCGGATGATCCCCGCGATCGAAGATGATCGGGCATGACGACCATGGATTAAATTTTGGGGCGACTGGCTCTATCGCATAGACGTCCCTGAGCGCGCTTGCGCTCCCTCTTGGGGATATGGGTAGCGTATATCATGTTCACCGTTTTGACCTGAGGGGGAAACTTCTTCTGTCCCCCCGTTTTTGGTGGAAGGGGCTCCTCGTCATCATCCTCACTTTGCGACCCCTTCTCCTTGTTCTCGGCATTTATGTTGCCGGCCTGTTTAAAAACCCAGCAACTTCTGTTGGTGCGATTGGCTGGTTTATCGGGGGTGCCGTGTATCTGGCATGGGCGATCGAGTATGCAGTACAAGATGGATGAGCCCGAATTGTTCCTTTTGAACGGCTTATTCCGATGGCCGGACTTGGAGCCACTGAATCCGGCGTTGACCGTCGTGTCGTCGGTATTATCACCGTTGCTTCGACGCTTGTGTCTATTGCGTCGGGGCTTGCCGTTGCTATTTCTGGCTTTCGAAGTGCCAGGTTCGCTTGAATTGTTACTGCTACGGGCTAGCCAACTATCTTCGCCCACGCAAAATTGGGTCATAAGCGCCGTGAGGGCTGTCATGGACTTCGGCTTTTCTTGTCCAAGGTGTTAGGCGAGCCATTCGTCCCGGATGCTATGTTTAAAGGCCGCTAGGGTTTCGGCATCCGGACAGTCGATGATCTGGTTCTTTTTTGTTAAGAACCTAGTCCAGAATTTCCTGGCTGACTCTCCGGGCTGTTGAATTATGTGACTTAAGTCGTCGGCATCCGGAGGTGAAACATATGTACCTTGGAAGTTGTCAAGGAAAGCTTCTTCCAAGTCTTCCCAACTGCCAATGGAGTTTTCAGGCAGACTGCTCAACCAGTGCCGAGCTGGTCCTTTGAGTTTTAGTGGGATGTATTTGATGGCATGGAGATCATCACCGCGGGCCATATGAATATGGAGAAGAAAATCCTCGATCCATACCGCGGGGTCTGTTGTCCCATCATATGATTTGATGTTTATGGGTTTAAACCCTTCTGGGAATTCGTGCTCCATTACCTCGTCAGTGAAGCAAAGGGGGTGTGCGGCTGATACGTCTCCAACGTATCTATAATTTATGAAGAAGGCCAAGGGGTCAAAGAGTTGGGCCGGAATAGTCCCGGGCTGCCCACGAGGGTGGGGGGCGCGCCCACCCCCCTAGGGGTGCCTCCCTACCTCATGGACAGCCTGGAGACCCCCCTGACTTGTTCTCGACGCCAACACCTCTCATATATACCCAAACTTCCAAAAACAAACCTAGATCAGAAGTTCAGCTACCGCAAGCCTCTGTAGCCACGAGAAATCAATCTAGGCACCATCATCACCGATGGCCATGGAGGAGGATCCCGGAGAGGCCATCATCACCATGAAGGCCAAGGACCATAGGGAGAACCCTTCCCCATCCAGGGGGGAGGCCATGGGGGAGGAAGCACAAGGGGGAGAACCTCTCCTCCTCTCTCTTGGTGGCACCGGAGTGCCATCGGGAGGGGAATCATCACCAGGTGATCGTCTTCATCAACATCACCACCATCATCACCATCCTCATCACTTTTATGCGGTCCACTCTCCTGCACCCCGCTATAATCCCTACTTGAACATGGTGCTTTATGCCACATATTATTATCCAATGATGTGTTTCCATCCTATGAAGTTTTGAGTAGATATCCTTTGTCTTTGGGTTGATTGATGATCTAGATTGGTACGAGTTGTATGTTTTATTTTGGTGTTGTCCTATGGTGCCCTCCGTGTCGCGCAAGCGTGAGGGATTCCCGCTGTAGGGTATTGTAATACGTTCATGATTCACTTATAGTGGGTTGGCGAGGGACTGAAACACAAACCCGAGTAAGGGGGTTGTTGTGTATGGGAATAAAGAGGACTTGATGCTTTAATGCTATGGTTGGGTTTTACCTTAATGATCTTTAGTAGTTGCGGATGCTTGCTAGAGTTCCAATCAGAAGTGCATATGATCCAAGTAGAGAATTATGTTAGCTTATGCCTCTCCCTCATATGAAATTGCAATGACGACTACCGGTCTTGTTAACAATTGCCTAGGACAATTCCGCACACCGATCCACCATTATTCCACACTCGCTATTTATAATATTTAGTAATATAGCTAACTTTATGATAACAGCACCTACTTTTATGTTTTAGCTCTCCGATATCATACAAAGTTATCATCTTCATACCCACAACGTAGTTTTATTTCTCGTTGCTAGTTGGAAGCAAACGTTCGGTGTACGTAGAGTTGTATTAGTGGCTAGGGCTTGAGAGAATATTGATCTTACCTTTAGCTCCTTGTGGGTTCTACACTCCATACTTATCACTTCCACCTTTGGAAGTTGCTACGATGATTCCCTACACTTGGGGATTATCAAGCTCTTTTCTGGCGCCGTTGCCGGGGAGCAATAGTGTGGGGTTGATATTATCATGTGGGCTTGTTTGCTTTATCCACTAAGTAGATTTTGTTTTTCCTTTGTGTTTCTGTTTAATTCTGGGTGAAACATACAAAAAGAATTAAAATAATGAAAATACAAAAATATTATTACTTGCCTCTCATGCCTAAAAAAGTTTTTCAAAAAGAGAAGTGATTGGAAAGTTATGCATCGAAGAAGTGAGGGTCGACCTTGAGCACTTGTGTTCATGCTCACGGAAACAATGTAGAATTTTTCATGGAAGTTTCTATGTAAATAATTATCCCCTTGTATATATCCATTGTATTATAAAAATAATGTGCCAAGCTTTGGTTTTAGGATGATTAAATTGCTTGTTTGCTATGTGCAGAACAAAAACAGAAACTTTGCTTGTAGTGCATGAATTTACATTTTTTTACCGGAATGTCAAATGGGGCTGACACTTTTTGCACATTACTTCTGTACAAATTTTTCAAATTTTCAAATTTATTTCATAATTTTAGGAGTTACATAAGTTTACTAAACTTCCAGATTACTACAGACTGTCCTGTTTAAGACAGATTCTGTTTTTGATGCATTGCTTGCTCGTTTTGATGAAACTATCGATTTCTATTAGTGGATTAAGCCATGGAAAAGTTATATTACCGTAGCTATAATGCAAAAACAAAATATGAATTGGTTGCAACAGTACTTATAGTAGTGATTTGCTTTGTTATACTAACGGATCTCACAAAGTTTTTGTTAAAGTTCTGTGTGGATGAAGTGTTCGAAGATCGAGGAGCTATCAATATGAGAAGAATAAAGACAGGAAATAGTTTAAGCTTGAGGATGCCCAAGGCACTCCAAGTAAATATTTAAGAGGATACTCAAGAATCTAAGCTTGGGGATCCCCCGGTTGGCATCCCATCTTTCTTCTTCAACAATTATTGGTATACCTCAGTTTTTGTTTTGTTCACATGATTTGTGTCCTTTGTGTTTTTCTTTTTATTTAAGAACCACGATAGTATGAGTTAGCCTTTCATTGATTTATAGAATACTTCATGTGCTTCGCTTATATCTTTTAAGTACGATCTTATAGAATTGCTCTTTGTGCTTCACTTAAATCTTTTGATTATGGTTTTATAGAATGCTTCATGTGCTTCACTTATATATATTGAGCTTGGATATTGCTTAGTCTATATTAATTGTAGAATGCTCCATGAACTTCACTTATATCTTTTGGAGTATGAAAAACTAGCAGTGTGACCCCCGCATTTGCGCGGCTAGAATTTATTTGCGTTTTTACATGTATTGGTAAAAATCTTTATAACAAATTTGCTTTCCTAAATGTTCTCCCTCCCTCAATTCATCATCTTTTCAATTTCCCGCTCATGCTAATGTCATTTTCATAAACCTATAATATTTAGCACAACATAAATAATCAGTTACGTACTCAACATGATTTGTTGTTTCTACATTTATTGCCATTGTAACAACATAGTTTTGAATGCCATGTGATACTCGTATACATAACATATTCTTCCTACCCACGTTTGTATCTAAATTTGTACATGCATATACTATTTAGTTCTTGTCGGAGTATCTCCTCTCGGCCTCACTAAGTCCTTTGAGGTATGACAATAATTCATCTACTTAAAAAAATGTACGACAATAATTCATGATGGGTTATGCTCATCTCTAATGTACTCATGTCCACTCTTCGATCTCCTATCAAAATGTTTTGATGTTGACACACATCAAGTATGGGTTTTATGATTTTTTTTGTCGATAGAGCCAACAAATGCTTTAGCATACCTTTGAGGGCGTGGTCGCTGTGTATTCCTTGTTAAGGAACAGAAATAAAGATTTTCGCATATAAGTATTCAAGATTTTAGAAATTTATGGATTTTCTATAGAAATCTATGAAAAAGCATATCGATAAATTTCTTGTTTTTCTCATTCCAAATTTTATGTATATAATATTAATTATTTAATCTCGAGACTTACATACATAATAGTCTGCTAACATCTGCTGCTTAATTATTTGACATGGTGGAGTACACATGAAAATAGTTTACTGATTTTAGTGCTTATTCAAAATTCCTACATATAAAGAGTCGTATTGTTTGTACTCATAATGTGATATTAAAAGATATATTTTAATCATGACTTAGTTATTAAGGATTTCAAATGGAGTTTGTTGGACAACATAACTTTTAATTTTAAATATTCATATACTTAAGGCAGGTTCATCCGAGACAAAAAATGCCTTTTTAATAATTTATTTTTGCAAAATTTAAACATCTATTCATTGTCCAAAAATATTCCGCTTAGATCACATACTCGTGGTGTAGCGATTTTAGGTTTACTATCGGCCAATTTGAGTTACAATTTTTGGGTAGGCAGTGAATGTACAAAAGCAAAATTTATATACACGTCAATATAGTGCACATCTCACCTTTATCGGTTTTGCTAGTTTTTTGTTTTCTTGAGAAAGGCTTGCAAAGGCACTACTTTCCCGTATATGTACATTTGATTGATGAATCTTTATGGCGTACGTCTCATCTTTTTTTTTTAACTTGCGGCCCGTATTGATCTAAGTATGGAACTAATTTTCCCTTTTTAGTATAATAATGGGCCATGTTAGTAACGGAATTTTACGTGTTGGATGTTTTTCTTTGAAAAGGAAGATTACCCTCTGCCTCTGAATCAAGCGATGCACCCATTGTGGAATATGTGTACATGTTAATGTTTTGCCTAACTTTGAGATTTTATTTAATCTTGTCATCAAAATCAAAATCAACGTACCATGTATTTTTAACCTATGTGGATAAATCATGGTTGCTTTTTGTCTCCTTTTTTATAATAACATAATAGATAAATCATATAGTATGAATTTCATATATATATAACATCACTGTATTTTTTACTTCATCTGGTTTTTTAGCAGATTTTAATCATCTCGTAAGAGCCATGCCTGTAACTTTGATATTTTATTTAATCTCATCCGTTAAATCAAAATCAACGGTACATCTATTTTTAACCTATGTGGATAAGTTGTGGTGGCTTTTTTTGTCTCTTCTTTTATAATAATATGATAGATAGATTATATATTATGAATTTCATATATATAACATCAGCGTATTACTTAAATCAACGGAACATGTATTTTTAACCTATGAGGATAAATCACAGTGGCTTTTCTGTCTCATGTTTTATAATAAAATAATAGATAAATCGTAATATTATGAATTTCATATATATAACAACATTGTATTATTTAGTTTATCTGTTTTTTAGCAAAAATTATTCATCTGTTTTTTTAGCAAAATTCATTCATATGATAAGAGCCATCTATAGATTGGAGGGCCTTTCTTTTTAGCTGTCCGCTTCTGGTCGTTTTTTTACGGGTTCCGCTTCTAGTCGTGGGCTTACCTGCTGACGCGCAATGCTCTGGGCCAGGAGGAGGCAGGTTGGCCTATGTAGTGTGTCTTTTTTTTTTAACTTCTTCTTCTATTAGAATCCGAATAGGAAGACTAATTCCTTTATTCCACGTACCCACAGGTTAGGCTTTGTAGATTTATGTCCTTCTCGTGCACGTGATGGTGGTTGGACTTTTCCATCAAAGCTACATGTACGTATCAGATTTCAAACGTGCCAAATAGTGTTTTACACAATATTTGTATGTAACGTTTAAAAAGTTTAAATCTCAACCATCTGTATCTAGGATTAATGGTCAAGATAATTTAATATATGTGGACTAACGTGATGGCTTGTTTGACTTCTATTTTAATAATATAATAGATAGATACTATCATCTAAAGCGGGTTTGGAAGAGTGTCAACTTTAGTAACTAGTGATTCCGAATGAGAAGAATTTTGCTTATGTGGAGAGTAGAAAAATTTCTATGCTTGTAGATCATTAAAATGCTTTATGTGATGGTTATATTGTTGAATTCATTCATGATGATACTGAAAAATATTATGAGGGAGGAATATATGCTTGTAGGAGTAGCAATGATACCAAGTTTCCTCTCTATGTGCTTAAAGTTTTGAAGTTATACTTGTTTTGCCTTCCTATGCTAGTTGATTCTTGTTCCTATAAATTACATGCTCACAAAATCCCTAGGCATAGGAAGTGGGTTAGATTTAAATGTGCTAGTCATATTCTTCATGATGCTCTCTTTATGTTTCAATTCTTTTCTTTTATGTGAGCATCATTGAAATCATCATGCCTAGCTAAAAGGCATTAAAGAAAAGCGCTTGTTGGGAGACAACCCAATATTTACCCTTACTGTTTTTGTGTGTTTCAATTATTAATATACTGTAGTAATCATGTTTTATAGCTTTTTTTAATAAAGTCCCAAGTAAGACCTTTGGGAAGACTTGGGTGAAAGTTAATGTGATCTTGCTGTAAAAAACAGAAACTTTGCGCTCACGAAATTAGCTGTCATTTTTACAGAAGAGTGCTTTTGAGTTGATTCTTTTTGCATAAGATTAATAGACAAATTCCGCACATCCACCAATTTATTTCATAATTTTTGGAGTAGCATAAGTATGGTTTATGTTCAGATCATTACAGACTGTTCTTTTTCTCACAGATTCTGTTTTCATTGCATAGTTTGCTTATTTTCTAGTTTCTATGGCTTATATTTCTCAATATAAATTGTAGAAATGATATGGTACAGTAGGAATTGTGTGATAACAATTATGAACCTTGTCTTTGACAGTACCAAAGTCAATGGTTTACTCTTTATCATACTAACCTATCTCATGAAGTTCCGTTAAGTTTTGTGTGATTGAAGTTTTCAAGCTTTGGGTGAGACGTCGATATGAGGAGAATAAGGAGTGGAAAGACCCTAAGCTTGGGGATGCTCAAGGCACCCCAAGGTAATACTCAAGGAATACTCAAGCGCCTAAGCTTGGGGATGCCCCGGAAGGCATCCCCTCTTTCGTCTTCAGAACTATCGGTATACCTTACTCGGAGTTATATTTTTATTCATCACATGATATGTGTTTTGCTTGGAGCGTATTTTCATTTTTACTTGCTCTCAAATCATTGGATCTGAAATCTTGAATGAAATAGAATCCTCCCATGGCTAGTTAATTATTTGCCTACTCAGTGCTCTTCACTTATATCTTTTTGGAGTAGTTTGCCATTTACTCACGTGCTTCACGTATATCCTATGAGTAAATGGTTGAATGAATTGAATATCATAAATCTGAATTTATATATGTTTCATATGCTTATAACATGGGGAGTAATGACTTCACACATAATAAGTATAGGTAGTAAACTTATCGAAGGTTAGCAAACTCAGAATTGGTCATTTGAAAAATTCATGAAAGAGTATTGAAGGAAGAGAGATTTCACATATAAATATAATGTCTTGGACATATTTTATAATTGTGAGCACTCATTAAAATATGACATGCTAAAAGGTTGATGTTGGACAAGTAAGACAACGTAATGGGTTATGTTTTCTTATATCCGAAGTAAATTATATTGTCATGGATCATCCAACATGTTGAGCTTGCCTTTCCCCCTTATGCTAGCCAAATTCTTTGCACCAAGTAGAGATACTACTTGTGCTTCCAAATATCCCTTAAAATAGTTTTGCCATGAGATTCCACCATACCTACCTATGGATTGAGTAAGATCCTTCAAGTAAGTTGTCATCGGTGCATGCAATAAAAAATTGCTCTCTAAATATGTAAGATCTATTAATGCGAAGAAAATAAGCTCTATACGAACTTGTGATAGGGAAGAAATAAAAGCGACGGACTGCATAATAAAGGTCTCTATCACAAGAGGCAATATAAAGTGACACTCTTTTGCATTAAGATTTTGTGCATCCAACCATAAAAGCGCATGACAACCTCTGCTTCCCTATGCGAAGGTCCTATCTTTTACTTTTACCCTCTACCTTATGCAAGAGTCATGGTGATCTTCACCTTTTCTTTTTACATTTTATCCTTTGGCATTATTGTTGACATTACCCTTGAGGTAAAAGGTTGGGAGGCGAATCTATAAGCCCCTATCTTTCTCTGTGTCCGATTAAAACTTTGAACCCATAAATATTACGTGAGTGTTAGCAATTGCGAAAGATTAAATGATAGTTGAGTATGTCGAGTTTGCTAAATCAAAGCTCTGACATAGGCCCTTCCTGAAAATAAGATGAATTGCAATTGTTTGATGACTAAGAGCACTGTTTGTTAGTTTTCAAGAAATATTATGATCTATACTTTAACATGTGAATAGCTTGTTACTTGATCATGAAAAGTTTTATGAGATGAGCTACTGTTATGACATATAATGATTCTAGAAAAGGTGATTGAAATTATCGTTGATCAAACTTGTGCACCTGCTAGCATTCACACTCCATAAATTATTTCTTTTATCATTTACCTACTCGAGGACGAGCAGGAATTAAGCTTGGGGATGCTGATACGTCTCCAACGTATCTATAATTTATGAAGTATTCATGCTATATATTACCAACCTTGGATGTTTTATATGCATTTATATGCTATTTTACATGGTCTTTGGGACTAACCTATTAACCTAGAGCCTAGTGCCAGTTTTTGTTTTTTTCTTGTTTTAGAATATTGCAGAAAAGGAAAACCAAACGGAGTCCAATTGACCTGAAACTTGACGGAGCTTATTTTTGGACCAGGAGAAGGCCAAGGGGTCAAAGAGTTGGGCCAAAAGAGTCCCGGGCTGCCCACGAGGGTGGGCGATGCGCCCACCCCGCTGGGCATGCCTCCCTGCCTCATGGACAGCCTGGAGACCCCCCTGACTTGTTCTCGACGCCAACACCTCTCATATATACCCAAACTTCCAGAAAGAAACCTAGATCGGAAGTTCAGCTACCGCAAGCCTATGTAGCCACGAGAAATCAATCTAGGCCCTCTCTAGCACCCTGCTGGAGGGGGCCATCATCACCGGTGGCCATGGAGAAGGATCCCAGAGAGGCCATCATCGCCATGAAGGCCAAGGACCAGAGGGAGAACCCTTCCCCATCCAGGGGGAGGCCATGGAGGAGGAAGCACAAGGGGGAGAACCTCTCCTCCTCTCTCTTGGTGGCACCGGAGTGCCATCGGGAGGGGAATCATCACCACGGTGATCGTCTTCATCAACATCACCACCATCATCACCATCCTCATCTCTTTTATGCGGTCCACTCTCCCGCACCCTGTTGTAATCCCTACTTGAACATGGTGCTTTAGGCCACATATTATGATCCAATGATGTGTTGCCATCCTACGATGTTTTGAGTAGATATCCTTTGTCTTTGGGTTGATTGATGATCTAGATTTGTACGAGTTGTATGTTTTATTTTGGTATGATAACAGCACCTACTTTTATGTTTTAGCTCTCCGATATCATACAAAGTTATCCTCTTCATACCCACAACGTAGTTTTATTTCTCGTTGCTAGTTGGAAGCAAACGCTCGTGTAATGATAGTCGATCAAGGCGTATAGGGCTTGAGAGAATATTGATCTTACCTTTAGCTCCTTGTGGGTTCGACACTCCATACTTATCATTTCCACCTTTGGAAATTGCTACGATGATTCCCTACACTTGGGGATTATCAGCGGCGCCTCTATATCGGGCCACGTCGCGACGTAGCTCGGATGGAGTCCGTCTGCGGTTCTCGGCCCGGGCGTGATTATGATTGTTGCGTCCGGCTAGGTAGCCGTTGTCGCGTGTCGGGGCACGCCCCCGCGATCCATAGATCGTTCTGTTCTAACCTGCTCTACTGTCCAAGTCCTGCCGTAGGTCATATGTATGTTCCCGAGCTGTTTTATATCTGCCTTTATGGTGAGGTAGTGCGGGCTGGTGTTCGGCTTGAGTTGCCGCTTTGTCCCGGCCACGTGGTGGTCGGTCAGCCGCATTGCACGATGATGGTACGGGCTCCAGCTCCTCGTCATCGAACTGAGGTAGCAATTTGCGCTTTGGATAACTTTTGGCTGGGCGCTTGAGGCCGTACTCCTCGGCTGCCAGGACATTAGTCCATCTATCGTTAAGCAGATCTTGATCAGCTTGAATCTACTACTGCTTCTTTTTCAGGCTCCTTGCAGTGGCTATTAGCCGGTGCTTAAAGCACTCCTGCTCGAGAGGTTCCTTAGGCACGATGAAATCCTCATTGCCGAGGCTCACCTCATCCTCGGAGAGCGGAAGATAATTACTGTCCTCCGAGTCTTTGTTTATGGCCTGTTCATTAAGGCTGACTCGCCCATCTTCCCGTTCATCATGTTCGGAAGTTGGCTCAACGGGGTCTTGATTGTCTTCGGCATCGTCCTGAGTATTATTTTCTCCTGTGCCGCTATTGCTGTTTTTTCTACGGCGTGATTTAGAACGGCGCCGCTGACGCTAGTGCTTTGGCTGTATCTCAGGAGGTTTATCCTCGACTGGATCTTCTTTGTCATCGCCGTTATTCTCTTTGGGTGTATCCACCATATACACATTATATGAAGAGGTGGCCGACCAGCGTCCGGTAAACGGTGGGTTTTGGGCCTGCTCGTCTCCTGCATCATTGTCCATGCCATCGATGTCTTCGGAACCATAATCGAGCATATCGGTTAAGTCCTCAACAGTGGCTATGAAGTGGGAGGTGGGTGGGAAGCGAAATTCCCCGTCATCAACCCCCAGTTCAAACCAGATATAATTCGGCTGTGAGTCCCCTGCTAAGGAGGGGGTTTTTAATGAGTTAAGCACATTGCCTAAAGGTGAGTGCCGGAAGATGTCCGCGACGCTGAATTCGACGACTGGGGCCTGATCGGCCTCGACGGGCGTGGACGCGCGTGGTTCGGAACCTGTGACCGGAGACGAATCTGAGGTTCCAATGACATAGGTCATGCTCAAGGTTGGGTCTGTGTGTGGCTCCAGCGCCGCTGAGTCTGCGGCTCCCGTGGTGAGGTTGAGCTTCTCGTCCTCGGATGGGGCAGTCTGCTCCGGACCTAGGGCCGGAGCACTTACAGGTACTATCTACTGGGTATGGTCTGATGACAGATTTAGTTCATGCTCATTGCGGTGGCAGGGAGCGGCTGCCGTGGGCTCGAATCCGTCGAAGATCAAGTCTCCGCGGGTATCAGCAACGTAGTTCAAGCTTCCAAACCAGACTTGATGGCCAGGGCGTAGCTGTCGATCTGCTCTAGATGGCCCAACGAGTTGGCCCGCAGTGCGAAGCCGCCGAATACGAAGATCTGTCCGGTGAGAAAAACTTCCCCCTGGACAGCATTGTTGTAGATGATTGACGGGGCCATCGAACCTCTTAAAGATGATGCAGCGAAACTCTCAATGAAAGCACCAATGTCGGTGTCAATACTGGCGGATCTCGGGTAGGGGGTCCCGAACTGTGCATCTAAGGTCGATGGTAACAGAAGACAGGGGACACGATGTTTACCCAGGTACGGGCCCTCTCTATGGAGGTAATACCCTACTTCCTGCTTGATTAATCTTGATGAATATGAGTATTACAAGAGTTGATGTACCATGAGATCGTAATGGCTAAAACTCTAGAAGTCTAGCCTGTATGATTATGATTCTGCCTATGAACTAAACCCTCCGGTTTATTTAGACACCGGATGGGACTAGGGTTGTACAAAGTCGGTTACAGAGAAAGGAATCTTCATAACTGGAAGCCGAGCTTGCCTTCCACGCCAAGGAGAGTCCTATCCGGACACAGGTGAGAGTCTTCAGTCTTGTATCTTCACAGCCCATCAGTCCGGCCCATGTCCAATAGGCCGGACGCCCGAGGACTCCTTAGTCCAGGACTCCCTCACCCATTGTCACCACGGGTATCCCACACAAGACATACATCAAGTGTTCTCAAATCCTTAAAGACTCAATCCAATAAGATAACTTCAAAGGGAAAACTCAATCCATTACAAGAAGATAGAGGGGGATAAACATTATAAAATCCAACTATAATAGCAAAGCTCGCGATACATCAAGATCGTGCCATATCAAGAACACAAGAGAGAGATAGAGATCAAACACATAGCTACTGGTACATACCCTCAGCCCCGAGGGTGAAGTACTCCCTCGTCGTCATCGACAGCACCAGGATGATGAAGATGGCCACCGGTGATGATTCCCCCCTCCAGCGGGGTGCCGAAACAGGGTCCCGATTGGTTTATGGTGGCTAGAGAGGCTTGCAGCGGCGGAACTCCTGATCTAGGTTATTTTCTGGAGGTTTGGGGATTTATAGGAGAGGTTGGCATCAAGAATAAGTCAGGGGGCCCACGGACAGTCCACGAGGCACAGGGGCGCGCCCCAGGGGGTGGGCGCGCCCTCCACCCTCGTGGGGCCCATGGGACTCCCCTCCGGTAACTCTTTGTTCTAGTATTTTTATATTTTCCAGAAAAAATCTCCGTTGATTTTTAGTGCATTCTGAGAACTTTTATTTCTGCACAAAAACAACACCACGGTAGTTCTGCTGAAAACAGGGTCAGTCTGGGTTAGTTCTAACCAAATAATACCAAAATCATGTAAAAATATTAGAGTTAAATACACCACTGGTGTTTCAACTTGTCTGATGCGATCACTTTGGTGCCTAAACTTATAAAATACATGAAATTGGTGCCGTAACTTGCTCGAACGTTCAAATACGGTGCCTCCGTCCGTATCCAGGCATATGCACAGCCCACATGGTGTGCCAACATGGCGTCGCCCCACATGTCAATTCCTGTGAGAGGAGTGGGCTGGTTGTTTTACAAAAAATTCCTTGTACTTAAATAATTTTCACAAGCTCCTGATATTTTATTTAAATATACCAAACTGCATTGATCTCACCTGTTAGATCTAGGCCCCACATGTCAACATGTGGGATAAGATAGAGTATAATAACAAAAAAAAAATAGCGCACCGATAGGATTCGAATTCACTACCTCACGCACAACATGCACATGTGCTAACCAATAAGCTAAGAACAGTTATCTATGCACTATCCAGATACACTACTATTTGTTAGGGATATCGGACGAAATAATAGAGAATAAAAAAGAGTAAGGTTGACTCGCAGAAGATTTTAAAAATTATTAAGAAATTATCAAGTTTGAAAAAAGAGAGCACCTCAACATATTACCTGCCATCAACTTAAAAAAGTGTTAGTGCATTTTTCTAAAAAGCAAGATATTTTGGGAAAATTCTCACTTGTATTAAGAAATTATAAACGTGTATTTGAAAAATGCCCGTCACGCATTCAAAAAAATTACAACATCAATTTCATAAAATGCTCGATATGTTTTAAAATAATTATAGTGTAAAATTATTCTTACATTTCTACAAACACGTTTAACATGTTTTAACCAATTTATAGAATTTATTGTTTTTACAAAATCATTTTTAATACGTATTGTACAATTTTCAAAATACAACTTTGTTGTTTTTTAATAATACATATTTTATTATTTTAAAATACAATTTTAAAATAATTCTCCGTACTTGTGGTCCAGAATGAAGATACAAAAAAATTACGCAATATTTCATAATATACATTGAACTTTCTAAATCCTCATAAATTTTACAAACATTTCATGTTTACCTCTTCGAACTACAAAAATAAAAATAGAATAAATATTTTAATAGAAGATAGTCGCATATTTGTATATTGGAAATTTTACATATATTGTAAAAACCAAACAGTAACTCGAAAATATATAATGGAAATTCTAGAGTCTTGGCGTCTAGCGTGCGTGCTATTTAACCTGGAGGTCCCAGGGTCGAAACCAATTCAATGACGCACTATATTCTTTTCCTGTTATTAGCATACAAAGCAATGGCTTATTTGCGACTTTGATTAAAACTCACGGGATATTCTGCAAAAAAAAACTAGTACGCATTTCAGCCAGTGCAGGCAACGCTCACCCACTGGTCTGTGGGCCAACCGCTAGCTGTCACGCCACACGGAGAGCAAATACGGTGGCATACGGCCGGAGGCACCATATATGCACCGTGCGACAAGTTGTAGCACCACTTTTGTGTATTTTACAAGTTTAGGCACTAAACTGACCGCAACGGACAAGTTTAGGCACTCATGATGTATTTAACTCAAAATATTATAAACAAGGCGTGAATACATCAAAAATTATAGATACATTACAGACGTATCAGATAGTAAATATACCTCGGGGAGCCCACAGATATGTGCTGCATCTATAAGTAGCACAAGGAAGACATGCTCGAGAAGAACACCCTGCCCCCTATACCCTGTATGAAACCTGAAAAAGGTTTATATAATCGCCATGACAGGTCAAGTCAATCATTCTTTAATTTTTTAGAGGAAAAATTAACCCATAAAAACATAGTAGGTTTATATAATCGCCATGACAGGTCAAGTCAATCATTCTTTAATTTTTTAGAGCAAAAAAACCCATAAAAACATAGTCTACAAATTAGCAAAACAAGGATCCCAAGGTTTATATAATTGCCATGATAGGTCACTATAGAGATATAATATATCTCTATAATGACTATGTCATGGCATTTAAATGAAGCTTGAGATATGCAACTTCCCACCGGGTCACCCATCCTTGGACTACTCCAGCCCGAGCACGCTTAACTTCTGCATTCTATTCGACTAGGCTAGCGGATGGGAAGCCGGCTTGCTGATAAGAATTGCCTCCTTGCCATTAAGGCGATTCACGCTGGTCACCCTATGGGACCTACTCCCTCCTATCACACACATTTGTGCTTTTAGAAACTGTGTGAGATATTTTACATGGCCGGTGTGTCGCTGCTAGCCTTCAATGAGCACTGACACTGGTAGCGGGAAAACGATGGGAGAAGAGGCGGGAAACCGATGAGAGGAGTGGTGAGAAATGGTAGCCTGTTTAGAAAACCTAGTAGAAAAGGAAGCGTGAGCAAGCACGACGCATGCGCATAGTGCTTACCCATGTACTGCATGTGCTGTCGAAAGGGCTCGGGGTTGCCGTTCGATCTGGGACCATCCAACGGTGCACACGTACGATCCGCGGGGTTGGGGTTCTGGCCAATCAGAATGCACGACTCAGATCACACACGAAGCAGGGGGAGGGGGCATCGGCCACGGTTTGGTAGGCACACGGCTTCCGTGAGTGAACCGCGTGCTATTTGAAAACATTTCGTGAGAATAATCTCGGTTTTTAAATCCCCGTAAATCCAAAACTAAGCCAAAAATCGTGAAACCTTGCATGGTGTCACGACATGGCACATATATGTTGAGGAATTTTTTTCGTCCATTTTGGCGCAAGTTTGTTTACAAGCCTCTTACAAACCAGAGCTTCTCTCAAAGAAGCCTCGCGGTTCCGATAGGGAAACGTGTCCCTCTTGTGGGCGAAATGTAATCACTGCCTCTTTTCGCCTTGTATTTTCTTCTACGGTCAACATGGAACGATAGGATATCCGTGCTGAAATTTAAATTTATTCAGGGTTCGTTTGGCCTTTTTATACACTAATTGAGTTTCCTAGGCATTTAATATCCATAACTCAAATATGAACTTCAAATACATGCTCCAGTTCACCAAAATGTCTAGAAAATTTATACATGTGTCCTTGGGTACATGTTTAGGTCCCATGCCAGGAATGGAAAGAATTACAACCGTACCCGCGTCCTGGCTCGTCCTCAAACATTTGGAATCTCGGTTTTTAAATCCCCGTAAATCCTAAACTCAGCAGAAAGTCATCAAAGGTGGCATGGTGTCACATCATGGCACATATATGTCATGGTAAAAACATTGTCCAATTTGGGCCAAGCTTTATTACAAACCTCTTACAAACTGGAGCTTCTCTCAAAGAAGCCTCGTGGTTCCGATAGGGAAACGTGGTCCCCTTGTGGGCGAAACGTAATCACTGCCTGTTTTGTCCTTGTATTTTCTTCCACGAGCAACATGGAACGACATGATATCCGTGCTGAAATTTAAACTTATTCAGGGTTCGTTTGGCCTTTTTATACACTAATTGAGTTTCCTAGGCATTTAATGTCCATAATTCAAATCTGAACAACAAATACATGCTCCAGTTCACTAAAATCGCTAGAAAAATTATACATGTGTCCTTGGGTGCATGTTTAGGTCCCATGCCAGGAATGGGAACGAATTACAACCGTACCGGTGTCCTGGCTCGTCCTCAAACATTTCAATCTCGGTTTTAAATCCCCATAAATCCAAAACTCACCAGAAAGTCATCAAAGGTGGCATGGTGTCACGTCATGGCACATATATGTCGTGGTAAAAACATCGCCAATTTGGGCCAAGCTTTATTACAAACCTCTTACAAACCGGAGCCAGTCGCAAGAACCCTCGTGGTTTTGATAGGGAAACGTGTCCCCTTGTGGCCCAAACGATAATCGCTCCCTCTTCTTGCCTCGTATTTTCTTCTATGCGCGACACGGAACATCGGGAGATTCACGCAGAACTTTGAAATTATTCAGGGTTCGTTTGACCTTTTTTATTCATTAATTTATTTTTCTAGGCATTTAATGTCCATAATTCAAATCCAAACTACAAATGCATGCTCCAACGCACCAAAATGTCTAGAAAAAACATACATGTTTCCTTGGGGTGCATGCTTAGGTCCCATGGAACGAATGGGAATGAATTCAACCATCTCGCCGTCCTGGCTTGGCCACAAACATTGCGAATCTCGGTTTTTTTAATCTCTGTAAATCTAAAACTCACCAGGAAATCATGAAACTTGGCATGGTCTCACTACATGGTACATATAATTGTATAATTTGGGGGAACCTACATTACAAGCCTCTTACAAACCAGAGTCTATCGCAACCCTCGTGGTTCCGGTAGGGAAACATGCCCCTCTTGTGGGCGAAATGATAATCGCTGCCTCTTCTCGCCTTGAACTTTGTTTTCTACAGGCAACATAGAATAACAGGAGTGTCGGGCTGAAATTTGAAACTATTCAGGGTTCGTTTGGCCATTGTATATATTAATTAAGTTTTCTAGGCATTTAATGTAGTCCATAATTCCAATTTGAACTACAAGCACATGCTCCAGTGAAGCAAAATGGGTGGGAAATCGTACATGTGTCATTGGGTGCATGTTTAGGTCAGATTTAAGGAATGGGAATGAATTACAAACTTCTCCTCATCCTGAAATATTGAGAATCTCGGTTTTTAAATCCCAGTAAATCAAAAACTCACCAAAAAACATGAAACTTGGCATGGTTTCATGACATGGCACATATATGTCATGGTAAAAAATCGTCCAGTTTGAGACAAGGCGCACACATTAATAGCCAATGAAGTCCTTTTGAAACAAATAGCTGACACGTTAATATCGCAAACGGTTGTATTATATGAACCGTGTCAAAATTTAACCATACTCGGTGGCGTGCGTGTAGCTGTTTGATTAGACGAGACGAGCGCGAGAAGTCTGCCATGCAGGCTCGACGGGACGTGTGCGACTAGTCCGCCGCGCAGGCTCGACGGGACGCGTGAATCATGTCCACCTCGCGGGCTCGATGGGACATGTGCGAGCAGCAAAGCCGCCCATGCTCACCGGGAAGCGAGCTCTTTGACCTCCATGCACCTGCCGCCGCCCGCCTCACTCACAACTTCATTAACGGAATAATTAAAGCACCTGGACAGAGGGTGTTTGCTTGTGATCCCATGGCAGCATTTGCTTTGTTCGTGTTTTCAACTCGTAATCCGGCCTAATTTAAATTGCCACATAGGGCAACGGATAATACGATGACAAATAAAATGGCAACGGGTAATACAACGACTAATTTACAATGGCGCAGATAATAATTGTCTTACATATTATGGATAATTTAAGATGCCACATGCGGCAAAGCCCGGAAGACACGGGGGAAAGAGAAGAAGGAAATCGCAGACAAAGATCTAGGTCGCTACTCTCTCTAGTCGTCGATGGATCATCGGGCGAGGACATCCTCCAGCTCCTTCTTCAATTACTCATGACTTTGCTTGAAAGCAGCCAAGGATTCCTCCACCTCCTGCTCGCGCTCGATCTGGAGCTTCCTCAAGTCACCCATCAGTTCCTCGAGGACCGCTGTCTGCGACATCCCCGAGGCACTGCTCTGCTCACTACTAGGAAAAGGCCTACTAATGGCGCACCTAATTTGGCCATTAATGGCGCATTAGTGGTGCGCCATTAGTGCCACGCCATTAGTATATTTTACTAATGGCGCACCACTGGTGCGCCATCAAGATCTCGTATACTAATGGCGGACCTCGGATGCGCCATTAGTATATACAACAAAGGCGCCATTAGTATGCCTCCGAGGGCCATGTATACCAGTGCTTTGGCATACTAATGGCGCACAATGACCAGATGCGCCATTAGTAATCTTTGGCATACTAATGGCGCCTTTGTTTAATGATGCGCCATTAGTATCCTTTGGCATACTAATGGCGCCTTTGTGATGTGATGCGCCATTAGTATGAATATTAGGTTTTTTTTATTTTTTTTATTTTCTGTTTTTTGCACAGGTTATAAAATGTATAATTGGACAAAATATAGACAGCACACATCAACAACAGATTCATCCAATACAATAGAAGATTAGTCTCTGAATACAATTCATCATATTAGTCTCCGAATACAATTCATCATATTAGTCTCCGAATTGAAAAGACCGAACAAAGATAGAACATTATATTACAAGTCTCGAGACCGCGAAAGTAGCGAAGTTTGTCTTCACATTACAAGTCGATATCGATCATCTAAACTACCATCACATAGAAGAGAGCTGCGGTCATCACGATGATCATCATCACGATGAAACTCGTCTTCATCCGGTTCCTCCAACACTCCCTCACCTCTCCCGCTAGATAGCGGGCGTATCTAGATTCGGCCTCGGCCCTAGTGGTGTATCCTTTGTAACTGTTACCGCTGAATCGGTGAACCTGTCTCCGACACTCCTCCCAGTCGTCGTAGACTCCGGGAACCTTACCCTTGTACACGACATACGACGGCATCGCTATGCACTAGCCAAACGAAACATTAGTACCAATTCACAGACAATACATAAGCAATATATAAGTATGCAACAGAACGATCGGAAGAGAAAAGCAAGACATTAATAGCATCGATTACATCTAAGTTGAACGACTCTCGAAACCAAAGAGACATACTACAAGTTCATTAAAGTTTAATTACAACATGAGCCAATCGATGTTTCAGAACTAGACACAGCATCACTGCTTGACTCGACTCAAGGGACCGGAGCGTGGATGAAGCCGCCGTCTATCGTGGGAGGCATGAAATAACGGGCGTTGTCAGCCTGCATTTGTAGAATTGTGTCGATGTCACTGTTGGACGGTTGATTTCTGAGTTAGAACTGCCCCGAGGTAACGGCGACATCTTGATGGATGATTTCCGCAAACTCCATTTGGATGCGAAAAGAATTCTTGTCCGATGTCCGCGTCTGGATTGCCGACACGCCGCGGCCCAATCTTTGAGTTTACTCGGTAGCGAAGTTGATGATGGTCCCGTGCGATCGCCGCATGTGATGGATGGCATAGTAGGCACCTTCTCGACCGCCCGGCTGCTTGACGCAGCAGAGCGTCGTATTGTGGGAGAACACGTGCTTGCCATACTTACGAATAGGCCTGGTGAAGGTGCCTCCAGATTTGGCGTGAGGGAGAACATCATCAAGAACCTTCTTGACATTTGTGTATTCTACGCTCGATCGACGGTCCGGGTCGAAATACGTGGCCATGGAATATTTGGGGCTTAGGAGGATGAGCGTGCAATGTGTCAACTGCAGAAAACACGGAATGTTAAAAGAAAACGATCGAAATCTAAGAATTCATATGTTACGGGCGGTTGAGGGAGGACTTACTCGGGAAAGTAAGGCCGCGAGGAAGTTATCCTTATCTTGGTTTGCCGTAATGACGCCTTTCGAGGTAAGAACTCGCGACTTGCGGTCCCAGCGCTGCCCAAGATCTTGCACGCATGTAGAAGGGGTCGACTATCACGATGTCCGGGGTCTTGTCGCTAATGATCCGCATCTCCATACTCTCAGCGAAAATAGCCGAACGAAGGTGTAGTGCAGCGAATGAAGGTTCAACATAGCGTGGATGTCATCAAACCGCAGGACGATCGTATGCCCGATGGAGTTATCCACAAAGCCCTTGCCCTCGGCACCTTGGCATGAAAACCGGTATGCCACATCCTTCTCTCGAGACGCCGCTTCTCCAAAGAAAGAACACCGTCATGCAGACTCCGCATGCACGGTTGCAGCATTGAGCATATTTGTCGGTAGCATCGCCCTACCCGCCACATGCACCCTCCTCGAGATATCCTCGGTGAAGGTGGCCCGTCTGAGCATGGATCGCACTCGGTGCCGGGCTGGCCCGCACCCTTGTTAGTCTTTCTTTTGCGTGCCTTCTTCTTCTCCTGTAATGGGACCGAGTTCTGCTCACAGACCGCCTTCTTGAGTGTGTTGGGGCTGATAATATTTTGCACCTCGCCTATCTGAGGCTCGGTGAAGTCGGCAGCTGGAGGCATCTCCTGAGAGCTGAACGGCAGACTACGCCTGTTGCAACTTGGCTTCTCCGCGGTACCAGCTAGATCGCGCAAGTCTTTTGTTGGGTTGGGTTCTTGAGAAGGAGGCCCCATGAAGTCGCCACCATACCCATGATCGGCAAAGTACTGATCGACGTTGCCAAATGTATCATCGTCGTCATCGTTCACGATCACATGCCATATGCATGTTTGGATCCAAAGGGCATAGGGATGTCCCAAGACCGTTGCGGCGGTCTTGCCATGGGGCCGACTTGGCGCCGCACGACCGGGCGGTGTTGTCTTTGGGTGGTGTCCCCGCCCCCAAGCGAATCTGGCTCTTCGGCCAAAGCGAGGGCCAGCTCAGCGAGCGCCGAGGGTCATCACGTCATCATCGTCGGCCCGGCCAGGTCGAATCGGAGGTAACAACTCGTCCAAACTGGCGACTCGAACCAGCTTGAACCCTAAACAAGTTGGGTGGCATCCGGTACCGTGGAACAAGGGTTGCCGGTTGAACGATTTTGCCCTTGGCGACATCGACCAACTCGTTGTTCACGGTGCGAGGAGAGTGCACGGAACATCGGCGGCGCCCTGCGAAAACATGTAGGGCGTCGAGGATGCCCAGATCAAAGGCAAGGAGATGAAGTCCTCGGCGAGAGAGGCTTAATTAGTTACCGTGATGATGGTGTCGAGCTCGGCTAATGTCGAGGGCACCGCCAGCAATGGCGTGCGATTAGACGGAGGGGCCGCTTGGTGCAGAGGTGGCGGCGGGCGTACACCCGGGTGCATTAAGCTCCCGTGCCGGCATCGGAGACACCAATGCCGCCTCCGCCGGAGACACCAATGGCCCCGCCGTCGCGTTCTGCGAGTTGCTGGCCGTGAAGCTAGGAATCGGGGGCGGCCCCTGTTGGCCGCCCACAATCCACGCACTCAACCCCTCGATCAAGGTAGGCACAATGGCGGTGATCGTCGCTCCGAGTTATTGTTGCACTTGCTCTTGGACAATCTCCGGAATCTGCGCCACACGAGCCTTTGAGTTCTTGAACCTCGCGTGCACAGCTTTCCGAGCTGGTCTTTTTCTCCTTTCGCCCACCAAAGTGTTATAGTATGACGACCATTTTGTCGACAAGCCTTTGCCGGCCACACGACCAGCTGACGTCGGCTTACTGAGCTTATCCTTGTTCTTCATTACATTCAACGCCCTATTTAGAGTGGTGTCCCAAGGGTTGCTCTTAGTCGACCCCGCGCTACTGCTTTCAGTCGCCTGCGGAAGGAATGTGAACCATTTAGAAATTTGGCTTCATTAATTAGAATGCAACCATATGGAGCTAATTACGGGGGGGTGTATTCCTTACCAGAACAAGCTCAAGCGCCCTGGTCTTCGGATCCGTGGTAAGCTCCTTTGTTTTCGGTCCTTCTTGTACCGGGCCCTGACAAAGTTCCTGGTCCGCTTTGTCACCGTATTTATCGAAGAGGGGCGGTAGGCCTTGCTTGCTCGGCACGGTCCGCTGCTCCTTGTCCCATATAGGCTCCGCCACTCTGTAACCGCCGGGACCGAGTGTGTGTTCCCTAAGTTCAGCTCCGCATTTCTTTCCCCCACTGACTTGATTCTGAGTTTGCGGTGCTCGAGCAATTGATCTTGAAGTCGTTGTAGTCATCTTCGGTGATCGAAGGATTTTTCTCCTTGATCTTCTCATAACTCTCACCTTTCTCGATCATTCTCTTCACATTGCTTTTCCAAGTAGATGGGGCCTTGCTCATCTTCGTGAGGGCAGCATTGTTCACTTTATTCCCTTTGAGGCTTGTGTTTTCAAATTCAGCGGGAACTTGTATCGTTAAGTGCAGCTTCGTGAAGAGGAGGTTGCGCAAATTCCTCGGTCAGATGCCTCGGGTTCTCGGTGTTGATCGAGGCGGTGCTCGGAGAATGCACCCGAGCTGAAGCGAGTACCCTTGACTATTCGCTTCGGCGCCCGTTGGATTCCCGTCAAGTCCACTTGATAACTTCCTCCTTGAGGGTGCGGAGAACGGTCGGGCGCCGGTCCTTCCGCTGCCTCTTCGGTTGGCTGCCATTCGTGCGTGCGCCCACCATCATCGATGGTGGCATCCTCGGCTTTCCATCGGTGGTGGCATCGATGGGGTCATCCTCGGCGGTACCATCGGTGGTGTCGGGATCGGTGGGGAAAGGCGGCGTCCTCATACAAGTGAGGTTGTTCCTCCATCTCTGGGACAGCTCCCGAATGCCTTGCCGCCCGAACCCCGGCCTCATCGTTGTTGGCCATGTTTCTCTCTAAATAGGAACAAAGTTTGGTCAAAAGTTGGTTATTGTCAAGGAACAAGATCATGGTCTCTCATCATTTAGGGTTTGTCGACACCGAGGCATCCTAAAAGCTAAGCTTTTATCATTGAGGGTTTTTCGACGCCGAGGCACCCTAAAAGCCTAAGATTTCATCATTAGTCACAAGTACCCCGGCCCATGCATTAGTCACAAGTACCCCATATGTCCTATTTTTAGCAAAGTCATGCTAAAATTCACGGAAAATTTCAGCATGACCTTTGCTGAAAATAGGACATATGGAGTACCAATTTGCCGGAACGGAAGTTAATCGACATTCCAGCAAACTCAAGAACCTCTCGGTGGACAAGGCAAAAAGGCCTCCATCACAACATGGAAAATACATTGGCATGTGAAGAGGTGAAACAATATATGCATCTCCAACCAGTATCATTCAACATTTTGGACAAACCACTACAAGCAATAATCGATCGGATACAAGAAGAATGTAAAAAATGCGGATAAATACTAGCAGTTGAGGTGTTTAACTTGTGGTGCTCTCTGTGCTATTAACATTTCAAGTCAAAACCTTTTCTGGTTAGTAAGTGTTTCTTGAGCATATGTATGTAGTAAGTGTTTTACGCTCTCGTTTTTGAACACATATTTTAGCTACCTAGTACCAAAGCTATTACCCAGCAGTTAATTAGCTTTTTGCTTTTGCTTTTCAAAGTACAAATTCTAGCTAGTACCCGGCAAATTAACATCTAGTGACAATCATTTTCAAATATATATACATGGACATTTTAATATTAACCTAAGGAAAAATGAATAGTTAGGTTAATTACCCACCGTTAGTTATTCAACCGATGCTTTGTTCTACACTTTGATGCAAATTAGCATATAGAAGAAGCTATTTACTAGCAGTACCATATATAAAAGACATTCAGTCTGATGCTATTTACTAGCAGTAGTACCAGTTTTTTTCTTCTTCATTAACTGTACTAGCAGCTTTTTCTTCTTCTTCATTAACTGTATTAGCTATTTACTAGCAAGATTAGCACTTGGATCATATGCTAACGCTTACATTGATACATCATCATGCTGGGTAATATTAAACCCAAGCAACTTTATAATCAACCCAAGATACATCAACTAATGCACCGTCTGCCTAATAAAAAAAACAGTCATGCCAAAGATATAGTATATAAATCTGAATTTGTGTTTACAAGAAGAGTGCCCATTGCAATGTAAACCTGAGAACACAACTCACCTCAAGTGCAGGATATAGCAGACACCTACTTCTTCACTCAAGTGCAGTAAAAAGACCGCTTGCGTAACCTGTTTAGTCGAAAGTTGAACATTAGAATCCATACTATGCTCT
Source organism: Aegilops bicornis (assembly GCA_021605145.1). Lineage (NCBI taxonomy): Eukaryota > Viridiplantae > Streptophyta > Magnoliopsida > Poales > Poaceae > Aegilops > Aegilops bicornis. Next base: position 86,407,190 of record CM038674.1, on the reverse strand, counting down.
ACTATGCTTGTAAAGGAACACATGCTAGCTAGCTACTTGTCGAGTTGCCGACATTAAATGCGTCGATGAAAAAAATGAAGAAGAAAAAGGCATGCATGCCTTTGGTTTGCCAAAACAGAGCACTTTAGTTCTCTGCTTTTGCTAATCGCTACTACATACCCCCAAGTGAACCACCACAACATCTAAAAGCTAACAATTGTTTTTGCTTATATAATCAGACTTTTGTGCTAAAAACCATAGAACAACTGCTCCAAATTTCTAAATAAACTGCCATTTCATTTTATTCAATAATGAACTGTACTCTTTATGGGTTTTTTAGTTAAATGCAGAAAATCCAAAGTTAATTCCGCCGGGCTTTTCTATGTTTTTTATACATAACTGCTAAAACCCTAGGAGTTAACCGAAAGCCACCAATGTAATGTGGACTTAAAAAGAGAGTCACGGACAAAGGACATGATACATTTTCATAAAATTAGCTAGTTTTACTTATGGTGCACAAAGGAACAAGTTATGGTAAGTAGAAAAGAATGCCGTATAGGCACATATTATGGTAAGTAGAAAAGAATGCAGAAGGCACATCGCATGAAGTTCTTTCGACTCAAGAATGCAATTCTATGAATATAAGTCCAAGAATATAATCCATTAAAATTGCATTTCTAGATTGATAAAAAATATTAGTAAGAAACATGGTTTAGGTGTCTTGTATGAAATCCAACATAAATATCATCTAAAATGTAGAATTGCACAAATAAATATCCTCAACTGTGGTTCTGGGCCTTATAAAAACTATTTTGTTGGGCAAATCCACTTGTGTTGTCATGGAGTGTACAAGCACGCTTAATGACGTGCTTTTTGTTTGGTACTTTGGTGCATGAAAGTCTGAAACCATCAACCAAATCAGCAGCATTTCGAAGCTACATTTCCTTCAAAATACATTTGAGAATCGTGACTAATTCTTTTTCATGCAAGCATGTTCCAAAGTGGTAGTTAGCCTGTTTGACAATCAAATTATAGGATTAATAGCTAAAGTGTTCAATTATGCCATGAAGACATGTTTCAAGATAAACAAGGTAGCAGTCCTCCCAAAGTAAAGTTATCAAGTCAAATTGTTCATGGTGCATTGGCAATTCAAGACGCACTGAGCTTACTAGTTAATTTTGCATCCCCGACTAGAGCAGTTCATACAATGTCTTTCACATACTAATAACACACCGTCAGAACACCATATCCAGCTACCCGACTAGACATCGCAGTCCCAAATCCTGTCCCAAGCATCCGAGAGTCAAACCGCAAGCCCTTCCCAATCCTCACTTGCAGAGGAGCTGAATTCAGAAACACCGCAACCGCCACCAAAATCCACCCAGTCAACCTGAATTTCGCAGCTCACGGATTTGTTGCAGCCAGACGCCAGAATTTCGTGAAGATGTCTGTACATGTACATACAAGGCGTAGAGCGCAATTCCACGGGGTTGACGGACCGTACATGGAGGTAGAGGAAGGGGTCGGCGAAGTTGCCGGGGTAGCCAAGGCGTCGGTGGCGGAGGCGCAGGTGAGCACCGGGTTGGCCACCACCACGCTGAGCCGCTGGCGCTGCTCTTCCCTTCTGCGAACCAAATCAAAACAGCAGTGAGCATCCCAGCGCCTCCCGAAAGTCAAAACCCACACCAAACACACACACAGCCTTGAAGCTCGAGGCTCCTCACCAGCCTCGATGGGGCGGAGGTGGAAGGGGCTCTTGCCGTAGAGGTGGTTGGGGCGTCGGGCGTCGAGGCGGCGCCGAGGCGCCGAGGCGGCGCTGGGCGGTAAGGCCGAGGCGGCGGGCAGCGCGCCGAGAGAGGAGAGGGAAGGGATCGAGGCGAGGCGAGGAGAGAGAGGGATAGGTTTGGGTCGGGGAGGAAATATGGATGGGGGCACAATACTAATGGCGCACCACCCTCGGTGCGCCATAAGTACATCCATACTAATGGCGCACCTCACCCCGTGCGCCATTAGTATTTTTTTTTTTTGATTTCTGCTCGAGCCAACAGGTTATCTTCCACCGACCTGATCCACATCAAGTTCCCTCTACTAGCTCGACCGGTCAGCAGCCTGGGCTCACACCAGAGGTCCTGGTTCGATTCTGTGCTCCACAATTTTTTTTTATGCATTTAAAATGCTGTTTGATACTTATTTGTGTTTAAATATGTTCAAACTTGTTTAAATCATATCAGTAATATTTTTTTATAAGACAGTAATAATTTCTTAAAAAATATCATCAAACAGTAATGCTGCTGGAGCGGGGGAGGGTGCGGGGGGTGCGGGGGCGGCGGCGGTTGAGTAGGGGAGGGGTGCGGGGGGTCGGCGGCGTGTTGAGTAGGGGAATCAAGGGTGCGGGGGTCGCGGTGGCGGTGGACGAGGGTGCTTTCGGCGAGGAGACCGGATCTGGCAAGGTGGGATAGCGATCGAGATGGAGGGGGATCGAGATCGAGTCTCCATGAAATTTAAAAATATTCATGATAGTTCAAAAAGTGCCCATGAAATACAATCGAGAAATGAAGGCTACGATTTAAATACAATCGATCTTAGCTAGCTATCTGTTCACAATCTTCTTGCCCTTCTTTTTTCGCAAATGGAGTTCTTCTGTGGAACGGACGTCCTTTAGGTTGGGTGGTCCGCTTCTTCTTGTGGTGTATGCTGCTACTTCATCATCGCTGGTCATGTTCGATCCTCGAATTCGCCGTACTTATCGAAGTCTTGCTCATTGGCTACTCCATCCATTCCGATGATCTTCCTTTGCCTCTCCTCACGACAACACGACCGGGCTTTTGGACGGTCGGTAATGAAGAAGCATTGGTCAACTTGGGAAGCCAGTACCCATTGCTCATTTTTCGCGGTGACATTTGCGCCATGATCTTGGATTTGGCTTCGGGTATAACCATGGTGGTGAAATACCGGTCTTCTTTAGGGCGCTCTTCGCCCATCGACACGGAACATCGGGACCTTCTCTCCAGTCGTAGCTCAGCTCCCAGATCTCCTTGATCCTTCCGTAGTATCTGTCCTTGTCATTACCGTGTAGGATTCCATCGTTACCCGGAGTTCGATAACCATCGCTCTTCATGTCCTTGGCCTCGTGTAGAATGTGTAGCCGTTGATATCGTCGCCTCATAGGTCATCGAGGTTGTGCTCGGCATACTGTGACAAGGCGAATATGAGTTGTTCTTCATGGAAGAATCCTCATGTAAAGGGTACGCCGAAGCTTCTGCTTGAACCAACGCGTGAAACATGAGTTGTGCTCTTTGATTATATCTCCGTCCGTCCTCTGTTGGCCTCGGTCATTGTCGTCTTCTTAATAAAGGTTTTGTGCTCTACCACCCAAGGATCGACCATGTCTATGTGTTGTAGCGACTAGGTTTGCTCTTTCAAAGTCGGCGAGTCGACCCTCTAAGTCGACATGCATTTCAAGCGACCCTCACGGTGACCCCCATCAAGCGAGCCTGCCGAGGTGCCTGTTGACGGGCAGACCAACGGGTTCTCGATGCCTAGATAATTCGGCAAGGAGATGCACTCTTCGGTCAGAAAGCCCCTGGCTATACTTCCCTCTGGACGTGACATGTTGCGAACGTATCCTTTGATGACACCATTCATCCTTCCGAACGGCATCATGCTGTGCAGGAACGTCGGCCCGAGTTGGATGATATCCTCCACTATATGGACCAGCAGATGCACCATAACGTCAAAGAATGCGGGCGGGAAGTAGATCTCAAGCTCGCATAGTATCACCACGATCTCTTCCTCAGTAGTTTTCTCGAGTTGCCTCACGCCAATCGACTTCCGAGAGATGGCGTCGAAAAAGTTGCATAGGCCAAATAGCGTTTCCGCGGACGTGCGCGTCCATGATCCCGCTGGATTGCAACCGGAAGTATCTGCGTCATCGGACGTGATAGTCGTGAGACTTCATCCCATCAACTTCGCTTCACTGGGTCTAGGTATCCGCTTATCTTCCCCTCACAGAATCAGAAGGGAAGTTTTACTCCTAGGAGGCAGGTGAAAAACTGCTCGATCTCCTCCGACTTAGAGTGAAGCACGCGGGAGGGTAGTCATTTCGGTCTTCTTGGCCTTTTTGCCTTTGACGACTTACCTTTCATCGTGTCCTGCTTCGCCTCATCATCATCATCATCATCATCATCATCATCATCATCATCATCATCATCATCATCATCATCATCATCATCATCATCATCATCATCATCATCATCATCATCATCATCATCATAAGCGTGAAGCTCCTGCCTGATGCCCATTGATTTCAAGTCTGCCCTAGCTTTCGGCCCATCTTTGGTCCTCTCTGGCATGTTGAGCAGGGTACCAAGCAGACTCTCGCACACGTTCTTCATGATATGCATGACATCAAGGCTGTGAGGCACACGGTGGATCTTCCAGTACGGCAAGTCCCAGAAAGCAGACCTCGTTTTCCATACCTTCAGCAGCGGCTCTGGTGCCTTTCGCTTCTTTCCCGGCTCTGGCGCCTTTTGCTTCTTTCCCGGCAGTGGGCAGTCTTTCCAATTTTTCAACAGCTTGTCTATTTCCTCGCCGCTCCTTGTACACGGGCGTTTTCGGGGTTCGGTTTCACCATCGAACAGATCCTTGCGTTTCCTCCACGGGTCATCGTCGCGAAGCCACCTTCGATGTCCCATGAACACGGTTTTTGAAGACACGGTATCTCTATCTAGTGGCGATATGTTGTGTCATCCATGCACCTTACGCATCCGGAAAATCCGTGGACTACCTGCCGCGAGATATCCGTAATCGAGATAGTCGTGCACCGTCGTGAGCAGTCGCGGCTCTCATAGGTTCTTTCTCTGCGGCGTCCACGTATTGGCTGGCATTTTCCTGGCGTGTCAAGCTCCTCTTCAAAGCAGCCCCGGTCAGATTGATGTCGTTCCCTGGTTGTTTCGGTCCTTCGGTTAGCATACTCATGTGAATGTACTTCCTCTTCATGCACAACCAGGGAAGGTTGTACATCCACACAAACACAGGCCAGGTGCTATGTGTGCTTCTCTGGCTGCCAAACGGATTGACTCCATCGGTGCTCGCGCCTAGCACGATGTTCCTTGGATCGTTCCCAAATTCTAGGTCTTCGAAGTTCAACGCTTGCCACTGGCTCGCATCCTTAGGGTGACTCAGCATCTTGTCTTTTTTATCTATCTCTGGATCATTTGCGTCATCTTCTCGCTTCTTCTCCTCCCTATCCGCGTGCCAACGCAGGAGCTTTGCTACCTTAGGGTCCGCGAAATACTGCTGCAGACGAGGAGTGATCGGAAAGTACCACACCACTTTTCAAGGAGCTTTCTTCATCTTCTTGTATCGAGTGACGCTGCACACCGGACATATGGTAGACTCCGCGTGCTCGTCCCGATAAATGATGCAAATGATCATGCACACATGGTATGTCACGCGGCGTAAATCCAGGCATTTAATACACGATTTTCTTCGCCTCCTCCAAACTGGTGGGCACTTGTTCCCCTTGGGAAGACGTTCGTGCGTAATGACATGTTCTCGTCGAAGCCTCGTCGGTCATTTTGTGTTTTACCTTCATCTCCGCGAGCCATGGCGTTACTTTCAAAGCGGGTATCCTCGGGCCTGCATCCTTCATACAATGGAGTAACCGCGTCTAACTCAAGTTGATCCATCTTGGCTTTCTCTCGGGCGGCAGCTCTTGCGTTATCCGTGCAGCTTGAGAAGCAGCTCTTGAATATGAGGGTCCTGCACCCAGCCCATCGATGGTCCAAAGATCGTCGCTTCCACCGGCATCATCATCTTCATGATCATGCACCGTCTGCCTTCCGACATCTTCCTCATCATCATGTCCCTGCATCTTCTACATGATGATCGTAGTACAACATCACCGTCGTGATCATCTCACGGGGATTCTTCGTCTTCCTCGCCCGCCCGAGCCGCGGTGGTTGTCTTGCTGCCCTTCCTCATTTCTTGCCCGGCCCCCATGGGCGACTTCAGTAGTCATCTTCATCACCTTGCCACCGATAGCCATCCATGAAACCACGCAAGAGCAGGTGGTCCCACACCTGCCGGAATCCGGATCCGCAATAAGGCTCTTGACTTGCATCTTCGACACGGACATCTTATCTCCGTCTCGTTCTTTTGAAGCATCTCGGCCTTCGCGGACCTCAAAACCTATTCACGATGCCTTCGATCATCGTGCGGACCATCATTAGCTGCAAGGGTAGAGCAAAGCGATATTTTAGAACCAAGAAAAAATTTGGCATGACTTTCCCTAAAATAGGACCAAAAGAATGCTTAATGCCAAAATTCTGCTTGAAACGGAAATGAATCAACATTCGCAAAATATTGGCAACTATCGCATTTCAAATACCGGTACACCTCCAAACACAAACACATATGCAACACCACAAACATATGCAACACCACGAACATACATAGATCTAGCTAGGCCATAAAAAGTGCATGTGCACATTGTTGTAGGGAGAACAACATAAATATAGCGTCCCCCCTTACTTACCTATCAAAACAAGGTAATTTAACCACTTAATTTGAATGAATCTATGGTGGAAATGAGGTGAAAAAGAGGAGGCACCCGAGACAAGGAGGAGGTGGAGAAGAATGAAGTGGGGAGAAAGTGAGGGTGGGTAGGAGGCTGTCCAAAATATCTTGTTGTTGCCCACTTACTAATGGCGCACCAACTCTAGATGCGCCATTAGTAATCCAGGTTACTAATGGCGCACCTTACGGTGGTGCGCCATCGATCAGTTTTGCAAAAAAAAACATACTAATGGCGCCTTTGTTCCATAGTGCGCCATTACTAGTTTAAACTAGTAATGGCGCATTGCGGTGGAACAAAGGCGCCATTAGTAGTTTTGCAAAAAAGGAATAAAAATATAATAAAAAAAACAACATTAGTGGCGCACTTTCGATCCGTGCGCCATTACTAGTTACAACTAGTAATGGCGCACTGAGTCTGGATGCGCCATTAGTATGTTTGGACAGGCACACTAGTTCAAAAAAAATTTGATACTAATGGCGCACCTTGGGCCAGGTGCGCCATTAGTAATTTCGACTCTAATGGCGTATCAGAAGGTGGTGCGCCATTAGTATATACTAATGGCGCACCGCTTGCCTGGTGCACCATTAGTGTCAATCCCATCTATAGCCCTCTTTCTAGTAGTGGCTCATGCAGCATCTTCCAGTCGGTGGCCTCCTCCTCCTTCTCGGCGAGCGCCTTGAGGAGCTTCGCATTGTCACCCATGAGTTTCTCGACGAGGCTGGCCGACTTGTCAACTGAGGCATCGCTGATCTCGAGAAGCTTCATCAAGCCGTCAACCAGCTCCTGTTGCTTAATGAGGCCAGCGATAATGTCGTCGTCGCCGGCCAAAGACTTCAGCAATGCTAGCTCGTCATGATCGCCAACGCGGCGAGCGCGCTTCTGATAGCCCTCGCGTGCCCGTGAGAGCTCGTTCAAGGGCTCCGCGGCGCGCCGGGACATCTCTGTTGCGGCTGCCGCTTCGTGCAGGGCCTCTTTAGTGCTTCCGCGGCCTTGGTCTTTGCTGTCTGGTTACGTGCCCACCCGAAGCTCCTCCTACCGGTCATGGCGGTATGACTTGACAGGAAAGAACAGTTTTGTGGGTGATGAGGAGAGGAACTGTGAAGCAATTTTCGAGTGGGTAGTTTTTATAGCCCGGTGCTAAGTGTGAACACATATTAGTTTGATAGGTGTGAACAGATTTGCAATTACTTGTTGCATTGCAATCTGCAATGTGACGAGAAACAAGGTCAAAATGTATTGATGGTTCTGGGCCTACAAAGTCCAGTCTGTTGTTCTGGCTCATCGTAAACAGTTCTTTTGGATCAACCGTATGCCATGCATCAGAAGCCCGAAACATGGGCTCGCGTTCTCGGATGTTGATACGTCTCCAATGTATCTATAATATTTTATTGTTCCATGCTATATTATATTCTGTTTTGGATGTTTAATGGGCTTATTTATACACTTTTATATTATTTTTGGGAGTAACCTATTAACCGGAGGCCCAACCCAAATGTTGTTTTTTTGCCTATTTCAGTGTTTCGCAGAAAAAGAATATCAAAAGGAGTCCAAACGGAATGAAACCTTCGGGAACGGAATTTCCGGAACAAACGTGATCCAGAGGACTTGGAGTCCACGTCAAGAAGCCAAGAGGAGAGCACGAGGCAGGGGGCGCGCCTACCCCCCCCCCAGGCGCACCCTCCACCCTCGTGGGGCCCACATTGCACCACCGACGTACTTCTTCCTCCTATATATACCTACGTACCCCCAAACCAATGTAAGCATCCACGAAAACCTAATTCCACCGCCGCAACTTTACGTACCCGTGAGATCCCATCTTGGGGCCTTTTTCGGCGTCCCCACCGGGAGGGGCATTGATCATGGAGGGCTTCTACATCAACACCATAGCCTCTCCGATGATGTGTGAGTAGTTTACCTCAGACCTTCGGGTCCATAATTATTAGCTAGATGGCTTCTTCTCTCTCTTTGGATCTCAATACAAAGTCCTCCATGATTCTCGTGGAGATCTATTTGATGTAATCTTCTTTTGCGGTGTGTTTGTCGGGACCGATGAATTGTGGGTTTATGATCAAGTTTATCTATGAACAATATTTCAATCTTCTCTGAATTATTTTATGCATGATTGGTTATCTTTGCAAGTCTCTTCGAATTATCAATTTGGTTTGGCCTACCAGATTGATCTTTCTTGCAATGGGAGAAGTTCTTAGCTTTGGGTTCAATCTTGCGGTGCTCGATCCCAGTGAAAGAAAGGGAAAAGACACGTATCGTATTGTTGCCATCGAGGATAACAAGGTGGGGTTTATATCATATTGCATGAGTTTATCCCTCTACATCATGTCATCTTGCTTAAAGCGTAACTCCGTTCTTATGAACTTAATACTCTAGATGCATGCTAGATAGCGGTTGATGTGTGGAGTAATAGTAGTAGATGCAGGCAGGAGTCGGTCTACTTATCACGGACGTGATGCCTATATACATGATCATACCTAGATATTCTCATAACTATGCTCAATTACATCAATTGCTCGACAGTAATTTGTTCACGCACCGTAATACTTATGCTCTTGAGAGAAGCCACTAGTGAAACCTATGGCCCCCGGGTCTATTCTCCATCATATTAATCTTCCAACACTTAGTTATTTCCATTACCTTTGATTTTACTTTGCATCTTTATTTCTCTTTATCATAAAAATACCAAAAATATTATCTTATCATATCTATCAGATCTCACTCTCGTAAGTGACCGTGAAGGGATTGACAACCCCTTTTTTGTGTTGGTTGCGAGGTTCTTATTTGTTTGTGTAGGTGCGAGGGACTTGAGCATGGTCTCCTACTGGATTGATACCTTGGTTCTCAAAACTGAGGGAAATACGTATGCTACTTTGTTGCATCACCCTTTCCTCTTCAATGGAAAAACCAACGCAGTGCTCAATAGGTAGCAAGAAGGATTTCTGGCGCCGTTGCCGAGGAAGCAACGCACAAGTCAAGACATACCAAGTATCCATCACAATCTCTTATCCCTCGCATTACATTATTTTCTATTTTCCTCTAGTTTTCCTCTCCCCCGCTTCACCTTTGTCGTTTTATTCGCCCTTCTTTCGTTCGATCTTGCGTTACCATGTGCCTTCTTTTTGCTTGCATCTTTGCTTGCTAAGAGTTTATGGATCCCCATCGACTTGCTAATATTTTAAGAGATCCAATTATGATGAACCTATTGCTAGTGAGTTGAGTGCACTAGATTATCTTTATGAGGTTTTGCTTGAAATTCATGAATCTGAAAATTGTGATGAAGAAATTTATGAAAAGATTCATGATAGCTCCTTGAATAAAAAGCATGATTGCAATTATTTTACTATAAATTCTCTTGATTTCAATTGTGCTAATAATATGCAAAACCATAAGCTTGGGGATGCTAGTTTAGCTATGTCTATCACTTGTTGCAATGATCATCATTGGGGTGATTCTTCTTTTGATCTTGAAAATTTATTTAAGCCCCATGATGAATATGAGATTGATAATAATTTTTGCAATAATATTGAAAGTGGGTTTGAAAGAGTGTCAACTTTAGATCCCACATATTTGGAGAATGTTCGATCTTATGGTATTTTTGATAAAAGTGGGTCTGGAGAGGTCATGACTTTAGTTAATGTTAATCCCACTATTTTGGAAGAGTGTCAACTTTGCATGCATGTGGATCGTGTTGAAAATATTTATTGTGATAGCTATTTTGTTGAGTTTTCTTATGATCCCACATGTTGTTATTATGACAGAGGAAAATATGGTTGTAGAAATTTTCATGATAATAAATTACCTCTCTCTATGTTGAGATTGCTATTGTTTCTTTCCACTTCCTTGCATATGCTAGTTTTTTGTTGCTATGATAATTTGTTTGCCTATAAGATGCCTATGCATAGGAAGTATGTTGGACTTAGATGTGTTTGTCACGTGTTTCATGATGCTCTCTTTGCGCTTCAATTCTTATCTTTCATGTGAGCATCATCGAAATCTCGATGCCTAGCTAAGGGCGTTAAACGATAGCGCTTGTTGGGAGGAAACCCAATTTTATTTTATTTTTTTGCTTTTTGTTTCTGTTTAGGAATAAATTAGTGATCTAGCCTCTGGTTAGATTTTTTTATGTTTTAATTAGTGTTTGTGCCAAGTTAAACCTATAGGATCTTCTTGGACGATAGTTATTTGATCTTGCTGAAACTTCCAGAAACTTTCTGTTCACGAAAACAATTGTTAAAAATTACCAGAACATGATAAAATATTTATTCCAATTGCATCAGATCAATAAACAAATTTTCTAGGTCGTCCTATTTTGGTAGAAGTTTTTGAGTTCCAGAAGTTTGCGTTAGTTACAGATTACTACAGGCTGTTCTGTTTTTGACAGATTCTGTTTTTCGTGTGTTGTTTGCTTATTTTGATGAATCTATGGCTAGTAAAATAGTTTATAAACCCTAGAGAAGTTGGAATACAGTAGGTTTAACACCAATATAAATAAAGAATGAGTTCATTACAGTACCTTGAAGTGGTGTTTTGTTTTCTTTCGCTAACGGAGCTCACGAGATTTTCTGTTAAGTTTTGTGTTGTGAAGTTTTCAAGTTTTGGGTAAAGATTTGATGGAGTATGGAACAAGGAGTGGCAAGATCCTAAGCTTGGGGATGCCCATGGCACCCCAAGATAATCTAAGGACACCTAAAAGCCAAAGCTTGGGGATGCCCCGGAAGGCATCCCCTCTTTTCGGCCCTCATCCATCGGTAAATTTACTTGGAGCTATATTTTCATTCACCACATGATATGTGTTTTGCGTGGAGCATCTTGTATTATTTGAGTCTTTATTTTTTTAGTTTGCCACAATCATCCTTACTGTACACACCTTTTGAGAGAGACATACTTGATTCGGAAATTGTTAGAATACTCTATGTGCTTCACATATATCTTTTAGAGCACGGCGGTGGTTATGTTTTATAGAAACTATTGTTCTCTCATGCTTCACTTATATTATTGGGACAATTGCATTTTTACCCCTAGTTGGTTCCTACCCACGGGTTTTGCGCTTACTTTTCGAGCTTGCTCAGTTTTGCCCTTACTTTTTCCGTCGTGGTCCCTCGAATGCCCTTTGACCATTTGACCAATACTTTGAAAACTCATAACTAATTCATATGAACTCAGAAAAATGCAAATAAGATATAAAAATGTTCAGATAAACATTACCTTTATGTGCATATCATTTGCATTCAGGACAAAAGCACCCTTTAAACTACTTGAGGTAATTAATGGTATTAACATTATTAAAATTAAAAAGGTATAAAAATATATTTTTTCGTGAATAAAAATTACATGTAAATGTAAGTGATGTTTTCTGAACATCCAGATATCTTATTTGCATTTTTCTGAATTTGTATCATCTTGTTATGAATGTTCTAATGACTTTGACCATTATTTGGAAACTTCATAACAAGTTGATACGAACTGATAAAATGCAAATAAGATATTAGGATGTTCACAAAACATCACCTACATTTGCATGTAATTTTTATTCATGAAAAAGATATTGTTTATACCTTTTTATTTTTAATAATGTTAATAACATTAATTACCTCAGGTAGTTTAAACGATGCTTTTGTCCTGAATGCAAATGATATGCACATAAAGGTAATGTTTATCTGAACATTTTGATATCTTATTTGCAATTTTTCTGAGTTCATATGAATCAGTTATGGATTTTCAAAGTTTTGGTCAAACGGTCAAAGGGCATTCGAGGGACCTCAATGGAAAACTTAAGGGAAAAACTGAGCAAGCTCGAAAAGTTAGGGCAAAACCCCTGGGTAGGAACCAACTAGGTGTAAAAATGCAATTGTCCCTATATTATTTTGAGAGTCCTACAAAACAGCATGGTAATTCGCTTTAATTATGATAGGCATTCAAGATTAGTAAAAAAAAAATCTTATGAGTGTGTTGAATACTATGAGAAGTTTGATGCTTGATAATTGTTTTGAGATATGAAGATGGTAATATTAGAGTCATGCTAGTTGAGTAGTTTTGAATTTGAGAAATACTTGTGTTAAAGTTTGTGATTCCCGTAGCATGCACGTATGGTGAACCGTTATGTGATGAAGTCGGAGCATGATTTATTTATTGAATGTCTTCCTTATGAGTGGCGGTCGGGGACGAGCGATGGTCTTTTCCTACCAATCTATCCCCCTAGGAGCATGCATGTAATATTTTTCTTTGATAACTTGTAGATTTTTGCAACAAGTATATGAGTTCTTTATGACTAATGTTGAGTCCATGGATTATACGCACTCTCATCCTTCCACCATTGCTAGCCTCTCTAACACCTTTGCACCTTCGCCGTATCATAGACCCACCATATACCTTCCTCAAAACAGCCACCATACCTACCTATCATGGCATTTCTATAGCCATTCCGAGATATATTGCCATGCAACTTACCACTGTTCCGTTTGCTATGACATGCTTCATCATTGTCATATTGCTTTGCATGATCATGTAGTTGACATCATATTTGTGGCAAAGCCACCGTTCATAATTCTTTCATACATGTCACTCTTGATTCATTGCATATCCCGGTATTCCGCCGGAGGCATTCACATAGAGTCATATTGTCGTTCTAAGTATTGAGTTGTAATTCTTGAGTTGTAAGAAAATAAAAATGTGATGATAATCATTATTAGAGCATTGTCCCAAGTGAGGAAAGGATGATGGAGACTATGATTCCCACATAAGTTGGGATGAGACTCCGGACTAAATAAAAAAAATAGAAAGGCCATTAAAAAAAGAGAAAGGCCATATAAAAAATGAGAGAAAAAAGAGAGAAGGGACAATGCTACTATCCTTTTTACCACACTTGTGCTTCAAAGTAGCACCATGATCTTCATGATAGAGAGTCTCTTATGTTGTCACTTTCATATACTAGTGGGAAATTTTCATTATAGAACTTGGCTTGTATATTCCAATGATGGGCTTCCTCAAAATGCCCTAGGTCTTCGTGGAGCAAGTGAGTTGGATGCACACCCACTTAGTTTCTTTTGTTGAGATTTCATATACTTATAGCTCTAGTGCATCCGTTGCATGGCAATCCCTACTCACTCACATTGATATCTATTGATGGGCATCTCCATAGCCCGTTGATACGCCTAGTGGATGTGAGACTATCTTCTCCCTTTTTTGTCTTCTCCACAACCACCATTCTATTCCACATATAGTGATATGTCCATGGCTCATGCTAATGTATTGCGTGAAGATTGAAAAAGTTTGAGAACACCAAAAGTATGAAACAATTGCTTGGCTTGTCATCGGGTTGTGCATGATTTAAATATTTTTGTGTGATGAAGACAAAGCATAGCCATACTATATGATTTTGTAGGGATAACTTTCTTTGGCCATGTTATTTTGAGAAGACATAATTGCTTAGTTAGTATGCTTGAAGTATTATTATTTTTATGTCAATATTAAACTTTTGTCTTGAATCTTTCGGATCTGAACATTCATACCACAATTAAGAGAATTACATTGAAAGTTATGCCGAGTAGCATTCCACATAAAAAATTCTGTTTTTATCATTTACCTACTCGAGGACGAGCAGGAATTAAGCTTAGATGCTTGATACGTCTCCAACGATCTATAATTTTTTATTGTTCCATGTTATATTATATTCTGTTTTGGATGTTTAATGGGCTTATTTATACACTTTTATATTATTTTTGGGACTAACCTATTAACCGGAGGCCCAGCCCCAAATGTTTGTTTTTTTGCCTATTTCAGTGTTTCGCAGAAAAAGAATATCAGACGGAGTCCAAACGGAATGAAACCTTCGGGAACGGAATTTTCGGAACAAACGTGATCCAGAGGACTTGGAGTCCACGTCAAGAAGCCAACGAGGAGAGCACGAGGCGGCGCGCCACCCCTAGGCGCCGCCTCCACCCTCGTGGGGCCCACATTGCTCCACCGACGCATTTCTTTCTCCTATATATACCGCTGCACCTCCAAACCAATGTAAGCATCCATGAAAACCTAATTCCACCACCGCAACCTTACATGCAGTGAGATCCCATCTTGGGGCCTTTTTCCGGCTGCCCCACGGAGAGGGCATTGATCATGGAGGGCTTCTACATCAACACCATAGCCTCTCCGATGATGTCTGAGTAGTTTACCTCAGACCTTCGGGTCCATAGTTATTAGCTAGATGGCTTCTTCTCTCTCTTTGGATCTCAATACAAAGTCCTCCACGATTCTCATGGAGATCTACTCGATGTAATCTTCTTTTGCGGTGTGTTTGTCAGGACCGATGAATTGTGGGTTTATGATCAAGTTTATCTATGAACAATATTTGAATCTTCTCCGAATTCTTTTATGTATGATTGGTTATCTTTGCAAGTCTCTTCAAGTTATCAGTTTGGTTTGGCCTACCAGATTGATCTTTCTTGCAATGGGAGAAGTGCTTAGCTTTGGGTTCAATCTTGCGGTGCTCGATCCCAGTGACAGAAAGGGAAAAGACACGTATTGTATTGTTGGCATCGAGGATAACAAGGTGGGGTTTATATCATATTGCATGAGTTTATTCCTCTACATCATGTCATCTTGCTTAAAGCGTAACTCCGTTCTTATGAACTTAATACTCTAGATGCATGCTGGATAGCGATTGATGTGTGGAGTAATAGTAGTAGATGCAGGCAGGAGTCGGTCTACTTGTCACGGACGTGATGCCTATATACATGATCATACCTAGATATTCTCATAACTATGCTCAATTCCATCAATTGCTCGACAGTAATTTGTTCACGCACCGTAATACTTATGCTCTTGAGAGAAGCCACTAGTGAAACCTATGGCCCCCGGGTCTATTCTCCATCATATTAATCTTCCAACACTTAGTTATTTCCATTACCTTTTATTTTACTTTGCATCTTTATTTCTCTTTATCATAAAAATACCAAAAATATTATCTTATCATATCTATCAGATCTCACTCTCGTAAGTGACCATGAAGGGATTGACAACCCTTTTTTTGCGTTGGTTGCGAGGTTCTTATTTGTTTGTGTAGGTGTGAGAGGGACTTGAGCGTGGTCTCCTACTGGATTGATACCTTGGTTCTCAAAACTGAGGGAAATACTTACGCTACCTTACTGCATCACCCTTTCCTCTTCAAGGGAAAAACCAACGCAATGCTCAAGAGGTAGCAGATGTATGTGTTCTTGTCTTCCCACTATCGAACACAGTCAAGATATCACCATCATGTCCTATGGATGTGCCGTCGCGCCTCCCACGGGGTGCCAGAAGGTTGCCACGTGGTTGCTCGCCATTGAGGCAGATGCGGTGTGCTCTGCTCCTCGTTGAGGCGGCCATGGCGCTCTTTGCTCGCATCTGTCCGTGCATTTTGCTCGCCATTGAGGAGGCCGCGGCGCGCTTCACTCTGGCGTCCGTGAGTGCGCTCTGCTCGCCGTTTAGGCAAATTTACAATGGCAGCGGTTAAAATTGTCTTACATATTCAGGATAATATAAAATGCCACATGCGGCAAGGCCCAGAACACTCATGACTTACATATGCATACATTTATAATAAAATATAGGCTAAAAGGCTGAGCTGGCGGCCTTCCGAGGACAGTCTTCTCAGACTCCATGATCAGCATAGCACCCTTGCGGCCATTCACTCCAAGTGTCCCGACCCACCTCCGCCTACGGAGCTGCTGGCGCTGGGAGGCTCTTGGGGCTGCTGGGCCTCTTCCAGAAGAGCTTGACGGCGAGCAATCGCGCGCATGATATCTCCGCGGAACCACTCCATTTCCATATCTCTGGCCTGGTAGAAAATTCCGTCCATCACCTGCATCCTCAAGATATCACGTTGGCGATGTTCTACTTTGTCGGGGACGTCAACTCTGCCAAGGATGCACTCAAGCCTGGCCACCACATCATCGGGATCGAGGTTGACATGGCCGCCGCAGGGAATGATGAAGCCACATGCTGCCTGTGTCTTGACTGAATCGCAGAGGTCCTCTGCCAATTCCTTGTGGGGCATCAGGCTCTTGATGAGCACTGGTGACGGTGGCTCTTCGGGTGGGTCGTTGATCATGCCACCAAGCAGCTCTGGATCTTTTTCATGGTGGATGGTAAACTGCTCATCACACCTCCTCTGCAATATGTCGATTGTGCGCCCAAGGACTGTCACGCCGATATCGCTGCCGATGGGCCATGGTGCCTGCACTGGCCGATGAAGCTCTTGCTCCCCGACCTGCTCCAGCTCGTTCCCCTCGCCGACAATGTAACGCAAGTAGGGGTCAATGTCGAAGCTTTGGTCGTTGCCTAGCATGCTTGGAATAACTAATGGTAGATGGGTGAGGACTAGATCTACGTAGAGTGTCGCGACGGTGTGTTGCCACCTGGGTTATATGCAGCAAGCCATTAGCTGGTGGCGGGAAACCAATGAGGGAAGAGGCGTGGATTTTATAATTCACCCATGTGGAGTGTGGGAAGACTAAGTGGAGCGCGCACACAACCCGAATACCGTATGCGGTGCCATGTGTTATTTATCACATGTGTTAACATAAGTAAATGTATGTGTAACTTACTAATCATCACACACGAGTACTCGCAGACGCATCGTGTGTGATACTCCTAGCCACCACAAGAAACTAGTTTGCATTTTTCAAAGTTTCTTGTATGAACAGAATCACACACGAAGTAACTATAGTAACCGTCTGTGTTATAATTTCTCATCGCAAACAGTTCATCCGAGTGGGTTGTTTGCTACATATCACACACATCTTGTTTACAAGAATTGTTTGTGTTCTTTTGGCTCATCGCAAACAGTTCATCTATGTGAATTGTATGCCGCATATCACACACTTCTTGTTACGCCGAATCGTTTGGGTTCACCTCGATCATCGCAAACAGTTCATCGGAGCAAAATGTATGTCGTATATTGCACACACATTGACATGGTTGCCTGTTTCTGTTCTTCCGACTCACCGCAAACAGTTCTTCTGGATCAACCGTATGGCCCGCATCGCACACGTAACTAAAATCTGAACCGTGTTTGATGCCTCCGCCATCGCAAACGTTTTGCATCTTTTCTGATGTTTTTTTACATCCCCAATTTGCGATTAATGCATCGCACACAGTTTCGTCAAAGGGTCTCTGATCATAGTGTCGCGTTAGCAGCATCCTGCAGTATTATTCGGTCAGCCTTGACTTTGAAGGGAGGAATTTCATGAAACTCTTCATAATCCTCAGTCATGTCTGTCTTGCCCTCCACTCCCATGATGTCTCTTTTTCCTGAAAGAACTATGTGGCGCTTTGGCTCATCGTATGATGTATCCGCTTCCTTATCTTTTCTTTTTCTCGGTTTTGTAGACATGTCCTTCACATAGAAAACCTGCGCCACATCATTGGCTAGGACGAATGGTTCGTCTGTGTACCCAAGATTGTTCAGATCCACTGTTGTCATTCCGTACTGTGGGTCTACCTGTACCCCGCCTCCTGATAGATTGACCCATTTGCACTAAAACAAAGAGACCTTAAAATCATGTCCATAGTCAAGTTCCCATATGTCCACTATGTAACCATAATATGTGCCTTTTGCCCTCTTGGTTGCTGCATCAAAGCGGACACCACTGCTTTGGTTGGTGCTCTTTTGGTCTTGGGCGATCGTGTAAAATGTATTCCCATTTATCGCGTACCCTTTGTAAGTCAATACAGTTGAAGATGGTCCCCTGGCCAACGAGTACAACTCATCAGAAACAGTGTTGTCACCCATGAGACGTGTTTGCAACCAACTGTCGAAAGTCCTGATGTGTTCACATGTACGTAATCCAGTCGTCACTCTGCTCCGGGTGTTTGGAGCGTACAATATTCTTGTGTTCATTGACATACGAGGTCACCAAGGTAGAATTCTGTAGAACTGTGTAGTGTGCTTGAGACAAAGAATGCCCGTCCCTACATATTATTGAGTCCGCTCCTAGCGTGCCCTTTCCAGTCAGTCTCCCCTCATACCTCGATTGAGGTAGACCAATCTTCTTAAGGTCAGGAATGAAGTCAACACAAAACTCAATGACCTCCTCTGTTTGATGGCCCGTGGAGATGCTTCCTTCTGGCCTAGCACAGTTACAAACATATTTATTTAAGACTCCCATGAACCTCTCAAAGGGGAACATATTGTGTAGAAATACACACGGCCCAGAATGGCAATCTCGTCGACTAGATGAACGAGGACGTGCATCTTGATAGTGAAGAAGGATGGTGGGAACACCAGCTTGAAACTGACAATACATTGCGCAAAATAACTCCTTAACCTTGGTAGGATTTCTGGATCGATCACCTTCTGGGAGAATGCATTGAGGAACGTACATTGCTTCACAATGGCTAATCGAACGTTTTTCGTTAGAAGCCCCCTCAATGCAACCAGAAGCAGTTGTGTCATAATCACGTGGCAGTCATGAGACTTTAGGTTCCGGAACATTTCTCTGCCATATTTATTATTCCCTTTGTATTCAACGAGGAGCCAGACGGGACCTTCATACTGAGCAGGCATTCAAAGAAGATTTCCTTCTCTTCTTTGGTAAGAGCGTAGCTGGCAAGACCTTCATACTTCTTTGGAGGCATGCCGTCTTTTTCGTGCACACGTTGATGGTCCTCCCGTGCCTCCGGTGTATCTTTTGTCTTCCCATACACGCCCAAGAAGCCTAGCAGGTTCACGCAAAGATTCTTCGTCACGTGCATCGCGTCGATTCCAGAGCGGACCTCTAGGTCTTTCTAATAGGGTAGGTACAAAAGTGTAGATTTCTTCTTCCACATGGGTGTGCGTCCCTCGGCGTCATTCGGAAGAGATAGTCCACCGGGACCCTTTCCAAAGATTACTTGTAAATCATTCACCATAGCAAGTATGTGATGACTAGTATGGACGGTCGGCTTCTTCCGGTGATCTGCCTCGCCTTTGAAATGCTTGCCTTTCTTTCCACATTGATGGTTGGTCGGAAGAAATCCACGATGCCCCAGGTACACATTCTTCCTACATTTGTCCAAATATATACTTTCGGTGTCATATAAACAGTGTGTGCATGTGTATCCCTTGTTTGTCTGTCCTGAAAGGTTACTGAGAGCAGGCCAATCATTGATGGTTACAAACAGCAATGGATGTAGGTCAAATTCCTGCTGGTCCTGCTCATCCCACACACGTACACCTTTTCCATTCCACAGCTGTAAAAGTTCTTCAACTAATGGCCTTAGGTACACATCAATGTTGTTGCCGGGTTGCTTAGGGCCTTGGATGAGCATTGGCATCATAGTGAACTTCCGCTTCATGCACAGCCAGGGAGGAAGGTTATAGATACATAGAGTCACGGGCCAGGTGCTATGATTGCTGCTCTGCTCCCCAAAAGAATTAATGCCATCCATGCTTAAACCAAACTATACATTCCTTGCGTCACCTGCAAAGTCACCCCACTTTCTCTCGATTTTTCTCCACTGCGACCCATCAGCGGGTGCTCTCAACTTCCCGTCTTTCTTACGGTCCTCTTTGTGCCATCGCATCAACTTGGCATGCTCTTTGTTTCTGAACAGACGTTTCAACCGTGGTATTATAGGAGCATACCACATCACCTTGGCAGGAACCCTCTTCCTGGGGCGCCCGCCGTCAACATCATTAGGGTCATCTCGTCTGATCTTATACCGCAATGCACCGCATATCGGGCATGCGTTCAAATCCTCGTATGCACCGCGGTAGAGTATGCAGTCATTAGGGCATGCATGTATCTTCTGCACCTCCAATCCTAGAGGGCATAGAACCTTCTTTCACTACAAGAAAAATACACTTCCGTGATGATATGTGTTTGTCACTGTAGGTCGCGTTTTTTGTCATGCATGTACATCCATGACAAATTTATGACAGAATCAAGATAGTCATACCTGTGCTGTCGTAGAAGTGTTCCATGACATTACCAAAATTATCATCATGGAAGTGTCCACTTCCAAGACGATAAATCGGCGTCACGTAAATGCTTTTGGCAAGGGTGACCGACACGTGGCATCCACCGTAACGGAACGCCGTTAAGCTATCGGGTCGGATTTTTGATCCGATAACCCGTTAATGCCCCAACCAATGGGAAATTTCCACATGTAAAATCATCATTGGTGGAGGAAACACGTGTCGGCTCATCGTTGGGGACAGATGTCATCCACTCATTGACGATGTATACGCCTATGATACGTCGACACGTGGCACGGCCCATCAAGTTTAAATGGGCCAGCCCAACTAAAGGCCCACAAGATTTTGCGGACCATAATGGGCCGGCCCAGTTAAAGGCCCACGAGATTTTGTGGACTATAATGGGCTGGCCCAGCTAAAGGCCCACAAGATTTCGCGGGCCATATTAGGCCGGCCCAATAAAGGCCCACAAGATTTTTGTGTGCCATAATGGGCCGGCCCAGGTAAAGGCCCACAAAATTCTTGGGATCATAATGGGCAGGCCCAGCTAAAGGCCCACGAGATTTCGCCGACATTAATGGGCCGGCCCAGTCAGAGGCCCACAAGATTTTGAGGACCCTAGTAGGCCGCCCATTAACTGGCTGCCATGTTTTGTGCCAAATGTCGGTCCATATTTGATCCGGTCCATTAATGGCCTGCCACGTTCCGGGCCTAATAATGGCCCATATAAGATCCGGCCCGTTAAAAGCCTCCCACTTTCTGGGCCAAATCACGGCCCAGATCAGGTCCGGCCCTTTAAGAGGCTTTGGGCTCAATTATGGCCCATATCAAATTCGGCCCGTTGATCGGACGCTATGCTTTTGGGCCCACTTGCTAAAGGCCCATTTAGTAATTCGGCCTGATATTAGTTTCAGCCTATTAAGGGCCCATTTAACATTTCGGCCCTATATTAATTTCGGCCTGTTAAAAGCCCGTCATATAGTTGGGCCTAACTACGGCCCGGTTTGCATCCAGCCTGCTCGCAGCCGATATCTGATTGGGCCAAACAAGGACCGAGACAACTTTGGCCTGTTAAAAGCCCGTGAATTGATTCGCACAATCATGGGCCGGGGTCCATTTCGGTCATCTTGCCGGCGTGAGCTATTCGCACGCTTCAGTCCAAATTTACTTCTCAGCCTCCTAAAGCCCATTGAGTTTTCTTGCGAAAAGAGGGTCGGGGTTACTCGGCCTATTAAAGGCCCGAATCTTCTAGTGGGCCAGTTTGACGGGGCCAATGATGCGGATCATACATTGTGATTGTATGACGGCCCGATTATGTACCGTAATTTTACGGTTTGGCGATTCTTTGCGAAGACAGGATATATATACAGTAAAATAACTGCAGCATCGTGAATAAGAAAAAACCTAGACTATATAATAAATAAATTACGGCATATTACATCCACTGGGAATCAAAGTTCGCCACAATGATAATCATAAGCAGACAGCAGATTACATACACTGGGCATCAAAGATCGCCACCAGTGCAAATAAACACGCCGACAAAATAACATACAAAACCGACAACACTTCAATAGAGTTCAAGAAAGGTTAGCCTCATGGTGCAGCGTAAGCAATGAGCAAGATGATGAGATCAAGGCTTGTTCAACACTTATATCTTCCTCACTCTGAAAGATAAACAAGCGCATGATGACAGGTTTTGCACATAAAAGTATCGGTCTTGACAATTCATCACATCTCTTACTATTTAATAAAGTGACACAGTTTAAAATTGCATTAACACAATATGTATTGTTCAGGTCAAGACATGGCAGGAAATGACATCGTGAAGGAGTTGGCAGCTTCACGACACCACCGGATTACGTATCAAGAACTCATAAGCATCAATGGTTAGTGTCTTTGTCAATTTATCCCATTTCAGATTGGCAAATAAAGAGACGGTTTAAATAATACTCCCTCCGTCGAATTACTTGTCATCAAAATGGATGTGTCTAGAACTAAAATACATCTAGATACATCCATTTCAATGACAAGTATTTTCGACGAGGGAGTAGTAGAATTTTTTTATGGGTGATATGACATTGTTCATAGTTAAGACATTGCAGAATATGACATTGTCTTTGTAGTGGGTAGGTTCACCACACCACCGGATTACTTGATGAAGAATGAAGCATACATGCAAAGGCAAAAGAAGATCACTTGCTCAGATAGTTTAATTTACATGGTATGAAGAAGGAACTTGGTTGTACAACTGAAAACTTAAATTGAGAAGGACAAACTTTTGTTTATGAACTACATAATAAACTTTAAACATGCAATTTGATGCAAATACCAAAAATAAACAGCTGTTGTAGTCATGCCTAACCAAATATACACAACAAAGTTTGAAGGCTTGAGAAGGACAAACTTACATTACCGGTGAAGACATGCTCTATAAAGCCCTTGTCCATGCTGATGGGTGGGCAATTCAAGAAGTTTAGCACAGAATCTTCTTCATAAGCATTGCCTTTATTCTACAATTTGTTATGACTAAATATAGATGTGATAATATACGAAAAAATGGAGAATATTTAAGATAAGATGAAGAAGAGTGATGCTACATAACCAAGTAGCTATAAATGTATGTGCAGCGATACAGGCAAAAGGCACAGCCAAGAGCAATGCACAGCTAAACTTCTTCAGTACCAACCCTATGGTAAGAGTAAATATAGATCTGATGTGTAGAAAATGGAGGGCAAAGGAAAATAAGCTACAGAGTGATGGTACATGAACAACTACCTGTCAATATAAGTACACTGATAAAGGACATCATGTACTTACAAGAACAATGCAGAGCTAAAAAAATTCATTGGCATTGGATATATTCTACACTAATGTAACCATTCATACAGATCAGATAATTTGGAGCAAACAATTGATAAGCAAGCTATCATGCATACTGCTGCCACATAATGAACCAGGTATGTATGCAAGTACAGTGATACAGGACAACAGGTACTAACAAGAGCGAAGCAGCGGGCAGCATATTTGCGATATCCTGTCATTCTTTTCAAACCAGAATTCTTCTTCGAGCAGATTTCCTGCAAAAAAGATCCGTAAGGCACATGCGGAGAAGTAGAAGTTCAAATTGTCATGTGATTTCATAGACAACACCTCATCCTGGGAATGAGACCAGTGCATAACAAGGTTTTTCCATTCAATGTCTTCTAAATTTAGCACAGGAGACTTCACCGGAGATTCGCTTATAGACTTGCCATCAAAGTGTGATTTCCTCAGGTAACACCGACATCGCTGCAATGCTTCCTTCAAAAGCACAAGCAAGCTTTTGCTCATCATGACTATCCAGATTGACCCTCACCTAGTTACAACAATGTAATGTAAATCATTGATGTGTTCGATCAGCGAAATAAGGAAAATAATAACCATGAATAATAGCACTTACACGTAAGTTGGACAGAAGATGTGAAAATGGTGTTTGTCTTCACTATAATCTTCCCATGATGGGAATATATGCACGTAGTCCCTAACAACATTGAAAGCATTGTCTTTTAAAAATGGGAACAAATGGAATGGGGTTCCAATCTGCAGGAATTGGCCGTCTCTGCAGTTGGGATAGGTCTTCGGCCGGTGGACTTGCTGTACTTTTTGCTGGAGTGGGATTTTTCTGTGGTACGGCTGGTGCTATGGCAAATGAAATTGGTATACCTTTTGCTGGAGTGCAGGTCCTGTGTGGTGGGGCTAGTGGTGTGGCCAGTGAAGTATGGGTACAGTCTGCTGGAGTCGGTCCTATGTTTTGTGTCACTGGTTGTACAGCCAATATAAGTGGGGCGTTGTCTGATTTCTCCGGCACCACCACGTTTTCAAGGACTTTGCTGGTGCTCCTTCAGGTTCGGCAATCACCCTCTTCCTTTTTGATGTCTGATGCACAAGAACAGCATTTGAGTGGAAAAACATGGTATGACGACAGATGGAATATGTATTGATAATGGATGGGCATGGCATCTCGAGTTATATGATGAGTAAACTAAGCAGATGGTGGTGCAACAAAGTAGAAGAAATGCAAGACAACATATGCAAGATACGCACAATCAATAAAACCTTGCCAAATTAGAACAGGCACCTTGATGGGTGAACAGGACAGGCCATCTGCCTTTGACTCCTCGAGGTTAGAATAGTCATTAGGATGATATTCTAAACAAGAATCAACAGGTGGGGAGCGTATGAGTTTCATTGCTTCGTAATGGCACTCAATGCCTTGGTGCCAATTTTGTAAGTCATTGCAGTGTTCCACAATATTCTTCGATGCGCGGATTCTCGATATTCACCGTAATTGCGTATAATATCACGAGAACCATGAAAACATAAATAGTTTTGAGATTATCTTTGTAATGCAAATGATATTCTAATATAGGGGCGCCTCAGTAAACACTTATGTGCTATCCTTTGGATTGTGATGAGAGAGCTCATGTGTGCAGTAATATCGTGCGTGCATTTATATAATCTGGCACAAGTACACAAAAAATAGGCTCCAGAAGTAAGGATAGCTAGCAGATGATAGGTTCATAATATACTGTATACAGATTTTTATTGCCAAACCATGATAACAAGAGCACACAGCAACTAGGCAGATCATAGTGTAGATAACAGGGGTACACCATAACCACAATGTATAAATTGGGAAAGTGGAACTGGCTTGAAAATACGGTGTGGTATTGCCACTAGTAATTGAGAGCCTATCGATCACGTACAGGCCAGCACTATCGAACATGGTAAAGAAGAGCAAGCAGATTTTGGATAATAAAATGTTGGTTGTGCAGTGCCCACACAAGATGAACCAGAGCGCGTTAAGAATGCAACTCCCAGCTGTCTCTCGACCATTTCCGGCGGTTGGATGAAGATCCTACGTCTCCTAACCCTTCTTCTTCCTCGTCTCTTAATTGTTCCCATACAGAACACCACCTTGCAGGGCCTCCGGCGGACCACCGCCCCCACCATGTTCCTCCGCCACCCCCACCCCCCACCCGCGTCGAGTTTTCTTCATTCGGCGAGGCCCCACAACCACCCGAGCCCCTTGGATCGCACCGGCGAACTCCGGCGAGCTCTGAAAAATTGACTGACCCAATTTTGAAATTTAGTCTACTATGATTTAACTAGTGTGGAATATAAAAGGGGAAAACCATAAGCATTGGGAGTATAGTGTTGAGCGTGCCATGGCGGATCTGAAGGTGCAAACCGGACAAAGGCAACTTCGCAACCAAGACAAAAAATTAGAGTAAAGCAGTGGTGATCTATTTTCTTCTTTGCGATAAATAAGTTGAGCAGACAAAAAGAGTACCGCCTCAGTGCGGCGCGCTGTACACATCTGCTGAGAATTTGACGGTGCTGCGGTGGCGATGGCTGTCGGCGCGTAAGCGGGTCTAGGAGGGTAGACGGTGGCGGCAGGGCGCGGTGGACGAGACGGTCGTAGGAGCGGCGCCGGCAAGGTGGACGACGGCGGGGATGAAGCGAGAGGACGGGATGCAAGGATCCCGGTCCGAAGGCGTGGATGAGAGAGGTCGATCTCTTGTAATGGACGGTGGCGTCGGGGTATCAGCTCCGGCATGGTGGAGGAGGACGGCAGTGGATGGGGTGGCGGACGGCCTCGGACTGAGGAGGGTGGGGTGGAGAGGGTGTTTTGGCGCCCATGGAGTACGAATGGGGAAAAGGGAGGTAGAGAGGAAGGGGGGAACCATGTATTCAGGGTGCGCTAGTCTCAAATGCGAGGAAATTTACAAACTTAGCCCCCGTTTCAAATTTCTACTACATCACAGCAACATTAGTCGGTTGGGGATAGGACGGTAATCTCGCATACACCGAATATTTGTCGACGAGAGTTTGTTTTTGGCGCCCACCGTGTATGAATATGAATCGGGAAGGGAGTCGATTTTGGCCGAGGGCACACTATGTTTTGGCGCCCACCGTGTATGAATCCGGGTGAGAGGCGGTTACGTCACGTTTGGGTGAAATTACAAACCTACCCCTACCGAAACCTATAGAAATCCAGCGAGATAGGCTTTGCGTGGCAGGGATAGGCGATGGTGATTTCCATCTCGCAGATTTTGGTTTCGGTGATTCTGCGACTTTCCCCGCTTCGTTCAAATTTTACGAGGTACGCCATCGTGACAACTCAATTCAATCCCGTTTGTATTCTACTATTTTTTTGGCGGGATCCATTTTCAATTGGAATTAAATTCTATATACATCATTTTTTATATATACTTTCAAAAGCACAACACCATTTATACATAAATATGGTTTACAAATGGCATGATCTCAGATTCATAAGGTAGTATCCATCAATTTGGATTTTCAAATATTTGAAACCACTTTATGTTGAAATCCCATGTATGCATTCCTCGCTAACTGTCTCCAATTAATGTGTGTTTCATGCGGGTTTTTTTTAACTTCTCAAACATGTATAATGTGTTTCACACACACAACATATAGTTTAATCCCATTTAGACATTAATTGCATATAAACCATGCATTGTTTGTAATTGAAGAATCTATGGATCACCAATATTGATAAACTATATAACATTACACGTGTGCCCAAATTCAAATGAATATGCATGTTTGATACACCAATTTGCGTTATGATATTATCGATGTCGTGATCTCCAGTTAAATATTTGAATCCCCTTTAATCCAGATATTCGTCTCATATAGCTATCACTCATGCTTATATAGGACTATCTCTCTAGACCTATACGCGTTCATCGTCTCTCAGGCATCTCTCGTGCCACATGTATGTCGACAATGATCTTTTATCTTCGTAACACACTGACGGTACTCTCTCCCTCGACTTTCATCACTCTATCTCTCTGTAAGTATATCTCGCTCCCTGCTATGTGTCTCTAGCTATGATTCTCCATGTGGAATCTCTTTCTCTCACACTAACACAAACCTTTGTCCCCTGGGGTCTCATTTCTCTCAACTATTCCCATGTGTGCCACTCGCACACCCCTCATACAGAGATGTCTTTCGCTCCTTAGATATGAGAACCTACGACTCTTCCTCTTCAATATCTCTTGCTCACACACAAACACAAACTCTGTCTCCCATGGTCTCATATTTCTCCATTGTTCTCTTGTATGTCGCTCAAACACACCCTCTCTCCCTAGAGATATCTTGTGTTCCCTCATATGTCTCTCTAGCTATCACTCTCGTTGTGAAATATCTTTCTCTCTCACAGACACAAAACTCCGTCTTTCTGGATCTCATTTCTCTCTGATATCTGTTTGTATGTGACTCACATGCACCCTCTCTCTATCTCTCTCACACCCACACACATAACCCAGCCTTCTGATCCACTTGACTCCTATCTCTAACGCACACTAGCTAGCATCTTTATCTTTCTATTTATCTGTTTCTCCATGAACCTTCTTTCTCGCCCTCACTCTTGATTCCTATCACGCACACTACATATGTTTATCTCTACATGCAGTCAAGTGCCCTCTCACACACATATATAACTTCACCCTTTGAACCACCCGACGGTCATCTCCAACACCCAAACTAATGGATGTCCCTCTAGCTAGCATCTCCATCTCTGTATCTATCTGTAGTTTCTCCGTCAACATTTCTTTCTCGCACGGAGTCTTGCTTCCTATCACCCACACTATATATGTCTCTCCGTACATATGCATTTATAGGTTGATCTCTTTTGCACAATCGTTGCGCCTCACCCCCTCTGCTCGCCATAGATGCATGCTCCAGCCCACACCACTATCTCTTAAAGACAAAAACACATGCTCAATTGTCGGGCCTTCTTCCTGCATTCTCACATGCATGCATATTGTCATACCGACCCGTCTCTCCCATGTCGTTGATCTTATGACTTATGTCTTCTTTCTTTTATATCGATCATGC
Source organism: Aegilops bicornis (assembly GCA_021605145.1). Lineage (NCBI taxonomy): Eukaryota > Viridiplantae > Streptophyta > Magnoliopsida > Poales > Poaceae > Aegilops > Aegilops bicornis. The sequence continues at coordinate 86,378,775 of CM038674.1, read as the reverse complement.
TGGCACACACACACACATCCCACGTATACATGTATACCTCTCACACATGCACGTTCAAGGTCTCTATGTCTCCATATGTAGTTAATTACCCTCAATCCTAATGCCACATCAAATCATTCTCCTCTTTTGTGCACATAACTTCCGCTTGGATGGGCAAAACACACACTCACACTTAACAATCTCCTTCTAGCTACCCCCCCCCCTCCCGCGCGTGCCTCTCACTCTTCCCCTATATCCCCGAAACCACTAAGACCATCCCTTTGTTTAATTCCGCCTACATGCACCATCGATATAGTAGTCTTCCTCGGTGTCTCTCGAACAAACCACGTTCTCTCGATGTCGACTCCTCTCACGCCAAGACGCACCTTTTCTTCCCTCTCTACGGGCATTCTCTCTCTCGCACCCCATCGTTGGTGGCCTCTGCCATACACATCACCTCTCTATGATGAAGCCATGCACACTTAAATTACATCCGCCACAGAGGACCCCGCGACACACACACACACACGCACGCACGCACCAACCCCCACACACACACACTAAGACTCCATCTCTCTCTCACACACACACTGAAGGAAATATGCCCTAGAGGCAATAATAAAGTTATTATTTATTTCCTTATTTCATGATAAATGTTTATTATTCATGCTAGAATTGTATTAACCGGAAACATGATACATGTGTGAATACATAGACAAACATATAGTCACTAGTATGCCTCTACTTGACTAGCTCATTAATCAAAGATGGTTATGTTTCCTAACCATAGACATGTGTTGTTATTTGATTAATGGGATCACATCATTAGGAGAATGATGTGATTGACATGACCCATTCCGTTAGCCTAGCACTTGATGCGTTTAGTATATTGCTATTGCTTTCTTCATGACCTATACATGTTCCTCGTAACTATGAGATTATGCAACTCCCGTTTCTTGGAGGAACACTTTGGGTGCTACCAAACGTCCACAACGAATCGGGTGATTATAAAGGAGTACTACAGGTGTCTCCAAAGGTACATGTTGGGTTGGCGTATTTTGAGATTAGGTTTTGTCACTCCGATTGTCGAGAGGTATCTCTGAGCCCTCTCGGTAATACACATCACATAAGCCTTGCAAGCATTGCAACTAATAAGTTAGTTACGAGATGATGTATTACGGAACGAGTAAAGAGACTTGCCAAGAATTTAGATTGAACTAGGTATTGGATACCGACGATCGAATCTCGGCAAGTAACATACCGATGACAAAGGAAACAACGTATGTCGTTATGCGGTTTGACCGATAAAGATCTTCGTAGAATATGTAGGAACCAATATGGGCATCCGTGTTCCGCTATTGGTTATTGACCGACAAAGTTCTAGGTCATGTCTACATAGTTCTCGAACCCGTAGGGTCCACACGCTTAACGTTACGATGATGCTTTATTATGAGTTTATAAGTTTTGATGTACCGAAGTTTGTTCGAGTCCCGGATGTGATCACGGACATGACGAGGAGTCTCAAATGGTCGAGACATAAAGATTGATATATTGGAAGCCTATATTTGGATATCGGAATGGTTCCGGTGAAATCGGGATTTTTCCTAACACCGGGGTTACTGAACCCTCCCGGGAGATAATGGGCCTTAGTGGGCCATGAGGGAGAAGAGGAGGGCCGGGGGGCAGGCCGCGCCTCCCCCTAGTCCGAATAGGACAAGGAGAGGGGCGGCGCCTTCCTCTTTCCCTCCTCCCTTTCCTTCTCCAACAAGGCAGAGGGGGAGTCCTACTCCCGGTGGAAGTAGGACTCCTCCAGCGCACTCCTTGGGGCCGGGCCGCACTCCCCCTCCTCCTTTATATCTGAGGCAGGGGGCACCCCATGACACACAAGTTGATCTACGGATCGTTCCTTAGTCAGTGTCTGGTGCCCCTCCACCATATTCCACCTCGGTCATATCGTCGGGAGTTTAGGCGAAGCCTCATACCGATAGAGCATCATCATCGTCACCACGCCGTCGTCTGACGGAACTCATCCCCGACACTTTGCTGGATCAGAGTCCGGGATCGCCATCGAGCTGAGCGTGTGCTGAACTTCGGAGGTGCCGTACTTTCGGTGCTTGGATCGGTCGGATCGTGAAGACGTCTGACTACATCAACCGCGTTGTCATAACGCTTCCGCTTACGGTCTCACGAGGGCACGTGGACATATACTCTCCTCTCGTTGCTATACCATCACCATGATCTTGCATGTGCGTAGGAAATTTTTGAAATTACCACGTTTCCCTCTGATGGCATCCGAGCCTAGGTTTTATGGTTTGATGTTATATGCACGAGTAGAACACAAGTGAGTTGTGGGCGATATAAGTCATACTGCCTACCAAAGATGTCATACTTTTGGTTGGCGGTATTGTTGGACGAGACGACCGGACCAACATTACGCGTCACGCTTACGCCGAGACCGGTTCTCGACGTGCTTTGCACATAGGTGGCTTATGGAGACAGTCTCTCCAACTTTAGTTGAACTGAGTGTATACGCCTCGTCCTTGCGAAGGTTAAAACGGAGTCAAATTGACAAACTATCGTTGTGGTTTTGATGCGTAGGTGAGATTGGTTCTTACTTAAGCCCGTAGCAGCCACGTAAAACTTGCAACAACAAAGTAGAGGACGCCTAACTTGTTTTTGCAGGGCATGTTGTGATGTGATATGGTCAAGACGTGATGCTATATTTTATTGTATGAGATGATCATGTTTTGTAACCGAGTTATCGGCAACTGGCAGGAGCCCTATGGTTGTCGCTTTATTGTATGAAATGCAAAAGCCATGTAATTGCTTTACTTTATCACTAAGCGGTAGCGATAATCGTAGAAGCAATAGTTGGCGAGACGACAACGATGCTACGATGGAGATCAAGGTGTCGCTACCGGTGACGATGGTGATCACGACGGTGCTTGAGATGGAGATCACAAGCACAAGATGATGATGGCCATATCATATCACTTATATTGATTGCATGTGATGTTTATCCTTTATGCATCTTATCTTGCTTTGATTGATGTAGCATTATAAGATGATCTCTCACTAAATATCAAGAAGTGTTCTCCCACAGTATGCACCGTTATGAAAGTTCTTCGTGGCCGAGACACCACGTGATGATCGGGTGTGATAGGCTCTACGTTCAAATACAACGGGTGCAAAACAGTTGCACACGCAGAATACTTGGGTTAAACTTGGCGAGCCTAGCATATACAGATATGGCCTCGGAACACGGAGACCGAAAGGTCGAACGTGAATCATATAGTAGATATGATCAACATAGTGATGTTCACCATTGAAACTACTCCATCTCACGTGATGATCGGACATGGTTTAGTTGATTTGGATCACGTAATCACTTAGATGACTAGAGAGATGTCAGTCTAAGTGGGAGTTCTTAAGTAATATGATTAATTGAACTTTAATTTATCATGAACTTAGTCCCGTAGTATTTTGCAAATTATGTTGTAGATCAATAAGCTCGCGTTGTTGCTTCCCTATGTTTTTTATATGTGTTCCTAGAGAAAATTGTATTGAAAAATGTTAGTAGCAATGATGCGGATTGGATCCGTGATCCGAGGTTTATCCTCATTGCTGCCTGAAGAATTATGTCCTTAATGCACCGCTAGGTGACAGACCTATTGCAGGAGCAAATACGCGTTATGAACGCTTTGGCTAGCTCAATATGATGACTACTTGATAGTTTAGTGCACCATACTTAATGGCTTAGAATCGGGACTTCAAAGACGCGTTTTGAACGTCATGGACCATATGTGATGTTCCAGGAGTTGAAGTTAATATTTCAAGCAAATACCCGAGTTGAAAGATATGAAGTCTCCAACAAGTTCTATAGCTAAAAGATGAAGGAGAATCGCTCAACTAGTGAGCATGTGCTCAGATTGTCTGGGTACTTTAATCGCTTGAATCAAGTGGGAGTTAATCTTCCAGAGAAGATAGTGATTGACAGAATTCTCTAGTCACCATCACTAAGTTACTAGAACTTCGTGATGAACTACAAGATGCAAGGGATGACGAAAACGATTCTCGAGCTCCTCGTGATGTTGAAATCGACGAAGGTAGAAATCAAGAAAGAGCATCAAGCGTTGATGATTGACAAGACCACTAGTTTCAAGAGAAGGGCAAAGGAAAGAAAGGGAACTTCAAGTAGAATGACAAGCAAGTTATCACTCCCACGAAGAAGCCCAAAGCTGAACCAAAGCACAACCGAAAGTGCTTACAATCGCAAAGGAAATGGTCACCGAAGCGGAAATGCCCTGAATATTTGGTGGATAAGAAGGATGGCAAAGTGAACAAGTGTATATTTGATATACATGTTATGGATGTGTACTTTACTAGTGTTTATAGTAGCCCCAGTATTTGATACTTGTTCGGTTTGCTAAATATTAGTAACTCGAAACAGGAGTTAACGAATAAATAGAGACTAGTTGAAGGGTGAAGTGACGATGCATATTGGAAGTGGTTCCAAGATTGATATGATCATCATCGCACACTCCCTATACTTTCGGGATTAGTGTTAAACCTAAATAAATGTTATTTAAGCGTTTATGCTGAACATGAATATGATTTGATCATGTTTATTGCGATACGGTTATTCATTTAAAATCAAAGAATAATTGTTGTTCAGTTTACATGAATAAAACCTTCGATGGTTATACACCCAATGAAAATAGTTTGTTGGATCTCGATCGTAGTGATACACATATTCATAATATTGATGCCAAAAGATGCAAAGTTAATAATGATAGTGCAAACTTATTTGTGGCACTGCCGTTTGAGTCATATCGGTGTAAAACGCATGAAGAAACTCCATAAAGATGGATTTTTGGAATCACTTGGTTATGAATCATTTGATGCTTGTGAAATGTGCCTTTTGGGCAAGATGACTAAAACTCCGCTTCTCCGGAACAATGGAACAAGCTAACGACTTATTGGAAATAATACATACCGATGTATGCGATCCAATGAGTGTTGATGCTCGTGGCAAGTATCGTTATTTTCTGACCTTCACAAGATGATTTGAGCAGATATGGGTATATCTACTTGATGAAACATAAAGTCTGAAATAATTGAAAGGTTCAATGAATTTCAGAGTGAAGTGGAAAAATCATCGTAACAAGAAAATAAAGTTTCTGCGATCTGATCACGGAGACGAATATTTGAGTTACGAGTTTGGTCTTCAATTAAAACAATGTGGAATAATTTCACAGCTCCGCCACAGAACACCACAACGTTATGGTGTGTCTGAACGTCGTAACCGCACTTTATTGGATATGGTGCGATCTATGATGTCTCTTACTGATAAAAGGGCACCATCTAAATCCGTTGAGACGACACTATATGAACTGTGGTTTAGCAAGAAACCCAAGTTGTCGTTTCTTAAAGTTTGGGGCTACGATGCTTATGTGAAAAAGTTTCATCCTGGTAAGCTCGAACCCAAATCGGAAAAGTGCGTCTTCATAGAATACCCAAAGGTAACTATTGGGTACACCTTCTATCACAGATCCGAAGGCAAGTTATTCGTTGCTAAGATGGATCCTTTCTAGAGAAGAAGTTTCTCTCGAAAAGAAGTGAGTGGGAGGAAAGTAGAACTTGATGAGGTAATTGTACCTTCTTCCTTATTGGAAAGTAGTTCATCACGTAAATCAGTTCCTGTGGTTCCTACACCAATCGGTGAGGAAGCTAATGATGATGATCATGAAGCTTCGTGATCAAGTTACTACCGAACCTCGTAGGTTTTCAAAAATAAGATCCGCACCAATGTGGTACGGTAATCCTATTCTAGAAGTCATGTTACTAGACCATGATGAACCTACGAACTATGAGGAAGCGATGATGAGCCCAGATTCCACGAAATGGCTTGAGGCCATAAAATCTGAGATAGGATCCATATATAAGAACAAAGTGGGGACTTTGGTTGACCTGCTCGATGATCAGCAAGTCAAGTTAAATAAATGGATCTTCAAGAGGAAGACGGACAGCGATAGTAGTGTTACTATCTACAAAGCTCGACTTGTTGCAAAAGGTTTTCGACAAGTTCAAGGTGTTGACTACAATGAGATTTTCTCAACTCTAGCGTTGCTTAAGTCTGTCCGAATCATCTTAGCAATTGCCACATTTTATGAAATCGGGCAAATGGATGTCAAAACAACATTCTTTAATGGATTTATTAAAGAAAAGTTGTATATGATGCAACGTAAGGTTTTGTCAATCATAAAGTAGCTAACAAAATGTGCAAGCTCCAGCGATCCATCTATGGACTGGTGCAAGCATCTCAGAGTTGGAATATATGCTTGATGATTTGATCAAAGCATATGGTTTTATACAGATTTTTGGAGAAGCCTGTATTTACAAGAAAGTGAGTGGGAGCACTACAAAGATTTCTGATAAGTATATGTGAATGACATATTGTTGATAGGAAATAATGTAGAATTATTCTGCAAAGCATAAAGGAGTATTTGAAAGGAATTTTTAAAAGAAAGACCTCAAGAAAGCTAATTATATATTGAGCATCAAGATCTATTGAGATAGATCAAGGCGGCTTGATAAGTTTTTCAATAAGTACATACCTTGTCAAGATTTTGAAGTAGTTCAAAATGGAATACTAAAGAAAAGTTCTTGCCTCAGTGTTGCAAAGGTGTGAAATTGAGTAAGACTCAAATCCCGACCACGGTAAAATAGAAAAGAGAATGAAAGTCATTCCCTATGCCTCAGTCATAGGTTCTATAGAGTATGCTATACTATGTACCAGACCTATTGTATACCTTGCTCTGAATTTGGCAAGGGAGTACAATAGTGATCTAGGAGTAGATCACTGGACATTGGTCAAGAACATCCTGAAATACCTGAAAAGGACTATGATAAAAGAGCCCGTCGTAAAGAGTTACATCGATGCAAGCTTTTTACACTGATCCAGATGACTCTAAGTCTCAATCTGGATACATATTGAAAGTGGGAGCAATTAGCTAGAGTAGCTCCGTGCGAGCATTGTAGACATAGAATATTTGCAAAATACATACGGCTCACGAATGTAGAGACCAGATTGACTAAGCTTCTCTCACGAGCAAAACATGATCATACCTTAGTACTCTTTGGGTGTTAATCACATAGCGATGTGAACTAGATTATTGACTCTAGTAAACCCTTTGGGTGTTGGTCACATGACGATGTGAACTATGGGTGTTAATCACATACGGATGTGAATATTAGTGTTGAATCACATGATGATGTGAACTAGATTATTGACTCTAGTGCAAGTGGGAGACTGAAGGAAATATGCCCTAGAGGCAATAATAAAGTTATTATTTATTTCCTTATTTCATGATAAATGTTTATTATTCATGCTAGAATTGTATTAACTAAACATGATAAATGTGTGAATACATAGACAAACATGTAGTCACTAGTATGCCTCTACTTGACTAGCTCATTAATCAAAGATGGTTATGTTTCCTAACCATAGACATGTGTTGTTATTTGATTAATGGGATCACATCATTAGGAGAATGATGTGATTGACATGACCCATTCCGTTAGCCTAGCACTTGATCGCTTAGTATATTGCTATTGCTTTCTTCATGACCTATACATGTTCCCTGTAACTATGAGATTATGCAACTCCGTTTACGGAGGAACACTTTGGGTGCTACCAAACGTCCACAACGAATCGGGGTGATTATAAAGGAGTACTACAGGTGTCTCCAAAGGTACATGTTGGGTTGGCGTATTTCAAGATTAGGTTTTGTCACCCGATTGTCGGAGAGGTATCTCTGGCCTCTCGGTAATACACATCACATAAGCCTTGCAAGCATTGCAACTAATAAGTTAGTTACGAGATGATGTATTACTTAATGAGTAAAGAGACTTGCCGTATGTGAGATTGAACTAGGTATTGGATACATCGACGATCGAATCTCGGGCAAGTAACATACCGATGACAAAGGGAACACCGAATCTCGTTATGCGGTTTGACCGATACAGCTGTTCGTAGAATATGTAGGAACCAATATGGGCATCCAGGTTCCGCTATTGGTTATTGACCGAGAAAAGTTCTAGGTCATGTCTACATAGTTCTCGAACCCGTAGGGTCCGCACGCTTAATGTTACGATGACAGTTTATTATGAGTTTATAAGTTTTGATGTACCGAAGTTTGTTCGGAGTCCCGGATGTGATCACGGACATGACGAGGAGTCTCGAAATGGTCGAGACATAAAGATTGATATATTGGAAGCCTATATTTGGATATCGGAATGGTTCCGAGTGAAATCGATTTTTTTCTAACACCGGGGTTACCGGAACCCTCCCGGAGATAATGGGCCTTAGTGGGCCATGAGGAGAAGAGGAGGGCCGGCGGGGCAGGCCGCGCCCCCCTCCCCTAGTCCGAATAGGACAGGAGGAGGCGGCGCCTCTTCTCTTTCCTCCCCTTTCCTTCTCCAACAAGGCAGAGGGGGAGTCCTACTCCCGGTGGGAGTAGGACTCCTCCAGGCGCACCCCTTGGGGCCGGCCGCACCTCCCCCTCCCTCCTTTATATACGGGGGCAGGGGGCACCCCATAACACACAAGTTGATCTACGGATCGTTCCTTAGCCGTGTGCGGTGCCCCCGCACCATATTCCACCTCGGTCATATCGTCATGAGTTTAGGCGAAGCCCTGCGCCGTAGAGCATCATCATTGTCACCACGCCGTCATCTTGTGGAACTCATCCTCGACACTTTGCTGGATCGAGTCCGTGGATCGCCATCGAGCTGAACGCAGTGCTGAACTTCGGAGGTGCCGTGACGCTCGGTACTTGGATCGGTCGGATCGTGAAGACGTACGACTACATCAACCGCGTTGTCATAACGCTTCCGCTTACGGTCTACGAGGGTACGTGGACATATACTCTCCCCTCTCGTTGCTATACCATCACCATGATCTTGCATGTGCGTAGGAATTTTTTTTGAAATTACTACGTTTCCCAACACACACACACACACACACACACACAAACACACACACACGCACGCACCCCTCCCCCCACACACACTTAGACTCCATCTCTCTCTCTCTCACACACACACACACACAAACTAAGACTCCATCTCTCTCTCCTCTCTCTTTCTCTCTCTCTCTCTCTCACACACACACACACACTAAGATTCCATCTCACACACACATGCTCTAGGCGGAGCATTTGTTCCTACCACCCTTCATCCAACCTTACCCGTATGATAAACAATCACCTTTATTTACTTGCATAACATGGACAGATTCCACTTTACTTTAGTAGTCAGCAAACTTATCATCTGTACCCTTTATAAAAACGAGTTGGCGATGATGGTGTGCCTGCCATCTTGTAATATGCACCGTATGATCTATATCCCATTTGATAGAAAGCAAACTATGATAATTTTACAAAAGATACCCGCACCTCTCTCCACATCATTATCTCCCGCAACCTCATTGCTCAACAATTAAAAAGGGAATAAGTCTCTGGAACAATCTAGCATGCATGGTGGCCGTTGCCGCCTACCGGCGCTGTCCATCCCCATGCCTCCGCCCATTCCGACCACCACTCACCACCACGCTCACTCCTCCTCGCCTTATCTCTCATCTTTCATTTTTTCGATGACATTCTCGAGATACCAGTTTTTCGATAAAATTCTCGAGATATCATTAGTTTTACACATGGGATTACTCCTGCATGGGTCAATCACAACAGTGTGTTTTGTAAAAGAATGCATATTGATGTTCCGTGCAATGCACGAGAATCTTGCTTGTAATTATATAACGCAAATCACGAGCAGGAAGTGACATTTTTTTGACACAACCACGTTAACATGGCCATGTAAATCACGAGAAGGAAGGAGAAGGGAAGCGGGCTGTGGAGTAACGTTTTTTTACCACAATTTCTTAGGAAACTGAGTGCAATAATTGAGTAGTTTTGCAAACTACTATTACTACTACTACACCAAACGGTTCAAAACCTATACTCCCTTGCTGGTAGCGTTTCCGCGTGAAACGGCCGGCGTCAGCCCTGGAGTGTTAGTGCCGCATTAATGCCCGGCCAGAGCGGGAGGCGACCTCACCAAGCGCCCGGCTTTGAAGTGGCCGCGACGGCCGAGAGCACCGCTTCCGGTGCACGCGATCGCTCACGTCGAGATCGGCCATAGGCCCTGTTTGGATCCATGGGTTAGAGTTAGTTTGAGCTAGTTGGGGCTCAAATAGCACTAAAGTATCCAAGCATGAGGGTTTAAATTGGAGCAAGTTGCACCGAACCCACCAAAAAACTATCCCACCCAAGAGGTGCTAGCGGAGATAGTTCTCATTGGGACCACCGAAAAATCACTTTTCTCTCTCCATGAAGTGCATTTATTGTCAATCTAACCTGTCACCCAAACACCTCTTTGGCTAAAGTTAGTTCAGGTTAGTCGTGAGTTAGTCTAACCTCTAGCTAAGTTAGAGTATCAAACAGAGCAGTATAGGACATGCAAGTTGCTCAAAGCATACGAGCAAATTAAATGCGTGAAAGGATTTTTTTCTTTTTGAAAACAGAATGTGAAAGGAATTTTTTTTACAATGCTCTTGGCATGTCGCTAACATGTGATAGTTAACCGACCTCAATAGATGGCAGAAACGCCAGCCCGCCGCACTTTGATAGAGACGAGGAGGGAGAAGAAATACAGGCTGCTGGATTACTAGAGATAGGTGTCGCACGGAAGCCAAGAAATTTGGTGATAGCGTGGGTTAGCCATGTACTAGTATGATGTAACTACACTGGGCTGCCGCGTTTCGTACTCTTCCAAATCCCTTTATGGAGATGATTGGTCAGTTTTATATCGCTGAATAATATTAAATATTATGAGTGCGGACGCTTCCACCACGAGGTTCCTTGCTCCTTCTCGGTCGTCCGGAATCTATTGTTCTTCCACTCTATTTTTTTTTTTACGTGAACTTTGTTCATCTTTTTTGCCAACAACACGCAAGACATCTAGCATCAAGGTGCACGTGTTATGCAAACGATCGCTCCATCTATATGAAGAACACGTGGGACCGGAACTACGAGACGGACATGTACCTAGGAGTGGACGACGAACCTGAGTAATGTAGCGCGTAGAAGTGAAGTAGAAAGGCACAAATGGTATGAACATGGGTGGCATACAGGGTGTGTTTGGTTGCGTTCTCGTCTCAGCATAGTAGTTCCCTCTTCATGCATGCTCAACTCAACACCCCTCTTCATGCATGCTCTCTTCTTGCATGCTTCTAGTGTATTTGTGCTAAACTAGTGTGGACTCATGCACCCTCCATAAACTCTACCAAACACGCAAAAGTAGTTCGAGAAGGGAACTCTTGGGCGGCATTTGTCTCTAACTACGTACTACCACTAAATGTTGTACGTGCAATGCACGGTGATGTTATGGAGTACGTGCCTAAGTACTCTACTACTACTATATTAGTTGGAGGCACATATTAACTTTTATATTTGTTTACCTGTATGCCCCGAGACCTTCCAACTAGACGTGTCTTTCTCTCCAGGTCGCACTTTGTATCGTTCATACCACTAAGTACTACTACGTGTGGTCTCCGACCCGTAAGTGGAAGAAGTGGAGACGCTCTACCACGCTATTTTTTACTGTTTGGGCTCTACCACGCTGTTCATGTCCCACTCCTTTCGCTGACGTGTGGGACATCCAGCACGTGTCGTGTTTGGCACCCTTCGTCGTAAGAGTTGAAACGCTAGCATTCATCAGAAATAAAAAATAATTATAAATCGGCAGTGATACTATTTTTTTATGAACCAACCAGCAGTGATACTATACCACGCGGTTTCCTTGCTCCTCGATATCGGAAAGAATACTTCCGTTCGCCAACATGTGGGACGTCGACCATCCTTGTCCACTTGCCATGCACGCAGAACTCCAAGAGAGAGTCACCCAGGTCGTCGCCACGCAAGATAACAATGACTAATGAGCCATCAAATCACAAGGCCCACTTCCCACTTTGAAGTTGCTCGGACGAAGGAACCATCATGACTTCGTTGAATTCCGCTTCTTGAAGAAAACTATCGTACCAGCAAATCTTCGCTAGCTACGATATATACTCCAACAGAGGCCTCCTTACGATCATAGGATAGGAATATGAAAATCATAGGAATTGAGATGACATGCATCTCAATTACTATAGAGAAAGAGATGCCATTTGATGCATATGATATGAATGTTTCCATTTAGTCTAGGCTAATGTAATCGGGTAATTTGCTCTAAAAACTACGATAATAACTAGTAGTACTGGTACATGCTCGCATACACACATGCATACACACACACTAACTACTAGTAATACTACTTCTCACATGTTGGCAGACGTCGTCGTTCTCCTTCCCGGCTTTTTCGGTGACACCCCCACCGCGTGCTTGGATCTTCGCCGACCTCTCAAGAAAGCAGCGTGTGTCCTTTTCTTTCTTCTTGCGGGCGGGCCTCTCTTTTCTTGAGTGCTTTCTCGACTTTTCCGCTCCCTGCATGCGGCTTTGGCGCCCTCTTGCTCTACCGCCCATTCGGCCTTGGCATCTTCAAATTCCTCCCACATAGTTGTGAGGTCGCAAGCGGCGATGAACTCGGCATGGCGGGATGCCATCGCTTCCCTACCATTTTGTGTGCGTTCATGGGCGGCGAGGAACTCGGCGCGGAGGGATGACATCGCTGCCTTACCGGTTAGTGTGCGGCGCGGTGGCATGAACGACGCTTGGTGAGAGCTCTGGGGTGGAGTGGCCGGACAACCGTATAGTGCATTGGTTTGTCAAGAGCTCAAGGACAGAAGACGAAGCAAATTAGGATTCCCCTTCAATCCTGGTCATTTATTACCGAGTAAAATGCATTGGCGGTCATCAAACTTGTCTTGATAGCTCACTTTGATCATTGTATACGAGATATGGTGATTATATCGTCATCGCTCAGATACAAAGATCGTATTTGTATGGTTGACCAGTCAAACAGTCCGCATGCGCCTCATCAGCTCGTGTTCTTTATCTATCTACGCGGGCCTACCTGTGAATGGAGAAAGAAATACTATAAAAACCAAAATTATGCGTATGTAGGGAATCAAACCACGAACTCGTCGCTGCTGCGCACCCTAAATCGATAAATGAAAATGAAATACTTCGTCGGACACTCACGCTCACCGTCAAAGCATGCTAATGCATGCACGTCGCCCTCTAAATCAAAGTCCTGCTCATGGCGCAACGCAAATGGCGAGCCCATCACCTGCGCGCCCCGGCGTTGCCTGACATTACTGTTTAGACGTTTGATGGAGGCCTACGTGAACGCCGAGCATGTATTCACTTGGCTCAACACCAACGGTCATACTCGGACCGCCTTGCTCATGTATATCGTCCATCACAATGACAATCTACAAAACAGCCTAAGCTAGAGAGGGTACTATGATAGTACGGTACGGAGTATGTACTATCGTGAGCGATCGATCTTAGTGCCACCGCACAATCAAACCCTTCCATCGCTAGCCAGCGCTTCCCGCCTGAAATGGTCACCGCCTCCAGAATGTCAATGCCGCATTCACCGGACTTAACTGCAGGTGCAATTGGTGTGTCACTGACATGCGGGCGAGACGCCCGTTCTGCCCACATGTTAGTAACCCAAACGCATCCGCAGTTAAGTCACTGAAGCAGCGTCCCCATTCATGCCCGACGAACCTACTCCGGTGCCAGTTGTCCATCCGTCTGCCGTGGCTCATTGCCATTCGCCCACTATATTAACTTGAGCCCCAGCTCCCAGCCATAGTCAAAGACCCACACTTATTCTCCTCCAGTCCCTTCCTTCTGTCGGCACCACTTCAACCATGGCCTCTCGGGCGCTCAAGCTCTCTTGGACGACTGTCGCAGGAGTAGACGAGGGACATCGGCGGCTCGCCCGGCATGCTCCAAAGCTCTCTCGACGCATCGTCGCAGGAGCAAACGGCGAGATCGCTGCACCCCCGGGCCGCCCGCCGCCGCCACAACCATTTAAGCCGGCAGCGTGCCTTGGCGCAGCCGCAGCGAGGAAGAGTAGTACACGCACGTCGCCGTTGCTCTGGTCCATGGAAGGCCACCACTACTCCACTCAACCGACGCCAAGCTTGGTGGGTAAACATCGGCGTGGCCGATTAGCCGCTTGACGGGCGACGTGAGGCGGAAATCTTCAGAACCTTGTGCTCCGCCGGAGGAGGTTATCGATGCGGATGAGGAGGAGGCAAAGGCAATGGCCGGCTTTCTCGGGTTCATGGCCGGACTTGCTGGTCGGGCGCCAGCTATCGTTTAGATTAGGTTTACAGTAGGTTTAGTACGGTTTGTGCAAAATATGTAATGAATTTCATCCAGTTTGTAGGAAAAGTTTTCGAAATGTAATGAATTTCATCCGGTTAATTTGAAATTTGCTTTGTTTGCACGAATTTCGTCCGGTTAGTTCATATAGTTGTCGAAAGGTATGCGGGTAGCATCGGATGGCATCCATCAGTGTCCTCGGACAGATGGCAGTGTAAATTCGTGGGCCAAAGACCGGAGATGCCCTAACTATCATGCTATAATCGCTAACAATCCTCCATTATTTGGCAGGGAACAGTTATCCCTCGATCAAAATCAGATCCGCGTTGTTTCGCACTCCTCCCGCCAGAAGAGTGTAAACTCTTGCTTACATAAAAATGGAGCAAGTGGACGGCATCAGCACGCCATATCACCTCGAACTAGCCCGCCTAACGAGCGGGAAAGCACCGCCTCGCCATTTTGTTCTGGATTTCTATCGATCGATCAGCGAAAATGTAACGCTACACAAGTTCTAAAGGAAAAGGCGACACACTTATGACTCGTACGCGTCGCAACCCCGGCAGTCCGGCTCGCACGCCGCTCACTAGAGGGGACATGTGTTGTCTTGCAATTTCACTGACATGTGGGACCGTAATTGAATAAACCGTCGATAGCCGAAATCTAATCGCCGGGCGGGCGCCGGCCGAGAAGAGAGAAAGCGGGAGGGAGAAGAGATCGCCTCGCCCGCCGTGCAGCACGGACTACAAGAAATATACGGTGATAATGTGAGGTGGGCCATGCTTTGAGTCCGACCGCCTCGAGCCCGCTCTCACCGCCCTGGCCCCTCAAGACGCCAGCTGCCCGCTGCATGCATAGCAAGTAGTCCCCGCTTATGTGGAGGAGAGAGAGGCATTGACATAGTCAAGGAGTAACAATGGATACAATAGCTTTCAAAAAAATAAACAATGAATACTCGTTGCTCGTCCTCTATATCGGAAATAATACTTTCATTCGCCGACATGTGGGACGTCGACCATCCCGGTCCACCTGCCATGCACAAAATTATCCTGGTCTACCCCGGTCGTATCGCAGGCCCAACCTTTCCCATCAGAAGTTGTTCGGACGAAGGAACCATCATGACTTCGTTGAATTCCGCTTCTTCAAGAAAACTTACTGCATTCGCAATATCGCTACCACACGCCAAGACCGGACGGCACTGCACTCACGCCATATCCTTCGAAACCCACTAGGCCAAACTAGCCCGCCTAGGTCATCTATTTTGGAATGTAGAGAGTACATCTCTCAAGACCGCTATGATTTTGTGTTGCATGTTCTCTGTACTTTTGCTACGATTTTCCTACCCTATGAACAAAATGAAGCCTGAATGTATGTCGACTATTGTCTGATCGATCGCTAAGCCTACAATTTTAGGAGCTAGGGCTATTGGTCGATCAACGAGGGATAAGTATAAGCGCATTACCACAGCTCATATCAGCCCCAACGCTTCTCTTCGGTGAGTGTTTTGCAAGTACTATAGCTCGCATAAGAGCTAGCCTACTAACACCAAGAATCATCAAACAAGCCCTGGCTGATATGATAAAACAGTTCAAAATTACATCTAAGCATGCCATATATTACATCAAAAGCTGGATAGGATACATCTCACTACAAGAAACTTGTTAATACATGACGGTCCTTGTCCGTCATAGACGAGCCAAAAACTGTCATGCGTGCCCCTCCATGACGGATTTAAAATCCGTCATGTATATCGCGTCATAATTTGACGTTGTACCTTCCGTGACGGTACTTGGCTGTCATGGATCTGCCATAGGCCCGCCAAGCCCAAACTAGGACGTGACGGAATAAACCGTCACCGATTTACATGAGCTGGAAGGACATGACCTGACATGGTGCCTATGTGTATCTGATGTGGAGGCCATGTGTATCTGACGTGGAGGCCACCACGGGCGTGTATTAACCAGCCCAATTCCATTCCAATCGAACACATTAGCCCACATTTTAGTCCAGCCTGTTTTCTCGATGCATCACAATTTACAACAAGACCACCAAATCATATTCATTCAAAAAATAGCATTTGTTCACAAGACAATATAGATTTCCAAAATAGCATTTGTTCACAAGACAATACAGATTTCCAACAATCTAGTCTGGCTTCAAAAAACAAACCTGAATATCAAACATCACAAGTATATCTAGAAAGAGCTATAAGTATTTTTTTGTAAAAAGTCGAGTAACATGACTTCGTTGAAAATCCAGTGCTAGCTAATTTGAATCTCCAACACCACCACCAGTTCCAGGCAGCTATTCGGACCCAACTAATTCTTGCTAAAAAATATTCAATCTCTAGTAACACAGATAAACAACCAAACCTGCATAGAATCAAAAACAAATACAAAATTATAGTAAGTTATAACAGCCAGCTCCCATACAATACAATGTAGTCCATAGTTAACCGTAACATGAAAATAGTAATACCGAGGGCATACTTTCTTCATCAATTAAAGGTAATTCTGTCAATAAACATGCTTTTTAAATGTCATGTAAAATAAAACAACTTGAAGAAAAAGATCATTTTAGCCAATTAAATGAACCACTTAGTGATCTATTATGCTAACAAGAAACTTCATTACAAAGAACAAATATTCATGAGCATCATACTACTTCAGTTAAGCAAGATGAACCTAATGGTTAAAATATATATATTCTGATGCTACAGACCATAAACTTCACATCTAGATTAACCACACTCACATCTGGATTAACCACACTCACATCTGGATTAACCACACTGATATTTTGAGACTGAACAAATGCACTACATAGCAGATCAAACACTCTTAAATCTGAAGCATAAATAATATACCATCTATTAGTAATCTCAAAGAAAAGCGTGCAATCATCAATTCCATCGCTCATTCAGATTGCAAAACTGTGTAATGCCAGATTTTCGGAAATACAAGAGTCCAAAATTCATCACCTCTCGCTGTAATAAGCGAAAAAACTAAGCATCAATTAAACTGTTGCTTGCAAACCCAAATAATTCAAGGGAAAATGGAAGGATTATTTGGACAATATTAAGAAGTCGTGCAATAAATGAATAAGAAATCAAGGCTGTAATAAGTTCATTTCAAGGGTTTCACTTTGTGTCAATTTATTTGAATAAAGGTACAATCAGACAAAGACCTGCATGCTAGAGAATCAATGAGTGCAGCAGGATGAAGATGTACTCTCATCCATGTTAGTAAGTAAAATGCAAAGTAACAACTCCAGTCTTTGCATAAAATGCACCAGTCTAGCTTCTTGGCTTCTTACATCAGCATTGTTTGCAACCATATTAATATAAAACTTAAAAGATTCAATCAGAAACGCAAAAGAACAAGGGAGGCACCTCCTCTTCCGGTGCATCGAGTTGGTGCTTCACAAGGAGATATCATAAAATGATGAGTATATGGCATGAGCAAAATCACATGAAAAGAAAATGAAATTTCTTGTGGAACTACAAAGTATCCCTGATTGTACTACCGTGACATTAGTACAAAGGAGGAATATTTGTGGAACTGCTCCAACTAGTGCGTGATGTTGGTTGTGCTACACCACAAACAGGTTTAGAAGCAAGAATGAGTGAACAAACAAAAAAAGGTGCTGCATTTTCAATCATACAATGCACTTAACATCCAAAAGGGATGGATTTACGCTGGAGTTTGATTCGACTTAGGTTAATGCATGTAGTTCATGGGGGCCAGAGTTGCGGTGCGTAATCCAGCCTCGGCTCGAGGGTAGAGAGAGAGAGCGCTACCACTTGCACAAAGCGGATGGCAGGAGGAAGCAGCCACGAGTGATCCCCACCCCCATCCTTGGAGAGGCTCCTCCGGTCACCGGGTCGTGGTGGTGTGAGGAGAGGACGCCAAACTAGCCATCCATCGGCCGAGCAATCTGGTCACTCAAGTTTAAATAAATTTACTCTAAATGACCTAAACATTCCCATCAAGATATTATACAGAAGATACATCCGATAGGTGATGACACATATATGTAATGTAACTTCCAGATTTACCATGAGATTTAGGAAATAAAAATTATTGGGATATTGGATCAAGTAATAACTTCCTGACACAAATTTTAAAGCATAAGCTGCTATACTTATGCTTATTTAACTTGCAATAAAAGATCAAAACTACATGAGGAAATACAAATGCAACATATATTCTCTGGTTTTCAATTGCATAGTCAACAACAACAAAAAATTGTAGCACCTTCCTTCTCCCTCTCATTTCAACTAGAGAACACCTTTGCTCAAGCCCAAACGATAACGAATCTATTTAATCGAGCTCAAACAGCAGCAATCCCTAACTATCACTAGATACAATTCGGCTCGATAGCCATGAAACAGAGTTATGGCACAACCACAGGCTCGGAGCAGAGGAGGGAGGCAGTCGTAGATGTGCTCACCGCAGCGCAGGTCGGCCGCCGCCCTCGCGCGGCAGAGGAGGTCGCCATAGGATGCAAGTGTCACGTCGGAGATGCGGCAGAGGAGGTCAGGTCACCTCATCCAGCCCCACATGCTGGGCGAAAGGACAACGTCGGTTAGGGACGCCATCCAGAAGGCGGAGAGGGTGCGTGGAGGCGCTGTGTGGACAGAGAGGAGCCGCCGGAGATGCGCCGGCGTTGGACACGACGCGGCAGCCGAAACCCTAGCCATGGCTAGGAGTCGCAGGCGAGCGCTGGACAGCGGAAGCGCCGGGTCCAGCCGGACTAGAGGACGGAGGTGCCTGAGAATAGCTCGTGAGTGCGCCCGCGGGCGTGCAGACGCCGCCGAATCGGCCGGGCGTGGTCACGGCGCGAGTTGTCGCGCGAGATATATCTGGGTAGCGCGAGGGATGGATGGGCTGGGGGATGCAGCAGATCTGGTAGTTGCCGGAGCTACGGAGTTAGAGGAGGGGAGGGGGAGGGCCGTCGGTGAGGTGTGGGAGGAGGCACGCGCTGAGACGGTGGGTGGCGGCGATGTGTGGACAGGGGGCTGCGGAGGAGGGAGAGAGAGGAGAGGCTGAGGAGGATTTAGGGTTAGACTTTTATATGGGGACGGATAGACGGGCTTTAGCGGGCTTTGAGCGGGCTTGCGGGATTGTACCAGTCCATTCATGACAGTTTTTGAAACTGTCATCCAAAATCCGTCATGCATTAACAAGTTTCTTGTAGTGTCTGTTTCCATAACTCGGAGAGGGTTCGCATGATTCATCGCATGATTCACTATCAAAAAAAGGTAACAAGATCCGCCCACACAAGACAGTGCACTAGCCCTAAGGTGGTTCGATAACACGCATCGTTCTGGTAATTAAACACAGGGCAATGCAAACTACCCTGAAGAATTAGGGCGACCAACTATTTCTTGTCATCGATCTCTCGGGCAATGACCACAGCACGGACAGCGGCATGGGAATCGATCCCTGGGGCGATGTCCACAGGACTGACCGCGACATCGGAATCGATCTCCGGTGTGATGTCCACAAGATGGACAGCGGCATCGGAATCGATCTCCAGGGCGATGCCAACAGGACGGGCCACGACATCGGAATCATCAAGGACAACCACCGGCACCTGCACAACCCTAACATATTAGCAAGCACATTGCAAATAATCAAAAAGCACAACTATGGTAATATGCCATTATTTTTTACCTTGTGCAGCTCACCGGGGGATCTCATCCCTCCGGGGGCCATCTCCTCGTCCTCGATGGGGGCCATCACCTTGCTGGGGAATACCGCTTCTCAACGGGCGATTATGTCCTCAAACTCAGTCTTGAGCCTCACATAGGTGGCAATCGAGTTCCCGGGTAGGCACGGTGGGGCCCTTGTCGTTCTTCCAACTTTCTTTGAGGAGTTCGGTCCGCCAACGTCCTCAACTTTTTGGCGGTGCTTGTTTCTTGGAGTTCTTCGTCTCCATGGGTTGGCCCGCCAACATGGTCAACTCGTTGGTCGGTGTCGCTTCGGAGATCGCTATCTCCAAGGGTTATCCGTCGGCAACTCTTTGCCTAGTGCTCCGTGATCCATTAATGAACCGACAAACAAAAAGCAATCGAAAGGAAACCACAATCGCAATGAAAACAGGAAAAGAATAGGATGTGAGAATCGGTCGGTGCTTCTAAAAAAGAAGACTATTGGAATGAAAAATATAGCAAAGCATAATCGATTCGCCCACCTTTCCTTCACTTGGTAGAGAAGAAAAATGGTAGAAGTGAGTAGCCCGGAGTGAGGTTTTCTTCAAGAAAGGGAAGAAAGGGCTTGAACGAGCGCTCCAATGAAATGATGGTTGCTTCTGCCCAATCTTGGAGGCCACCTTACCACTGCTGGTTAAGGTGTGGGTTTTGTGATATGACGGGTCATGACGGCCACACCGGGTGATGTGAGTCTCGACTATAGCAGCTCGCTGTGATTTGGTGGATGGAACACGGGCCCGGATGCTTTGAAATGTCCCGCATGTAGATAGAGCGGCTAGTCATATAGGAGTGCTCAATATTGTGCACCGCGAACAAGGCGGAGAGGAAAACGAGCGAACTACATAATTAATGCAGTGTTTAATTAGGGTAGTTTTGTAAAGTACGAGATACATTACATTCCTCCAATCACAAAATGCCTTGGTTCATGAGATTTGAGATTTGAGCCCTATAAACCGGAAGGGAGGGGTACTGCACATGGTGTAGTCTAGTCACTTGTTGAAATCTCTAGAAAGGCAAATACTCCTTTCCGTTTACAGGTCTATACTATTCCCTCCGTCTAGGTGTGTAAGTCATCTTACGAAAACCAAATAGTCCCAAAACACTTAGGCACGGTGCATTAATTTCTACCTTGTTTCTTGTTTCTTGACATATGTATCAACCAATAAGAGATGAGAGGTGTGCTTGCTTTTAATGGCTTGCAATGGCTAGTTCATTGCATGGAATGCTATTAATTAGCAAATAAACATTGGTGACCCCAGGAGGAAACGGTGCTAAGCGCATGGACCTATGCGTAATGAGTATCAACCAATGGATAATGGAGTTTAATTGTTAAACAATAGCAATTTCGTCTCATGCAAGAGCCTGGCTAGTACTCCAAGGAACCGCACCACGCGAAAGCGTTACGCAGAATCGCCATGTTCGGTTTTGCGCTTGGCTCTTCGCTTCTTCGAGAAGACGAACAATGATGTTACTCCTACTTACAAAGATTTAATCCATCACTGCATGTCCGTCCACCTGCGTGCGGAGAGATAGCGTGAAGCGAAAGCTTCTACTATCGCTTCCTGCCTTTGCGTTTATGATGTGGGCCCACAGTGGTTGGCCCACCTGTCATGCAGCCAAAGGCAGGTGCGATAAGCGAGCTTCGTCCGCGAGGGAGAGGGCGTCGTAGTAATCAAATTTCTCGGTCTTGTACGAGTTGACGCGACACGCCAAAAGCACTCACTTTCGATAAAAGTCTTTTTACACATTTCAAATGGGCTACTTGTATGTAGCAAAAGAGACATATTCTGCTTCGGATGTAGTCACTTGTTGCAATCTCTAAAAAGACTTATATTTGGAAACGGAGGGAGTACAACGCATGCATGCATGCCGTGACTTTCCTTTTGATACTTGCATGTGTTGATTTGATGCACCTTGCCAAATTTTGACTATAAATTTAACTAACCAAATTTTCATGCATGTCACAAAAAATTACAGGGCTGTTTGGATTGTGACTATGTTTGTCTTATGTTGCCACATTATTTTTCCCACACTTTCCACACTTGCCTAACCTGAGTTGCTCAAATTGTTAGACACACTTTGGCTTGCCTAAGGGAATCTTGCCACAATTTTTGTGTCTATGACATGTGGGGTTCACTGCTAATAAAAATTCTTGTCTTAGGTGTGGCTAATAAAAAGACTTATATTTAGGAACGGAGGGAGTAGAAAATATAAATAATAATGCATGTTGGGGCAACCCACGTTTCCGCTAATTTTAGCCGTGGGCTTGTTCATAATTTTTACGAGGGGGTGGTTGTTCAATTAATGGAGGGACTTGTAGTACTAGACTTGAACGATACAAAGTGCGACCAGGCACACCGTAACACCACTTGGAACAAGCGAGTAGCTATATCAAAAAAATCAACAACTAAAAAACCGCGACCTGGCATGTAGTAGTACACAATTTTAAACGATTGTTTTGATGGAGTGAAAAAGGAAAACTACCCCACTACTTATATATAGGCCGGAGCCTCCGCGCTTGCTTGCTAGGGCTGCTCTATTCACATACTCTCATCCTGTCCAGATCTAAACAAGATAGGGGTAGTAACACCGCCTTTCTCCCTTCAAAAACACTGCTTTCTATCCTCACCGCTGGTTACAGATCCGGACGTATCCCCTCCGCCGGTGAAGGGGAGGAGGGCAGCGTTTAGGCCGCCGTCGACAAAGAAGGGAGGAGACCCACCGCCGGCCGCACTGCTATCTTTGGTCGAGCGCCCGCTGGAGGTCCTCCGATCCTTCGCTGCTGCCTGTGGGTGGATCCGCCTCCCGCCCACCTATCCACATCCCGATGACCTTCAGGTATATCTTTGTTTGAAACCGCCTTAGCTCTACTTCCCTAGCTCACACGCCGCTGCATGCATGTGCATCATTTTCTACCTCTCACCCCTCTCGATCGGATGGTCCAACATCACCTTTTTTTTTCTTCTATTGTTAGAGGTAAAGCTACTTCATGGAGTCGAATCTTGTACTCCCTCCGTCCGAAAATACTTGTCATTGAAATAAAGTGGGGGTGGGGGAATTTAGTATGTACATCGGACTTGGTACAAACAGGAAGGAAAGGGGATGAAAGTAGTACAGCATCGTCATCCAACCGGTCTCTTGGTCAAAAGGGAAATATAGGGGTAACACTGTACACAGTGGTATGACCAGGACTAGATTTGCTATCCACACATAGGAGTAGGTGGCTAGAGTGAACAAAAATGGGACCAACCCAGATATGTTTCTTGGATGTTTGTTTCTTAGGGCAACAAACTATGAATCACCACTTTATGCCCCTGTTTACGACATGGTTATGTATCACAGTGCACCCACCGTCCCATGCCCTTATACCAAATATTTAGGCTCCAAATGTAATAAAGGGGCAGAAAAGAGGACCGAATAGGAAAGGAATGTAGGTATAAAACTATGGAACAAATGAACCGGAGGAAACTCTCAATAGAATGTGTTCGATGGACTACGAAATGTACAGATTTGTCTTTTAGAGTAGCATGCTTGGCAAGATGAGATGCTATTTGTTTATTCAGCTGCACGGTGACTACTCTTGTCCTCACCTCACATACCACACATAGGTTGATTTTTTATTCGGGCAAACACAAGACAAGAACTCTGTCTAACGATGGCAGCGTCAGCCTCGGGCTTCCGCCCAAAAATGAGCAGCGCGTGGATGTTTCTAATCCGATGGAATCAAGACTACCGCACCAGCTTTCCTATGAAACACTATTCACCTTTCCCGTGTTCAATGGTTGGAAGGAAAGAATACCGTAGGAATTGTGTTCCTACAAAATCCTGCACCAAACCTCGTGAACCGAACGCAGCCTTAGCTATTCTTAATATAATGTCCTCGTAAAAATGAAGCCATGCCACCGCTTTTGCTCATAATTGTTTGAGACTCGACAAGTTTAGCCAAATGTTTTTGCCTGTAATTGTTTGAGACTCGACTGCTTTCCTCTGTGCCTTTTTGTGCAAACAGGATATCCAATTCACCTAGTTGATGTTGTGACCTTTTGCATCGCACAAAACTCTTCTTAAAAGAAGTGACTTTTGTGTTGTTTAACCGGAATGTCGAATGGAACAGTTGGTTCATTTTGGTGGAACTGCACAAAGGGAGATCTATGTACCAATCCTCATCATCCATATTACGCCCATAACCTTCCTTTAGGTAAGAATGATATTTAATGCATGTGTTCATCTCTATTTTCCGACTGCCATGGGAAAATAATGTTGTTTTTTACTAGTACACTTGTACTCCCTCACTGAAAAAACCAATTCTGAATTAGAAGGCCAATCATGTACTTGGTTTCAACCAACTGGTGAGGAGAAAGAGAAACAGAGCATGAAGAGGAAGAATAAGAAGAATAAACAGTGCCAAGGCGATCTTGCTGAAGCCAGAGGCCTCAGTCGAGGCTATTCAAGGGCTCCGGCAACGACTACCTTACATGTGAGATGATCCTCCAGGGAGCCCTTCCACTTCTGCTGTCTCACTTAATTAATTAGGAGTACTTAAGTACCACTAATTTATTACTGCCTAATTTTCCTGTTGGAGTTAAACAAATCTTTAGTAGGACCCTGTGCTGAATCATGTACATGTGAATGTTTGTCTATGGAGGTGAATCATGTGGTGGAGCAGGGAGGGAATATTATTAGTGTCATGACATAATAGTGCTATTGTTTTGCATGTCAATTTATTGCCATTGGTTCAATGAGGCAATGTTTTTGCGTATTGTCCATCATGAATTTGATGCTACCGCTTGAGTAATATGCTAATGTCTTCCTATCCTTTCTCACTAAGCTAATGAAGGTTTCACCTTGTTCCTACTTGTGCAAACAGGGATCATGTTGTGCCAATCATACATTTTAGTGGAACTACACAAGACAATACAATGAACTGTATCCCAGCCCAAAGGCTTTTAACTCACTGGAAGTTCTTGATAATCTTCGATATAATCTCAAAGATCGGTAAACAAGAGTGATTTCAACCATACATTTGAAGTGCACAAAATATATACTATTGTGTGATTCCAAATGAGTGCTTTATCATCTCTTATGGGACTACATGAATAAGCTTTTTTCTCAGTTGGTACGGGCCTAAGGCCTTCATCCATATTAGTTTGCTGTCATCTGTATTTGTATCGTGCTACTATCATGAGAAACTCCTTTATCTTTGCACTTTTAAGTTTTGCAACCTATGATAAATGGCAATGCTTTGAGTGTTGAGTTGAGCTAATTGGCACTTATTAAATAATCTAATACCTCTCTTTAAGAAAGACTACTATGTTGCTAACTTTACCTATTAAGATAATGAGGGTGCTTCTATTTGTTAGTGTATGTTTCATCAACTAGTCCCACTATTATAGTAATCTCACTCAATATATGTGCCAACAGGGATGCTCGATTTTGGTGGAACTGCACAAAAACTTTGGGTGCTTCATTTCCTCGATAGCTTCCGTCCTTTCCTGTCAGTCGCTAATCTCCGCTTGCTTTCTTCCTTTGCTGTCACCGCTATGGCTTATCTCGGCTTCCAGTCAAAGGAAATAGTAATTGATATGCTACCTCACACAAAGTTGGTACCGGTCTTTATCCTGATTATTGTGCCTGTCATATGTATTGGTAATTTGGTATTGTGCTACTATTTTGCCGATTTCATAAAGGAGTAATTTGGAGCTGAACTCGCAGGAAAATCATTACATTGGGTGATTTCAAGAGAACTGCACAAAATGATCAGATGGATGTACTTATGTTGCTGCTATGTACTCCAAAGTTCACTCAGACAAGCATCAATGTTGACAAGAAGTGCATATATTCATTCGAGTATCAACCGGCGTCAACCAATTGTCAAACTCCAAGTATTAGGAGAGTGAACGCAAAAAATATTGCTTGGTGCATAGCCCAGATAAACGCAGTCCAGTCTTTGGTCCCAACTTGTGCCTTTTGGTTATCGACACATATGGTAGCGAACTATATGGCATGGAGTCTAAAGATTCCAGACAAGTTGGTTGACGCCAGATATTCATCTCGGCACTTAATCAGTCTACACGCCAAGGATGCTCCATTTCAGTTGAACTGCACAAAAATTTGGGTGGTTCATTTTCTCAACCGCCTCCTTTCTCGCTCTACAATGTAGAATTTTGGCGAGATATGTGACCAAGATGAGCCACTAAACTAGTTGGATGAAAGTAGTGGCCAAGTTGCTCAAACCTCCCTCGTACGAGGCCACTATTTGAGGATAAACCTACAAGCAAAGTTCGGACTGTCTGCCGCCTCTTATGTACTCAAAATTTTACTCGCATAAGAACTAATTTTAGCAAGAAGTACCTCCGATTGAACACCATTTACCAAATTGCACCTTAGGTAATTAAAGTTCATCCATGGATCATATTGGCTGTGATCTCAATCATTTGGATGAATAAACATACCGAACATGTGTATATCTGAATCTTTTGTGAATTATGTATGAATATTGTCGTGTGATCTATCAATCATTTGGATGCATAGATATGTTGAGCTTGTGTATATATGAATCTTTTGAGTTGTTGATAGTGAATGTTGGCTATGAATATGAACGTGTCCTGTGAACTTGAGTTTGATATGAATGTTTACCTTTTCTGTTGTATTTGTGTGTGAACTTGTTAGTATGCCTACTGTCGAGTATAAAACGCAGGTCTCTTATAAAAGTAATGCTGTGTCCAATTTATGTTTTCCCTTCTAACCACATTATATATATTTATATTATTACTATTATCGTATATCTTATAGAGAATTATATATACATTATAAAAACATCCCACGTGTTATTAACTTATAAAAGTAAATGTTTAACGAAAAATCCTGGTTATTTTTGACTCACAGGCAAGGAAAATCCTGGTGATTGCGTACAAAAGCTTGCGAAGATTTTAAGGACCAATTTAATAATAATGCGCTCATTTTTATTTTGAGCAATAACTCGCTAATTTCTTAATTATATATATATAAAATGTGCCTCTCCGGTTTATTCTTTGATATTAATTGCTCCTTCTAACATAACATTATATATATAACGAGCCCACCTCATACGTGTATTTCAAGGAAGTGCAAATGGGCTGGGATTTCTTAGAAAATATAAATGGGCCTGATTGACGCAAAATTATTTGTTCACCCAGCCCAGCAAATGGACTGTACATTCTAGAAAACATGGGTTAAATATATGCCACATTTTTGCAGGCTGACATGTGGGCCAATAGGTCGGGTTTCACGCAGGCGTTGTCAACTTGGTCAACAAATGATTGTGTCATCCACAGCCATTGGATTGATATCCAACGGCCGGCATGCACCTTCAATCTCTCGTCTTCTTCCTCCAGCGTCGCCGGGACCGCCTGGTCCGGCCTCCGGCGGCTAGCGGCTCTGCTTAGCACGCATCGCTGTGAAGCGCTACCCCACCGCCGGCCAGGCTATCCCTCCACCCCTCAACACCTCATGTTATTCTCCACATGCATTACAGCCCCATGTTGCAATGTAACCAGTTATAACCCTTCTCCTCCTCTCAATCTGCGACTCCACCGCCGTGTTTTCCCATCTCCGAGTCGTTCCCGTCCGGGGCCTCGCCCGTCGTCCGGCGCCTCGCTGTGTTCGGTCGCGGCGTGGTCAACAAATGAGAGTCATCGGAAGAGGATCAGACGTGGAGAGCCTGACGGCTGGGCCCCACGAGGTCCATGGTCGCACGCAAGGAAAGTTCCTCCTTATTAAGCTGAAAAAAATGTTTCCTCCACCTGACAGCTGGGACCCACCGGCTGTATCTTCGCACGTATGAAGTGCCTCCTTGTTTTGTGAAAAAATTATTCATCCTGCTGATAGCCGGGACCCACGACGGTGACTGACTTGTGGGCCTGCTAAGCGGACGTGTACGCACGGCTTTGTCAACTTAATCAACAAATGATTCTAGTAGATGGACCATTGGATGTTAATCCAACAGCCGTGCTCCTTCTTCAACCTCTCTTCTTGCTCCTGTCTCCCGTGCACCGCGGCTGTGCTGCCGCGCACCCGAACCACTGAAGTTTCCCACTCCTCTCCATCTGCGACTCCACTGCCTGCCTTCCCCATCTCCGGTCGTTTACCGGTGCGCTTGGCACGATGTGGTCAACGTGGTCAACAACCGAGAGTCATCGGAAGATGACTGTACGTGCGAGGCTGACAGTGGGGATGCACCACGCCCATGGATGCATGCATGCAACGGAATGCGGCGAGGTCAACGTGGTCAAGGAACGACTTCCATCGGAAGTATACTGTACGTGGAGAGTCTCAGCTGGGTCCACGGCCGCAGCAAGTAAGTGCCTCCTTATTACGCGGAAAATAATGATTCCTCCAACTAACAGCAGGGACCCACTGGACGGGCCACCGTATTTTGCGAAAAAAATGTTTGCCCCCTGACTGCTGGGACCCACCTGACGGGCCACCGATTAAAAAACGCCCCCATTGTCACCGACCCACCGGAAGTGCCTCCTTATTACGCACAAAAAATGAATACTCCCCGCTAGCTGGGACCCACCTTGGTGGGAGGCTGACTTAGGGCCTACTAAGTTGACGGGGACGAAGGGCTTTGTCAACTTAGTCAATATGAACGATTCTAGCTCCAAATGACCGTGACGATGTCCATCCAACGGCCGTAGTGCTTCTTCAACCTCTGGTCTTCTTGCTCCAAAGAGCCCAAACCAGCGCCTTGTCGTGCCTCATGCTCCTGCCTACCGTGGCCGGCTGTCTTTGCCGAGGCCTCACCGCCTTTACTATTCCCACTGGCCATTCTCGCGGCGACGGCAGCCTCACACCGCAGCCAAACCAAAGAACCTCAGATTCTCTCCTCCGCTGCAGGCTTCCACCGCTGCGTTTTCCCCGGCTCGCTGCCCCTTCCTAGGCCTCGCCGTCGTCCCACGCCGTGGTGCTCTTCACAAGGCGTGGTCAACGTGGTCAAGGAACGACTTCCATCGGAAGAGTATCAGACGTGGAGAGGCCGATACCGGGTCCACGGCCACAGCCCCGCTTTTTTATTATTTGCCAAGTAAGTCGCTTTGTCGTGCCTGTTGGGCTGCAAATCTTTCAAGACGAGGAGAGCTTTCATTACTGGCCGAGAAAATGGCCCATCAAGAATGAGAAATGGGTTGTACATTTTAAAACACATCAAACCGCAATTAGTTTCAAATATCTTTTTTTCATTTCGAGATTTTAAATTACATTAATTTTTATGCATGGAGAATTTGTTGGATTTTATATTGATATACATTTATTTTTAAAATCAGTATGAATGTTAGTCGAAATTTCGATTAAAACAGTTCGGACCGCACCGAATTATGCAAAATTTTGTATAATTTTTTAACCATGGCCACAGTATGGGCTGTAATGCTAACAAAAAATATGGGCTCCAAAAAAACCTTAAGAATTAGCAAATGGGATGTAAATTATTAGAAATAATGGCAGATGGGTTGTATGCTGTTTTCCACAGATTTGAGGCTTTCCTAAAAAGGTTGACGACAAGCAAAGGATCGTTGGATGGCCATCCAACGCCGTCGTCTTCTTCAATCTCTGCTCTTCCTACTCCAAAGCTCAAACAAGCGCCAAGTGGACTGCTCGCTTCCTCCTCCCTGCCGGGTTGTCTGCCACAGCCTCTCACCGCCCCACCGTACTCCCATCGCTGGCCTAGTCATCCCTCTACTCACCCACACCTGCTGTTATTCTCCGTCGACGGCAGACGAACTAGTAAACCCTCGTTCAGTCATACTCCCCTCTGCGTGGGAAACAAGTGTTGAATCTTCCCTGCCTCCGTGTCGTTCCCTTCCTAGGCCTCGCCGTCGTCCACCGCCCTGGTGGTCTCGGCGCGGCCTGGTCAACATGGTCAACGACCGACATGCATCTGAAGTGGATTGTACGTGGAGAGGCCGACAGCTGGGTCCACAGCCGCACGCAAGGAAATGCCTCCTTATTATGCGCAAAACAATGATTCCTCCAACTGACATCGTGGACCCACCGAAAGGGCCTCTCAGATTTCGTGAAAAAAACATTACCGCCACGACATTCGGACCCACCAGCTATATCTTCCCACGCAAAGAAGTGCCTCCTTATTACGCACAAAAAAATGAATACTCTACCGTTAGCCGAGACCCAAAGATAGTGACAGGCAGACTTGTGGGCCTACTAAGAAGACGGGGACGGAGGGCTTTGTCAACATAGACAATATGCATGAGTCTAGCTCCAGAGACCGTACACTGTCCATCCAACGGCCGTAGTGCTTCTTCAACCTCTGGTCTTCTTGCTCCAGCCGCCCAAACCAGCGCCGGTCGTGCCTCGTGCTCCAGCCTCCCGTGGCCGGCTGCGATGCGGCGGAGGCCTCACCGCTCCCTACTACTCCCACCGCTGGCCAGGCCATCCCTCTACTCACCCACACCGCCTGTTATTCTGCGGCGACGGCAGCCTCACACCGCAGCGAACCAGTGAACCCTCGTACTCCTCTACGCGTGGGCATCCACTGTCGCGTCTTCCCCGGCTCCGCATCATCCCCTTCCTAGGCCTCGCCGTCGTCCACCGCCCTGGTGCTCTCAACGCGGCGTGGTCAACGTGGTCAAGGAACGGCTTCCATCGGACGTGGACTATACGTGGAGAGGCTGACGGCTTGGTCCATGGCCGCAGCAAGGAAGTGCCTCCTTATTGCTTGCAAAATAATTATTCCTCCACCTGACAGCGGGGACCCACCAGACGGGCCACCGTATTTCGCAAAAACGACGGTTTGCCCGACCGCTGGGACCCACCAGCTACATCTTCGCACGCAAGGAAGTGCGTCCGCAAAAACGATTCACTCCTCGACCACTGGGACCCACCAGCTACATCTTCGCACGCAAGGAAGTGCGTCCGCAAAAAACGATTCGCCCCGATTGCCGGAACCCACCAGCTACATCTTCGCACGCAAGGAAGTGCACGGCGATACCGGGACCCACCTGGTCGGGCGTACGTGGCGTTGTCATTCTGGTCGCGAACGTATGCATAAACTGGTCGATGTAGAGGCGCCGCACGCGCGTCATAGATGTAGAGGCGCCGCACGCGTCGTAGTAGAGGCGCCGCACGTAGCATGTACACGCACGCATAAAGGCGAGGTTGCAAGAAAGAAAATACGGCCACGTACGTACATACGGGTAGGGTCTCGAACGCCTACTCGCGCATACGTACATGCCTGGGTCGGAATGGAGAAACAGCGTCGTCGTCGTGTTCATGGGGAACCAACCGGCTGGGTCGGAACGGACTGCGTGGTCGTGTTCATCGGGAGGGCTTGGACGGAACAGGCGATGGAAACGAGGCCTGGCGTACCGCACAACGGAGGAAACGGCCTTGTGTTCGACCGGCCACGTTCAAACGTGATCATGTTCATCGGAGGGGCCCGCGCGTCAAGACAACGAGGAAACAGACCTCCTACGGTCGAAACGGGGGTCCTGTTGAATGGGAGGGGTGTGGTGTACCGCAAAACGGAGGAAACGGACCTCCTACGGTCGAAACGGGGGTCCTGTTGATCGGGAGGGGTGTGGTGTACCGCAAAACGGAGGAAACGGACCTCCTACGGTCGTAAACGGGGTCCCGTTGATCGGGAGGGGTGTGGTACCGCAAAACGGATGAAACGGACTTGTGTTGGAGCGCTTCACGGTCAAACGGGGTCCCGTTGATCGGGAGGGGTGTGGCGTACCGCAAAACGGACTCCACGGATACCGCTCATCTCCACCGTCGACCTCCTCCAGCCTCCACGAGCTACCGCCGACCTCCTCCAGCCTCCACGGCTCCTCGTTCATCCAGCCTCCACCGCGCTCTACTCCACGGCCATCGTTCAACCACCCCTCCACGGGCACCCCTCCACCGTCTACTGTTCATCCAGCCCTCCACACCATGGGGTCCTGTTCAACCACCCCTCCACGGCCACCCCTCCATCGTCTATTGTTCATCCATCCCTCCACACCACGGGGTCCTGTTCATTCAGAGGCAACGCCACCGCCATCGCTCATCCAAACCCCCTGCAACGCCATCGCTCATCCAATCGATCGGCTTCGCTAGCAGCAGAGAGCGGCGAATCGCTCCATCGGGTTCGATTAACAGCCATCGATCGATCCCTCGGGTTCGATAACGCGTAGCCTGCAGTGCAATCGCCGGGTTCGATTAGAGCCCAACGCCTCGCTTCGAGTTCGATTAGAGCCAACGCCTACGCACACACGCGTACATGAGAGAAAGCGCGCATCGCTTCGGCCCGACCTCCCACCGTAACCGCAACTCCCAAAATTTTCCTCCCCTCGCTTCTACCATAGATTTTTCCGTCATGGACGGCCCAAAGAATGTCATGCAGCTGCCTCCAGCCCGCCCAGACTTAAAAGCCCATTTTTGTCATGATTTTTTGTCATAGAAGTAGGAGCCCACCACATCTATGATGATACCGGGTTTTGTCACAATTATCGTCATAGAAGTGTCATATGTATGACAGAAAAAAAATTCGTTCGGCCCAAAATATCACGGTTGTGTCTTTTTTTGTAGTGTTTGCTCCGTACGTACTGTCGAGCAATCCGTTATCCTTTGGAAGCTTCTTCTTCAATAT
The DNA here is from genome assembly GCA_021605145.1 of Aegilops bicornis. NCBI lineage: Eukaryota > Viridiplantae > Streptophyta > Magnoliopsida > Poales > Poaceae > Aegilops > Aegilops bicornis. The sequence goes on along the minus strand of CM038674.1, from coordinate 86,346,122 downwards.
TTTTAGTAGCTTCTCAAATCCATTGTCAGATACACCATTGTCTGCCTTCCATTGCAGCAATTCCAGTGTGGTAACGAGCTTTGTGTTGCCATCTTCGCAATTGGGGTACAACCCTTTTTTGTGATCCTCTAACATGCGATCGAACTTCAACTTCTCCTTTTCACTTTGGCACTGTCTCTTTGCATTAACAATGACCCGACGATGTTCATAATCGGGCACTTCGTATAGTTCCTCTTGATCTTCAACTTCCCCCATTGCAGCATCACCATATTCAGGGGGCACATAGTTGTCATCATCCTCTTCTTCTTCGTTGTCTTCCATCATAACCCCTCTTTCTTCGTGCTTGGTCCAAACATTATAGTGTGGCATGAAACCCTTCTCAAGCAGGTGGATGTGAAGGGTTTTCGAGTCAGAGTAAGACTTCGTATTCTCACAGATAGGGCATGGACGACACATAAAACCATTCTACTTGTTTGCCTCGGCCACTTCGAGAAAATTATGCACGCCCTTAATGTACTCGGAGGTGCGTCAGTCAACGTACATCCATTGCCAGTTCATCTGCGTGCATTATATATAATTAAGTGTGTCAAATCCCATTACAGAACATCATGAATAGAGAAGTGACCAAATTAATAGAAGTTCATCATCACATTAAAACCAAAGTAAAGTAGTGATCAAATGTTATTACTGAAAAAATAAATACATAAAGTTCATACATAGTTCTCATTGAACAACATATAGCTCTCTAGTTAAACCATACATTGAAACTATGTAAAACATTTCAATGCAACAACAAATGCGATCATAATCGCAACTAAGGTAACAATTGATCCAACGGCATAATGATACCAAGCCTCAGTATGAATGGCATATTTTCTAATCTTTCTAATCTTCAAGCGCATTGCATCCATCTTGATCTTGTGATCTTCGACGACATCTGCAAGATGCAACTCCAATCTCATCTTCTCCTCCTCAATTCTTCTCAATTTTTTCTTCAAGTAATTGTTTTTTCAACTAAATTTAAGCTCTCGACAATAGGGTCGGTTGGAATTTCCGGTTCACATACCTCCTAGAAAAAAACATCTATGTCACGTTGGTCGGCATAATTGTCATAAACACTAAATGAAACAAATAGTTATAAAAGATAATATATACCACATCCGAATCATACACAGGACGAGGGCCGACGGAGGCGGATATCAAAACTATCGCACTACATAATAAGAAACAATGATAAAAGTAAGAAAATTATACAAGTATCTATCTAAATCATACAAGTAAGAATTTTTTTAGAAAGAACATAAGAACAAGAGGCTCACCACGGTGGTGCCGGTGACGAGATCGGCGCGGGCGATTGATGGCGGTGACGACGGGGACGAGACAGGACGGACCGTCAAACCTAGACAAATCTTGAGGAAAATGGAGCTTGGACAAGGAGCTTCGAGAGGAGAAAGCTTAAGTGTGGCTCAGGAATTTCATCGAACACCTCATGTGCATAGGAGGTGAGATAGAGCACCACAAAGCTCTCCCACGGCCGGCCAAAAAAACAGAGCAGCGGCTCTTCTCGCGGGCAGGGGCGGGGGTATATATAGACCCCTCTTTAGTCCCGGTTTGTGTCTAAAACCGGGACGAAATGACAACCTTTGGTCCCGGTTCCAGCCCCAACCGAGACTAAAGGTGGTGGGCCAGGAGCGAGGCTCATTGGTTCCAGTTTGTGTCTGGAACCAGGACCAAAGGGGTCAGACGAACCGGGACCAATGGCCCCCGAGGCCCGGCTGGTGCCCTGGCCTCACGAACCGGGACTGATGCACCCTTTAGTCCCGGTTCATGAGTAAACCGGGATTAATGCCCTTATCCTGGCCTCAACCAAAGCCCTGTTTTCTACTAGTGGATAGACCTCCAAGAAGATCGAGGAGAACATTGTATTGACAATCAAAAAGAGAGAGAAGAAGCCATCTAGCTACTAGCTATGGACCCGTAGGTCTGTGGCGAACTACTCATGCATCATCAAAAGGTAGCAAGGATGATGTATAAGCCCTCCGTGATTCCCCCTCTGACAAAGTACCAGGAAAGGGCCCCAAATGGGATCACGAAAGAACAGAAGCTTGCGGTGGTGGAAAAAGTGTTTCGGGTAGCTCTCGGAGGGTTTCCCAATATTTGAGAATTTATAGAAGTGGAATTAGGTCAGATGGAGCCACGTGGGGCCCACAAGGTAACAGAGCCCGCCTTGCCGCCCCTGGGCGCCCCCTGTTGCCTTGTCATCTCCTCGCTTCGCGTCTGATCTCCTCCCAAAGATTCTAGGGTCTCTTTTGTCCAGAAAAATCGATAAAAAAATTTGTAGCGTTTGGACTCCGTTTGGTACTGATTTTCTAGAAAACCAAAAGCAAGCAGAAAATAGCAACTGGCACTAGGCACTGGGTTAATAGGTTAGTTCCCAAAAAATGATATAAAATAGCATACAATGTGTATAAAGTATCCTAGATTGATAATGTAATAGCATGAACCAATCAAAAATTATAGATACGTTGGAGAGGTATCATCGGGCTGACGTCAACCACGCCGCTTCGCCACCTCTGATAGCCGACTAGGAGTTCGACATCGCCAAGACCACATCATGGCCCCATAGAGTTCGTGGGTCGGGTGTCCTAGCATCTCCGAGTCGTTACTTCTTCAAGCCGACATCGATCTCGTCAAAAATTCCGATCTACGTCGGCATCCGTGCTGTCTCTTCATCAAGCCTACATCCACCACGCAGACCTGCTCCGCAACATTGACCGACGTGGGGCTCCGAGATCACTATGCCGACATGCTTCGTCACCTCTATGGGCCTGGAGGCTTTGCTATCGCTTCATCGACCTTATCTGAGGGCTCCGCCATCATCCCGCCAACCTGCTTCGTCATGACAACTAGATCGAGGGCTTCACCTCACCACGACAACCATGTCGTGTCGTCACTTCATCAAGCCGAACTCCTCGTTGCGCCACATCGGGAAAAGGTTGGGGGTTGGGACTTTGGTTAGGCCGAGGACTACGCACCATGTACGATCTGTCAGAGATCAACAGGCGTCTTCTTGCCGCCACATGCCCAGGCCATGTCATCAACACCGAGCACATTAACCAGCTAAGCTGCTTTCACGATTGAAAAATTTCTCTAGCTTAGTCAAGCATTATATTTGTGTGCAATAAAACTTTGTTCTAAAAAACTTCTCTTTACCCAAGTCAACTGGGGGCGCTTAAACTTATGGACTGTGCTAAAATCCGGTCGGCCGGACCATAACAACAGATCCGAACAAATCCTTCGATCCTCCTTTCACATGAAGCGGAGCGAGCCATGCATGGGTATTCCTAAAAATTAAAGCAATCACCGAGCACATTGAGGATTCTTTCCCCTAATTGTTGGATGCATGCAGGTAGGACAAAATTACTGATGTCAGCAGAGATTCCATCAAATTCGAAAATTTAAAATGTTTTGTAGCTCAAACTGTCGCTCCGATTGAAAAATTGTTTTCATATAAATGATTCGTAACGACGAGATCTTCGAAACTAGATCCCATGTTGATATGTTTCGACGACTTTTTTTTCTGGTAAAAGTTACCACGTGTTCTACACAAGTTATCATGCATGTGGTGCATAAGTTATCATGTTGTTTACATAGAAATTATAGGGGCATAAAAAAGTTCCTCCAACTTTCTCTTCACAAGCACATGCGTGCATGCATTAGATAGAGCGACTAACATCCGGATGGCAGGAATTAGCAACAGATCCGCAGGATCAAACCCCACCTTGCTCCCGCGACCTGCGAACAACTAGCAATATACCAGAAACGACCTCACTAATCATGCATGCAGTGCAAATTCCGTCGCGTGCATATGTAAACTCCCTCTTGTTGGACAATAGTTGCATGTAGAAAAAACGATGTCATCAAATATTCCATCTAAAAAATATTCAAAACGTTTTGTAGCTCAAACCGTCGCTCCGATTGAAAAACTATTTTCACATAAAAGATTCGTCACGATGAGACCTTCGAAACTATATCTCATGTTGGTATGTTTCAGCCACTTTTTTTAGGTCCAAAGTTACCAGACAAAGACTAAGTAAGTTATCACGTCTATGATACATAAGTTACCATCTTATTTACAAAGAAATTACCGAGGCATAAAAAGTGGTCCTCCAATTCTCCCATATGCAAAATGAATTAGAAGACCGAAAAGTTGACGTCATCCTTGATTCCCCCTTATTTTGAAACTTTGAAATGTTTTGTAGCTCAAACCTTCAACCCGATCAACAAAATTGTTTTCACATTAAAAAAACATGCCACGAAGGGGGCATCGAAACTAGATCCTATGTTGATATGTTCCGATGACTTTTATTTCGGATCAAAACTTACCACTTCTGGGCTAAGTAATTTATCACGCATGTGCTGCATATTTTACCATGTTATTTACACAAATATTGCCACGGCATAAACCTTCTAACCTTCTTATCAGCTCGGGTTAAAGTTACAGCGGTGATTGTGCATGTGTTATCACGTATACGATGCATATAGTACCAAAAAAATTACACGAAAGTTGTCGGGGCATGTTTTTAAACAACTCCATCGCCAAAGTTATCTGGACCGAGGCACATAAGTTATCAGGTCTGAGATTTGTGAATTACCACGCAATTCACACAAAAGTTACCGAGGGGGTATTTCATCAACCCCTCTCCCATGCCAAAGTTATCACGACCGAGGTACACAAGTTACAAGGTCTGCGATATTTGAGTTACCATGCTATTCACATAAAAGTTAACGGTGGTATATTTCATCACCCCCCCCACACACACACACACACGCCATGCCGAAGTAATCAGCACCGGGGTACAATCAGGTCTGCGATGTGTGAGTTACCATGCTATTCCCATAAAAGTTAACGGTGGTATATTTCATCAACCCCCCCCCCCCCCACACACACACACACACCTCATGCCAAAGTTATCAGGACCGGGGTACATAAGTTATCTGGTTTGTGATGTGTGAGTTATCTTACTATTCACACAAAAGTTAATGGTGGTATATTTCATCAACCCTCCCCCCCCCCATGCCAAAGAGTTATCAGGACCGAGGTACATAAGTTATCAGGTCTGTGATGTGTGAGTTATCATGCTATTCACATGAAAGTTTTCAGGGGATATTTTATCAATCACCCCTGCGCCCTCTCCCCACGCTAAAGTTAGTAGGACCGATGTACATAAGTTATCAGGTCTGCGATGCGTAAGGTATGATGTTATTCACACAAAAGTTACCGGGGGTATATTTCAGCAACCCCCCGCGCCTCCTTCAAGGTAGTGGAGAAGGCGGCCCCGTGCCTTCTTGATCGCGGGCGGCAACACCTCCTTGGCGGTGAGGCGGTCGCGATGATATGGCGCGTCCATGCGGCCATACCTGCTGCGTGGCGGGGACGCCGCGGTGGTGCGGGGGTGAGGCCAGCTCCTCCATCACATGACGGAGTGGAGACGTCGGCTCGTGCTTCGCAGAACGGAGTTACCGCAAAATTTACACATACTTTAACATGATATATCTTTCCACAAATTTTTTCTATCACAAAAGTTATCTCATCCTTTGTGCGTAAGTTATCGAGTTGGTGGTGTGTATATTACCATTGTATTTATACAAAATATAACCGGGTGTATGTTACAACACCTTTTTTTACATGTCAAAAAGTTAGCGTGGTGTTTGTGCGTAAGTTATCATCTCTGTTGTGCGTAAATTATGATGCTATTTACGCATAAGTGACCGATGAAAATCTTACATGAACCAGAAAAATGCATTGGGTGTTCATCAAATCAAAATAAGTCACCAAACACATGATTTAACAAACACAAGAGATAGGTTATTGGGCCATGTAACAAACCAGCTGACTTGAGTTCAAACATACAAAAGGCTCGTAATTAGGATCTATAATTTGTTGTATGGAGAAGCACATTGACCATTTAACTTGCGTTTTTAAATAGCTGAAGGTCATTTCGTGTACCAACTACAGGGGAAACGACAGTTGGTTAGCTGGCCTGAAGCATTAGCCTCTTCTTCTCTAGACGGCCAGGGATCGAGTCCCAACCAACGCAAGTATTTTTTGTGATGCAAGGTCGCAAGCCTGTACGAGCGCTGCATAAAAAAAATGGTTTAGCAACGCGGGAGGAAAGGAAAATCGAAGGGACCGGTCGTAAACTTATATGTGTCGTTTTATAATATAAGTGTTTTCTTCTCGGTCGTTGTAAAGTTTTGTCTAGTACTCATTTTTCCGGCTTGAGTTTATGTCAAATAGCCGGATAGCCGGATAGCCTGGCTTCTCTATATGCCGCTCGAGTTTAGTTTATCTAAAGTTGCGTGAGAAGCACTTTGCCTTCGGGTCAAGGAGGTTGAAGCCGGATGTTAACCCACTTGAAGCATGAAGATTAGATGTACATTTTAAGAACGACGAAAGCACAAATTAATTTAAGACCAATTTCGGATTGGCATAAAAAAACTTAATTTAATTCAAGAATAAAGTTTTTAAGTAAGTTTTTTGGCTTTCGAGCTTATGACACTTTTAACCTATTTGTATGTTTTTCCACGAGGCGAGACATCCTCTTGGCTGAGGTGTACCGTGTATTATTTTTCTCGGGTAAGATCTTTTCCAATCCACAGTTCAACATCTTCCTTGCCCAGCAGCACCTCGGTGATGGTGAAACGCACATGTCGGTATTTGGCTAAGCTAGTTCCCGAGGATATGCGATCCAAGGGTCGGCCATGTTGCCCAATCCTAGTCTCGGGGCTACTTATTGAAAATTCCATGCAGAAAATTTAAATGCAATACGGTTTCTAAGGAGATTACGATCCCCTTAGGTCGGTTGGCTACAACCAACCTGAGTCTCGGGGGCTACTGCACACCACGTTTCTGTATCTAAAGTATGCAGCCAATTAAGGATTTGGTCTTCGGGCCGATTTCGCTAATCAACCTGAGTCTTGGAGGCTACTAGGATTGGCAGTTTTATGTAATCCTTCTGGTGCATACTAGATTTAGGCCGGCAGACACCTTAAGGGCTAGTAGCTATACATATCGGCAGAGAATAAATTGCATCAATAGGAAAAAATTCTGCATAAAATTAGCCTAAGACCAAGGTGGTGCACCACTTTGGAAGAAGTCCGGCATGGAGATTGGGTGCAATTAGTTGGCTACACATGAGACTTTTCCCACGTGAAGCTCAGCTAAACTCCTTCAACTTTTTTCAAACAGAAGTGGACTACGCCACCTCAGATGCAGTCCTTGATGTTGGAGCTCGGCTGCAAGAAGACACCGCTGCGTAGGAAAAAACTTCAAATCCGAGGTGTGGCATGAAAAATAACAAGGCATTTGATAAAGGCTGAGAACTTAAAGGGGATCCTCGGATGCCTGACGTGTATACTCCTCAGACGTACTTCGGTGATCCATAAGGAAGAAGATGAGAAGATTTGTTGAACCAGCTTTCAAGATCGATGGCTGAAGACGAGGAGCGGTTCGAAAGAACCGAGGAGTGCCCCCGACTTGAAGACCGGTTCGGGGGCTACTGATGGTGTCCTGGACCAGGGGGTACTTACCATGTCTACTCCCAGGCAGGTGGGCCGGGCCGAGGACCCCCTTTGTCGATTCCGTCCTGGGCCACTTCAGGCAGCCCATGATGTATACAAGAGAGATTCCATAAGACTTGGCGTACAAGATGAGGACTACTCTCCACTAACGTAACTGACTAGGACTCCGGTGCCCTTATATAAATCGGGGCTAGGCTAGTCAATGTATCATGTCACAACAACTCAACTCATACACATACAATCTCGTAGTAGATCACCTGTACTATGTACCCCCTCGAAATCAACACAGTCAAAGTAGGACCACGACTACCAGCTCAGGACCCCCTACCCGAGATCTGCTAGATTTGGCTCCATTAGCGACCATAGTCACTGCGGCCGCGGCCATGCACCACCATCGCCACAACGGTTGCGGTAGTCACGTCCAAATAGAGGCACACCCTATCCATAGTCAAAGCCGCAACCGTATGATCCGTGGGTCGATCAGCGCGGTCACCCGAGCGGCCATGGGCACCAAAGCCACAACTGCTGCAGCCATTCCCGCTAGCGAGGGCAAACGCAGAGGCACTCTCCTCGGTAGCTCTCTATGCCATGTTCTCTTCCACGAGGTTGGTGCGAGAGAGGACCATGTTGAACGGTGGCAGAGGCACCATGTCGTCGAGCACAAATTGAACGGTGTCTTATTACCCACAAGTATAGGGGATCACAACAGTTTTCGATGATAGAGTATTCAACCCAAATTTATTGATTCGACACAAGAAGGGCCAAAAAACCAGACACCTGGTGTTTAAGCAAAAACAAAAAACAAAAGTAATGCAAGAGCAGGGATATAAATGCATAAACGACAAGTGCTTGCAATCACACCAATGTTTCTGTTTTGTATTTGCCAGAAGAAAAGAGGGATCGCGATCCAGCTTAAGTTGCAGCGTTGTTTATGACGGTATGATAGATTGGCAGAAAGAGAATCCGTCAATAGCGATAAATTGATTGTAAATCACAGGAATAAAATCTCCTGTTCTCCAAACGAAAATGTTTTATTGAATAACCTAGGGTGGGCATGCATCAGTACAACCCATTGGTCCCTACTCTTACACATTACATTCAGCAGAATTTCAGGTTGCCGCAACAAAATAAATGTAGCATCTTGACAAGTAGAAAAATGCACCTGCTTCCACCAGCAGAGTGAACTGGGAGCCTGGTAGCTTATAGGGGATTAAATCACGTCTGCAACAAAACACTGGGATTTGAAGCCCGGAACCACTACACATACCAACAGTTAGTGCTATGATTTCCATACAAACAGATAATCAAAAGGTTGGGCTGCACTTTGGCCTACTCACGAGCAGCTTGATCAAAGCTGTTGCACCAAAATCGGAGAAAAGGTGCAGTATGTATAGCAAGGTTCACTGAAGCCCTGCTTGCTAGCGGCTGATGGGGGTGTGCATCCGCTCAACAATTCTGTTGATGGCGTCCCGAGTCATCACGAGGGTGTCATGCTGCAGGATGCTGTAGACATTGAGGCCCTGCGTTTGAAGATGTGAAACATCAGCACAATCTTCTTGGGTCGAAATATCAGCTGGGAAAATTACAATGGGACTATTCGTCATTGTTAAGCTGCTGAGATACCCAGACACTTACAATTGAAGGAATGACATTCACGTAGTGAAGATTTTGAGTAGCCAGCTTTAACTTCTTATCAATGTCGCCTCCATCCACCAACAAAATCTTCTTCGTATCATCCATCTGCTTTATGTACTGCACGATGTTTTTCGTCTTGTGGCTAGGGACTTCTAAGTCCTCAAAGATGCAGAGCTACAATAAAACATGGTCAAGTGAACTTTGCATGCATACGTATCTACTGCGAAGAATGGCTTCAGATGGAGAGATCCAGACTGACTCTTGTATACATATATTTGCGTTCAGGATCACAGATGGTCAAGTTTACTTTGCCACTTTGTGTGCTCAAGAATTTTCGGGAGCAGCACCAGAAGAAAAAAAAACATTGCATAAACAAATTTATTGTTACACATTTCTTAATAGATTTCAGTAGCTTTCACTCTTTCAAGAAGCCGTGGAAATAATACCAGCTGAATGTTACATCTCATAAGCAACAACCCTAATAAGATTAAGTAAACAGTCTAAGAAGACAAGGCAGTCATAGAAACCATTCTACAAACAGTATTGATCAGAAAGTATAACTAGTCCATGCTCTATTAGAACTAGGTAAGTGGTCTGTTCTCTTTACTTTAGGAAGGATCTATGAAGTACACCCTCCGATCCAAATAAGGGTTTTAGTTCAAATTTGAACTAAAACCACGACACTTATTTTTTTGGATCAGAGGGAGTACAAAATATAGTGAAAGGATCTATAAAGTGTAAACATAGCAAAACAGTTCCTCAGGCATCTCATAGTGGCATGCTGATCAACAGCTTGTGCAACAGCACAGCAATTCTTGCATAGTTCTAGCAAGAAGAGACTTGATCATTGCTGTGGCCTGAAGCATACTACTACTAAACAAGGTTCTTGGTTCGATACAGAATTCATTTCGTAGCACAAATTGTTGTCTTGGGACAAGGCAGGAGCTAACTAGACACAAGAACATCCAGGAAGACACAGAATGAATTAGTAAGGCAGCAGATACCTTCCCCTCAGCTGTTCTAGCAGACAAAGCTATCTTAAGTCCTAGACGTCGTACTTTCTTCTGCAACTTGAATGCATGGCTTCGTGGTTTCGGGCCATGCATAGTTGCACCTCCTCGAAACTGTTTCAGTTTGAATCTGAGTTTAGTTGAAGCCCAAAGAAGATGAGATATCTCCAGAGCCTATTCGATACAATTTATATGAATGGAGGAATGTTAGTATAACCTGACAACCACGCAATGTTCCATGGCGTGCTCTTCCGGTTCCCTTTTGCTTATAAGGCTTTCTTCCTGTGCCGCTCACTTCACTGATAGTTTTAGTTGAGTGTGTCCCCTGTGAAAGACAGGTGCATGCAATTATCAGAAGGTGCATTAGAAGGATAGAACTTAAATATCTAAACTTAAGAAAGTAACTGATATTACACAAACATATTATACAGTAGATCACGTGATTTGGGAGCTTGTAAGCGAAAGACAAACAGAACAAGAGATGAGAGATCATAGTGTGCACCTGTTGCCTTTTCGCAAGCTGCCACCTTACTACCCTGTGAACAATATCCTTCCTAATTGGAACGTCAAAAACATCACCATCCAAAACCATGAATCCCTTGTCCTCGTTATGGAAGTTTGTTACTCTGGCTACTAGGTCCTCATACTGCCCTGTAATAAAATATTACTTACAACTCAGCATAATGTGAAGATCACATATATAGCTTTCATTAGCCAATTATGATACAAGAACTATAAAAAGTGAAATCAAGCTCCGTCCCAATATAAAAAATCTTGTTCAGCGAAGCTAGATTTTCGATCAAAGTAAGAGCGCAGAGTCAACTAAGAGATCTCTGTTGGTTAGATAAAAATAGAGCATAAGGTGCCACTTTATCCATTAATCCAAAAACCTAATTTTTATAGTCAATGTTCGATTCAAGGCTTTGTTGCTACATTAAAACTGAACCCGATTACGGGTGTCCACTTTAAGCGTTGGACAGCGATGAATGTGTTCTGGGTCGCTGGTGGCACTCCCAAAAGAACAATTACTCCTGATCAGAAAGCATTTAGGGAGGCCAGCACCATCTTTCTTGGAGCCGTTTCGAGTGTGATCGGAGACAAGTTAGTTGACGCATATCTCCATATGCGGGTTGCAAAGAACTGTTCGCAGCAAAATTCGGCGCTACTGATGCTGGGAGCGAGTTGTATTGCCATAGAGCAGTTCCATGACTAAAGGATGGTTGAACCGACCTGTACTGGACCAGGCCATGAGATATAGTGCATCGCTAAGGAGCTCGAACTCCTGAAGTGTGAGTTACCAGCGGGGAGTCAAACTTGTCCGGTAACTCATACTTCAAGAGTTCAAGCTCCTTAGCGATGTACTGTTATCTCATGAGCCTCATCCAGCATAGGACAGCTTTCAACCATGCTGCAATCATGGAACTACTCCATGGTATACAGCTCACTCCCAGCATCAATACCACTGAATTTTTCCTTGAGCGCATCCCACAAGTTCTTGGCAACCCACATATGGAGATATGCATCAACTAAGTTGTCTCCAATCACACTCAGAACGGCTCCGACAAAGACAGTGGTGGCCTCCCTAAACGCCTTCTTCTGATCAGGAGCAATCAGTCCTTCGGGAGTGCCGTCGGCAACCCAAAACACATTCATCACAGTGAGACGCATGGTAATTTTGGTATACCAATGCTTAAAGTGGACACCATAAAACAGGTTCGGCTTTAATGTAGCACAAAAGCCTTGAACCAAAAATTGCTTATTGAAAGTGTTGTTTATATCTAACTCAAGAGAAAAAAACATTGTGATAGCAGCAGATGGATAAGAAACACTAGAAACACACCAAGCTCTCGGTCTGGTGTCCAGACAGTCTTGCTAGATAGAAGTTCCGGTGGAATCAGCACTTCATTTGCTGGAGCCATAAGAGTAGAATACCCATTGGAGTAGACATTTGGCAAAATCTGTAAATGATGAAAGCTAACTGAGAAGGCAGAACAAGAATCAGATGCCATGAAATATAGCCAAGACACTTGATAGTTAATACATAACAAGATACAAAAAATAAACTTTTGAACATAACACATTGTTGCTATTTGCTAATCCTTACTGGGATAGAACTCGAGCAAGCCCATATTTGTTATTGATTGCAATCTGGATCTGAAAGTACCTGAGCAAGCTGATACCTAAACCCAATCACACTCAATCAAATGCTACGTTTCGAAACTAGAACTAGAAGCGACCAAGTATAAAATCCACCACAAAATCTGTTCACAATGTGGTAACTGGTCATCTGTCAGGTCCTAGAAGGAGGGGCAGTTTCAGCACAGACGTCTATGAACACCAAACAAGTGAGGGACAAGTTCAGTTATCCAATGGCGCACAGGCCTGACGGCCATATCCAACGGCAGCTGTTATTTGGCATCATGTCTTAATTACTGTAGATTGTAGTTCAGTTAAAACAGGCACTCTGTTTAGGCATTTAACTCTACTGTTCTGCCACTGTACTCATGGAAGCTGTTCAGTTATCTATGCCTCTCAGGGGGTGAATGAGAAGTAAGAAGAAAAATTGCCCGAAACTAATTTCAGAGTAGATAGCAGCATATGCGATTTCTTCTTCCCATATATCAGGAATGTGACCCAAACACCCCAAAAATCAGTGTCAATTGCTCCACAAATCCTGACTGACTGATGGGATCTTGGTACCATCCCGACGGACGCGCCCAAATCCATACTTTTCGAAACCCGGCGTAAACCCTACATATCCAGCGAGCGAAATGCTGTCTCACGTATTCGAACTGGCGGAGCCCGTCGCACTAGCCTCACGGAGAACCAACGTGACGGAAATGGGGAGGATGGGGTTCAAGAGCCAGACCTTGGCGAGGAGCGGGGTGTCGCGGCCGGCGGCGCCGAGCTGAGGCGGGCAGGCCACGGCTCGGCGCAGGAGGGACGCGGCACGTGCGAGGGCTTGCATCGGCTGGCCGCGTCCTCTCCGCCCGGCTCCAGCAAGGCTAGGCAGGTGGTTTTCGCGGCGGCGGCGGCTGACGGGGAGGGAGAGAGGAGGGAGCAGGAGGGTTCTGGAGGGGAAAGGGTTGACGGGTCGGGCTCGGCTCTGCCTAGCTGGGCTGCGTGTTTTTTTTTAGATCAACAGGAAGGGCTCCCCGGCTCCCGGAGGTGGCCAAACGAGCCGGCCCGGCACGGCACGGCCCAGCCTGTGCTAATTGTGCCTGGCACGGCATGGCCCACATGGGCATGATTAGTAAGCAGGCCGTGCCGTGCCGGCCCATGTACTGCGTCTGGCAGCCCAGGCACAGCCGCTTAGCTAAGGTAGATCCTATTTGACGCCCGCAGGCGTCAAACAGCCGTGGCTTCGCTGAAGCTTCAGTTTCCCCGATATCACTAATTGAGAAGCGCTCCTCGCAACGATTAGTCAGGGAGCGCTCCCCGCGCGCCAAGTGTCACGCGTGGAGCGATCGGGAGACTTTTTCCGCGCTTCTGCCGACACTTTGTCAGCGCAACATCTCCCGTGTTTCCGGTTTCCTGTTTCCCTTTCTGGTTTTTTCTTTTTTCACTTTAGTCCTTATACTTTTAATGTTTTGTAAAATCTTTTGATCTGTTTTGAGATCTGTTTCTCTCTGGTGTGGGCGAACCGTCGTGGAGCACTATTCTTTCTTTGTCGTCGTCTCCGCCCGTCACGGCCGCCGCTCTTGTCGCTTGGTTACGGCGGCCCCTGTCCCGGCCGCCGCGCTTGTTGCATGCTCTTACGGTGGTCCTTCTTTAGCGTCGACCGCGCTTCCTCGTTCGCGTGATCGTCGTTCCCTACCGGTTGCCTTCGTGGGTTCCCTGTTTCCCTTTCTCGTTTCTCTTTTCGTTCCCATTATATTTCCGGGATATGGAGATTTATGGGGTAGTTACGGGTGGGGACTACCAACACTATTAGATGTCAAGTTTCAACTGGGTTTTGTGGGATTAGTTCTTGATATCATTGTGTTCCTTGCAGTTATGGCTTGTCCTTTTTGCTGCATGCCTGGTGGCCCGTGTTCTTCTGTTGATTCTTCTGTAGATGGGTTCAGTATGGTCCTGGATCGGCGTTGTTGAAGGCGTGTTGTAAGAATATCATTTTATAATTGTTCAATTTTTGGCACACAGACGCTTATTTCTTTTGGTGCTGCTCATTCTGTTTAGGTTTTGATTATGATCCTTGTTTTGATTTGTTGTGCAGTATGTTTCGTGCAGTGTTAGAGCTCATCTTGCTCGTTACATCGAGGAGTGTGGGGCTTTATCCATAAGGAGGGGTGACGAAGATACTGATCTTGCTTTTTAGTGCAATGAGGGTTATTTGTATGGTGTTCTGTTTAGTCATGGTCGGTTGAGGAGCAAATTCCATGGTCCTTTCTGGGAACGATTGGTCAGTGATTATGGTGTTCGTCCTCGTGATATAATGACCATTAGGCTTGAACATTATGGAACATGGTTTGGTATTGATTTTTATCGTGTTGGTCGTGGAGATGCGTTGTCTCCTTTACCGTCTGTTGCTAAGGTTTATTTTTAAGGAAGTTTTTACCTTGTTTTATTGCACATGATGATTTTTCTATTCCCTTAAGCCTTGTAATTATATTTTGTAGCTCTTGATGGTTTGAGCGTCTCCGAGATGGAACTTGTTGGGAGTTGTTATTACACCCGTGGTGTTTTTCTTAATTATCAGCAGATGTATTTCATGAGGTGTCAACTCTTTGATGATGTCTACATACCGTGTTGTCCTTTTGTTCACAGGATTGATTTCATGAATGTTAATGGTCATCATATTTCAGATTTTTTTTCCACTGTTTTTTTTGTTTCTTTTTACTTATTAATTTTTATTATCTCTTCTATTTATAGTTTTGAATTTTTGTTCTATTTCTGATAGCTTGATGTTTTTTGTCAGGTTATTCCTGGTATTGTTGTGAGGAGTTTGAAGGAGTTTGCGACTTTTCCTAGGACTCATGCGTTTTAACCCTTGAAGTTACTTTGGAATCTGGTGATGATGATATATATGTGAGCACTCCTTGCTCCTACTTCATTGGCTTGGGTAGTAGAATGGTGTTCAAACAGGAAGGTTTCAGTGATTTTCTCCAGGCATCATCTATTGAAGTAAACAGCTTGGTGCTGATAACTTTTAAAGAGCGTGATGGGAGGCTTGTTGTTATCTTCAATCTTCTGCCGCAGTGATGTTAGTTATAGCCTTTGAACATAAATGGATTTTGTTTAAAAATCTATGCTACGGTTTAATGTTGTCTAGATATATGAAACGTTATGAACCTAAGTGTTCATTGCTGTTGTATGTTTGTAGAAGAGGTATGGCTGTGCATCTCTTTTAAATGTGTTTTTTTGGGCGGATGTTATTTAATTATGGTCATAGTTATCAATACAGTAGAGGCACGTGTGTTGTTTACTCTGAGGCACGGCTGTGCATCTCTTTTATGTGAGGCACGTGGATTAAGAAAATGAAGGCACGGAATTGAAGTCAGTGCAGGCACGGTCGTGAGGAGGCACGGGTATACTGAGAGGTACGTGTGTCCAGCGCTAAAGTTGTACGGGCGAGATACTATGGGTTTCATGCGAGAGGCGTGTGTGTGTGTAGTACGTAGAGTTACTGTTGGTTTTATGTGAGGCACGTGGATTGAGCAAAACAGAGGCATGGAATTATAGTCAGTATAAGCACGGTTGTGGAGGTACGGGTATACTGAGAGACGCGTCTGTGCAGCACCAAAGTTGCATTGGCGATCACGCGTGCGGAGCACGTAGAATTACTGTGGGTTTCATGTGAGGCACGTTGATCAAGCAAACAGAGGCACGGGAGTGCAGTCAGTACAAGCACGGTTGTGTGGAGGCACGGTTTTGAACCCTCTTGCTGTTGTCAAGATTCTAGAGGCACGGATGTACGGCAGTAGAGGCATTGGTCCGAATATCTGGTTAGAGGGGCTCGGTTAATGATGCATAGGTGTGTAGTCTCTAGGGTCACAGGTGTGTGGCACCACAGGCATGGATTGAGTAGACACTTAGTGAGTCACGCTTGTACATAGGTTAGTTGCACACAGTAGTGTAGTTTTGTGGCATCGTGTAGAACTGGTGTACGGAGAGGAACTTGTGTGCAATAGCAAGGATGTTCTGAATGGACGGAGCGGTGTTTGATTTGAAATGGAGGCAATGATTTTTTTTCAATGTGGTTAAAGTAACAAAGTTCTCGTCGCTTGTGACTGTGTACCGAATGATCTTTTGCAATATTTTATGAATTGTTCACACCAATGTTTAATAAGCATTGTACTGAAAGTTTACAACGATATCATTGCATATTCTTGTAAATGCACGATGCATCTTGTAAAGGTTGAGTATGAAAATTATAATACAATATCGTGCGAGATATCTCTCGTTCTATAATCATGGATACAATATATGCTTGCTCAAGATCGACATAATTTACTAATTGCATTTAGACATGCAAAACGTAGTATGCATTTGTACATGAGCACACCACTGTGTTCAAAGTTCAAACGTAAAATAGTAATACAATACACACAGCATCTTTGAGCAACAACAAACATATTTACAACATAGGTTCATATAATCTAAATTATGATAATAGTAGTTCCTACTAGTTTAATGTAGACATCCATTTTCTCGCAATTTACCAACCACTGTTTCCCTTCTGGCGCTTCCAGCCGCTGGAAGATCCCTCGTCATTGCTCTTATGTGGGCGGAGTCTTTCTTTCATTGGTTGTTGGTGCAGGTGACGTAGCCCGTTCTTGATGATTAGGACTCTACGGTACAACTCGTAGCTAACATACCCGTCCTTTGCCGCGTACTCAAGGTCTATCGGTGAAAGTGGCTTCCACTCCCAGAACTGGTGCTTCTCCTTTGGGAATGATTTCTTCATGTTCTTGTATGAGGGGTCGATGATGGCTGTTGCAAGGTCAGCCATGGAGTCCCTTTCTCCACCACCCTTGATGCAGAATAGCCTCTGGATGTCGACGTGGTGCTCGTCTGGAATTTTGATCCATGCACGGGCAAGCATGGTCTTGTCGTTCCTGGTGTCGACGCTAGTGAAAGTTACCTCTTTCCGTTGGAGGAAGTCAACTAAAGCCTGGGAGCGCTTGTATCTGCAGTAGTGGTATACAAGGACATGCTCGCGCATGGCAAGTTGGACGACGGTGATCCCTTGTCGTATGTAACTGCTATTACGTGTGTACTCGAGGTCGATGCCGACGAACTTGTTCTTCTCCTCCTTTAGCCATTCTTCATACTTTTTGATGATCCGCTCCACGGTCCTTGGGTCGTTGGTGTACACCACCTCGAGCACGGTTGTACCGTGGGTAGTGATGTGTTCGGTGAGTGTTGTTAGTTTCCCGTCGTCCATGGCTGGAGGTGTGCGGTGGTGAACTGCGGCCGGCGAGAAACTCTCGAGGAAGAGGATGAAATGGAGTCGGAAAAGTGAAAGGGTTATTTTGTCGTGCAAAAAAGGAAACCGCCAAAGAGCAGTTGCTAGTCACGCGGCGGTTCCAGGCGTAGAATTTCGGAAACAGGGGTTTGTTTTATCTGTTTTTTTAAGATTTTCACTTGTCTTGTTCATTGAATTTTTTTATTCGTTGCGTGCTGCCTGCGTGATCCATCTTTGGCTGTGAAAGTAGTCGTGTAAACGGTAGAACACTCAGCAGATGCATTGTCGTGCCTTTGTTGTGAATTTTTTTTTCAATTAATAATCTTCCTTGGTTAGGGAGGCACGGTTTTTATGTTATTCGGTGCACAAGTGTGTGTTTAGGAAAATTTGAAGTAAATATAGTTTGGACTTGAAAACGGAGTCATGTTTGGTTTTTAATTGAGATATGTTTCACTAGATGGTTTGAATAAGTTTGATAACATGGCATTGGTAGAGGTTTTGAATCACAAATTGATTCTTGTTTCATTTAATTTTTTAAAATGAATCTTTTTGTTTTTTGGTTTTTTGAATTGTGAACTTTTCAAAGGATAAGAACTACATTTTTTTGAATGAATCATTTCGATAGTTCAAACAGCATTTGTTTCAAAGGATCATTCCGATGGTTGAAACAGCAAGTTGAGTGTCCGTAAGAGCTACATAAGTTGCAAAAGATCATTCTGATAGTTCAAGCAAACACATGGTCCATAATAATTAAATTACTCTACCATCCTAACTAGCAAACTTATAGTAATCAGGGTTTTGCTCCTGGAGGCATCATCATGAAACAAGCATTGAACATTCTAGGAGATACACTGTTTGCTTCCATTTTAGGTGCTGGTTTCGACGGAATCTACATAATGCGCTGAATGAAGATGGACACAGAACGGTCATGGCGCTCTTTGAAAGTGATTAGAACAACGTTCTTTTCAACGAAGGATGCAGCTGATATGAAGTCTCTGAAAGAAGACTTTTCTATTACCATCCTACCGTCATTTTTGGAGATGTAGTACGATGAAGGAGTGATGACATGTGTAGGTTCATCAGGAGCTTCAAGGGTTACCCTGCCATTGGTTGGCATGTCCACCCATCTCTTCAGTGTTGAGACAACGCTCCTCGGAATTTTCTAGAAGAAAATCGAAATTAAATAGAAATTAAAACCGTTGATTTGTCACTTGGACAATAAATAAAAGAATCTCTGAATATGGTGAGTGCACAAACATTAAGAAATTCCATATTGGAAGTAATATAGTTCCTAGCATGTTTAGGTTTGTGTGTAAACAGATAAAACAACATATTAAGAGAACAACGGAAGTTTTGTTGTTTTAGGTTTGAATAAATAGGTTTATAATTTTACATATAAGCAATATTAAGTCAGTATTGTTTATATTACATATGAGCAAAATACGTTTGGTATTTTAACAAGGACAGTTGTAACCAACCATGACGTAGTCTTTGGTGTTAGTGTGAGTCAAGACATGGAGAAATGGATGGCAACGGATGAAAGTATCTCTGAAAAGGCGTTGTAGAAAGAATCGTGTCTGGTCGTAGGTAAGCTCAATATCCTTAGAGTAGACACATCAGTGAACATGGTCGAAATCGTCAGAAGAAAGATCGTCGAGAGCTAGAAAAAGAAAAAGCTTTTAAAGTTAGATAAAGTTATATCCAACACAGGGTTAATATTATTCAGTTCGATTCATGCATATAAAATTACAGAGAAAGAAGATAAGTTTGTAATATAAAAGTATAAAGAAAGAAGATAAGTTTGTAATGTTTGTAATATTAAATACCTACCAACATGGGGTAATGGAAGCAGCCTTTTGTTATCTCAATATGTTTGTATTTCGAGATTGAGACCCTCGTCTGGTAGTTCAAATTCTATGCGGTCTCCAGCACGAAGTTCATAATCAGCCGCAAAGATGTTCCATTCACCACCGCAGAACTTTGTGTAGTTCACTCTATGCTTAAACAAAGCATTGTAAGACCTTCCTTCATCACTACAAGAAATATGTCAACTAGTGACCTTCTCTCAGTGACCCCGGCTGAATTGGTCGTAAATCCACAGCCATTTCGCTTGGAAGGGCTCAAACCCTGAAATTGCCTTACACCAAATGGTCATAAACAGACAAGAGTGGTCAACGACCTTCTTTCTACCTAATTACGACCAATATAAATGGTCATGAGGTTGTGAACGTGGATGCATTGATACATAAGGTGTCGCTCAAGGTGGGCTTGGGCCTTGGTGGAACCAGGCCACCTTCTTTTAAAAAAAATCTGTATGCCATGTAGGCCTTGGGCCATCCAGGAAGAAATGTGGGATGCCTTCATATTACTAAAAAAAACATATATTCGGCCCAACGAAAATGGGAAAATAACAAGTTTTCGTTAGAATAGGAAAATAATGAACCCCTTCGTGAATCTTGCTATATGGTTTAGCAATTACAAAACTAAACATGTAATTCAAAAAAAATGTTAATGTTAATACTATTTCAGAAAATTTAATCACATGTTTAAAAAACTAAATGTGTGCATTTGAAAAGTTTCATGCATATAAAAAATGATAATCATAAATAATATTAGATATGTATAAAAAAAGTTTCATGTGTATGCAAAAATAATTATCAGTACATATATATGAAAATTTACAATATATATATATATATATATATATATATATATATATATATATATATATATAGTGATCCTATTGATCACCCAGGGTGCAGAATAAGTTATTCTTCACCCGAGGTAATCTTATGATTATTTCATAATTAAATTACATTTGGATTTCAAATAGTTACATTCCTATTGATTCATTACGTAAAATTTGGCATAAGAAAATAAAAATATAGGTCATAAGACAAGAAAATTTGCAGTTTATGTGTATTTTACACTATGTTTTACGTTTGTAATTTTACATGACATAAAATATTTTTTACGACGATTATATATTTTCTTACGGTCTTTTTTTACGTTGGAAATAAGAAAAAACTTACGGAATGTAAAATTACGGTGTATTGATGGTAAAATAGAAGGGTGAAGAATAACTATTCCTCCCCAGGGTGACGAATAGTCAATCCCTATATATATATATGGAAAAGTAGATAACAAAATAAGATTTTCTAAAAAAATTAATGATGTATTTAAATTTTTCTAACCAATATCAACAATGTTTTATATGTATACAAAAATGTACAATGTGTAAAAAGTAATATAGACATCAAAACCTATGTATAAAAGATATTTTTTATTGGGAACACATGAAAATATGTTAATCATGTATTTGAAAAAATTTAAACATATATAAACAATATGTACAATGTGTCTTAAAAAATGTAGACATGTGTTCAAAATATTGCACATCAAAATATTTATTAAAAATGTTAATGATGTAACTAAAAACCGTTTAATATCTATAAAAATGTTTCTAGTGTACACAAATTTATTCTTAAAATGTGGTCTAATATTATTGAAAATGAAGAAATTTTTTTACAACAAATATTTGTTAGGTTCTTTAAAAAAACTCATTTTGGGAACTCAAAAAATGGAAAATGAATTTGCGAAAATTTGTCTTTTTCACGAGAGGTGGATCAAAAACTTTTTACACACAACAATTTGGTCAATTGTGCATTAAATATGGCCTAGTATTTTAGAAATTTGTTTTGGTCCAATTTATAACAATTATTTGATAGGTTCTTCACAAAAAAACTCATTTTGGACGCTCGAAAAATGGAAAATGATTTTTTCGTCCAAAGAAAATGAAAACTTCCTTAGGCAACATTGTTTGTCATTCCAATATGCACCCTTGTGCACAATATGAGATCATCTGAACAAACTATTCCATGAATGTGGCCATAAGATTGATCATTTGCCTTAAAACCATTGATCTCCACCCATGATAGCTCGTTTCTGAGAATTTTTTTAACTAATTATCGTATTGCAAGTTTATTATTTTTCCTGGTAACTTGGCCACATATAATTACACAATGCGAAAGTTTTCCAACTTTTTGATTTTTTCTGAATTTTTCATGCCCGTTTCAAAATGCAGTCAAAACAGCGGGCATGACCGTTGCTAGCTAGTGGATTAATCTCGGAAAGATTTTGGTGTTTCTCTGATTAAATAGATACTTTTGTACCTAAAAATGATTTTTGAGAAAAATAAATAGCAAACTATAAGGCAGCTACAGTTCAAATTTGTCTTTTTCACAAGAGGTAGAAAAAAACTTTTGACACCCAACCATTTTGTCAATTGTGCATTAAATATGGCCTAACATTTTAGAAATTTGATTTGGTCCAATTATGCAACAAATATATGGTAGATCCTTCACAAAAAAAACTCCTTTTGGGCATTCAAAAATGGAAAATGAATTTTTCGTACAAAGAAAATGAAAACTCCCTTAGGCAACATTGTTTACCATTCCAAGATGCAGCCTTTTGCACAATATGAGATCATTTGAACAAACTATGCCATGAATGTGGCCATAAGATTGATCATTTGGCTTGAAAACCATGAATCTTCACACATGATAGCTCATTTCTGAGAACAATTTTTTAAAAGGTTTGTCGTATTTCAAGTTTTTTATTTTTCCTGGTAACTTGGTCACATACAATGACACAATGCATAGGATTCCCAATTTTTTATTTTTTTTGAATTTTTTATGCCCGTTTCAAAATGCGGTCAAAACGACGGGCATGGCCGTTCCTAGCTAGTGGTTGAATCTTGGAAAATTTTGGAGTTTCTCTGATTAAATAGATACTTTTGTACCTAAAAATGATTTTTGGGAAAAATAAATAGTAAACTATGAGGCAGCTACAGTTCAAATTTGACCCGCTTCCTTCTGAATCAGCGGAAATTTGTCTTTTTCACCAGAGGTGGATCAAAAATTTTGACACCCAACCATTTTTTAAATTGTGAATTAAATATGGACTAGTATTTTTGAAAACTGATTTGATCCAATTTTGCAACAAATATATGGTAGGTCCTTCACAAAAAAACCTCATTTCGGGCACTCGGAAAATGGAAAATGAATTTTCCATGCAAAGAAAATGAAAACTCCCTTAGGCAACATTGTTTGGAATTCCAAGATGCACCCTTGTGCACAATATGAATCATTTGAACAAACTATGCCATGAATGTGGCCATAAGATTGATCATTTGGATTGAAAGCCATGAATCTTCACGCATGATAGCTCATTTCTGAGAACACTTTTTAAACAGAATTTCCGTATTACAAGTTTATTATTTTTCCTAGCAACTTATTCACATATAATGACACAATGCGAAGGTTTTTCAATTTTTCAATTTTTTCAATTTTTTTATGCCCGTTTCAAAATACGGTCAAAACGGCGGGCTTGACCGTTCCTAGCTAGTGGTTCAATCTTGGAAATTTTTTGGTGTTTCTCCGATTAAATATATACTTATGTACCTTGAAATGATTTTTGTAAAAAATCATGAGCAAACTATGAGGCAGCTGTAGTTCAAATTTGACCCGCTTCCAACTGAATCGGCGGATATTTGTCTTTTTCACCAGAGGTGGATAAAAGCTTTGGACACTCAAAAATTTGGTCAATTGTGCATTATATATGTCCTAGTATTTTAGAACAATTAGTTGGTCCAATTTTACAACAATTATTTGGTAGGTCCTTCACAAAAAAACTCATTTTGGACACTCGGAAAATGGAAAATGATTTTTTCGTCCAAAGAAAATGAAAACTTCCTTAGGCAACATTGTCTGCCATTCCAATATGCACCCTTGTGCACAATATGAGATCATTTGAACAAACTATGTCATGAATGTGGCCATGAGATTGATCATTTGGCTTGAAAGCCATTGATCTCCACACATGATAGCTCGTTTCTGAGAACAATTTTTTAAACTAATTATCGTATTGGAAGTTTATAATTTTTCCTGGTAACTTGGCCACATATAATGACACAAAGAGAAGGTTTTTCAATTTTTCATTTTTTTGAATTTTCTATGCCCGTTTGTAAATGCGGTCAAAACGGCGGGTATGACCGTTCATAGCTAGTGGTTGAATCTTCGAAAACTTTTGGTGTTTCTCTTATTAAATAGATACTTTTGTACCTAAAAATAATTATTGGATAAAATAAATAGCAAACTATGAGGCAGCTGTCGTTCAAATTTGACCCGCTTCCAACTGAATCGGCGAAAATTTGTCTTTTTCACCAGAGGTGGATCGAATCTTTTGAAACCCAACCATTTGGTCAATTGTGCATTAAATATGTCCTAATATTTTATAAAGTTGATTTGGTACAATTTTGCAACAAATATATGGTAGGTCCTTAAAAAAAACTCATTTTTGGCACTCAAAAAAATGGAAAATGATTTTTCGTCCAAAGAAAATGAAAACTTCCTTAGGCAACATTGTCTGTCATTCCAAGATGCACCCTTGTGCACAATATGAGGTCATTTGAACAAACTATGCCATGAATGTGGCCATAAGATTGATCATTTGGCTTGAAAGCCTGGAATCTTCACACATGATAGCTCATTTCTCAGAACACTTTTTTAAAATAATTGCCGTATTACAAGTTTATAATTTTTTTCTGGAAACTTGGTCACATATTGTTGGGGATGTAACTATTCGTGTAAGTCGCCCAGGAGGGCCGGGTTACGCAAAGAGGATTCACCAAGAAAGAAGCCCAAGACCAAGCATGAAGATGGCGGTTCAATAAAGGGCCTAAAGGCCCACAGGCGACTTAAAGCCCGTTGTAGTAAACCGCCACAATGGCATGACTTGTATCATAAGGTAGATTTAACTAGTCACCGAGCCGGACACTGTTTATAAGCCGGCCGGGACTCTGTAAGCCGCAGGGCGTCGACCTGTGTATATAAGGGGACGATCTGCGGCGGCTTAGGGGCAAGAAACAACCGATCGAGAACCGGGCATAGCGTATCTCGCTCCCTGGTCATCGAAACCTCAATCAATACCAACCCAACTAGACGTAGGCTTTACCTTCACCGTAAGGGGCCGAACTAGTATAAAACCTCTCGTGTCCTTTGTCCCGATAACCCCTTTAAGCTTCCTAGTTGCGATGGCTCCACGACTAAGTCTTTGCAAGAGGACATCTGCCGTGACAATTCCACGACAGTTGGCGCCCACCATGGGGCCAATGCACGGTGGATTTGAGTTCTTGAAGGGCAGCTTCGAAGGGCTCAAGGGATACGCAGTGGGCCGGATGACCAAGAGTCGTCGCGGCAAGATCTACATCGACAACAAAGGCTGGGGCCCCGAGGCTGACTCAATTGAGTACGGGTACCGGGTCCCCTTTGGCGGAATCCACGTCTTCATCGGCCGGATTGGTGAGCCGGGCCTGGAGCCGGACAGCTGCACCGACCTCGTCGAGACGGCTCAGCGTGCGAAACCCGCCCGGGTTCAACCTGTCATGAAGCGTGCCTTTGTGGGCTGTGTTCACGGGGAGGCACTCTCTGAAGGATCTAAAGATGGCAGAGAGACGGCCGTCCCATCGGATGACGATTCGTCCTCCGGTTCAACAGATTCTTTGTATCATGTCCAAGAGGGCATGCTTGGGTGCTGTTCTGACGACTCTAGCATTCCGGATTTCTATGAGCCGCCGAGCTGGGCAGGAGTCTTCATGGCTGGTACTCAACCCGGTCAAAACTCGACGGCTGCGACAACAATAACGTCCGGGCCAGGAGTGGCCGGGGCAGGAGGCCCCGCGCGCCCGCCGGCTCAGGTGCTGATAGATCTTATGGACAAGTTGACGGCCCTGTTAACCACCACGGTTATTCCTGCAAATCCAGATGAGCATAACGCGGAGGTGGCAAAGGTGCGTGAGGAGATAGCCCTGGCCAAGGAGGCCTTGGCGGCTGAGGACACCAGGCTAGGCTGCGCGGGCGGCTTTGGATGCACGGCGCGGCGACTCGGTCGAGGCTTTCCAGCTTAATATGAGCCTGAATGCGTCTAATGAGGTGATGAGAAGGAGACATCAGAAGACCCAGTCCCGTCTGCCTCCGGTTTACGATCCTCAGAATCTTTTCACGACACCCGGAGCTGGTCCTAGCAATCCGCCCGAAGCCAATCAGTTTATGACACCCGAGCTGGAGGGCGGTTCAGCCCCGAGAGATGGCACCTCCTCACGGGAGTATGGCCCCGCCCCGATACATACCGACACCATCGGGCCACTTCTCCAACCCCATGGAGAACTTGATAGCAGCATCGGTGCGTCTGGCGGCTCTTCCAGTGGACGGTGATGACCCGACGGCGGTGGAAACCCGCAGGTCGTGGATCTTCTTGACGGCCTTGGCACGGCGGAGACCTATTCTTCTGGCGGGGACATGATTCATTCAACTCCTCGGACTTGGCTAGCACCTCGTCCAAACCGGAGTCCGAGTTACAAGCAGCACATGGAGTCAGAAGCTTTATCAAGCAATGCCCAGCGTCGTAACCAACCCGGCGGCTATAACCCGATACAGGACCGATTGCGTCAGGGGGATGAACGGGCGGCTCAATTAGCGGCTCAGCAGATGGCATATGAATGTCTCCCAGAGTATACAACGACTTCTGTTGGAGCAGGAGTGGCCACTAGAACTGGTGGTGTCCCTTGTCTGGTGCCGGCTCTGCGGGATGTGCGTCTGCCCAAGGATTTCAAGGGACCTCAAAAGGTGCCGAATTACACGGCTGACTTACAGCCAGGGGCATGGATTGAAAGTTACGAGATGGCCATGGAGTTATTGGAGGTCGTGACGCAACAATGGCTAAGTATTTCACCATGATGTTAGATGGAACGGCCCGGTCTTGGTTGAAAAGCTTGCCTCCCAATTCCATCGGTTCATGGGCGAGCTAAAGGCCGGTTTATCCGAACTTCAAGGACACTTGCAAGCGCCTATGTCAATTGTGGACTTGACCAATTGTAAGTAGGAGGAGGGTGAGTCCACAACTCATTGGGTGCGCCGGGTCAAGGAAATAATACACTCATCTGATAAGATGGATGCCGGCTCTGCGGTACTTATGCTCCATCATAATTGTCGTTTTGAGCCGCTGAAGCAGAAGCTGGGGCGCCTTAAGCGTGATTGCAATGACATGGGTATGCTGATGGCAGCCTTGGTTAAATATGCCGATTCTGATACTACCAATGATCCCGCGTCCGAGGAGGAAAAGGCAGGGAAAGGAAAGAAGAACGACAATGGAAAGGGTCAGCAGCATAACCCGGTAAGTCAAGGAGGCAACAAGCGTAAGGCGGAGGGTAACCCGGAGTTTGTGGCCAATGCTAATGCCCAAGGTAATAACAAGAAGCATAAGGGGAGACCACCCCCTCGATCTGGTGGCTCAGGTCCATCACTTGAGCAGCTTCTGAATGAGCCTTGTCCAAGACACGGTACTCGGGAAAATCCTGCCACCCACTTATGGAAGGACTGCGCGATCATGAAAGCTTTCAAGAATTCCAACATGTTTGATGACAATCACGGATCAGGCGGCGGTTCAGGAGCAGGTGGTTTCCATGGCCCGAGTGGCGGCTCAAGTTTCGGCTTTCAGGGAGGTCAAGGTGGCTATAATCAGCAGCGGCCTGGTCAAGGAGGACAGCAGCAGAAGAGCAACAAAGTTATCGAGCCATCCAAAACAGCTGAACGGTGGGTAATACCATGTGTTTAACACTAACTTGTGCAAACGTGACCAGAAGGTTCATAAGAGGGCTGTGAATTCAGTCGAGCCAGCGGTTCCCCGTTATTTGAGGTGGTTAGAGCAGCCTATCATTTGGAGCAGAGAAGATCACCCCCTCCGGGTTGATAACCCGGGTCAGTTGGCCTTGGTGGTGGCCCCTCAGGTTGGTGGATATAAATTCACTAAGGTGCTCATGGACGGAGGAAGCAACATCAATATTCTCTATTATGAGACCTTTCGCCACATGGGGTTGACTGATAAGGACTTGAGGACGTCCAACACTATTTTTCATGGGGTGGTACCTGGTAAGTCGGCATATCCAGTTGGAAAGATCGAGCTGGAAGTAGCCTTTGGAGACGAATATGATTCCAGGGCTGAGAAGCTGACGTTTGAGGTAGTCAAAATCAGGAGCCCATATCACGCTCTGTTTGGACGGCTTGCTTATGCCAAGTTTATCACACGGCCGTGTTATGTTTATCTGCAGCTCAAGATGCCGGGTTACAAGGGCACCATCACTGTGCATGGGAGTCGAAAGGTAGCCTTGGAGTGCGAGGAAGGCGATGCGGCTTATGCTGAATCTGTTTGTCTTTGAAGAGGAGCTGAAGTTTTATCAAACTAATGTTGACCCGGCGGATATGACCTCTTTGAAGAAGCCAACCACGAGCAAGACTCGGCGTTGAAATTTAAGTCGGCCGCCGAGACAAAACTGGTCGACTTCACTCCAGCGACTCTTCCAAGCGATTCGACATCAGTACCAATTTGGATCCCAAATAGGAAAGCGCGCTCATCGAGTTCATCCGTGAGAACCGGGACATCTTTGCATGGAAACCTTCTGACATGCCGGGTGTCTCGAGAGAACTCGTTGATCACACTCTTAATATTGATCCAAAGTATAAGCCGGTCAGGCAGTTTCTCCGGCGATTCAATGAGGAAAGGCGAAAAGCTATAGGGGAGGAGGTCGCTCGGATCTTAGCGGCCGGGTTCATCGTGGAAATCTTTCACCCGGAGTGGTTGGATAACCCGGTGCTTGTGCTCAAGAAGAACGACACCTGGCGGATGTGTGTGGATTACACGGACTTAAATAAAGCTTGTCTGGCTGATCCCTTTGCTCTACCCCGCATTGATCAAATCATCGATGCTACAGCGGGTTCTGGCGTTTGAGTTTTTGGATGCTTACTCTGGTTATCATCAGATCAAGATGGCAGTTAAGGACCAGGAGAAGACGACTTTCATTACTCCGTTTGGAGCCTTCTGCTATGTATCTATGCCGTTTGGGCTCAAGAGTGCCCGGACGACTTATCAGCGATGTGTACAGGATTGTCTCCACAATCAGATTGGGCCCAATGTACATGCTTACGTGGATGACATTGTGGTGAAATCCAGAGAGAAGGAAACCTTGATATCCGACTTAAAGGAAACCTTTGATAATCTCCGGGTCTACAAGATGATGCTTAACCTGGACAAGTGTGCATTTGGTGTACTGTGAGCAAACTTTTGGGATTTACGGTCTCAAAGCAGGGCAATCAAGCTAACCCGGAGAAGATCAAGGCGATTACCTCTCTGGCTAAACCGGTGTGCATCAATGATGTTCAATGGCCGATCGCGTTCTTTGCTAAGCCGATTCATAAGCCGGCTAGGTGAGAATTCTCTACCACCGTATCGGATGATGAAGAAAGCAGACACTTTTATGCAGGTGAAATTTCTTGATGCCGGCTTTGAAGATTTAAAGAGACAGTTATACGAGCCATCGGTTCTCGCGGCTCCCATTGATAAAGAGCCGTTCTTTGTTGTATGTTCTTTGCTAACTCACGTCTTTGTTAGTGTGGCCATTGTGGTGGAGCGTAAGGAGACTGGCAAGGAGCATCCGGTCAATGGCCGGTTTATTACATCAGTGAGGTGCTCATAGAATCCAAGCAAAGGTATCCGCATTGGCAGAAACTTGTTTATGGGGTGTTCATGGCGAGCCGGAAGCTAAAACAGTACTCCTGGGTCATCCTATAACTGTGGTAAGTTCAGCCCCCTTGGAGACATCATACAGAACAGGGAAGCCACAAGGCGAGTCGCCAAGTGGGCCATCGAGCTTGGGCCTCACGGTTTGAAGTATATGCCACGTACAGCTATCAAGTCTCAAGCCCTAGTAGACTTTATCAATGATTGGACGGAGTTGCAGGCACCAGAGGAGAAGCCGGATAACACATATTGGACTATTCACTTTGATGGTCCGAGGCGGTTGGAAGGCTCGAAATTTGAGTCGTTTTAAAATACCCCCGAGGTGACAAATTTTGTTATTTGCTCCGGCTTATGTTTCCCTGTACTAACAATGCAGCTGAATACGAGGCTTTACTCCATGGCCTCCGGATGGCCAAAGAGATGAATTTGAGCCGGGTAAGATGCTTGGGCGATTCAGACCTCGTCGCTCAACAGGTGTCAGGCACGTGGGACTCCAAGGATCCCCTTATGGCGGCTTATAAATGCGTGAAGTTGATGCAGTGGCTGGGCACTTCAAAGGTTATCAAGTAGAGCACATTGATCGAAGGAAGAATGAGGCAGCTGATGCTTTAAGCCGGTTGGGGTCTCAGCGTAAGGTGCCGCCTAATACCGTTCTTGACGTTTTGCATAACCCTTCTGTCAGAGTGCCTACAGAGGAAGAGCTTGCAGTGCCAGACCCGGAGGTGCAGCTGGTGGCGGCTCTCCACGCCATCCCAGATTGGACAGTCCCATATTTGGCCTATATGACCCGGGGAGAGTTGTCTGAGGACGAGACCTTGGCAAGACAAATCATCAGGCGGTCCAAATCCATGACAATTGTTCATGGCGAGTTGCATCACTGCAGCGTCACTGGGGCGTTTCAATGTTGTGTATCACCTACGGAGGGTCAGGAGATACTTCGTGAGATTAATGAAGGAGATTGCGGTCATCATGCCGGTTCAAAATCTCTGGTAGCCAAGGCTTTTCGTCATGGTTTTTATTGGTGACGGCTCATGCCGATGCAGAGGATCCGTCAAGAAATGTGACGGATGTCAAAAATTTCACGACGAGCTCATGTGCCGGCTCAAGAATTGAGGATGATTCCAATTACTTGGCCGCTTGCGATCTGGGGCTTGACATGGTTGGACCTTTCAAAAGGTCTAAGGATAAGAAGACACACCTATTGGTGGCGGTGGATAAATTCACCAAGTGGGTTGAAGCGAGCCGGTCGAGAAGTGTGGTGCAGCCACGGTGGTTCAGTTCATGAAAAAGGTGATCTTTCGTTTTGGCTTTCCACACAACATTATAACTGATAATGGTACTAATCTCTCCAAGGGTGCCATGGAAGAGTTCTGTCAACAAGAGCACATCCGGCTTGATGTTTCGGCTGTTGCTCACCCCCAGTCTAAGGGTCAAGCAGAAAGAGCTAATCAATAGATCTTGAAAGGTATCAAACCCCGGCACTTAGTTCCCTTACATCGAACTCCGGGTTGTTGGGTGGAGGAGTTACCCTCTGTGCTATGGAGCATCAACACAACGCCTAACAGGTATACTGGTTATACACCTTTCTTCAAGGTGTACAGAGCAGAGACGGTTCTGCCAAGTGATATCTGGCATGATTCACCCCGGGTGGCGGCTTACGTTGAGGCTGATAATGAAAAAGCTCGTCAGGATGCACTTGACTTGTTGGATGAGGAGCGAGACTTGGCAATAGCCCGCTCGGCGATTTATCGACAAGACTGCGCCATTATCACGACCACGGGTTAGAAGCAGAACTTTCCAGGAAGGCGATTTAGTGCTCCGGCTCATCCAGGATCAATCTGATATGCACAAGCTGTCCCCTCCTTGGGAAGGACCCTTTGTGGTCAGCAAGAATCTCAACAACGGGTCATATTACCTCATCGATGTTCGAGAGCACAAAGACTCACGTAAGTCGGAGGAAGAGACCCGCCGGCCGTGGAACATAAGCGCATCTCCGGCCCTACTATACTTAAGCCACCGGCTCTCGAGTATATTTTCTTTTCTTTTTTAGCAATGTATATATTATATAAAGCAATAAAGCAGGACCTCTTTTCTTTCCATCCTACAAGGTTTATGTATCTTCTTTACCAGGTGGTGGAAACAACCAACAGGGAGCGGATCATATCTGAATCCTGTTTTCCCTTTGGTCCGGCTTATGATCATATCTGAATCTAGCCATGGTCGCTTGGGGGCTTCCTGTTCAAACATATGTCGCATTCGAACCAAAGAGAACATAGCTGTCGATACCCAATTGATCAGCATACTGCCAAACCCACTTGAGGGCTTCTTGATCATATTTGAATCATAGCTTACCCCCTTTGGGTCTGACGTGGATCGTATTCGAATCAGGGTCATTAAACAACTCTCATGGTCACTTGGGGGCTTCCTGTTCAAACATAGGTCGTATTCGAACCAAAGAGAACATAGCTGTCGATACCCACTTGATCGGCATCGCCAAAGCCGTTGGGGGCTATATGATCGTATCCGAATCTTAGCTTAACCCCTTTGGAACGGTTCTACTGATCGTATTCAAATCAGAGGCCTTTGAAAATTAGGTTTACTTTATTCTATAAGGGCAAATAATATTAAGGGCCAGGTAAACATTATATGTGCCAATTTTCAGAAGTTAAGTTTAATTGTCTGCTTTTTGGGATCACATAAGCCGGTAATGTACGCTTCAATAAGATAGCAGGGTAAAGCAAAAAGCTTTTGGATGTCAAGGAGCAATTCATATAAGCCAGCAGTATACAATGATAGCGGCTTGTGACATTGTTAAGCACCACAAACATGCGCGAAGGCATGATAGAGTTAAGGAGTTTTTTCTACCCTATTACAAGACTCCCTGAGTCTGAATAATGAAGCATCATTTTTCAAAGACTTAGTGCCAAAGCGGGTTACTCCTTTGGTGGACTTGAAGACTCCGGTTATCCTTCTCCGCCTCTTAAATGCTGTTTTGTCCTGGAAGGTTGACGAGGTCCGATCAATGCCGCTTAAGGCTTCAAATTCAGCTTCATTATCTATTAAACCGGCGGGTCAACTTCGTGGAGCAAAGGTATGCTTACGAGTTGGAGGGATCAGCCGACGTCATCATAATGCGGAGTTGGAATCCTCCGGTTCGTTGTCATAACCCGCCGATACTTGTAAGATCAATATCATTGCCGATGATGGTGGCCACAGGACGTACGACTCTCACACAGGCGGTGAAGTCTTATTCATTGAATACAGAGCCGTCCTCCTTCAAACTAGGATATCCAAGAGCAACATCGGCTAGGTCTAGCTCTGGAACCAACGCTTTGGCCCGGTTTAAGGCGCCTATGGCCCCGGCTCTACCAGATGCCCGCCTTAGCTCCTGAATCCGTTGAGGTAACACGGCAAGCCGTTTGAGCACATCCTACAGGAGATAAGGAGTATCATTTGATAAAGCCACAATGGCCAAAGCACGTTGTGACCCGGTGCATAGCCGTTCCACTAGAGTGTACACCGCCTTAAGCTTGATCAGCATATTCTGCTTCAGGTTTATGCTCCTGGGGCCTGCGTTTATACATATAAGTTAAGCCGGAGATAATATCTGAAATAGTCATCAAAGAAACCATGGTGATGTTCACGGTTACACATAGTAACTTACCGAAGATTGCTGAGACCATTTGAGATATCTGGTGCTTTAAGCCGGACAGCTCGGCAGTTGCTTCGGCAAGAGCTGCTTCTGCTGTCTCGGCCCGGGTCACAAGTGAAGTTTTTTCATCTGCCCAGGTCTTCTTCTCCGCGTCAAAATCCTTCTTCAACTTTTCTTGCTCAGAGATGCTGAATGCGAATTTGGAGTTGGATTTTTGAATCTCAAGTTATTGGGCCGCCAGCCGGGTCTTCAGGTCAGCAATCTCCAATTCAAATTGACTGGTGGAGACCTGCATTGACGTCGGGTTATAATTAAGGTTATGATTATGCATATTAAAGTCTCAAGCACTTTACAAGTAAAGATACTTGACACTTGGGGGCTAATGTATGCTGAAGAAAATTTTACTTTATAATGCCAGATTATGCATATTAAAGTCTCAAGCACTTTACAAGTAAAGATACTTGACACTTGGGGGCTAATGTGTATCGCACGTTTTTAGTTGCTATATTATGGCCGGGTTAAATATCCTTTATTGTAAACCGGATGAACTAACAGTTAGCAGGTATCTAAGTCTACGACATATTTACTTATAAGCAGTAGACTTGGGGGCTGGTACAGTAAGTAAGATTCAGGAGAAATAATATAAGTTATACCTCAGATTTATGCTGTATCTGTTTCACCATGTCAATTTCCAGGTCGCGGCTGTTATGCACTTGATTCAGATAGCCTGAGACTATATCGCCAATGCTTAAGTGAGCATAATCAGCGATGTCCTGTTTGGTCTTCCGGTGTTTGACAAGTTCTTCCTTGGCAGTACATCTGGCAAGGACAGTAGGCCGCCCCGGTTCAACATACTGGCTTTGCAAGATTTCAACTTCCGGCTTAGTTGTCTTGGCCGGGCTAGGAATTTCCGGATTATCGGAGCTGTTAAAAGTGTCTTCGGCAGGCGGGTCAGAAGATGGCGTTGGAATTTCATAGGCCGGCTCAGGAGGAGGTTGATGAGTAGAAGCGTCGGGCAGCTGTTCGAGCTCCGGCTCGATTGCTACCGGTCTTCGATCAGCTTATTCTTTTTTCCCTCTTCTTTGGGCTTCACCGCACATTGTGGACAAAACAAAGGGATGAGTACAAAATATGAGTAAGGCAAAGCATGAGGATAACAAAGGTACATTACCGAGGGCAGCCTTGAAGGCCGGCATGTTGGATTGCATGGACTCATGGGAGGAAGGAGAGGTATCCCGATAATTGGAATCGCATTTAATTGAGAGGTTGACGAATGAAACCCGCCAAAGGATAAACAGAACGTAAGGCGGAGATGACCTTAGTCCGACGCTTCCTGCTCGCGTCGGGTAAGCCGGAAGAGAGCTCTGCGTCCTTACTGGTCCGGGTTTGCCTCCGGCTTTCAAGCTATTGTTGCTTCAAAAGAAATTGAGGATCTTGATAAGCTAGAGGATGTGAAAATCTTACTTTCCGGGTCACCCTCGGGTTTTGTGCTTTGGCAAAGGCTCTGAGTCGGAGGAGATTATAGTTACCTCTTCACCAGGAGCTTGGCTGTTCGTCCTCCTGAAAGGCGGAAATATCAATAAAATAGTAACAAGGGAGTTAAGAGAGTAAGGGATTACATCTTCCTCTTCTGAAGAAGAGTCATCCAGTTTGAGCAAATCGGAGGCGCTGGGTTTCTTCTTCTTTGAAGTTCCAGTATTGGCGGCTTTCCTTTCGGTTTTCTTGGCTACCCTGGCTTGTTGGGCAGCCTCGTGGTCATATTTGACCTTCCAGAAATTATCACCAGCCCGTGGAAAAAGATAAAAAGTTATAAGTACAAAGAAGGTAAACAGGTTAAGGAATATTTGTTAAGATTGATAATTTACTGCAGGGGCCGGATTCTTTTTGCAAAAGGGGAGTAAACCGAAGGCATTTCTAGTAACAGTGCCCTCCTTTAGCAATGACTGGGTTGTAGCATCCGCCACATCGTCTGGTAAGTCATCAGGACTATGACGCATTGGGTCGCTCTTCTCGCCTATATAAGTACACATTAAGCCGGAGCGGCGGCTTAATGGGAGTATCCGCCAAGTAACCCAGACTCGGACCAGGTCAATGCCATTTAAACCATTCGCCAAAAGGGCTTTGATCTTCTTGATGGTGGGATTAAGAGGCAGACGTTCAACAGTGGTTAGTTTATCCGCCAGTGGATGGTTGGACTCAAAGCGCGAGCGAAAGTCGGGCAGAGGCTTCTCGTCACCGGAGAAGTATCCTGACAAGAGAACCATGTCCGATTCCAATTTTTTGGGTGACTCGGCAGCTCAAAGATAAGGAAACAGCGATCTCTTCGTCATTTGGATCAAGATACCACCAAGTTCAAGACTAGGCCCATTGGCACGTTCATTCTGCCGGTTCAAGTAAAAAAGTTCTCTGAACAAAAGCAGACTTGGCTCTTCTCCTAGGTACACCTCGCAGAAGACTTGAAAATTGCAAAGATTTGACACGGAATTGGGTCCAATGTCTTGATGTCTAAGATCAAAGAAATTCGGAACCTCTATGAAGAACTTTGACCCGGGAGGAGCAAATCCCCGGCTCATGTGATCTGTGAAAACTATCACTTCCCCTTCTTTGGGTTGAGGCTTTTCCTCGGACGGGTCAGGAACACGATAAGACATGACCTCCTTCTTTTGCGGTGGCAGACTTCACAAACTCAGCCAGTTTACTTTTGGTGACTGTGGATGGGACCCAGTTGCAGGTTACAGGAGCTTTGGTTGCTTTAGGAGCCATGACAACAATTGGCCTATTACAACATAAGAAAAACCAGTTCAAATTTTAACCCGGGAGAAGATATCCAAATTACTGAAGGTAGCGGCTTACAAAGGGGCCTAATGATATAAGGATAACTGGGCAGTAATATTTAAGCCGCTACAAGCATTAAGAGCAGTTCAACATTTTTAAAGATATGAGAATTAGGCAAGGTTCACAGATCAGTGGTATGCATTTAAACCGGACACCTGGACAGTTTTAAGGGCATTTAACAAGAAGAAGTTTTCCGGTGATAAAAACAGATTTCACAATCTTACGCTATAAGTTGAGATCTACGGACTGTTCTGATAAGAAAATGTTCTAGACCTAAAAGCTGACGCAGATGTGTTCATAGGCTCGAATGGGGCTTTTCATACAGAGAAAGGGATCTGTTTTTTACCCAAGACAAGTGCAAAAACAACCCGCGGTTATTTTATGTCATTATCAGATCGGAAGAGGCATCTAGGAGAAAAACTAGCAAAGGTTTAGCTCCAATGGTGATGAACTCCGATGAACTCGAGGAAGTTCCTAATGCAGATCTAAGCAAGGAAAGGAAGAGAACTTACGGATCTGGAGGAGCTGCGAAAGCTCGCCGTTGTTTTCTGAATCGAGTCGGGTTGATGTAGCGGCCTGGGTCGGTGAAGACAAGAAGGTCGACGGCGGCGGCGGCGGAGCTCGAAGAGGAGGCAAGAGGAAGAAGACGACTAGTAAGGTGAGAATGGGAGACCTAGGTCGCGCCTATTTATAAGGAGAGGATAACTGAGACGGCGCGGGAAACGAGGAGATAAGAGTTATTATCCAGCGGCCCTGACGCCTCGGTTTTCAGAACAATCAATAAAGACAGAGATCCGTTGAACGATACGGTGGAATAAAAAAAAGAGATGACCCAGAAAATAACGTCATGGCGGGTTAAAGAAAGTCTTTTGCACAGTCAGAGGACTGAAGATTTATGTTTAAAGGTGTTTTAAGATTGACATGAGCAGGTTCAAATCAATCTGGGGCCTAATGTTGGGGATGTAACTATTTGTGTAAGCCGCCCAGGAGGGGCCGGGTTACGCAAAGAGGATTCACCAAGAAAGAAGCCCAAGACCAAGCATGAAGATGGCGGTTCAATAAAGGGCCTAAAGGCCCACAGGCGACTTAAAGCCCGTTGTAGTAAACCGCCACAATGGCATGACTTGTATCATAAGGTAGATTTAACTAGTCACCGAGCCGGACACTGTTTATAAGCCGGCCGGGACTCTGTAAGCCGCAGGGCGTCGACCCGTGTATATAAGGGGATGATCTGCGGCGGCTTAGGGGCAAGAAACAACCGATCGAGAACCGGGCATAGCGTATCTCGCTCCCTGGTCATTGAAACCTCAAGCAATACCAACTCAACTAGACGTAGGCTTTACCTTCACTCTAAGGGGCCGAACTAGTATAAAACCTCTCGTGTCCTTTGTCCCGATAACCCCTTTAAGCTTCCTAGTTGACAGCACATGTGCTATGGAATCTAAGGGAGATGTGCTACAAATTTAAGTGCTATGGAATCTCTCACCTACGCCTGGACCCATTAAAAGCCAGCACATGTGAAGGCTTAGTTCACCTATACTTTTAGTTCAGTAATAAATTATTGTGTATGTATGTTGATACAGTCTTGAATTCTACATGACAGAGAGGCAAGCGTTCACTAAAGGCATGGCGCATGATGAAGCTGTGGCTGCCCAGAAGACTGGGAAATCAGGTTCACCCCCTAAGGTAAGAAACGCTGATTTACAAGTAGCCGCTGACTACTATGATATTGCAGACCGACAGTGATGTTGCTGGTTCTTTGTAAGCCGTGTGTGTGCTTCAAACTGCTTCTTTGGGTTGAACTGATCAACCGCGAGCTCTATAAATAGGACATAGTATAAATGGCATTGCTCTGTCAACTTATATCAGCACTCTACAGAACCTGGGCAGTTAAATATTATTCCAAGATGCACATGTATGATGTGTGTGTGCTTGATGCTCACGTACTAAGTAAGGTTGGTGGTTGTTTTGCGACTGAATCGTGTTTCAGTTTGATACTACTATGCTTTCTCTTGCCGAATTCGTCCCTGACTAGTATAGTTAGTACTATTGCAGCAGGTTGAATGATTGAGGGAAAACTCTTGCCTCTGCTTAACATATCTAAAATCTAGTCAAGTTCCTCAACAACATATTTGTTTTTTACACAACAATGCATTCAAAAATCTGACCTATCTATATACACACTTTGTGGAAGAAATAGGATACATATATATATATATATATATATATATATATATATATATATATATATATGTGCTTCAGTTGCTTCTATAGTATAGTTAGTACTCATGCCCATGATCGACCAGGTCCCTGCTCTGTTTCTTCTTCTTTTGCTTCCTGTATGTATGTATGTGTCTGACGACGAAGGTGGTTTCTTCAGAATTGATCGAGTCTGACAAAGTTGTTCTGAACATTTCTTGAAACAGGGCGAGGCCGGAGATGTCTGTGCGGTGATGTCCCTGGGGTGGCGCCACCGTGCCCGGCGCTTGCCCTGGTCGCCGCGGTGGTGCTTCGGCGGCTTCCAGACCCTCTCCTGGATGTGGTGATGGTCACACCACAGCCGTGGTGTAGCTGAGCCTCTGCTACGGCTACAATCTCCCTCTGGTGAGCTCCTCCCCGTTCCTTCTTCTTTGATGTAGCTCCTGCATGGCCTTGGACATGATTTGGGTTGGATGTGGGGCTCTACTAGTTGCTGCTAGATGCTGTAACCAAGCATCAACTCCTGCTCTCTGGTGATAAATTCATGCGGTTCTAGGGTCTGTCAGTAGCTGCCCACGTGTACTTGCTTTATATATGTGCTCCTATGATGCTCTGGTGATATGGGGTGGCTAATATCAATATCATGGTGGTGTTGATGCTTATCTTGCGTATCTCTGGTGGTGGTGGTGGTGTTGACAGTAGTTACACACCTAGCTTGTAACTAATATCCTTACTACTAATTTACCTCAAGTTTATCTGAACATGGTTGAAATGAGCGCTGCAAATTTTGATGTCTAAAATCAATTTTTACCCCAAGTCTTTAAGTAATTATTTTCATTACATCACAGTTAGCTGAGAATATTGACTTGAATATTTTATGTATGCCTTGATGCATGTACACACATGGTTGAGCAAATACCGAGCTGCAGTGGAACAACCTGGAGTTAGAGTACTTCAAGGACAAGATCAACGAGGTGACCGGCGTTATGGCGGCTGTGTACGGCGGCGACCACAAGTTCTTCGGTGAGCTGGCAGTGTCCATATTGTGTGATATACAATGTTGCTCCGTTGTGCATCTCTCTTTTCTTGTGTGCTGCATCATTGTTGCTTGATAAGAGTAAATGATTTCAGTTCTGGTTGTGTCAAATCTTTACTATGTACCATGCTTAGTGTTTACTAAACTGAGGCATTGGGAATTGGAATTTAGGCATTTATGTATAATTTTAGTTTTAGATGTGTCCAATGCAAACATTACTGTCAACTGTCAAGTTGATTCTAAAATGTCTCATTAACTTCATTATTCTGTTATTTATTGTTAAATATGCTGTAAGATTCACTTCTATTTTATTCCTAAACTTTTGGTTCTGTAACGTGCAGATGCTGGGCTTTCATGTTTTTTCGTGATCATCAGGACAAAGAAGTTGGAGGAAGAATAGTTCTAGCTCATTGGAGGTAGTTTTGAGAGTAATGAAGCCCTTTATGCTGCTCCTATTTGTATGTGTGTTGTATGATGTAGCAGAATCTGGCTCATGTGATTGTACACTTGTGGAGCTTGTTATCTGATTGTAAACTTGATGCTGATCACATTTGTATGTGTGTTATATGATGTATCACTTTGATGGTTGATAATATTTGAAGTATTTCGTGTGTTCTGTGTGCCAATTTAAATACTAGGTATTTATTTGCGTTAAATTAAAAAAAATGAAGAATATTGCCCTGACGGCTAGGACCCAGTACTAGAACCTGACATTGGGGACCCACTTGACTAGTGAACCCACTTTATAGAAAAAGAAAAAAATGAAACTGTTGAGACAAAAAGGCCATGGCCCAAAAATAAAAAGGCTGAATGTTGGGCTTGGTCCATGAAGCTGACAAAAAAATTCGTAGGAAAAAAATATATAAATGGGCCAAATTATTGGGCTCGGCCCATATAAACACCGAATTGGATCGGGCTGATTCTTATCCACGTCAGCTTGCCATGCTGGATCCTACGTGGCCTGGGGAGGCTGCTAGTGACCAAAATTTTGGTCGAAGAAC
Source organism: Aegilops bicornis (assembly GCA_021605145.1). Lineage (NCBI taxonomy): Eukaryota > Viridiplantae > Streptophyta > Magnoliopsida > Poales > Poaceae > Aegilops > Aegilops bicornis. Next base: position 86,306,131 of record CM038674.1, on the reverse strand, counting down.
CAACGACCTTTTACAGAAGGTCGCTAATTTCAGTTTACGACCGCCAGCTTTTGACCTTCTGTTTTTGGTCAAAAAAGGTCGCAAATAAAAAACATTGACCTTTCAGCGGCCAATAGTGAGGGTCACAAGTTGACATATTTCTTGTAGTGCATGTGTAAGAAGGATTGGCTCGACGTGCTGTTTACGCAATTTTCTTGCTTCTTTCTTCTTCTCTTCAATGTATTAAGCGAGAAAATCTCTGACATTACAAGGTACATACTCGAAAAAATAGTGCAAATAACAACCTGTAAGTATACATTTGAACTCGCGTACTATTAATGTTAAAAGTTTTCTTAAATTGGATATGAAATTTTGATAAGAATTACAGATAACAACATAATTGTATTATAAATTAATGGACACAGATTTTTGGCATATGTTGACTAATTTTAATTAGAACTGAAGATGCATTATTGTAATCAAGGCATAGGCAGGCAAAACTAATGGACTATATTAATCAGGGCATAGGCAAGCAAACTAATGGAAAATGAAAACACAAGGCAGGTGCGAAGAAGTGGCAGCAGGGGAACCTAGTGTAGGTGCAAGGGGGTATGAGTGACAGTGACGATTTTTAATGTGTTGTAAGCAACTAATTTGTTAGTGATGCTTACTAACCATGTGGCTCCAGCTATTTTCATCAAGAATAACCTCAAACTCCTGGAGAACTTCAGGGTGTGGTTCGCAAGGGCCGCCTGGTTGGCGGCAGGTAGGGCAAATCATACATAAATAATTCAGAAAAACTATGTTAAGAAAACAACAATATCATAACAATTTAAAAACAAGCTTCAACGTGGAAGGTAGACAACGACTAGCTTCAAATATGTTAGCCATATTGAAGGCAGGCAACAACTACAAATTTACCATAAATCTTCTCATCTACTCCTTTGAGAAAAGCAGTGTGACAGAGTTTATAACAATTGTTTAGATTTTCAAATGGTTTTTATATTCCTTTAGAGAATGAAGTCGTTGTACCGGATCTGATGCTTCAATAACTATCAAATGAAAAACCTAAACGTAAAACGTAAATACGGATCGGAGCATGCTGCTTACGCATATGCTCTTTTACCTGGGACAGAAGAAGAACGAGGGTTGACGAACGGAGATTTGGGTAGGGGAAGCTTAGGGCAAGCGCACACGGCTAGCAAAATCTACGAGAGAAGCACGGCTTGGAATTTAATCAAGAGACCCAATAAAAACTCTACAATAACTTGTTTGAAATGAGACTGTGTGCGGGGAAGAAGCACGAACCCTAGAAGTAGGCGGACAGATAAGGCAGATGGGTTGTGATGGGAAGCTTAGGTCAAGCACCCACGGCCAGCAATCTACGAGAGAAGTATGGCTTAGAAATTAATCGATTGTGTGCGGGTTAGAAGCACGAACCCTAGAAGCAGGAGATGGAGAAGAAGCACGGACCCTAGAAGCAGGCGACGGAGAAGGCAAATGAGTTGTGTTGTGGCTGAGGGAGTTGGAGCTTATTGAAATATACAGGAGACGAGAGAGAGCAAGAGCAGTAATGACCTTCTTGTTTTATTTTTGATTCTGCGAAATGGAATGAATGCTGGTTGTAGATGGTGTGCGTGCATTCCGAGGTGTTATGGGGACACGAGATGTTTGACTCGTTCAGCTGCCTTCCATTATAGTTGTCCAACTGTGCTGCCTCCGAGCGGAGTCTTTTACGTGCCTATCCTGCCTCACATACTTTTTTTGAGGCACGGTTATACATGCTGAAAAGCATGCTCGTGCTTCTGTGTTTTTTAATCATATATTTAATCAGATATGGTTGGGTGTTTCTTTAGGAGAGGACCGGTGATGATGTTATTAGATGCACGATCGTTGTAACAGGAGAGGCATGGTCGATATGTCGGGGGATGCAAATTGACGGGAGGCATGATGGTTGCTAATGAGAGGCACATTTGCATCTGAAATCGAGTCACGGTCGTGACTTTGGTATTGCAATTTTTTTCAGGCAGTCGTTGACCCAGGGGAGTCACTGTTTCTATGTACGCTGGCTTCAGGCGGGAATATGTATGATAACCCATGGTTATATGTATGTCAGAAGCATGGACGTGCTTTTGTTTTGTCAATGTTTCTGGTGGTACGCAGACATGGTGCGTTGATGTTAGTGAGGTTTGTCTTTAACCAAAGTGGATGCACGCGTGTGGCTTTTGTTCCGGCGAACCGTGCTTCTATTTTTGTTCACTCCCAGTGTAGTATTTGTACGACAAGGTCATATCGTTTGCCTCTTTGCATTGTTCTCTCGGTCAAAAGATGTGCTGGTGACCGATGGGATGGCTATTTATTGTTAGTATTTATTGTGCCAGATACCGTGCTAGAGTTAACCTAGAGGCTCCTCGATTCTGATGTGGCGATCGTGACTTTTGAAGTGCATGGTTTCACGAGCTGCGAAGCACAATCGTCCATTCACCGTTTCCTTAGCAATTAAATGGGCGCATGGTAACTGAGTCGTCTCTCCCCAAAGGTTAAGTAGTGGTCTATTCCTGGAGGTTATCGCGTCTTATTCCCTCCAGAGAAGTGTAGGTAGCTCCCGTCATCCCCGCCTTGTACGAGAAGCACAGTCAAACTCCATTGTCGTCTCAGCCTTGGTTCCATGGACGACTTCAGGAACACTACTGAGCGTCTCTTTATAGAAGCTGATGGTAATACCAAGCTCGATGTGTTGTACACCAATGAACCACACAAGGTGGAGGAGATTCTTACTCTCTATGAGGAATGGCTGAGTGAGGACAGGTACAAGTTTGTTTGTCTTGATCTGGAGTACACACGAGAGGATTATTTTGATCGTAGTAGAAAAGTTGCCGTTATGCAACTGCGATGTGCAAGCATGTTCTTGTTTATCACTTGTGCAAGGCCAGGACGGAGTGCGCTGCTCTGAAGGATTTCCTTCGGAACAAAGGTATAACTTTCGCTAGTGTCGACGTCAGGAACGATAGGGATGTTCTCGTAAATAGTTACCTCAAAATCCCAAGAGAGTGTCACATCGACCTTCAAGAGGAGCTCATGATCAAGGGAGGCAATCTAAGGGATTCAATGGAGATTTGGCAGGAGCCGTCATAAACAAATCTTACTTGAGTATGAAGTCGTCTTTTCCACAAGGTCTGCATGACTACTGGGAATGGAAGCCGCTTTCCCTTGAACACCTAAAATATGCGGCAATTGTAAGTGAAAAATTTCGTCTTTATATATTTGTTTTATTGCAAAAAATAGTACTTTTTCCCCTTTACGTATATCTTCATTCTCATCCGCTTTTTATTTTAGGATGGGTATGTCAGCTACGAGCTCTACCGCCGAGTTTTGTCTATGAAGGACATGATGCATCCTCGTTGTCTTCCCGACCCCGGACGCCGTTGATGCTTTTGAGCAGAACTCCAATTGAGTAGAATGGTCCCGGTGGTCTGAGCAGAATGGACTCCTGGAAGACTTTCATTTCATTTTTGTATAATTAATGAGTACTTTTAGTTCAATCCTATGGAGTACCGTCTCATGTTATGTGAATATAATTTCTTATGTTTTTTCATGTTACAAGTTCATTGTTGACGTTTGTGCGAGTTCATGTATATTTAGAGAACCTGTTGAAGTGGCGCATATATATTGTTTGAGAGAAGCGCGTTTTGTGTTTGGCTTTTATTCAGTGCCGTTTGTTTGTGTTTGTATTGTTGTCTTTTAGACGTTCGCACAAGAGAGGCACGTCTGCTAACATACGAGGCACCATTTTAGTTTCGTGTCTTTGTGTGCTTTAGGACGTGCCTCGAGAATCCGGGCATCCGTGTATGTTCAGGCTTCACTTCCGTGGCTTCTTTCCGTCTATGCATGTACATCCGTGACACACGCCATGTCTGTAACGTGCTGGTTTCACACGGCAGTTCCTCTTGACACTACACAACCGTGCCTTTGCCACCACTCTTTTGTGCGTCCAGGTTGTTTGTACCCGTGCTTCGATAACTATGAGAAGCCGCAATTCCGTGCCTATATACGCTTTAATTCGGTGTCTCCTGTACGTGCATTTGCGTGTCTCAGGCGTCATGCTGGCTGTGACTCTACGTGCCAGATGCCCGTCCGTGAGGGACGCATATGTATTGTTTGGGAGAAGCGTATTTTTTGTTTGGCTTATATTCACCGCTGTTTGTTTGTGTTTGTATCGTTGTGTTTTACACATTCACACAAGAGAGGCACGTCTGGTAACGTACGAGGCAACATTTTCAGTTTCCTGTCTTTGTGTTCTTCGGGACTGTGCCTCTAGAAGCCCGCATCCGTGTTTGTGGAGGCTTTACTTCCGTGGCTTCTTTTCCGCTATTCATGTACCTCACGTGACACACGCGATGTCTCTATGTGGTGGTGTCACACGACAGTTTCTCTTCAGACTACACAACCATGCCTCTGCTACCACTCTCTTGTGCGTCCAGGTGGTTTGTACCCGTGCCTCGAGAACGCCAATTCGAAAACCGTACCTGTGCGACAAAATTCGCAATTCCGTGCCTGGTATACACTGTAGTTCCGTGCGTCCTGTACCTTCATTCGCTTGTCTCAGGAGACACGCTGGTTGTGACTACATGCCTGTGGTGCCAGATGCCTGTCCGTGAGGGGATGCGGTGGCTGTGACTCGTCGTGCCTGTGCTTCTACACGCCCGTGCCTCTAGACACGGTAAAACTGTGGCTCTTTCACTTCTACCGTTGATTCGCTGCTTGTATTTGATGTATCCTCATGTGATACATGTCACGTGTCTATGTGTCTGCGGTGTCACATGGCTGTCCCTCTTGAGAGTTTGCAACCGTGCCTCTCGAACAGAGTGTTCTTACCGATGCCTCTGCCACCTCTCTTTTTTGCATCCAGATGATTTGTATCTGTGCCTCGAGAATGACAATTTGAAAACCGTGCTTGTGCGTTGGAGAAGCTGCAATTCCATGTCTGTACGCAGAGGGTGTCTAGCCGTGGCTCGAGAACGTTAATTGCAAGGCCGTATTCGTGCCTTGCCAAGCCGAAGCACGTGCCTGTAGAGGCTATGTTTCCGTGCCTTTGTTGCCTGCATTCACGTGTTTCCGGCGAGTTGCTGCCTGTATCTCTACGTGCCTGTGGTGATACATGTGCCTGTGGAATAGACACGTATGTGCGTCGTGTGCCTGCATAACCGTGCCTGATAGACACGTATGTGCATCTTGAGTCTGCATACCCGGGCCTCACCTGAAACCAGCCTTGACTATCGAGGGACAGATGTTGTGAATCTAGCTAGATGAGGCACGGATGAGTTTTGGCCTTCGGATCTAAGGTGTACGGTTGGCTGTTTGTTTGCTTCATTGGATTCTTTCGTTGGTGCTCTTTGTTCAAAGGAGGAATTCATGACCGATGTGCCGGCTGTTCGATGTGACTATTCAGTGTGTCAGTTACCGTAAAATAAAGTTAGAGGCTCCTCGATTTCTCCACGGCATCAAATATTTGTGCACAGCCGTGACTTTATGAAATGCATGGTTTTATGAGCTTCGGAAGAACAACCGTCTATTCGCTGTTCCTAGTTCACACGTTAATGCGCATTGTAGCTCAAAGGTCCCTCGCCAAGGTTAAATACTGGCCGTGTTTGTGAGGTCTTCACGTTGTATTGTAGCCACAGAACATCAGTCAGTTCCCACCCTCCTCGTCACTCCCCAACCTTGTCGCAGGGTCTTAGGAATCTCCATTGGCACCTTGCTGCTCATTGCCATGGACGACTTTTTGAACACCACCGAGTACCATCCTATAGTTGCCGATGGTAACACGAAGCTCGACGTGTGGTACACCAACGAGCCTGGCAAGGTGGAGGAGATCATTGGCTTGTACGAGGACTGGTTGCGCGAGGAGAAGCACAAGTTTGTTGGTCTCGGCATGGAGTTCACGCGAAAGGATTGTTACGGGCGTAGAAAAGTCGCTGTCATGCAACTGGCTATGCGGAATCATGTTTTGCTCTATCACTTCTGCAGGGCCAGGACGGAGTGCCCTGCCCTGAAGGATTTCCTTGAGAATAGAGGTATAACTTTCTCTAGTGTGGGCGTCAGGAATATTAGAGATGCTCTTTTTCAAGATTTCATCAGAATTCCAGAAGGGTACCACATCGACATCCAAGAGAAGTTTATGATCAAAGGCGGCAAAGAAAGGGACTTCATGGAGGACTTAGCAGGAGCCACCATTGACCAATCTTATTCGAAGCTGGAGTCATCTTTTCCATAACTTCTTCGTCACTACTGGGATTGGAAGCCACTTACTTTTGATCACCTGAAATATGGAGCTACTGTAAGTGAAGATTTCATTTTCGTTAGTTTCTGCCTTTGTTGCTAGAACAGTACTTGTTTTTTTGTATATTCATGTTTTCATTTGATTTTCCTTTAGGAAGGGTATGTGAGCTATGAGCTATACCGCCAGTTTCTGTCGATGAGGGACATCCTGCATCGTCGCTGTCTTCCTGATCTCAGATGGCGAGGACGTTTCTGAGGAGTAGTCCAGGTGGAAGTGCTGGCAAGATGGATTGCGTGATGAATTGGTTATTTGATAGTTATCGTATGGGGTAATATTACATAGACTGATGAATTTGTAATTGTGGTTTTTTTTATTTTGAACCGGATGGAGTTGACTAGTTTGGAAATTTAAGTATATTTTCGTTCCATTATGTTTTTCTTGATTGGGTGCCTTCAATAATATTTTCCTCTATGATTTGTTGCTATGAGTTGGTATAAGATGAGATGTATTAAGGGGAGCACTGAGATGTGCACTTTCGTGATTCTAGGCAGCGCACAGTCGTCTGTTCAGGGAGGCATTGTTTTTGTTTTAGGCAAGGCACGCTCTGGTCTTATTAGTTTGCTAGCTTCTTCACTGACAGGTAGGGGCTTTACTTTTGCTTTGTGTTTGTACTATGTTCGGCATGGTTGTTTTTATATTAAATATATGGTTGTGGTTGTGTGTTTGAAATGTTTTTATGTAGAGCTTGAGTGTGTTTAAGATTCTTCAGATTTTCTCACTTTGCTGTCTGTTTCAATATATATGTTATGCATTTAAAGATATGTTGTCTGTTTTAGGCACGGTAATCCAGTGTGATACTTGCTGTGGGAGTATTGTGTTATCGACGGTTGCGTTTCTGTGTTTCTATTATTGTGGTGGTACTTTGATTTTGAAAGGCATGGCCGTGAAGGCATTGGATGGATTGTCGTATGTTTGGTAGAGGCGTTTTCCTTCCTTTGGGTATTAACTTCGGAGAGGCACTGCGTTATGTTAGTATGAGTCACTGTCATGGTTGTATGTTCTGTAATATTTCTAGTTAGTCTGCTAGTGAAGTCACGTCTGTCTAGTTAGTGGAGGCATGTGCTATGTTATGTTGAGTCAGAGTTCTGTCTGTTGTTCGCAAATGCTTTCTCTTACACGTTCGCTCGGAGAGGCACGTCTATGATGTTACTCAAAGGCATGGTCGTGCCTTTCTTTCGAAACGTTTGCTTTCACTTATTTGCTGAGAGAGACTCGTCGTTGAAACTTGTGAGGTCACAGGCCTTTTACAGTTGAAGTCACGGTCATTCTTTTGTTTTGGTATTTTTTTCAGTTTAGTCGTTTATCACAGAGGATGGTTCTTCTTTCGTTAACTTGAGCCACGGTCGTGCTTCCATGACTCATTTGGCTTGGAGAGGGACTGGTGTTAAGCTGTCGAGAGGGGACGGTCCTGTGTTAACTGGTGGCGCACTTGTGTGTGTCAGCTTAGTTGTCTGTGGTAAGAGAGGCACGTTCTACGTGGATAAGAGGCACGACAGTGCCTCTGTGACCCGGATTACTGGAGGTGAGTCATTTAGCTCCTTCGTTAGATGCTTACGAATTGATAGTGTTTTTCCTATGTGTTTCAATTGTTTCTTTTATTATGTCTTATTGAAGTGAGTGGTGTTCTAGTGCAAGGAAGTGATGTGTTGAATATCATGTTTAGAACTTTTGGAAAAAATATGATTCTTATTTGTAAATGTTTGCTGTTCAGGAATTTAAGACTTGACCATTTGAACGTACAACTGTGTTTAACGGGATCCATAGCAGATATCTTGGACGGACACAAAAATAGGTGAAACATTGTTGTGATTACATATGAGTCGATATGGCTGGCTGAAACAATGTTCGGATGGCTCCAGCTAAATTAAGGCACATTTAAGCAGTAGTCATCTTCTTCCAACTCTTCTTCTTTCGCGCCGGATATTGTGCTTGTCGAGGACGATGCTCAGTGCCTCAAATACATGGCCTGTGTTGTGGTTGGATGTTATCATTTTGTAAGTTAGTTATTCTCTCATCGGTTTCACATGGATCTGCAAACACATAACCGTGCGAATTAATAAAATTTATTGTAAAACTTAATGTTCAGCTGGCTTGGATGAACGTATGTTGATGTGTTGTCAATGAGAGTGAACTTACATTATTGATAAAAAATGAATTATTATTCAAATTAATGAGCGACATCAAATGCATGGTGGAAATAGCACTGTCATCCCTGAAAATTGAGAGCATTAATGTCTGTGATTAGAAGGTGAACAGTAGGTATGGGATGTGTAGTGGAACCAAAAGATGCATGGTTTAAATGAGGTAGAGCTACAGTTAAAAGAAACTTACTCTCTGTCTGAGTTGCATACACTCTGCACAGGTTTAACATGAAAGGAGGCCATGGTGTGAGGATAGTTGTTATAAGCAGAATGGTAAGCTCTCTTGAAGTTTTCGATGACAATGTCCGAGTGTTCCTTTATACCGTCGCAATTGATATAAGGACACAGAATTTCGAAGCGATGCATTGCAAGATTCATGATGATGAGGTAGATAAAATGTGGATCCTTTCTCACAGGTAGTAAGACCTAAAACAATTAAGAGGGAATAATATCATTGTAACAAGAAAAACTTGTAGAATCAAAGACGAACACTTGGCAGATAGAGTGAGTAGGGTGAACTCATGATGTTACATTTCTTGGGCAGCCTGTACCCAATAGTTTTTTCACAATGTGTTCCTTGAGTAGTTCTGTCTTGCTCCTAGAACTTCAAATTTATCCTGCAGAAAATTGAAGATGTGTCACTCAGTGTGGTAGTAGTAGTAAATGTGGTTTGTTATTATTATTTATGAGAAGCAAGAACTTACAGAAGCGTCCATGTACATTATATGCTTGTGCACAAATGCTGGCGTTGCGTAGAATTGTTCTTTCATCAGCAACGCTGAGTAAGCATCGACCACGAATGAGTTGATATATCCGTATACCTTCATTGACAAACCTAAAGTTCGATGATCGGCCCAACGTCGATCGACGGAGAATATCCTCTTGCTGTCAAAAGAAAAAACAAATGAATTTTAAATCATAAGATTTTCTTTTTTAACATAAGAGGAAATGATTAGTATTCAATTTCAACAGTAGAAGAATCGAGCCGAAACACTTGAATATGATAGCTTCAGGCAGAATATATTGCATTAGTAAACGAAGGGACCAAAACTTTACTGTAACAGGACAACTAATTCATTACCTATCATTTTGCTTGATACCTGGCGTATTGTCGATGATTGTTTCATACACTTCTTTCTCCTCGTTTGTGGAATCTCTTATTTCCAAAAGTTGGCAGTGATCTTGATGGTCATTCCCTTGGTCAGTGAATCGAGTCTGTTCTAGCTCAGAATGATGTTGATGAGGCTGGAAGACATGACCACGGAGTTCAATTGACCATTACTAATTTGCGCACGACCCTCATTATAATTGTTGTTTCTTTGGAACATTAGGCGTTGTGGTTGGTGCTGCATGCTTGATTCTAATGTTCTAACAGTTGGATCACCAGTTGAGCTTGAAGGAATATCTGTTGGAAAATGTTGGAGAGGATGGATGGAATCTTGCATCTTTGTTGAACTGTTGTTGCAAGGCAACCTTTGTAACTTTGCCCATTAGACCCGCCTCTGTGTGGTTCTTGATTGTTCGCTCTTGAGGTTGGCGTTGTTGGCACCGTGTAGTGGTGTTATTCTGAGCATCATTGTGTTGGGGGTAGTGGGCATCACGGACAGTGGTTTGTTGCTGGTACTGCTTGTGACTTTGGTTGTTCATCGCATATGGTGAGCGCTAGCTTTTGTTTGAACCGCCGTTATTCTGAGCACCAAGATGTCGGTAGAAGTGGTTTTTGATACTAGGAGCTGGTTGGTTGTAGTGTTGGGACAAGGGAGTTGCTGGTAAACTTTGGGACAAGACAGTTTGAGTTAAACCTGTAGAGTATGACGTATCAAAGGCCTATGTGAGGTGGCTACCGCCTGACATTGATCATGGTCTGCTGGGTATAGGTGGCTCTGGATAGTTAGAAAGGGAAGATCTAGCTGACGAGTTTGAATTCTTGGCCAAGTGTGAGACAGTATCTGGTTGGCATTGTTGTGATGCTACTTGGTTATGAAAGGGTTGTTACTTTTTTTGTTCAATGACTCTGTCAAGTTGTTCATAGATAGATGGGTTAGACCATATTCGATCATCATCAATGAATCCACAATTAAGGAGGCCTCTGTGGTTGTCAGCTTGTAGAGACTGGTTGTTTGCAGTTTCTGTTGAATTATGAGGAGGCTCCAGTATCCTAACTCTTTTCATAGGAGGCGCTGTACTATTGTTACCTGGATCTTCTGACTGCTTTAAGGACCTCTGTGAGCTGCCATTTGTGGTTCCGGTTCTGGCGGTTGTGCGCTTGTGGTAATAGGGACGCTGTCTGTGGGATCAATAGGTGGTTGCTTCATACACTGTTCATGTTCTTCTGCAATGTTATTGTCTTCTACATTGACAGATGGTGCAGCAACCAAAGGAGCATCACTAGTGGATGGAATTGCTTTTCCGTGTCCGATCTTGAGCCGTAACCGTTGGCGTAATCACCGGGACTTCTCTTGTAGGAGCAAGGGAGGAAGTAGCTCTTGTGCGTTACTGTTTCAGCAATGTTCTTCTCGTCACTCAAAGTTGAAACAAGATGGACCTTATCTTCCTGCAGCGAAGAAGAATGTTGTCCGATGACATTGTTTGATTTTTTGTGCGGCTGGGATACGGTGAGGCTCTTTGTGTTGGTTGAAGAGTTGTTGTGAGTATTTGTCGAACCGCTGGACCGTGCAGTAGTTGGTGACGCGTTTTCCCAACGTGATAAACAGGTGCTCCAAGTGTATCTGTTGAGATTGGATCGATCGGTAATTGTTTGTCAACCACAGTGCGAGGCTGATGTTTACATTGCGATGGGTTTTGATGTTTCCTCCAAGAGTTTTTCCAGTGGGCTTGTCAGAGAGTTGTGGTCTGCAGATCCTCCAGCAGAATTTTGGGTTTCAATCGGTACAGAACACTCAGATGAATTTTCACCTGTCATTATAATTTCCCCGCTCTCCAACATCTCGGATGTTGACACGAAGTGCTCATGGATCGGCAAGCCATCAAGGTAGTTGTGCAGATGGTTATGCACTTTGTCCAGATGAATCTTGGCTTGTTCATCAATGTCCTCTTTGTTGTGGTCGATCCTGTTCACTTCCAGTAGCAACTTAATCTGGGTTGATGATTTTAGGCGTGAAGATAGAAGAATTTGGGACTGCTCTTTGTCATACGGATTCTGGGATTCTGGGTCAGGGGTATCGCAGCAACCCTTTAAATTTTCCAGTGAGTATGATGTGGTGTGAAGGACACTGGTTGAGCCACTGCTGGAAGAACTTTGACTGCTTGTCATTCTAGAACTTGGAAGCGTAGAATATGTTGAAGGGAGTGATGAAAAAGTTTCTTTTTCATTTGAGTTGTCCTGTTGCAAGTTACAATAAACGCCCTGGTCTCTGGTCTTGGTTTCTTTTGCACTAAGATCCCTACCAAGTGAAAGGAGCTTCTCCAATTTCTGCTCGAGAACTGGTTGAAACCGCGAGAAAAGTTCTGTGTACATGTCATTGATAACTTTGGCAATTTTCATCTTGGCCTGGAATTGAAAGATTTATGAACACCGAGAATGAAAAGAAGTTATTAATACCGAAAATGAAAAATATCTTGTGAACTACTGTACGTTGTGTCAATAATTGCAGAAAGGGCATGGAATAACGTGCGCAGAAGGACACATGGTGTGCTGCGGGAAGCGCGGCTAACAAAGTCCATGAATCATGGTGAACACATTCCTTGAAAGAGCCCAGTCGACCTACCTTACGAAACATGGTTGATCTACCATCGTAGGGAAGTAGTGCTATATTTAACACAAAGGCACAGCTAACGTACTATAGGAATCACTTCTATATTTAACACAAAGGCACAGTTAACGTACTATAGGAAGCACTTGTAGTTTTAACACAAAAAGCACATATGACATACTATAGGGAGCACTTCTATATTTAACAAAAAGGCACAATTAACGTTCTATAGGAAGTACTTGTAGTTTTAACACAAAAGCATAGGTAACGTACTATAGGGAGCACTTCTATATTTAATGCAAAGGCACATCTAATGTATTATAGGAAGCACTTCTAGTTTTAACACAAAAGCACAACTAACGTACTATAGGAAGCACTGTTAGTTTTAACGCAAAGGCATGGGTAACGTATTATATGAAAGCACTTCTAGTTTTAACACAAAAGCACAACTAACGTACTATAGGAAGCACTGTTAGTTTTAACGCAAAGGCACGGCTAACGTATTATAGGAAGCACTTCTAGTTTTAACACCAAAGCACATCTAACGTACTATAGGAGGCACTTGTATATCTAACACAAATGCACAGTTAACATACTATAGGAAGCACTTTTATATTTAACACAAAAGCATGGCTAACGTATTATAGGAAGCCGTTCTGGTTTTAACACAAAAGCATAGATAACGTCCTATAGGAAGCACTTCTGGTTTTAACACAAAGGCGCAGATAACGTCCTATAGGAAGAACTTTTATATTTAACACAAAAGCACAAAAGTACGGCTAACGTCCTATAGGAAGCACTTCTGGTTTTAACATAAAGGCACAGCTAAGGTACTATAGGAAGCACTTTTATATTTAACACAAAAGCACAGCTAACGTACTATAGGAAGCACTTCTGGTTTTAACACAAAAGCAGAGCTAACATCATATAGGAAGCACTTCTAGTTTTAACACAAAAGCATAGCTAACGTACTATAGGAAACTGTCTAGATGAACACAATAGGACATGTATCGTAAAAACTTAACATCATTTCAAACATAAAATCAGGTGCAGAAGCTGGAAATCACTTACGTAACAAAGTTTTATCTTGAGGCACAAATTCTTCTATGTAGGCTTCTAGTCTGGGACTCATTTGGAAAAATGGCGCCTGAAAGCCAGGCGGTGGTTGGAAAGGCGTGCGCCTAATGTCTTTCAGCTGCCATGTGGAAGGAAAGAATTACAGTCAAGTCAAATTAATACATGGCAGCTAAGTCATTATGTTGAGTCGAAAAGTTCGCCAAAGGAAAATGATGAAAAGCTGACTCACCGTGTGTTTCCCAAAAATTCCGTCCGCTGTTGACAGGCTGTCTATGTTAGCATAATTCTTAGTGGCCTCTGTGTCCCACATGACAAGTCTTGCAGGAGTGTCAGGTTCCAGGTCCATAATCTTCGTATCCAGGTACTCAAAATACATTATCTGCAAGTGGGGAAGAGGTAAAAATTAATCATGTTCTTGTAGCTGCTTGTGGGTATAAAGAAGTGTACAAGTTAGTGAACGAACCACTGGAATCGGGGAGGCAGCCACACGGGGTGCCTGCGAATCCTTTGTCCTTGAAGGTGCAGGTGATGTCACCAGTTTCTCTGTGACAGCATTGGACTAATCATATGATGATATGTTACTTGCTGGTCCTTCTAGAGCGGCTAAATAGTCGGGGCTAACGCGATCATATGTCGTCGGGCATAGAAATACCGCTGTTGCAAACATCACGAAAACCCGTTGAAACAATTCTCCTGTCAGCTCTGGGGTTATGAGATCAGTTAACTCTCTGATGTTTGGAGCGTGCCCAGCACACCGAGTTTCAGACTTAACCTGACATCTAGAAGCTTCTGAGCCATTTCTAGGGATAATCTGCCCGCCCAGTGGAATTCCTGAGATCCGGTGCACGGTGTATGAGTTGATAAGGAATCTGTATCCACTAGGCAGTATGTAACACCTGGAAGGGCAATCAAAATAGCGGACAAGCCAGGGAACAAAACACCTTGGAAGCTCGCGACAGCACAGATCTAGAAGGTATCCAAAACCAATATCTCTGACAAGCTGTTTTTGTGGTTCTGTTAGCTTTTCACAGACAGAAATGAATTTCTGGAAGCTAAGTTTTGTGCTGAACTCTTCTTCGTATTCACCCATTGCAGCAGCTCTGTGGACAAAGATAAGAAATGACCTTTAGCAAATGTATTGTTGAACCACATGCTTTTCTGGCAGAAGCTTACATATAAACGCCGAGTCAGCAAAAGAGAGATAAATATTTAAGCCATGACTAAAAATGCAGCTAGAATGAGAGGCATTGATTTCCAAAGAAATTTCAACGACACACGCGAGATGCATGATAAAAAAAACCTACTTCGAGGCAGCAAACTGCTTCTTTGTCCTGTACTCCTCAACAAGCTTTTTGTGCGCTGCACGTTTTAACTCGATTGAGGGAGTCCTGGATTAGGGGGTCTCCAGACAGCCGGACTGTTGGACTATGAAGATACAAGATTTGGTACTTCGTCCCGTGTCCGGATGGGACTCTCCTTGGCGTGGAAGGCAAGCTTGGCAATACAGATACGTAGATCTCCTCCCTTGTAACCGACTCTGTGTAACCCTAGCCCGCTCCGGTGCCTATATAAAGCGGAGGGTTTAGTCCGTAGGACAACAACAATCATACCATAGGCTAGCTTCTAGGGTTTAGCCTCTACGATCTTGTGGTAGATCAACTCTTGTAATACTCATATCATCAAGATCAATCAAGCAGGAAGTAGGGTATTACCTCCATCCAGTGGGCCCGAACCTGGGTAAACATTGTGTTCCCCGCCTCCTGTTACCATCCGCCTTAGACGCACAGTTCGGGACCCCCTACCTGAGATCCGTCGGTTTTGACACCGACATTGGTGCTTTCATTGAGAGTTCCACTGTGACGTCATCGTAAGACTTGATGGCTCCTTCGATCATCGGAAATGATGCGGTCCAGGGTGAGGTTTTCCTCCCCTGACAGATCTTCGTATTCGGCGGCTTCGCACTGCAGGCTAACTCGCTTGGCCATCTGGAGCAGATCGAGAGCTACGCCCCTGGCCACCAGGTCAGGTTCAGAAATTTGAACTACGCGGCCGACATCCGCGGAGATTTGATCTTCGACGGATTCGAGCCCATGTCAGGTGCGCCACACAATCACGACGAGCATGATCTAGCTCTGCCGTCGGACAGTGTTCGGGAAATCACACCTGCAACTACTCTGACCCTCAATCCGGAGCAAATTGCGCCATCCGAGGACGGGTGGATAGACCCCGCCATGGAGGCCGCACTCTCAGCAGCGATAGAGCCGGATACTGACTTCACCCCTTACGAGAGCCGTGTTGCCGAACCATTGGATTCATCCCCGGCCACAGGCTCCGAGCCGCCTGCGTCCGTGCCTATCAAATCCGATAGGCCACCGACCATGGAGTTTACCTCCGCGGATATCTTTCAGCACTGGCCTTTTGGCGATGTGCTAAATTCATTAAGGTCCCTCTCTTTGTCAGGAGAACCTTTGCTGAACTATGTCCGGCTTGGATGGGATGCTTTGTTAGCCACTGTCGACGATTTAACCGACATGCTCGATTTCGACTCCGAAGACATCGATGGCATGGACGACGATGCAGGAGAAGAACAGGAACCATCGCCCACAGGGCGTTGGACAACCACTTCATCACATGACATATACATGGTGGATACACCCAAAGAAAACAATGACGAGGAACGGAAGGAAGCAGCGAAGAACAGCTCCATCGAGAAGCAAACAAAGCGTCGGCGTAGGCGCCGCTCCAAATCCCGCCTCGGCAAAAACAGCGATAACAGCGAAAGAGAAAATAACACCCCAGTCGACTCCAGAGGAAACAGCGACCACATCGACCCAGCGGCAGAGCAGGATGAACCAGCAAACGACGAACATAGTACGGATCCGCTGTCCGAACACGGCGACGCCGAGGATAAAACTCATCAACCTCCCTCCGGAGAGGAAAACAGTCCAGACGAAGATGCACACATCATCCCGGAATGGCACTTGGAACAAGAGAACCTCCGCAGAAGACTTACTGCCATCGTGAGGAGTCTGAAGAAGCAGAAGCAAAGGCTTAAGGCCGCATAGAATACGCTCAACAATAAATGGAACAAAGTGCTCGACAATGAAGAAAAGTATGGTGGTAGCTACCACACAAAGAGCTATCCAAAGCGCAAGCTATTTCCCGAATTCGACGATGAGGCCTTAGAGCCCACACAGCCGAAAAATAAAACGGCCAACCGGTCGGATCAACCACCTCGTGGCCGCGATAGAGCGGCTAACAAGGCCGCACACAAGTCAACACACGATCTACGTGAGGACTTGCGCCAAAAATCCAGTATGACCAGATCCATCTATGGATCTAGGAAGCGCGCTACGACACAAAATCAAAACCGAATACTGCAACCGTCCGAACGCCATGATACATCTAAATACAGGGGTGCCGCACACCCCCTATGTTTCACCGATGAGGTGCTGGACCATGAATTTCCAGAAGGATTCAAACCAGTGAACATAGAGGCGTACGACGGGACCATTGCACTTCGGGTCTGGATTGAGGACTTTATCCTCCATATCCATATGGCTCGCGGAGACGATCTCCACGCCATCAAGTACTTTCCCCTCAAGCTTAAAGGACCAGCTCGGCACTGGCTGAAAGGCCTCCCCGAAAACTCAATTGGAAGTTGGGAGGAGCTCGAGGATGCTTTTCGGGCTAATTTTCAAGGGACCTATCTCCGACCTCCTGATGCAGACGATTTAAGTCATATAATTCAACAGCCCGGAGAGTCAGCCCGAAAGCTTTGGAACAGGTTTCTCACTAATAAAAACCAAATCGTCGACTGCCCGGACGCCGAAGCCTTAGCAGCTTTCAAGCATAGCTCCGAGACGAATGGCTCGCCAGACACCTCGGCCAAGAAAAGCCGAGAACAATGGCAGCCCTGACAAGCCTCATGACCCGCTTTTGCGCGGGCGAGGATACCTGGTTAGCCCGCAGTAGCACCAGTGTCCCAAGCACATCCGAAGTCAGGGATGGCAATGGAAAACCACGACGCAGTAAAAGCAAGCGTCGAAATACAGAAGACAACCCAGATAATACGGCGGTAAACGCCGGATTCAGGGGCTCTCCACCAGGTCAGCGGAAAAAGCCTGTCTAAGGCACCAGAGATGGACAGTCCAGCCTAAATAAGATTCTAGACAAACTATGTCAGATTCATGGCACCCCCGATAAACCTGCAAATCACACCCACAGAGAATGCTGGGTCTTCAAGCAGGCCGGTAAGCTAAACGCCGAACACAAGGGGAGGGAGACACCAAGTGAAGACGAGGACGAGCCTCGCCAGCAAAGCACTGGGGGACAGAAAAAATTCCCACCAGAGGTTAAAATAGTAAACATGATCCACGTGACGAAGAGGAGAAGCAAACATGCACTCCGAGACACACGCGCCGTAGAGCCCGTCACCCCTAAGTTCAACCCCTGGTTGGCCTGCCCGATCACGTTTGATTGCAGGGATCACCCGACAAGCATCCGGCACGAAGGATTGGCTGCCTTGGTGTTAGGCCCAATAATAAATGGATACCATCTCACACGAGTCCTTATGGACGGCGGCAGTAGTCTAAATCTGATATATCAGGACACAGTCCGCAAAATGGGGATAGACCCAACAAAAATCAGCCACAGTAATACTACCTTCAAGGGAGTAATACCAGGCCCAGAGGCCCGCTGCACGGGCTCTCTATTACTAGAGGTTGTATTCGGTTCTCCCGACAACTTCCGAAGCGAAAAACTAACCTTCGACATCGCTCCATTCCGAAGTGGCTATCAAGAACTACTCGGAAGAGCAGCTTTCGCTCGTTTTAATGCAGTACCGCATTACGCTTCTCTCAAGCTTAAGATGCCCGGTCCACGTGGCATCATCACCATTAGCGGAAACATTGAACGTTCCTTACGAGCGGAAGAATGTGCGACGGCTTTAATAGCCGAACACTAAATGGCCCCTCCAACCAGAATAAAGGATCGGTTGTCAAGACCGCGGACACGGCTAGACGAGTCCGGCGCATTACTAGCCATAACAGCTTAGATAAACCGAGATTGGTTTGATGGTTATACCCCCATAGACGGCACAAGGGGCTTCCCGCGTGTAATCAGGGCAAGTTCGGCTCAACTTGACTTATCTTGAATTTTAATGGTTTATTGAGAATAACCAATTCTTTGGCACGACAACTTTCACCTAAGCTCTTCTCTTTTACAGATGACAATCGTGCCACACCCGTCCAGGATACGGCACAACGGAGACACATGCGTAGACGTGCAGTAGGGACCCGCTCAAAGGTTTCTTTTTAGATTAAGACCCTGCGTAAACCTTTTTTACTGTCTCTTGTTGTTCACATCCTCCGGATACTTATTATAACCGAGAAGGATGCTGACATTATTGGCATTTCGCCACGTCAGAGCATTGCACGTACCTGGACACTGGGGTTCATTATCAAGGGCATCACTCAGCCCGGCATATGCTATAAAGATCGAATACCTTAGGGAGTGTTCGACATCACGAGTTTGGCCTTATATGCATCAGCTCCGAATCATGTATTTGGTCAAATGTTGGGTTTGCCCGGCTCCCGTGTTTTTCTACCTTATGTTCCGCTCTATCGGCTAAGGTGGCACCGGGAGAACTACTGCGATTGTGCCCTGGTTCATCCGGATGAGCACCTCAGTAGAGAAAGCCAAAAACTGACTATCATGATAAAGCTCGAGACTGGTCAACCACTCGATGACTTAGCGGAATCTTCGGGATTCCTCGACATTAACGAAGGGCCGTTTCCCAGTCATGTGCGTCTGGCCGCCCGTGTTCGGACGGCGGAGGTACCGGGGCTATATAGTAGTCCCACCGTCAAACTCCTATGGCTAAGTGAAAGTGTTAAAGCAATATAGTCCGATTGCCTCGTTCGCTGCGCTACCACCTCCTTAATGGACCAAGACGTTGGATCAAGTGTGAATACACGTTTTTTGCGAACAACCCCGCTTTATATGCGTGGGGGCTGAAGCCGACGACTGCAAACTTTCAAGTTATATTCATATATACATAGACGGCCGCACAGGAGGCATCACAATACTTTCAGGAAAAAGTATAAACACAGCCTTTATAATAAAACATTGTTTTTACAATGGGAATACATGTCACTAGAACATAATATTCTTCGAGCACTGAGCTTCTATTGAATGAGCGCCTTCAAGGACTTCTTCAAAGTAGTGCTCGGCAGACACTCGGCCCACGGCCGAACTCCGGGTTGCAATAGCGGCGGCCTCCATCTCTGCCCAGTATGTCTGGACACGGGCAAGTGCCATCCGCGCACCCTCTATGCACGCCGACCTCTTCATAGCATCGAGGTGTGGCACAACACCAATGAACTATTGCACTAAACTAAAATAACTATTCGGCCTTGGCCCTTCCGACCACAGATGATCCACAACAGACCTCATGGCAAGCCCGGACAACCTATGGAGCTCAGCCCACTCAGCCATTCGCTCATTCAACAGCAGCGGACGCACTGGACCTTCAAACTGTGACCAGAACAGCCTTTCCACTTCACGATCTTTTTGATCCTTGAAGTACTCGGCCGCATCAGCAGCACTGGTTGCCAAATGCACGTATGCGTTTGCAGAACTCCATAGTTGATCAAGAGGGGCATACTTCGGATCTCCGAACTTCGACCGCAACAAAAAGGGCTTCCCAGCCGCGATATCTCCAGCTTGACGCAGCTCCTCCTTCGCCGCTCCGATTTTAGAGTGGGCTTCCTTGGCTGCTACCATGGCCTTCTCCAGGTCCATCGCCTTCGCTCGGTTTTCTTTTTCAAGAAGCTGGTAACGGTCGGTAGCATCTTTCAACTCAACGGCCATCTCGGCCATTTTTTCCTTGCCGCAAGTATAAAGGATGGTCACATGATGATTGATGCTAAAGGATGGTCAAGGTTCAAATCTAAATCATATCTTGCAGTAGGGGATGATGTCAAAATTGAACTTTCTCGGGAAGGAGAGCTGGTCCAAATCAACTTTGAAATTCTTCAGTAGCAGCACGCAACTGCCGAACTGATCTATCCTTTGAGTGATTTTGATGTAATACTCTGGCATGGTGAAAAAAGTGTCCTGTGTGTATAACTAGTACGATAGTATCGTTGATAGAATTGCAACTCTGATTGTTGGTTAGGAACTGTCGTTTGATTTCATTCCAACAACTACCGTGCTTTATTCAATTTTGTGTATTCACCTTGCGATAGCATCTAAAACCAGCGCTGTACCGATCGCTTGCAATATGAAAAGCGATGAGGTAGAACAAATGGGCCCCCAAACATGCAGGCCCACCGGCCTATGGCCCAAAGTCCAAAACCGTGAGCCTGTGTGAGTATTTCTCAGCTGAACCCCATAATGCCCGTGCTTTGCACATAACATCAAGATGCATTTGTATGAGTATTTTATCTTGTGAGAGAAAAGGATGAACGAGGGAAGGCCTTATTTGCAAAGGTGGAGAGGTGTGTGGGTACCTTTTTGCAAAATTGCCATAGTTTCCTTCCTATCCGTCAGATATAAATCGGATGGCCTATATTGGAGGATGGCAGGCACACCATCATCACCAACTCGTCTATACCGTGTTAAAAAAACTCTTTTTTTATAATTATATATGTTATATATATTCCCCTTGATTTTTCTTATGTATAAAGTTGTGATATAAAAGATCTTTATATTTCTTTACAGAGGGAGTATCTCTCTGTCAAAAATATATTTATGTGTAACTAGTTACTCCTGTCTTTCTACTTCCTTTCGTTGATCTGTGGGGTATCCGGCAACAGGGTCCATGTGCCATATGCACCAAATTAGAGTGCACAACCGCACGGTAGACACACCTCGGTCGTAGCACCGCAGTAATGCAGTAAGCTGGACGGACGAAGCGACAATATTTCACTGGGCCTGAATCCCCTTCTCCCTCGTCTGCTTGTTCAGAGAAAACCCCCGCTCGGCGATTGCATAGGGTTTTCTCATGGAGAACCTGGTACGAATTCTTCATCCATCCCTCATAAATCCAAGTCCCTTGGTCGCGGGTAATCCTAGGATGGCAGTCGCCGCCGTTGATTCATTTTTCTTCCTACTGAATCTAGTGTGTTTCATTTGCAGTGCCCAAAGTGCGAGGACCCTACAGGTTTCTGCGCCCTCGGCGAGATGCCACACTTGTTCCTTCTCACCCTAACATAGGATTTTAAAACGCGCACAGTATGTTCCTAGAATCCTCTTTTCTATCCGGGAGGGTGGGGTTTTCTGAACATGCTGTCGACTAATTTGGAAATTTCGATTGCTATATTTGGATAAAAGGTACTAGTAATGTGGTCAACACTGACGTGAAGGAGGAAATTATTTCTAGATTTGGATATAGGGAATACATTGTGTTCTCATATTATTTTTCCTGCAGTGCGTTCCTTGCTCTCCAGAACACATGTACTCATGATGCTCGGCCTTGCCATAACTGAATACACCAGTTTAATGGTCACAGTGAAGACAAGCCATGTATATAAGTTTTGAGTTGGGTTCATGAACCAAGAAGATCGCTGCTTTTTTTATGGCCGCACTTTGATAAACTTTCTCAAGTGTTACAGACTGAAAGTTGGCGCACGAATGTTGATGGAAATAGAATAACCTGGTCTCATCTTCACTGCAATCTTCCACCCCTGGTTCCATGTTAGTTTAGTATCTGGTTCTTGCTTCTTGCATCGATTACTTCTTAATCCACCTATTCTATCTAACTAATCACAATTTAAATTTAGAAGTAGCAACGAATCTCTCACGAAGATGCTACTTCTAACTAATATTTTCTTATAATTGGTGGCACGTGTAGGTTTTTTCAGAGTTAAGCAGGCTACTCGTTTTTTATTCTATAAGAAATCGGCTCTTACTCATGGCACTGAAGTTGACTTGGATGACATCCACAAGTTCCTACACTTTATTGATTGTCTGGTCCTTGTGGGGCGTTTCAATGGTGGAAGGCCACGTGGGATATGTGTGTCACTGCTGCACTCGTTGAACATGTCCAACTGTGTTGAGAGACTTATGGTACGAGCTATTTTCTGTTATATATGTTGTACATAAACTCTTGCTTATGCACAGTTTTACAGCTGTGATCTTCTTGAAACAGAAACTGCCTAGTTCTATTGTTCCTATACAGATGCCTGACTATGGTCGGGTCAGACTTGCGCTTGGTCACAACATGATGTTTATGTCGACCTACTCCATTCCCCTTGGAGGTGAAAAGATACTTATTCATGGGTGGTCTCAAATAATGAAGGCCCGTCCATCTTGGAGAATAGGACAGAAGATTATGTTCCTGCTTTTCCATGGCTCTAAAGCAAATATCCTATTTATTGACCACATTGCAAGATGAAGCCGCTTTCAGAAGGTTGTGGATGCGCGGGGTGGCACCTGGGCCTTGTCCTGGGGCTTGGCGGCCTCACCCTTTGGTTAACTGTAGGCAAAGTAGCACTGTTCGAGGCGTGCTTTGTATGGTTGAACCTGTATAAGTACTCATACTGCTTTCAGCTATGGTTGTTAAGTGCCCCTGCTGGTTTCAGTTAAGGTTGTTAAGTACTCCTGCTGCTTTTACAGTCTGTCGTGTTTCTTCAGTCATGTCTTCCTCCAGCCGCCAAAACCAAACCAGCGCCGGCGGGGCCGCCTGCTTCCGCCTCCCACGGCTGGCTGCGCCTCAGCGCACGCATCGCCGCCCCACCGTCTCCTAAATCATTAACGCTGACCTCTGAGGCCTCGCCGTCGTCCTCCGCGCGCTTTGCTGCGCTCGCCGCGGCGCCGGCCTCTCGCGTTGTCAACATGGTCAACAAACAAGAGGAATCGGCAGAGGACTGTACATGGAGAGGGATGACAGTAGGGGCCCACCATGTCCATGGCTGGACGCAAGGAAGTTGCTCATTTTTTTATATATACTCCATTGTCAGCGTATGGAAAAAGAAAATGCTTCCTGCTAGTGGTTTCCTGACACCTGGGACCCATGATATTGTCAGCGTATATAGTCAATAGACAAGAGAACAACACAAGATCCGCTGACACCTGGGACGTAGCTGCTCGAGCAGTCTTTTTTTTGTTATTATTGAGACAGAGCAGGGTTTCAACTGGGCTGTGGCCCGTCTAGCCCAGGCTTATATTTTATGTTCACCACATGACCAGCCTAGCTATTTTTTTGTGAAAATGAGCCCAATTTATTTTTTCTAAAGAATACCCAATCTAGGCCTACTTATTTTTCTACGCCCTGATGAGCTGCAACTCTTTCAAGACGCCTGCAAGTCTTGAAAGTAATATGAAATGGGCTGTAAATATAAAAACAAATGACAAATTGGCAATTTCTTTATAATTTCTGAATTTTTTCACATTTTCAGATTCCAGTTTCACTGGGCTTTAACCTAATTTAAATATATCCAAAGTACTTTAAATATGGCTCGACATTTCGGTATTAAAAATAGTTTGGAACTCACATAAATATGCGAAATTTCGTTTAAATTTTTAACCCTGGCCCTGGCCAGAAAAAATAAAAATGGACTGCAATAAATTGCATAAGAAGTTGCAATGAGCTATATATAAATTATTAAAAAAATAGGGAATGGTCTGACTTATGGGCCTATTAAGTTGACGTGAATGGAAGATTCTTTTTTTACTTATTATATACGACAACAAACGATTCTAGCAAACGTAACCGCTGGATGTCAATCCAACGACCTTTGTGTTTCTTCAATCTCTGATCTTCTTGCTCCAGCCGCGAAATCCGGTCTTGCGGGACCGCATGCTCCCGCCTCCCGTGGCGGTCTTGTGCTGCCGCCTTGAGCCTCACCGCCCCCTACTACTCCCACCGTTGGCCAGGCCATCCCTCTACTCACCCACATCCCTCCACTGCCGTGGCTTCGCCGCCTCCGAGTCATTCCCTTCCTGGGTCTCGCCGTCGTCCATCACGCTGGTGTTCTCGGCAGGGCGTGGTCAACGTTGTCTACAAACAACAACACCGAAAGAGGGATGTACATGGAGAGGCTGACAGTTGTGACCCACAAGGTCCATGGCTGCGTGCAAGCAAGTACCTCCTTATTACGCAAAAAAGAATGAATACTCCCGCTGACAGCTCGGATCCACCAGCTATATCTTCGCACGTAAGGAAGTGCCCCCTTATTACGCACAAAAAAATGAATACTCCCCCTGCTAGCTAGGACCCACCATAGTGAGAGGCTGACTTGCGGGCCTACTAAGTTGACCGTGGACGGAGGGCTTTGCCAACTTAGTCAACAAACGATTCTATCACCAATGACCGTTGGATTGTTAACATCCAACGGTCGTCCTGCTTCTTCAACCTTTGATTTTCTTGCTCCAGCCGTCCAAACCACCGCGTGCTCCTGCCTCCCATGGTCGGCTGTGCTGCCGCGCAGGGCTCACCGCCCTCTACTACTCTCACCGTTGGCCAGGCCCTGCGGCGACGGCAGCCTCACACCGTAGCCGAACCAGTGAACCCTCGTACTCGTCTCCGCGTGGGCATCCACTGCTGCGTCTTCCCCGGCTCCGCGTCGTTCCCTTCCTAGGCCTCGCCGTCGTCCACCGCCCAGGTGCTCTCGCCACGGCGTGGTCAACGTGGTCAAGGAACGACTTCCATCGGAAGAGTACTGCACGTGGAGAGCCTGACAGCTGGGTCCACGGCCGCAGCAAGGAAGTGCCTCCTTATTACGCGGAAAATAATGATTCCTCCACCTGACAGCAGGGACCCACCGGACGGGCCACCGTATTTCATGAAAAAAATGTTTCCCCCTGACTGCTGGGACCCACCAGCTACATCTTCGCACACAAGGAAGTGCCTGACAGTCGGGACCCACCTGGTCGAAGCGTACGTAGCGTTGTCATTCTGGTCGCGAACGTGTACATACATACGATCGGTCTGTCTGCAGGCTGCAGCGATGAACCGTGGCCGTGTAAGGAAGGGCACGTGTCGTAGTAGAGGCGTGCACGTAGCATGTACACGTACGTACATCGGCCAGGGTGCAAGAAAGTAAATACGGCCACGTACGTACATACGGGCGGGGTCTCGAACGCCTACTCGCGCATACGTACGGCCAGGGCTCGTGTACATGGCTGGGTCGGAACAGAAAACAGACTTGTGTTGGGCGCTTGTCGACGCCAGATTTTGGCATGGTCAAAACACAATTAAAATGATCTCAAATAATAAGTGTTCAAAGTGAGAAATTTCTGTACCTTCCAAAGGATAAACTTTCATATTTGAGCCATAGCCATCCAATTTCATCTCTAAGGCCGAAGTTGTGTTCAAAGTACTGAAATTTGTATTCAGAACACTATTATTCGCTGATTACGCCCAAGATAACCTCATGTGGAAACATGATCTACACGAATTGCCTTCGTCTCGTCGAAACGATCGATTTTGATATAAAAATTGTCCCAATCCAAGTTCGTATGCAAAAGGTAGAGGCAACACTTCGCGGGCCGGCCATGAGTGAAAAAGTGACGCGAGGGACCAGACACCCACCTAGGTGGTGTCTGATGGGTCGCGTGAGTTGTTTGGCCTTTGCCGGCTGAATGAAAACCTTGCCGGGGTGGAAACCTTGCCGGGCTAGAAGCTTGCCGGGGTAGAAACCTTGCCGGGATGAAAACCTTGTCGGGTGAAAACCTTGCCGGTGTGGCTTTGCCGGGGTGAAAGCTTGCCGGGTTGGAGAGCTTGCCGGGGTCAACCCGACCGGAAGTTGGATATGGGCTTGAAAGGTTATTCAGATGACCTCGGATAGAAAAGTGTTCTACACGGAAGTTGTGAGATAGTATACAGCCTGTAGAGTTGCTGAAAGACTCGCACAGCCAAGAAAACTGCATGACCAAGTCTGACTGGAAGTTAAAGATGACATCATCAAGTATTTAAAATGACCTTATTTGGGAAAATGATCAACAGGGAAGTTGTTCGTCTCGTCGAGACGCATAAATTTGGTATTTTGATCTTCTCAATCGGAGGTCATATGCTAATTCCACGGCCTGTACAAGGAACAAGACAAAAGTTTGGGCCAGATTCGGGCTGAATCCGAGTTGGGTTGGAATTAGAGCTGGAGGACGTGAGTCTTATATTTACTAATTGGAGGCACCAAACGAGCGTCCAAGTTAATCTTTAGAATTAAGAAAAATTATCCGTTAGATGTCCTTATTTGCTATCCATAACCGTCCGATGATTTCTCTTAAGAAGTCCTCACGTTTTATCCCAGCTCCTACGCCAAGTCTTCTCTATAGGTTGCAAAAGGAAGAAAAAAAAGTGTGATCCCACCTCCCACGTGAAAACCTCTTCCCAGATCCCACCTCCTACGTGAAAACCTCTTCCCTAGCGATTCCTATAGGCTGCAAAAAAACACTAACATAATCCTATCGCGATGGATGACTCTGCTAGATCGAACTCGCCGGCGGAGACGATGGAGAGATAGTAGGCGCACCCATGGCCTTCAAAGATGCTGACTGGCCGGCCATGGGGGAGGAACGAGGCGATAAGATCCAGAAGCGAGCAACACGCTGCTGTTGCCTCTGCCGCAGGTGATCGAACCAGCTCTAATGATGTTTTTCGTCCTCTCTCTCTCCAAGTTGTGTTTTTATGCCATCCCAGACTTCAAGGTTCCATCCGTACTGGAATCCATCTAGGAGAACATGATTCAATCCATCTATGCCTTCCCCTTCTCATATTCAAAGTTTTGCAATACAGGATAATTGATGCATCGGATGAGGACTCAATCCATCTTTGCCTTCCCTTCTCAATAATATGAAGTAAGGAGGCGACACAGGTAGTTGAGGCTGTCAAGTGGAGGAATATGTTGGATTGGTGGTGGCACGCAAATCACACTCTAAATCCAATTGGAGTTCATCTATTCTACCATGGCCCCACGCCGTCGGTAAATGATCCCCCATTCTAAATCCCTCGGTTATCAGGTTGTTGTATTTATAACAGAATCCTCAATAAACAGGCCTGATCCATAATATCTTCTCAAGAAAAATTGACCTTTTTCTGCGGTATCTTGCAGCACTTCTCCTTACCAGATTACATGTTGGAGGGAAGGGAGGAGAACCAGCTGGGGTGGTCTGCAATTTGCAATGTCTAAAGTGGAATCCTGCACGGACATCTCGCCAATGACGACAATATTTGGTTTGGTTTCAGTGAGCACGTGCTTGAACGCCTCAAATTTCATGATATATCTCTACTGTTAAGGCTAGCTCCTCGATGCTCCTACATGCTGCAGGTCTGGCCTGGCTACCAGATACAAATACTGTCGAGGAGTAACGCCCTGTTTAATTGTGTTGTTGTTGTGTTTGTTCTAATGGGATACAAGTCACATGACGTGATGGACATCAGGTAGGCAGCACAAAATTACGAAATAATCATTTTTTGTGCTTTGACAGTTTCCTGATATGCGCACATGCGTTTTTAATAGTTCCCCTAGGATTATAGGAATCAGTTTGTGATGGAGATCAGGCAGGCAGAAATATGTTTGCTGTAAATAAAATATTAGACCTCCTATGAATTAATTTTTTAGAAGTTCAATGATCGACCTCATCTTATTGAATCTGAGTTTAGCGACAGGCATATGTGCTGTCAGTTTTATGTCTGACACTCTTGCCTTCTATACGAACTGAATTAAAAGAAATTCTATGTACAGGCGACATGCAGCACTGAAAATAACTAATCATGGTAATTAGATAATTTCGCATATTGTCAGTTATACTTTTCTTCATATATACTACCACGTGAAGTATCTCTCTCTATCTGCTAACATGAATGCCCAGTTTTAATAGAAGTCCTCAAGATTATGGTGAGATTGTCTTTAGCAAAAGAGATTTGTATTGGTGGTAGTGACAACAGAAGAGGACTGAGCTACTCTTGGCCTTGGGCACAGTATGCATGCAGCCAGAGCCATACGTGCAATATGGCAATGACAATGGCATCATGTAGTCTAGCGCATAATGCCTATTTATATTTGACTGAATTTCCGCAGGCAGCAAAGGTAATAACAATGGCATCATGCTGTCTCGGCTAATGCTTCTATTAATTTAGCCTTTTTAGCATAATGTCTCAGACATATGTGTACGTACATGCATGTAACAATGGATTGGTCAGAATTGGTAACATTATTAAATCTTGAAATTGTATACAGATAGAAAAGAAAAACAGAGCTATCATTATGGATGACGCATAATGAAGTTCTCATATTTACATGGCTGAGTATATATGTATGTCCCTGTATTTGGATAATTCAATGTTATGTGAGTAAATATACATCTTACACCAAAATAGTTAGAAATCCAGAGTTCAATATATTATTTTTATAAACAAATAGATGATTAAATCGAGGCATGCATAATAAATTGAAGGTATATATCCAAAGTTTTTGTAAGTAAAAGGCAGTATAACCAAGTGTAGAATCTAACACTTATTTATTATCATTTTGGCTTAAGGTTTGAGAGAAATAAAGTCAGGGTTACTATTCATTCTTAATGGAACAAATATAATGCAAGAAAATGTCTTTCCTAAGGTCAGGAAATTGCATCTATTACCCATAGAACATGTGCGTGTATTCATGCTTGGGGTAAAAAACATGAAAGGAGATGATTGCCTCCTTGCCCTCGCATCTTGATATGAGAGTACGCCGTTGCACGGAAATCTAGATAAAACATATCCAACAAGTTGTTGCCGATAAAATGTTATTCCATGAGGAAGCTCAAACATATGAGATGCCGGGAGGATTGCTAACTGTCTTTGTAAATGCTAGAGCCAAATAAATTGTTTACTTTCTCACACCTCACAATCTGGTACAACTACAAATAAATTCCTTTATATTTTATATTTGGACTTCTTTTATATACATAGGTTCAAAGAAAATAGCACATAAAATGAACTTCACATTTACAACTATGTTTTCCATCAAAGCCTGCTCCATAATCATGTTAGCAACACATCATATTTCAGAATTATGAGAGATTGGGCAACCAAAAAGTAAAATTCATCCAAAATATCTGATCGCAACTCGAAAAGAAATATAACCCCTTTTTCCCATTATAATTGAATAAATTTTTTACATGTTATACATATTATAGAAGTAATGGTGCTGAAATTAAAATTCGCTAGCCCGTGCGGATGCACGGATTGATGACTAGTTAATGTAATTTTCTTGTAAGGAAATCCTAGATGAATCCTTTGGTTGTCAGGAAGTCCAGCCACCTCTTATATATGTTGGGGGTGACGGCCGATTTGAACAACACAAGATCGAACAAATCAATATACTACTTTTTAGTCTATGTTTTATCTCCCCACCATTTTCTCTCTCGTTCTTCGCTGTTCTTCGTGTTTGAGAACTACGAATCTCGAGGCTCTAGGGGCGAGCGGATCGACCTAGGACAGCCCATAGCCGCCGCAATCCCTGAAGGGGTCTCTCGCGGCTGCACGGGGTTTCGGGTCTACAAAAGCGCCCGCCGACTGTCTTGCGTATCGCGCTGTCGGTCGGGTCTCCTTCGACGTGACCTGCGGTGCATCACCCCTGGCGTCACACGTGACGTGTTCATGTGTCAACACACTTTTTGGTGACTCCGCTGGGGACTGAAGATCAATCTTCATCATCCACCATGTCCGATCTTCCCAAGCCATTAGAGGTAGATGCTGATAACATCATTAAGCCCACTCTTGATGAGATATCGGCCGATCATCGCCAATCTATGAGGGGTACAAGAAGGCGCGAAGAGAAGGATCTGCAGGAGTTCCTTGCAAAGTTCAAGAAGGATCGCCAAGGCAACATCACTCCGATTGAAGAAATCAAGTTCCCTCCTCTTCAAGCCGAGCAGGTTAAACCCTATGTGAGTAATACCTTTTCTCCTGAGCGGTGGGCTGAGATTGAGAGTCATATTACTGCTGATAACAATCTAGTTATCAAACTTTCATTGAAAATACTAATGCTCAGAAGAATATAGCTCAATCATCTAGTGGTAATGATGGTGTAGCTGGTAGTGCGCAAAACCCTAATCTAGCTTTACCTATTGCATCGGCTCCTCCCATGTCGATGGCCTATTACCCTACCCATACAAATCAGATTGTGGCTGCACCAATTAGTCCTATCATGAGCATGCCAGGTTCGGTGGCAACGCCGAACCAAACCCTACCTACAGCTACAACCACTCGACCATTACCAAATTATGGGTTGACATACATACCACAGTTCCTACCTGCAGCTAGTAGTCCTACTCTTCCTATGCCACAACAGCAAGCTTCATCGTCTACTACAGACGATGCCTTAGCTAATCTTAGAGAGGAGATGGCTAAGATGCTCTAAGAGAATTTTGGAGTTGAATTACCTCAGAATCGGATTTACCAAAAGCCGTACCCCGAGTACTTTGATGCCATCCAGTGTCCTCCAGGATATAAAATTCCAGATTTTGTTAAGTTTAATGGAGAAGGCACAAAAACCACATGGGAGCATGCTAGTGTCAATATTTAGTACAATTGGGTGAGGCGGGCTCATTGAATGAATTGAAAGTGCGTTTGTTTCCTTTGTCATTAACTGGTATTGCATTTTCATGGTTTTCTTGTTTACCACATGGTTCCATTCGGGTTTGGTCACAGCTAGAGCAGAAATTTCAGGATCATTTTTATAGCGGTGACAATGAACTCAAGTTATCAGATCTAACATCAGTTAAACAGAAGCATGATGAATCAGTCTCCGATTATGTCAAAAGATTCAGAGAGACAAACACCGGAGTTATAGTTTGGTGATAAGTGAGAGAGATTTGGCAGACCTAGTACTAAGTGGTTTGAGAACTCCCATTAGAGAAGAGCTAGAAGGCTACGCGTGTTTAAATATCAACCATGTCTTACAAAGGGATTTGGCTCAGGAAAGCCAAAGCAAAGATCTCAAAGAAGTGGATAGATATAAAATTGATCGTCCTAAGATGAACATGGTTGAATATGATAGTGATCACTCGGACGATGAGGGTGATATTTATGCTACTGAATTTGTTTGTCCATTTAAGGCCAAACCCTTTACTTGCAATGATCTGAAACCGATTCATAAGAATCGTGATGAAGAAATGAAGTTTACTTTTAACATTGGCAAGTGTGATAAAATATTTGATGCTTTGCTGCAAGCTAAAATTATTAGAATATCTCATACTTTACCGCCGTTTGAAGAGCTGAAATGGCGTTTTTATTGCAAGTATCATAATTCTTTTTCTCATGCTACTAATGATTTCAATGTTTTTCGATGACAGATGCAATCGGCCATTAATTACGGACGATTGAACTTTTCTTAGATGCAAGTTGATAAACAACCCTTTCCAATGAATACCATGGACTTGGAGGGCAAGAAGCTACTCATTCGGCTGGAGCTAGCCGAATCTGCTAATAAAGCTAATGTCATTGTTGGTGAGCCCAGGAAAGACAAGGAGCGTGACAAGTGTTGGAAATATGCCCTAGAGGCAATAATAAAAGGATTATTATCATATTTCCTTGTTCATGATAATTGTCTTTTATTCATGCTATAATTGTATTATCCGGAAATCGTAATACATGTGTGAATACATAGACCACAACATGTCCCTAGTGAGACTCTAGTTGACTAGCTCGTTGATCAACAGAGATAGTCATGGTTTCTGACTATGGACCTTGGATGTCATTGATAACAGGATCACATCATTAGGAGAATGATGTGATAGACAAGACCCAATCCTAAGCATAGCACAAGATCGTGTAGTTCGTTTGCTAGAGCTTTTCCAATGTCAAGTATCTTTTCCTTAGACCATGAGATCGTGTAACTCCCGGATACCATAGGAGTGCTTTGGGTGTACCAAGCGTCACAACGTAATCGGGTGACTATAAAGGTATACTACGGGTATCTCCGAAAGTATCTGTTGGGTTGACACGGATCGAGACTGGAATTTGTCACTCCATATGACGGAGAGGTATCCACTGGGCCACTTTCGGTAATGCATCATCATAATGATCTCAAAGTGACCAAGTGTACGGTCACGGGATCATGCATTCTGACGAGTAAAGTGACTTGCGATAGAGATTGAGCGAGGTATTGGGATACCGACGATCAAATCTCGGAAAGTAACGTACCAACCGACAAAGGGAATTGTATCTTTGGGTTGCTTGAATCCTCGACATCGTGGTTCATCCGATGAGATCATCGAGGAGCATGTGGGAGCCAACATGGGTATCCAGATCCCCCCTTGGGCCCATGCGCCTAGGGTAGTGGGGGCGCCCCCCTTGCTTGGGGGGCAAGCCCCTCCCTCCCTTGCCGCCGCCCCTCTAGATCTCATCTAGAGGGGCGGCCCCTTCCCCTTCCCCTATAAATAGAGGGATAGGGGGCTTGAACAACATCCAAGGCGCAACCCCTCCCCTCCCCAACACCTCTCCTCCTCCGTTAAGAGCTTGGCGAAGCCCTGCCGGAGTACTGCCTCTCCACCACCACCACGCCGTCGTGCTGCTGCTGGAGCTCTCTTCCTCAACCTCTCCCTCCACCTTGCTGGATCAAGGCGCGGGAGACGTCTCCGCTCCGTACGTGTGTTGAACGCGGAGGTGCTGTCCGTTCAGCACTAGGATCATCGGTGATTTGGATCACAACGAGTACGACTCCCTCAACCCGGTTCTCTTGAACGCTTCCGCTCGCGATCTACAAAGGTATGTAGATGCACTCCTTTCTCTCGTTGCTAGATGAACTCATAGATTGATCTTGGTGAAAGCGTAGAATTTTTTTATTTTCTGCAACGTTCCCCAACAGTGGCATCATGAGCTAGGTCTATGCGTAGTTCTCTTTGCACGAGTAGAACACAAATCTGTTGTGGGCGTAGATATTGTCAACTTTCTTGCCACTACTAGTATTATTTTGCTTCAGCGGTATTGTGGGATGAAGCGGCCGGACCGACCTTACACGTGCAGCTTACGTGAGACAGGTTCCACCGGTGACATGCACTAGTTGCATAAGGTGGCTAGCGGGTGTCTGTCTCTCCCACTTTAGTTGGAGCGGGTTCGATGAAAAGGGTCCTTATGAAGGGTAAATAGAAGTTGACAAATCATGTTGTGGCTTTTTAGTAGGGAAGAAAAGCGTTCTTGCTAGAACCCTATTGCAGCCACGTAAAGATGCAACAACAATTAGAGGACGTCTAACTTGTTTTTGCAGCAATTGCTTTGTGATGTGATATGGCCAAAAGTTGTGATGAATGATGAATTATATATTGTGATGTATGAGATCGTGTTCTTGTAATAGGAATCACGACTTGCATGTCGATGAGTATGACAACAGGCAGGAGCCATAGGAGTTGTCTTAATTATTGTATGACCTGCGTGTGAATGATTTAACGCCATGTAATTACTTTACTTTATTGCTAAACGTTAGCTATAGTAGTAGAAGTAATAGTTGGCGAGCAACTTCATGGAGACACGATGTTGGAGATCATGATGATGGAGATCATGGTGTCATGCGGTGACGAAGATGATCATGGAGCCCCGAAGATGGAGATCAAAGGAGCTATATGATATTGGCCATATCATGTCACTACTATTTGATTGCATGTGATGTTTATCATGTTATTGCATCTTGTTTACTTAGACCGACGGTAGTAAATAAGATGACCCCTCATTATAATTTCAAGAAAGTGTTCCCCCTAACTGTGCGCCGTTGCGACAGTTCGTTGTTCAAGCACCACGTGATGATCGGGTGTGATAGATTCTAACGTTCACATACAACGGGTGTAAGACAGATTTACACATGCAAAACACTTAGGTTAACTTGACGAGCCTAGCATGTACGGACATGGCCTCGGAACACGAGACCGAAAGGTCGAACATGAGTCGTATGGAAGATACGATCAACATGGAGATGTTCACCGATGATGACTGGTCCGTCTCACGTGATGATCGGACACGGCCTAGTCGACTCGGATCATGTAACACTTAGATGACTAGAGGGATGTCTAATCTGAGTGGGAGTTCATTAAATAATTTGATTAGATGAACTTAATTATCACGAACTTAGTCTAAAATGTTTGCAAAAATGTCTTGTAGATCAAATGGCCAGCGCTCATGTCAACATGAACTTCAACGCGTTCCTAGAAAACCAAGCTGAAAGATGATGGCAGCAACTATACTCTGATTGGGTCCGGAACACGAGATCATCCTCATAGCTGCCAAGAAAGCATATGTCCTAGAAGGACCGCTAGGTGAAGCACCCATCCTAGAGAACCAAGGCGTTATGAGCGGCTTGGCGTTAGGCGTCTTGATGATTACTCCCTCGTTCAGTGCGGCATGCTTTACAGCTTAGAACCGGGGCTCCAAAAGCGTTTTGAGCAACACGGAGCATATGAGATGTTTGAGGAGCTGAAAATGATTTTCCAAGCTCACGCCCCGGGCCGAGAGATATGAAGTCTCCGACAAGTTCTATAGTTGTAAGATGGAGGAAAATAGTTACATCGGTGAGCACATACTCAAAATATGCAGGTTGCACAACCTTTGTCCCAGTGGATATTAACCTCCCGGACGAGGCGGTCATTGACATAATCCTTGATCGCTCCCACCGAGCTACAAGAGCTTTGTGATGAACTACAATATGCGGGGATGGTGAAAACTATTCACGAAGTATTTTCAATGCTTTGAAGTCGTGAGGTAGAAATCAAAAGGAACATCAAGTGTTGATGGTCAATAAAACCACCAAGTTCAAGAAAGGAAAGGGTAAGAAGAACTTCAAGAAGGACGGCAAGGATGTTGCCGCGCTTGGTAAGCCGATTGAGAGAAGAAGTCAAAGAATGGACCCAAGCACGAGGCCGAGTGCTTTTATTGCAAAGGGAAGGGTCACTGGAAGCGGAACTACCCAAATACTTAGCGGACAAGAAGGCCGGCAACACTAAAGGTATATGTGATATACATGTAATTGATGTGTACCTTACCAGTGCTCGTAGTAGCTCCTGGGTATTTGATACCGGTGCCGTTGCTCATATTTGTAACTCAAAGCAGGAGCTGCGGAATAAGCGGAGACTGGCAAAGGACGAGGTGACGATGTGCGTCGGGAATGGTTCCAAGGTCGATGTGATCGCCGTCGGCACACTACCTCTACATTTACCTACGGGATTAGTTTTAAACCTCAATAATTGTTATTTAGTGCCAAGTTTGAGCATGAACATTGTATCTGGATCTTGTTTAATACGAGATGGTTACTCATTTAAATCCGAGAATAATGGCTGTTCTATTTATATGAGAGATATGTTTTATGGTCATGCCCGATGGTCAATGGTTTATTCTTAATGAATCTCGAGCGTGATGTTACACATATTCATAGTGTGAATACCAAAAGATGTAAAGTTGATAACGATAGTCCCACATACTTGTGGCACCGCCTTGGTCACATTGGTGTCAAGCGCATGAAGAAGCTCCATGCTGATGGCCTTTTAGAGTATCTCGATTATGAATCATTTGACACATGTGAACCATGCCTCATGGGCAAAATGACCAAGACTCCGTTCTCCGGAACAATGGAGCGAGCAACCAACTTATTGGAAATTATACATACTGATGTGTGCGGTCCAATGAGTGTTGAGGCTTGCGGAGGATATCGTTATGTTCTCTATCTCACTGACGACTTGAGTAGATATGGGTATGTCTACTTGATGAAACACAAGTCTGAGACCTTTGAAAAGTTCAAGGAATTTCAGAATGAGGTAGAGAATCAACGTGACCGAAAGATAAAGTTCCTACGATCAGATCGTGGAGGAGAATATTTAAGTCACGAATTTGGTACACACTTAAGGAAATGTGGAATCGTTTCACAACTCACGCCGCCTGGAACACCTCGGTAATGTGATTGTGTCCTAACGTCGTGTCGCACTCTATTGGATATGGTGCGATCTATGATGTCTCTTACCGATTTACCGCTATCATTTTGGGGATACACACTAGAGACAGCTACATTCACTTTAAATAGGGCTCCGTCTAAATCCGTTGAGGCGACACCGTATGAATTATGGTTTGGGAAGAAACCTAAGCTGTCATTTCTAAAAGTTTGGGGATGCGATGCTTTATGTCAAGAAACTTCAACCTGAAAAGCTTCGAACCCAAGTCGAAAAATGCGTCTTCATAGGATACCCTAAAGGAAACCATTGGGTATACCTTCTACCTTAGATCCGAAGGCAAGATCTTTGTTGCCAGAACGGATCCTTTACGGAAAAAGAATTTCTCTCGAAAGGAGTAAGTGGGAGGAAAGTAGAACTCGATGAAGTACTACCTCTTGAACCGAAAGTAGTGCAGCTCGGAAAATGTTCTGTGGTGCCTACACCGGCGGAGAGGAAATTAATGATGATGATCAAGGTACTTGGATCAAGTTGCTACTGAACTTCGTAGTTCTACAAGGACACGTTCCATGCCAGAGTGGTATGGCAACCCTGTCCTGGAAATCATGTTGTTAGACAATGGTGAACCTTCGAACTATGAAGAACCGATGGCGGGCCCAGATTCCAACAAATGGCTTGAAGCCATGCAATCCGAGATAGAATCCATGTATGAAAACAAAGTATGGACTTTGACAGACTTGCCCGATTATCGGCGAGCGATAGAAAACAAATGGATCTTTAAGAAGAAGACGGACGCGGATGGTAATGTTACCATCTATAAAGCTCGACTTGCCGCTAAGGGTTATCGGCAAGTTCAAGGAGTTGACTACAATGCGAGTTTCTCTCCCGTAGCGAAGCTGAAGTCCGTCCGAATCATGTTAGCAATTGCCGCATACTATGATTATGAGATATGACAGATGGATGTCAAAACGGCATTCCTTAACGGCTATATTAAGGAAGAATTGTATATGATGCAGACGGAAGGTTTTGTCGACCCTAAGAATGCTAACAAGGTATGCAAGCTCCAGCGATCCATTTATGCAGACTCGGAGTTGGAACATTCGCTTTGATGAGATGATCAAAGCGTTTGGGTTTATGCAGACTTATGGAGAAGCCTGCGTTTACAAGAAAGTAAGTGGGAGCGCTGTAGCATTTCTCATATATGTAGATGACATCCTCTTGATGGGAAATGATATAGAACTCTTGGATAACATTAAGGCCTACTTGAATAAGTGTTTTTCAATGAAGGACCTTGGAGAAGCTGCTTACATATTAGGCATCAAGATCTATAGGGATAGATCGAGACACCTCATAGGTCTTTCACAAAGCACATACCTTGATAAGATATTGAAGAAGTTCAATATGGATCAGTCCAAGAAAGGGTTCTTGCCTGTATTACAAGGTGTGAGATTGAGCTCGGCTCAATGCCCGACCACGGCAGAAGATAAAGAAGAGATGAGTGTCATCCCCTATGCCTCAACCATAGGATCTATTATGTATGCCATGCTGTGTACCAGACCTGATGTAAACCTTGCTGTAAGTTTGGTAGGAAGGTACCAAAGTAATCCCGGCAAGGAACACTGGATAGCGGTCAAGAATATCTTGAAGTACCTGAAAAGGACTAAGGATATGTTTCTTGTTTATGGAGGTGACGAAGAGCTCGTCGTAAAGGGTTACGTCGATGCTAGCTTCGACATAGATCTGGATTACTCTAAGTCACAAACCGGATACGTGTATATGTTGAATCGTGGAAGCGATCGGTGGTGCGATTGCAAGCGAGCGCCGTGGCGGGATCTACATGTGAAGCGGAGTACATGGCAGCCTCGGAGGCAGCGCATGAAGCAATATGGATGAAGGAGTTCATCACCGACCTAGGAGTCATACCCAATGCGTTGGGGCCAATCACTCTCTTCTGTGACAACACTGGAGCTATTGCCCTTGCCAAGGAGCCCAGGTTTCACAAGAAGACCAGGCACATCAAGCGTCGTTTTAACTCCATCCGTGAAAATGTTCAAGATGGAGACATAGATATTTGCAAAGTACATACGGATCTGAATGTCGCAGATCCGTTGACTAAACCTCTTCCATGAGCAAAACATGATCAACACCAGTAACTCTATGGGTGTTCGGTTCATCACAATGTAACTAGATTATTGACTCTAGTGCAAGTGGGAGACTGTTGGAAATATGCCCTAGAGGCAATAATAAAAGCATTATTATTATATTTCCTTGTTCATGATAATTGTCTTTTATTCATGCTATAATTGTATTATCCGAAATCGTAATACTGCGTGTGAATACATAGACCACAACATGTCCCTAGTGAGCCTCTAGTTGACTAGCTCGTTGATCAACATATAGTCATGGTTTCCTGACTATGGACATTGGATGTCATTGATAATGGGATCACATCATTAGGACAATGATGTGATGGACAAGAACCAATCCTAAGCATAGCACAAGATTGTGTAGTTCGTTTGCTAGAGTTTTTCCAATGTCAAGTATCTTTTCCTTAGACCATGAGATCGTGTAACTCCCGGATACCGTAGGAGCGCTTTGGGTGTACCAAAGCGTCCTGGCGTAATCGGGTGACTATAAAGGTATACTACGGGTATCTCCGAAAGTATCATTGGGTTGACCACGGATCGAGGCTGGAATTTGTCACTCTGGATGACGGAGAGGTATCTCTGGGCCCACTCGGTAATGCATCATCATAATGAGCTCAAAGTGACCAAGTGTCTGGTCACGGGATCATGCATTACTGATGCGAGTAAAGTGACTTGCCGATAGCGAGATTGAGCGAGGTATTGGGATACCGACCATCGAATCTCGGGCAAATAGCGTACCGGTACAAAGGGAATTGTATACGGGGTTGCTTGAATCCTCGACATCCTGGTTCATCCGATAAGATCATCGAGGAGCATGTAGGAGCCAACATGGGTATCCAGATCCCATGATTGGTTATTGACCAGGAGAGTCGTCTCGGTCATGTCTCGTGTCTCCGAACCCGTAGGGTCTACACACTTAAGGTTCGGTGACACTAGGGTTATTAGGAAGACTTGTATGTGATTACCGAATGTTGTTGAGTCCGGATAAGACCCGGACGTCACGAGGAGTTCGGAATGGTCCGTAGGTGAAGATTTATATATGGGAAGTTGTCATACGGTCACGAGAAAGGTTCGGGGTATATCGGTATTGTCTGGGGCCACCGGAGGGTTCCGGGTCCACCGGAGGGGCCACCTCTCTCGGAGGGCCTCATGGGCCGTAGTGGGCAGGGAACCAGCCCCTGGAGGGCTGGGCGCATCCCCCCCTTGGGCCCATGCGCCTAGGATTGGGGGGGGGGACCCTAGTGGGGGCGCCCCCTTGCTTGGGGGGCAAGCCCCCTCCCCTTGGCCGCCGCCCCCCCTCTAGATCTCATCTAGAGGGCGGCCTTCCCCTTCCCCTATAAATAGAGGGGCGAGGGGAGGGCTGCACACAACATCCAAGGGGCAGCCCCTCCCCTCCCCAACACCTCTCCTCCTCCGTTAAGAGCTTGGCGAAGCCCTGCCGGTGTACTGCCTCTCCACCACCACCACGCCGTCATGCTGCTGCTGGAGCTCTCTTCCTCAACCTCTCGCTCCACCTTGCTGGATCAAGGCGCAGGAGACGTCTCCGCTCCGTACGTGTGTTGAACACGGAGGTGCTGTCCGTTTAGCACTAGGATCATCGGTGATTTGGATCACGACGAGTACGACTCCCTCAACCCCGTTCTCTTGAACGCTTCCGCTCGCTATCTACAAAGGTATGTAGATGCACTCCTTTCTCTCGTTGCTAGATGAACTCATAGATTGATCTTGGTGAAAGCATAGAAATTTTTTATTTTCTGCAACGTTCCCCAACAACAAGATCTTGGGGAGGCAGGTTGTGCTTGATAAGTGAACCGATGGCAAGGAAGTGATCAAAATCACCATCAAGAATCCTACACTCGGGGGGCAACCTCAAGTGCAGGAAAATACTCGTGTTAAATTTGTCAAATCCAAGAGTCCAGAAGTTGGCAAGTGGAAGAGGAACGAAGCTAAAGTGCAGCGCAAGAAAATCAAGCCAACTTTTGATATGTTGTTGTCCAAGTACGCCAATCAAGCAGCCAATTCTAGCTCTTACCGGTCATCAAATTTGAAACGCTCAAGGTCACCTCCTCGAGAATAATTTCAGCATCATGCAAGGCCATTTAAGTGAGCACGGGACCATGGATGCCGCCAACCCCTATCGCCATACTACATGGGAGACTTCAATGGAGGGCGATGGCAGCCCCAATGGCCTTATGCTTTTTAGCCAGGTTGGGCAGAACCACGGAGGTCCGTTGATGAGAGACTTTCTTATCCCACGCGAGGCCGTTTGAACAATGGTGTCAATCGGCCAGTGCAAGATAATCAAAAAAGGGTCGGCAAGAAAGAATGGTGTGTTAAGTCTCCAAGTGCTGCAACGGTCGAGTCAAGCTAAGGCAAGGAAAAAATCAATGCCGAATCACTCATCTTGGACACCGAAACATTCACCATACAACAGCCGATTATGCATAGCAATCCGACTGAGCCGCTACTTGCTATCGCGCCAAAGCACTCGGCTAATTACCATGAAGCAAGCACCAGCCAAGTAAAGGCGAGAGATCCTAAATACACTCAGCCAAAGTGGT
The DNA here is from genome assembly GCA_021605145.1 of Aegilops bicornis. NCBI lineage: Eukaryota > Viridiplantae > Streptophyta > Magnoliopsida > Poales > Poaceae > Aegilops > Aegilops bicornis. The sequence continues at coordinate 86,265,316 of CM038674.1, read as the reverse complement.
GTCCTCTAGGACTAACAAAAGACACAAAAGAGGAAACTACAGAGGTTAAGGAGTCAAGAGATGACAGAACAAGAGGCCGAGAAGCAAAGGGATAAGTTGTTCAACGACACTCGGCCCATGGTGCCTACAAAACAAGTGTGGAGGCCTAAACAAATACAAGATGCACTGGTTTCTACACCTATCACAGCAGCACCTACACCACCAAAAGAGTATGATGTAAACATTGCATCGTCTGCGTTACCTATTGCTTCCTCTTCGCTCGAACAAATTTCAGAATCGGTGGATACACTAGGGAAAGAGGAGGATATGTTAGATTACGAGTCTACACCGGTTCATGAAGGTATGGATATTAATATGGTGTATTACTTACCCCCTGAGTTTCGTGTTGTAGATGAGGAAGGGGAGGTGGCTCAACTGGATTTTGGCCCTAAAAATGCTATATTCGAGAAGCCAAAAGACCCGATTAACTCATACGAAACCGTTATATCTCAGAGGTCATATCAATGGGTCACCGCTCACTCGGATGCTTGTTGATGGTGGTGCTGTGGTGAATCTTATGCCCGTATTCAGTCTTCAAAAAATTGGGGCTGCATGATGAAGAGTTGATAAATACCAACATGGTGCTCAATGGATTTGAAGGCAAAGAAAAGCGAAGCCAAGGGTGTGATGTATTTGGAGCTCACGGTGGGAAGTAAAACTTTGGCTACCGCATTCTTTGTCGCTGAGGTGCAAGGTAACTACAATGTCATAATAGGCCGTGATTGGGTTCAGGCAAACCAGTGCGTGCCATCCACTATGCACCAGTTTTTGATCCAGTGGGTTGATGATGAAGTGGAAGTCATTTCATGTGGATAACTCGGCCCGTGTTGCTTTGGCCGAGGCATCGGTAGATTGGCAACACCAAAATGCTACTTGCTTGACGGGATGTGACTTGTCAGAGTTTGATTTTCCCAGCGCGACCAAGAATGGTTTCGTGCCCGTCTCTTTAAAGCCGACTCAATGCAATCGATTCCAAGGTATGATATGTTTAAATGGATCCTATCTCAGAGTGGTTACAAAAGCGACTTGTAGAATATCGGTCCAATGAGAACGATATGTACGAGTCCATAGAAGAGTTAGATGATATGGATAACTTAGGACAAGGTTTTACATCGGCCAATCCATTAGAAGAGATATATATAGGAGATGGTTCAATTTATAGGCCGACATTGGTAAACAAAAATTTGAAAGCCGATTGTAGAGCTAAGTTAATCGAGCTATTGAAAGAATATGTTTGTTGCTTTGCATGGGAATATCATGAGATGCTAGGTTTAAGCCGAGAGCTAGTGGAGCATCGGTTACCTATAAAGGCTTGTTTTAGACCATATAAACAATCGGCCAGAAAGTTTAACCCAAAAACATATGACCAGATCAAGGAAAAGATCAGTCGTTTGCTTAAAGCTAATTTTATTAGACCTTGTAGGTATGCCGAGTGGATTTCTAACATTGTCCCAGCGGAGAAGAAAGGATCCGGCAAATTGAGGGTGTGCATTGACTTGAGAGATTTGAATAGGGCTACACACAAAGATGAGTATCCCATGCCAATAGTTGATATGCTTATTAATGATGCTTACGGACATAAGGTTATTAGCTTTTTAGATGATAATGCGGATATAATCAAATTTATGGCGAAGAAGACATGTCCAAGAAAGCTTTTCAATTCCCTGGTTTCCATGGTTTATTCGAGTCGACAGTGATGACATTTGGATTAAAAAATGCTGGAGCAACATATCAAAGGGCTATGAATTTGATTTTTCAAGATTTATTCGGTGTCATACTTGAAGTCTATATTGATGATATTGTTGTCAAATCAGATGCTTTTGGATCTCACTTGGCCGATTTGCGTTTAGCTTTTGAAAGAATGAAAAAGTATGGACTGAAGATGAATCCTTTGAAGTGTGCATTAGTGTGTCATTTGGTAAGTTTTGGGTTTCATTATCCATGAAGATGGCATAGAGATTGATCCCAAAAGATAGAAGCCATACAGAAAGTGGAGGCTCCAACATGCAAGATAGAATGATGCTGATTTCACTTGGGGGCAAAACAACAAGAAGCATTTGATATGATCAAGAATTATTTGTGCACTCCTCCGGTGATGAAAGCACCCAAGCATAGGGAACCCTTCAGGCTTTACACTGCAGCAGAGGAAGGAGTTATTGGTGTTGTTCTGACTCAAGAAACCGAAGGAAAAGAGCATGCCATCACTTATTTGAGCCTCCGCTTATTGGACGCTGAGACAAGGTATACATTTATTGAAAAATTATGTCTATGTTTATATTATGCTTGCAAAAAATTGAGACATTTTTAGTGTCGAGTGCTTGCGTAGTAGCTTGTGAAACCGATGTCATTAAGTACATACTACATAGGCCAATTCTTAGTGGTACAATTGGCTAGTGGGCTTATGCTTTGATTGAATATGATTTGGCTTATGAATCTCTAAAATCCATGAAAGGCCAAATCATTGCTAATTTATTGTTGAACATCGAATTGATGATAAGCATGACAATGATATAAACCTTGTCTCATTAGTACCGTGGAGATTATATTTTGATGGTTCAGTTTATAGCAATGGCCAAGGTGTTGGTATTGTTTACATATCTCCTCATGGTGCTCTTTTTGAAGCCTCATGCCGCTGTCGGTGGGAAACGACACCTATGGGATCACTGGAATCCCTTCTATGGTTGCGGGGCGCGGGGATCGTGAGAAGAGCGGGACCAGCAGACAACACAAAGGGATTTTACCCAGGTTCGGGCCGCGAGGATGTGTAAAACCCTAGTCCTGCTTTGGTGGATGTATTTAGTGTTCTTGAGCTCTTGAACTAGCTCTAGGTGCTGCGAGGTTCCAAAGAGCCGAATCCTTAACCTGGTCGCCTCTGGCCTCCTTTTATAGGAAAAGGGGTCGCCACAGTGGCAAGCAGGAGGTGGAAAGGGTACAGCGCTGCGAGGTTATCCCTCGTATTACAGGACAAGACGCATTTAATGCGAGGCTTAGGTGTCCCTTCGCTTTATTGGGGACGGGGGCGAGGCCCGTCCCATCCGTCGCCGCTCCTCCTTGCTTCGACACGTGCCCTGGCTAGCGATGCATGCGGTGCCATGTAGGCGGCGAGCAGTTGAGGTGGCGCGGTGGTGGAGCCTCCACGAAGGATTGCATGCCGCCATGCAGGTGCACCGAGCTGGTTGGGTCGGCAGCTACATCTGACGACGGTGAAGACTTATCTGGTGTGGGCTGGTAGTGGCCCAGCCGGTCTGCTTTGGCGAGGGCCTTCTCGGGTGGCCCGGCAAGGGTCTTCTTGATGTACGCTGGCCTTCTGGAAAGAGTCTTGCGGGTGGCCCGGCAAGGGTCTTGCCATGGCGCCAGCCTCCTCCGACAAGGGTCTTCTTTGGGGGTCTTGTGGGTTTCTTCGGTGAGGATGGTTGCCTTCTTATCCTCATTTGATCTTGAGCATCCTATGTCTTCACAAAGATCTGCATGCCACCACGGAGGTGCCTACCGAGCCTTGTCTCAATGCATTTGTGTGAGCATTGGTGGGCTCAAGGGTGGCTCGCTCGGCTGGCGCGGGCGGGCCGCCACAACAAGGTCTTCTTAGGGCGGCTGAGGCTGCTCTAGCAAGGGTCCTTGCCAGGAGAACCTGCTTCGCCCATCCGATCCTTGTGGCCTTGGTCCTTGCCGCTGCTTTGACCATCTTGGGCTCTAGTCTTACATTGGCTCACCTTCCTCGTTCTGCTTGGTTTGGCCGTGGGCGCTGCTCCGACTGCCCGTGCACAGGTAAAGGGTTACAAAAATGTGCCCCTATTTTTGTACACCGACAGGAGCCCCCGGGCTTGGGCCACACATAAGCGCGACACGTTGTTGGGCCAGGCCCAAAATGGTGCACGGGCAGGCGGGACGGTTTTCACCATGGTAAGATTGTTCGCGCGCTCCGCCTCCCATGACCCGCGCGCGTGGCGCGGCGCGGAGGGGTGTGCGTGACGTGGGCAACATGCGTGGGGCGGTTCCCGCATGCACGCGTCACGTCGCAGTAAATGGGCATACGACCCGTGACTTCCCCATAAAAAGGGATAACCGTGGGTGCACTGTTCCTTTTACCCTTCGCGCAACCCCAATCTCAGCAACCTCCGCCCGGCTTCCTCTTCTTCACCGAGCTTCGTTTTTGCTATAATTCCGCCGCCCTCTGTCCTGCCCTCCTCCTTTTCTTATTCCATTTCCTGAGGAGAGGGACAAGAAAGGGATTACGGGCACCTTATCTCTTTTTAGTTTGTAAACGTTCGGGCCTTAGTAGAATTTAAAGCTTGTAATCCCGTTGCTCATGTTTTTCATTTAGTATTAACTGTAACTGTACGGGATGTTTTTTATATGAAAAATGGATGTTTGCAGGGATTTTCATTCATGGGAGGAACCCACGACAAGGAGTGAATCCTTGTTATCTTTAAGACAAATGTTTTCTCGCCCGACAGCGAGCCTTGCCGTTTCCCACTTTGCTCGACCTTTCTCACGCTCTTGGCGGAGGCGAGGATGAGGTGGGCTTAGGCCCCCGTTCCTCTACTTTCTTTGCTGCCAGCTCTGACCAAATCCAGACCCAAGGGATAATCCTCGGGTCTTTGAGAAGGGGAACACGGTAGCTTAGAGATAGAACGGGGTTTCATGTATCGATCCATAATGAAATGCATGATAGAGGATAAAGGACTTATCTAGATCTGCAACCCCGGCGATCTTGGCTTGCAGCGGAGGGACCCTTGTTCTTGCAGCCCCGGCATCTACGGCTTGCAGGGCAGGCGCGGTCTATTCCTTTTCTTCCAAAATAGTTCGGCAAGAATACTTACGTGCCCAGCGAACGAAAGGAGACAGAGAAGAACAGAGAGACGCGCACTCGACCTCTAAGCTAGGGGTTAGCCGTCGCTAAGCACTATCAACCCTAACCAAGGAAGAGACTCAACCTAGCATGCATGCAATAACTTAGGCGCCCGATTAGCTTCGTTTATTTATGCTAAAGTCTGCGCTGGCTTTGTACAAAGAGTTACATGACTTGCCGGCAAGGCTTGTACAAAAGGGTGGTTCGCCGGGAGGCTCGACAGCCGCGCCTTATGGGTAAAACTTGCGAATATTCTTGATGTTCCAGGAGTTACTCACTGGGATGACATCTTCGGTCTCCAGCGGGACTGCGCCGGGCCTGGTGACTCGTGTTACCCGATAAGGGTCTTCCCACTTTGGCCTTAACTTGTTGGAATTCTTGGCCGATTGAGCGTGCAAGAACAAAGGTCGCCTTCCTCAAAACTCCGGGCATGAACCTTGTGGCTATGGTAGCGGCGCAAGGCTTCTTTGGTAGCGTGCAGCTCTCACAGCCGCCGAGGCGATCTTCCTCAAGGAGGCGTCGCGTCATTTTGCTGCAATCGCTCTTGCTCAAGCTTGTCATAAGCGAGCACTCGAGGTGACCCGTATATGAGTTCCGTGGGTAGAACTGCTTCGCCCCATAAACCAGGGCAAAGGGTGTTTGGCCGGTGGCTCGATTTGGCGTCGTTCTGATCGAACAAAGAACCGCCGTCAACTCATCAATCCAGCGCCTCCAGCTTTTGTGCAGTCTGTCAAAAGTCCTTGTCCTCAAGCCTCGCAGGACCTCGGCATTTGCTCTTTCCACTTGGCCATTGCTCCGTGGATGTGCCACGGAAGCAAAACAAACCCTGCTGCCGAGATCCTCAATGTACTGCATGAAGGCGTGGCTTGTGAACTGTGTGCCATTGTCGGTGATGATCCTTTGGGGCACCCCAAAACGGCACACTAGCCCCTTGAAGAACTTGATGGCTGACTGCACTATCACCTTCCTTACTGCTACCACTTCTGGCCACTTTGTGAACTTGTCGATTGCGACGTACAAGTACTCAAAGCCCCCGACGACACGGGGGAAAGGGCCCAGTATGTCGAGCCCCCATACCGAGAAGGGCCAGGAGAGAGGGATGGTTTGGAGGGTTGAGCTGGTTGATGAAGCTTCTTCGAATGGAACTGGCATGCTTCACACTTGGTTACTAGTGCCGTCGCATCACGGAGGCGTTGGGCGGAAGAAACCTTCTTAGGAAGGCCTTGCCGGCAAGGGCCCTCGACCTTATGTGGGAGCCACATATGCCTCCATGTATCTCCGCCAATAGCTTTAGTCCTTCCTCTGAGAGATGCACATCAATTTCACCCCATTCGGTCTTCTTACAGCCTGTCTGCTGTCAGCGAATTGGTACAGGCGGACCGGCGGGCTACTCTTTCTGCTTCTTCCCGTTCCTTAGGAAGCTCTCCTTTTGAAGAAATTGGGCGGTGTGTTGTGCCCATGCGGAGCCAGCGGCTCGGCGACAAGGACCAAAGGCATCTCTTACGCCACGCAGGGGCGGCCGCCTCCACGGCCATGACACGAGGTCCTGCCGAGTCGGTTGCCCTGTGGTAGGATCTGCATCCGTAGCAATATCTTCGCCCACGGCTCCGGGGAGCTTCGGTGGGGAAGTACTTGCGAGTCTAGCTTCCTCCGCTTGTTACGCCGGTCGATGGTTCAGCGGATGGTTGGGTTAAGCTGAAGCACAAAAGTACAGTTCCACAGGTAGCTTGAGGGCAGCGCTTTGACAGTAATCAGCGATGTCGTTCTCCACCGAGGACATGCTCGCTTGTATACCCTCAAAGCGTTCCTCCAGTTCCTCGCCTCATCTCGTAAGCTTCAATCACCGGGCTTTGATAGTCTTTTTTGATCTGCCTGGCGACGAGCTGTGAGTCGCCCCTGACGATGAGCTTTTTAACCCCGAGGTCCGCCGCGATCATGAGACCGGCAAGCAAGCCCTCGTACTCGGCGGTGTTGTTGGTTGACATCTCCGGGGAAGTGCATCTGGGCGACCTACTTGAGGTGCTCTCCGGTGGAGTGCGACAAGAAGCACACCAGTATTTGGCGGCTTGCGGCAAGAAGGCACCATCAAAGTATATGATCCGATTCGACTCGTTTCCTTGCCGGGAGAGTGGTCTCTCGTACCTCTTCGTCGAGCTTGAGGTCCATTCGGCAACAAACTCCACCAAGACTCTGCTCTGAATCGTCGAGGTACTTTGAACTTTAAACCGAAGCTTGACAGCTCTAGGGCCCATTCCACAATCCTCCCAGTTGCATTTGGGTTATGCAGTATCCGTTGCAACGGGAGGCGGGTGATTCTACGTCTCGAGCTTGTATTGGTTTTCACCTAAGAGGAGAGGAAGATGCAGCACAGTAGCGAAAGTATATCCATCATATTTTTAGAACCAAGGAAACAAACTAGTAGGAGGCCAAGCGCAAGTCACTCGTACCAGCACAAAAGCGATAGCTAGTCGCAACCAACGCGATTAGGGGTTGTCAATCCCTTCAGGTCACTTACGAGAGTGAGATCTGATAGAGATAATATTTTTGGTATTTTTGGTATAAAGATGCAAAGTAAAAAGTAAAAGCAAAGCAAGTAAATAAAGTGATGGAGATTGATATGATGAGAATAGACCCGGGGGCCATAGGTTTCACTAGTGGCTTCTCTCAAGAGCATAGATATTCTACGGTGGGTGAACAAATTACTGTTGAGCAATTGATAGAATTGAGCGTAATTATGAAGTTATCTAGCTATGATCATGTATATAGGCATCACGTCCGAGACAAGTAGATCAAAAGCGATTCTGCATCTACTACTATTACTCCACTCATCGACCGCTATCCGACATGCATCTAGAGTATTAAGTTAAAAAGCGAGTAGCCTTAAGCAAGATGACATGATGTAGAGGAATAAATTCATGCAATATGATAAATATCCCATCTTGTTATCCTCGATGGCAACAATAGAATACGTGCCTTGCAACCCTTTACATCCTTTGGGTAAGGACACATAAGATTGAACCCAAAGCTAAGCACTTCTCCCATTGCAAGAACTACCAATCTAGTTGGCCAAACCAAGCGGATAATTCGAAGAGACTTGCAAAGATAAGTCAATCATACATAAAAGAATTCAGAGAAGATTCAAATATTATACATAGATAAGCTGGATCATAAACCCACAATTCATCGGCCTCAACAAACACACCGCAAAAAGAAGATTACATCGAATATATCTCCACGAGAGAGGGGGAGAACATTGTATTGAGATCCAAAAAGAGAAGAAGCCATCTAGCTACTAGCTATGGACCCGAAGGTCTGAAGTAAACTACTCACACTTCATCGGAGGGGCTATGGTGTTGATATAGAAGCCCTCCGTGGTGGATGCCCCCTCCGGCGGAGCTCCGGAACAGGACCCAAGATGGGATATCGTGGATACAGGAAGGTACGACGGTGGAATTAGGTTTTTGGCTCCTCCTCACGATCTTTTGAAGTGCGTACGTATATATAGGAGGAAGGAGTACGTCGATGGAGCGTTAGGGGGCCCACCAGTTAGGGGGGCACGCCCGGGGCGCCCTCCACCCTCGTGACCGCCTCTGGCACTTCTTGGAGTAGGGTCCAAGTCTCCTGGATCACGTTCGGTGAGAAGATCACGTTCCCGAAGGTTTCATTCCGTCTAGACTCCGTTTGATATTCCGTTTCTTCGAAACACTGAAATAGGAAAAACACAGCAATTACAGGCTGGGCCTCCGGTTAATAGGTTAGTCCCAAAAGTAATATAAAAGTGGAAAATAAAGCCCAATATAGTCCAAAACAGTTGATAAAGTAGCATGGAGCAATCTAAAATTATAGATACGTTGGAGGCGTATCGAGGCATCGCCAAGCTTAATTCCTGCTCGTCCTCGAGTAGGTAAATGATAAAAAGAGAATTTTTGATGCGGAGTGATACTTTGGCATAATTTCAATATAAATCTTCTTACTTGTGATATGAATATTCAGATCCGAAAGATTTAAAACAAAAGTTCATATTGACATAAAAATAATAATACTTCAAGCATAGTAATCAAAGCAATCATGTCTTCTCAAAATAACATGGCAAAAGAAAGTTCATCCCTACAAAATCATATAGTTAGGCTATGCTTCATTTTCGTCACACAAAGATGTTCCCAACTTCTATACCCCTGATGACAAGCCAAGAAATTGTTTCATACTCAAATAATCTCAAACTCTTTCAACCTTTACGCAATACATGGCGTGAGCCATGGATATAGCACTATGGGTGGAATAGAATATGATGATGGGATTGTGTGGAGAAGACAAAAAGGAGAAAGTATCATATCAACGAGGATAATCAACGGGCTATGGAGATGCCCATCAATTGATGTCAACATGAGGAGTAGGGATTGCCATGCAGCGGATGCACTAGAGCTATAAGTATATGAGAGCTCTACAAAAGAAACTAAGTGGGTGTGCATCCAACTTGCTTGCTGACGAAGACCTAGGACACTTTGAGGAAGCCCATCATTGGAATATACAAGCCAAGTTCTATAATGAAAAATTCCACTAGTATATGAAAATGACAAAATGAGAGGCTCTCTATCATGAAGATCTTAGTGCTACTTTGAAGCACAATATATGAGACTCACTACATGAAGAACAAGGTGCTACTTTGAAGCACAAGTGTGGTAAAAGGATAGTAGCATTGTCCCTTCTCTCTTTTCTCTCATTTTTTATTTATTTATTTGGGCCTTTTCTCTTTTTTATGGCCTTCTTTTTTATTTCGTCCGAGTCTCATCCCGACTTATGGGGGAATCATAGTCTCCATCATCCTTTCCTCACTTGGGACAATGCTCTAATAATGATGATCATCACACTTTTATTTATATTACAACTCAACAATTACAACTCGAAACTTAGAACAAAATATAACTCTATATGAATGCCTCCGGCGATGTAGGGATGGTGCAATGAATCAAGAGTGACATGTATGGAAAATAATGCATGGTGGCTTTGCCACAAATACGATGTCAACTACATGATCATGCAATGGAAATATGACAAAAGTAATGTATGTCATAATAATGATGATGGAAGTTGCATGGCAATATATCTCGGAATGGCTATGGAAATGCCATGATAGGTAGGTATGGTGGCTGTTTTGAGGAAGATATAAGGAGGTTTATGTGTGAAAGAGCGTATCATATCACGGGGTTTGGATGCACCGGCGAAGTTTGCACCAACTCTCAAGGTGAGAAAGGGCAATGCATGATACCGAAGAGGCTAGCAAATGCGGAAAGGTAAAAGTGCGTATAATCCATGGACTCAACATTAGTCAAAAGAACTCATATAGTTATTGCAAAAATTTAGAAGCCATCAAAAATCAAGTACTACACGCAATGCTCACAGGGGATAGATTGGTAGGAAAAGACCATCGCTCATCCCCGACCGCCACTCATAAGGATGCACAAGCCAGGTACACTTCATGTTTCAAATTTTGTACACAACTTTACCCATACGTGCATGCTACGGGACTTGCAAACTTCAACACAAGTATTTATAAAATTCACAATTATCAACTAGCACGCATTTGATATTATTACCTCCATGTCTCAAAACAATTATTAAGAATTAAATTTATCTTAGTATTCAATTCACTCCAAAGAAAGTTTCACATATCTTGAACACCAAGTATATTAACATTAAGCAAATTACCATGCTATTAACGATTCTCAAAATAATCTAAGTGAAGCATGAGAGATCAAGTTTCTTTAAAACAAATCCACCACCGTGCTCTAAAATATCTAAGTGAAGCGCTAGAGCAAAAATTATCACGCTCAAAAAATATAAGTGAAGCACCATGAGCAAAACTATCAAGCTCAAAAGATATAAGTGAAGCACATAGAGTATTCTAACAAATTCCAAATCATGTATGGCTCTCTCAAAAGGTGTGTACAGAAAGGATGATTGTGGTAAACTAACAAGCAAAGACTCAAATAATACAAGACGCTCCAAGCAAAACACTTATCATGTTGGTGAATAAAAATATAGCTCCAAGTAAATTACCGATGGAAGTGGGGAAAGAGGGGATGCCTTCCGGGCATCCCCAAGCTTTAATTTTTGGTGTCCTTGGATTATCTTGGGGTGCCATGGGCATCCCCAAGCTTAGGCTCTTTCCACTCCTTGTTCCATAATCCATCAAAAGAATTCATCCAAAACTTAGAAACTTCACAACACAAAACTCAATAGAAATCTCGTGAGCTCCGTTAGAGAAAGAAAACAAAAGACTACTTTAAGGTACTGTAATGAACTCATTCTTTATTTATATTGGTTTTAAACCTAATGTATTCCAACTTCTCTATGTATTTTAAACTATTTTACTAGCAATAGATTCATCAAAATAAGCAAACAACACACGCAAAACAGAATCTGTCAAAAACAGAACAGTCTGTAGTAATCTGTAACTAACGCAAACTTCTGGAACCCAAAACATTCTACCAAAATTAGACGACCTGGATAATTTGTTTATTGATCAGCAGCAATTGGAATCACTATTTTATCACGTTCTGGTGATTTTTAACAATTCGGGCACTGAGCGCAAAGATTCTGGAAATTACAGCAAGATCAAATAACTATCTCCCAAGAAGATCTAATAGGTTTAACTTGGCACAAACAGTAATTAAAAGATAAAACCACATATAAACAGAGGCTAGATGGATTATTTATTCCTAAACAGAAGAAAAAACAAAAACTAAAAATAAAATTGGGTTGCCTCCCAACAAGCGCTATCGTTTAACGCCCTAGCTAGGCATAAAAGCAAGGATAGATCTAGGTATTGCCATCTTTGGTAGGCAATCCATAAGTGGCTCTCATGATAGATTCATATGGTAATTTTATTTTCTTTCTAGGAAAGTGTTACATTCCCTTCTTTAAGGGGTATTGGAATCTAATATTTCCTTCCTTCATATCAATAATTGCACCAGTCGTTCTAAGGAAAGGTCTACCAAGAATAATAGGACATGAAGGATTGCAATCTATATCAAGAACGATAAAATCTACGGGCACATAATTCCTATTTGCAACAATAAGAACATCATTAATTCTTCCCATAGGCTTTTTAATAGTGGAATCCATAAGATGCAAGTTTAGAGAGCAATCATCAAAGTCACGGAAATCTAGCAAATCACACAAAGTTTTGGGAATAGTAGAGACACTAGCACCCAAATCACACAAAGCATGAAACTCATAATTTTTAATTTTAATTTTGATAGTAGGTTCCCACTCATCATGGAGTTTCCTAGGGATAGAAACTTTCAACTCAAGCTTTTCTTCATAAGATTGCATCAAGGCATCAACAATGTGTTCAGTAATGGCCTTATTTTGGCTATAAGCATGAGGAGAATTTAGCACGGATTGCAACAAGGAAATACAATCAACTAAAGAGCAATTTTCATAATTAAATTCCTTGAGATCCAATATAGTGGGTTTAGTAATATCTCAATTTATATTTCTTTCAATCCCACTTTTATCAATTTCATCATCAAGATCTAAAAACTCAGAATTCTTAGAATGCCTTCTAGGTAAAGGAAGATCATATTCAGTTTCATCAAAATTCATATTGCAAAACAAAGATTTAATAGGGGACACATCAATAACTTTTAGATCTTCATCTTGATTTTCATAGGAATTCGGTTTAGCGGCCATCTTATTGACTAAGGTAGCTTGCATATCGAAATTTCAGCGGTCATCTTTTCAAGGCGAGCAATTTGGGCTCTTATACCGTCAAATTCTTTGGACATATCATCGAGCTCTTTATTCATATAACTCATAAAACACTTTTGTTCCTTAAGCTCGTTTCTAAAGAAATTATTATGCTCAAATTGCAAAACCATAAAATTCCTGACATTGTTTTCGATCTCCTCTAGCCTTTTAAGGTGAAGATCGCCATGATTTAGGTAGGGCCATCACGACAAATAAGCAATCCAACACATGAGCAAACAAGCGGACGAGGAAAAGGCAAAGGAAAGAGAGGAGGATATTTTTTTGTGACAGAAGACTGTAAGGGAACCCCCTACAGTTTAATTGGTGCAACAAACCCAAATTGCAAGTACCATGCCTTGAACCTGGGTGGGTGGGAAGGCATCAACTCCTTCCCACCACTAGGCTATGCCTTAGTCTGCAAAGAGAGGAGGAGATTGGGAAAGAGAGGGAAAATAAAACGGCAAGGGTGAAGTGGGGAGAGGAAAAGCGAGAGGCAAATGGCAAATAATGTAATGCGAGAGATAGGGATTGTGATGGGTACTTGGTATGTTGACTTTTGCGTAGACCTCCCGGCAGAACGGGCGCCGTAAATCCTTCTTGCTATGTCTCGAGCTTGCGTTGGTTTTCCTCGAAGAGGAGAGGATGATGCAACCTGATGGCGTAAGTATTTCCCTCGGTTTACGAGAACCAAGGTATCAATCCGATGGGAGGCCACGCAGCAAGTCCCTCGTACCTGCACAAAGCGATAGCTACTACAACCAACGCGATTAGGGGTTGTCAATCCCTTCACGGTCACTTACGAGAGTGAGATCTGATAGAGATAATATTTTTGGTATTTTTGGTACAAAGATGCAAAGTAAAAAGTAAAAGCAAAGCAAGTAAATAAAGTGATGGAGATTGATATGATGAGAATAGACCCGGGGGCCATAGGTTTCACTAGTGGCTTCTCTCAAGAGCATAGATATTCGTGTGGGTGAACAAATTACTGTTGAGCAATTGATGGAATTGAGCATAGTTATGAGGTTATCTAGGTATGATCATGTATATAGGCATCACGTCCGAGACAAGTAGATCGAAGCGATTCTGCATCTACTACTATTACTCCACTCATCGACCGCTATCTAGCATGCATCTAGAGTATTAAGTTAAAAAGCAGTAACGCATGTAAGCAAGATGACATGATGTAGAGGAATAAATTCATGCAATATGATAAGTAACCCATCTTGTTAGCCTTGATGGCAACAATACAATACGTGCCTTGCAACCCTTTACATCCTTTGGGTAAGGACACCGCAAGATTGAACCCAAAGCTAAGCACTTCTCCCATTGCAAGAACTACCAATCTAGTTGGCCAAACCAAACTGATAATTCAAAGAGACTTGCAAAGATAACTCAATCATACATAAAAGAATTCAGAGAAGATTCAAATATTATTCATAGATAAGCTGGATCATAAACCCACAATTCATCGGTATCAACAAACACACCGCAAAAAAGATTACATCGAATACATCTCCACGAGAGAGGGGAGAACATTGTAATGAGATCCAAAAAGAGAAGAAGCCATCTAGCTACTAGCTATGGACCCGAAGGTATGAAGTAAACTACTCACACTTCATCGGAGGGCTATGGTGTCGATGTAGAAGCCCTCCGTGGTGGATGCCCCTCCGTGAGCTCGAACAGGCCCCAAGATGGGATCTCGTGGATACATGAAGGTATGGCGGTGGAATTAGGTTTTGGCTCCTCCTCTGGTCTATTGGGGGTAATGTATGTATATATAGGAGGAAGGAGTACGTCGGTGGAGCGTCAGGGGGCCCACGAGGTAGGGGGCGCGCCCTCCACCCTCATGACCGCCTCTGGCACTTCTTGGAGTAGGGTCCAAGTCTCCTGGATCACGTTCGGTGAGAAGATCACGTTCCCGAAGGTTTCATTCCGTTTGGGACTCCGTTTGATATTCCGTTTCTTCGAAACACTGAAATAGGCAAAACACATCAATTCTGGGCTGGGCCTCCGGTTAATAGGTTATTCCCAAAAGTAATATAGAAGTGGAAAATAAAGCCCAATATAGTCCAAAACAGTAGATAAAGTAGCATGGAGCAATCAAAAATTATAGATACGTTGGAGACGTATCTGGTGACCACCGTGATCTCGTGCGCTTGGAAGTAATGGCGCAGCTTCCTCGAAGCCATAAGGAGGCCGAAGAGCAGCTTTTGCACACCTGAGTACATCGACCTAGCCCCCTGCAAAAGGGAGCTGATGAAGTAAACTGGGTGCTGCACCATTTTCTTCTTCTGTGCTTCTTCACCTGGTCGCGTAGGTCCCTTCGCACGGGCGCCAGTTTTGCCGGGGCCGAACCTTGCCGGGGGCTCAGCCTTGCCGGGGCTGAGCCCTGCCGGGAAGGGTTCCGGCCCGCCAACCATCGACTCTGCCGCTGCTGCTGTCTCCTCATCAACCTCTCTCTGCGCCACTAGTGCGGCGCCCAGACCACAAGAACCGTTGCCGCCAAAGATGTCGGTGGGAAACGACACCTATGGGATCACTGGAATCCCTTCTACGGTTGCGGGGCGCGGGGATCGTGAGAAGAGCGGGACCAGCAGACAACATAAAGGGATTTTACCCAGGTTCGGGCCGCGAGGATGCGTAAAACCCTAGTACTTCATTGGTGGATGTATTTAGTGTTCTTGAGCTCTTGAACTAGCTCTAGGTGCTGCGAGGTTCCAAAGAGCCGAATCCTTTCCCTGGTCGCCTCGGGCCTCCTTTTATAGGAAAAGGGGTCGCCACAGTGGCAAGCAGGAGGTGGAAAGGGTACAGCGCTGCGAGGTTATCCCTCGTATTACAGGACAAGACGCATTTAATGCGAGGCTTAGGTGTCCCTTCGCTTTATTGGGGACGGGGGCGAGGCCCGTCATATTCGTCGCCGCTCCTCCTTGCTTCGATACGCGCCCTGGCCAGCGATGCATGCGGTGCCATGTAGGCAGGCAGGCAGCTGAAGTGGCGCGGTGGTGGATCCTCCACGAAGGATTGCATGCTGCCACGCAGGTGCACCTTGACTGGTTGGGTCGGCAGCCGCATGCGAACGGTGGTGAAGACTTATCTGGTGCGGGCCTGGTAGTGGCCCAGCCGGGGCGCTTTGGCGAGGGCCTTGTCGGGTGGCCTGACAAGGGTCTTGCGGTGGCATGCTGGCCTTCCCGGCAAGAGTCTTCCCGGGTGGGCCGGCAAGGCTCTTGCCGTGGCGCGCTGGGCAAGGGTCTTGCCAGGGGTCTTGTGGGTTTCTTCGGTGAGGATGGTTGCCTTCTTATCCTCATTTGATCTTGAGCTTCCTATGTGTTCACAAAGATCTGCATGCCACCACAGAGGTGCCTCTCGAGCCCCTGTCCCAATGCAGTTGTGTGAGCATTGGTGGGCTCAAGGGTGGCTCGCTCATCTGGCGCAGGCGGGCCGCCCGACAAGGGTCTTGCCGGGGTGGCTGAGGCTGCTCTAGCAAGGGTCCTTCTTTGGGAGAACCTGCTTCACCATCCGATCCTTGTGGCCTTGGTCCTTGTCGCTGCTTTGACCGTATTGGGCTTTGGTCTTACCTTGGCTCACCTTCCTCGTTCTGCTTGATGTGGCCGTGGGCACGACTCCGACTGCCCATGCATAGGTAAAGGGGTACAAAAATGTGCCCCTATTTTTGTACTCCGACAGCCGCTTAGAATATTTTTGTACAAACAATCAAGTCGAATATGAAGCATTGTTATTCGGCCTAGAGATCTTACTTGCTATAGGTGTTACACATATTGAGGCTTATGGTGATTCGTATTAGTAGTGCAACAAATATCCAAAGTCTTTCAATGTTTTGACGAATCACTTAATGTTTATCTTGATAAATGTCTAGATATAATTTATACTTTGGATTATTTTAGCATTGCTCACATATCTAGACATGACAATTGGAAAGAAAATGAGTTGGCACAACAAGCATCCGGTTATCATGTTGATCGTGGCATGTTTCATATTTCTGAAAAGCCGATGTCTAGTCTTGCCAAGATAGGGTAGGCCGAATCGGAGCCCACCATTTCGGCCGCTAATGAAATATTCAATGCAGGAGAAAATCAAGACTGGAGGAAACCCATCATTTATTATTTGTGTGATCCTAGTAGAAGGGTGGATAGGGCTGTTCCGCGCATGGCTTTCAAATACACAATGAGAGATGATGGTCTCTATCGCCGATTGGTTGATGATGTTCTTTTAAAGTGCTTGGACGAGGACCAAGCAAGAATTGCTATGGGAGAGGTCCATGAAGGTATTTGTGGCACTCATCAGTCGGCTCCCAAGATGAAATGGTTACTACGACGCGCTGGGTTTTATTGGCCGACTATGATTAATGATTGCTTCAGATATTATAAAGGACGTGAAGCTTGTCAAAAATTTGGTGATATTCAGTTGGCTCCTGCTGCTATGTTACATCCCATTATCAAACCGTGGCCTTTCAGAGGATGGGGTTTATACTTTACTGGACAAATTCATCCGTCTTCCACAAAGGGGCATCGGTTCGTATTGGTAGCAACCGATTATTTCACTAAATGGTGCAAGCAGTACCTCTCAAGAACATGACACATACAAAGGTAATAAAGTTCATAACCGAGCACATTATTCATAGATTCGGCATTCCTCAAACGTTATTTGCAGATCAAGGCTCATCTTTCATGTCACACCAAGTCAGATAATTTGCCAAATCTTATAACATAAAGTTGCGCAATTCCTCTCCATATTATGCCCAAGCCAATGGACAAGTTGAGTCTAGCAATAAAATTTTAATCAAACTCATCAAGAAGAAGATTGAGGATAATCCAAGGAGATGGCATGAGTTGTTGTCCGAAGCTTTGTGGGCACATAGAATTTCAAGGCATGGTGCTACGAAGGTGACTCCATTTGAGCTAGTATATGGTCAACAGACTATTTTACCAGAGGAAGTAAATTTGAATGCTTTGAGAATAACCAAACAAAATGATTTATTGGCAGTAGACTTTTATAACTTGATGATGGACAATATTGATGAGCTTGCCGATAAACAGTTGGCCGCTTTGAAATCCATAGAGAGAGACAAGTTGAGGGTTGCAAGACCTTACAATAAGAAAGTTAAGTTGAAGAATTTTCAAGTTGGTGATCTTGTCTGGAAAGTGATTCTGCCGATTGGTTCAAGAGATAAAAAATTTAGGAAGTGGTCTCCAAGATGGGAAGGTCCTTTTAGGATTACAAGAGTATTTCCCGGAAACTCATATTTGGTGGAATCCGTACAAGGGCATTGTTACCTCGAGCTCTCAATGGCAAGTACTTGAAGAAATACCACCCGAGTGTGTGGCAAGAAGCCTAAGTAGGCAATGGCCGATATATGATTATCGCCCTTAGCACAAACATGGCCGATACCTGATTATCGTCCTGAGAAAAATAAATGGCTGATGGAGTGTTGACATCATCCTTAGAACAAGCTATGTGCAAGTTATTTTTCAGCACACAAACTTTGCGAAAAACAGGAGGGCATGTGTTGACGCCAGATTTTGGCATGGTCAAAAACACAATTAAAATGGCCTCAAATAAAAAGTGTTCACAGTGAGAACGTTCTGTACCTTCAAAAGGAGAAACTTTGATATTTGAGCCATAACCATCCGATCTCATCTCTAAGGCCGAAGTTGTGTTCAAAGTACTGAGATTTGTATTCAGAACACTATTCGGTTGATTACATCCCCAAGACGACCTCATATAGAAAAATGATCTACACAAATTGTCTTTGTCTCGTAGAAATGATCGATTTTGATATACAAATTGTCCCAATCCGAGTTCGTATGCAAAAGTTAGAGTCAACACTTCGTGGGCCGGCCATGAGTGAAAAAGTGATGCGAGGGACCAGACACCCACCTAGGTGGTGTCTTTTTTTTGACTATAAATAGTAGGGTAAAACCCCACTGCAATTTTTATAAATTAAAAGAACAGAGTAAAAACACCTAGGTGGTGTCTGATGGGTCGCGTGAGTTGTTTGGCCTTTGCCTGCTGAATAAAAACCTTGCCGGGGTGGAAACCTTGCCGGGCTAGAAGCTTGCCGGGGTAGAAACCTTGCCGGGCTAGAAGATTCTTTTTTTACTTATTATATACGACAACAAACGATTCTAGCAAACGTAACCGCTGGATGTCAATCCAACGACCTTTGTGTTTCTTCAATCTCTGATCTTCTTGCTCCAGCCGCGAAATCCAGTGCCGGCGGGACCGCATGCTCCCGCCTCCCGTGGCCGGCTGTGCTGCCGCGCAGGCCTCACCGCCCCCTACTACTCCCACCGCTGGCCAGGCCATCCCTCTACTCACCCACATCCCTCCACTGCTGTGGCTTCGCCGCCTCCGGGTCATTCCCTTCCTGGGTCTCGCCGTCGTCCATCACGCTGGTGTTCTCGGCAGGGCGTGGTCAATGTTGTCTACAAACAACAACATCGGAAGAGGGATGTACATGGAGAGGCTGACAGTTGTGACCCACAAGGTCCATGGCCGCGCGCAAGCAAGTACCTCCTTATTACGCAAAAAAGAATGAATACTCCCGCTGACAGCTCGGATCCACCAGCTATATCTTCGCACGTAAGGAAGTGCCCCCTTATTACGCACAAAAAAATGAATACTCCCCCTGCTAGCTAGGACCCACCATAGTGAGAGGCTGACTTGCGGGCCTACTAAGTTGACCGTGGACGGAGGGCTTTGCCAACTTAGTCAACAAACGATTCTATCACCAGTGACCATTGGATTGTTAACATCCAACGGTCATCCTTCTTCTTCAACCTCTAATTTTCTTGCTCCAGCCGTCCAAACCACCGCGTGCTCTTGCCTCCCATGGCCGGCTGTGCTGCCGCGGAGGCCTCACCACTCCCTACTACTCCCACCGCTGCCCAGGCCCTGCGGCGACCGCGACCTCACACCGCAGCTGAACCAGTGAACCCTCGTACTCCTCTCCGCGTGGGCATCCACTGCCGCGTCTTGCCCGGCTCTGCGTCGTTCCCTTCCTAGGCCTCGTCATCGTCCATCGCCTTGGTGCTCTCGGCACGGCGTGGTCAATGTGGTCAATGAACGACTTCCATCGGAAGAGTACTGTACGTGGTGAGGCTGACAGTTCGGTCCATGGCCGCAGCAAGGAAGTGCCTCCTTATTACGCGGAAAATAATGATTCCTCCACCTGACAGTAGGGACCCATCGGACGGGCCACCATATTTCATGAAAAAAATGTTTCCCCCCTGACTGCTGGGACCCACCAGCTACATCTTCGCACACAAGGAGGTGCCTGACAGTCGGGACCCACCTGGTCGAAGCGTACATAGCGTTGTCATTCTGGTCGCGAACGTGTACGTACATACGATCGGTCCGTCTGCAGGCTGCAGCGATGAACCGTGGTCGTGTAAGAAAGGGCACGTGTCATAGTAGAGGTGTGCACGTAGCATGTACACGTACGTACATCGGCCAGGGTGCAAGAAAGTAAATACGACCACGTACATACATACGGGCGGGGTCTCGAACGCCTACTCGCGCATATGTACAGCCAGGGCTCGTGTACATGGCTGGGTCGGAACAGAAAACAGACTTGTGTTGGAGCGCTTGTCGACGCCAGATTTTGGCATGGTCAAAAACACAATTAAAATGATCTCAAATAAT
Organism: Aegilops bicornis; assembly: GCA_021605145.1. Taxonomy (NCBI): domain Eukaryota; kingdom Viridiplantae; phylum Streptophyta; class Magnoliopsida; order Poales; family Poaceae; genus Aegilops; species Aegilops bicornis. The sequence goes on along the minus strand of CM038674.1, from coordinate 86,245,014 downwards.
AAGTGTTCAAAGTGAGAAATTTCTGTACCTTCCAAAGGATAAACTTTCATATTTGAGCCATAGCCATCCAATTTCATCTCTAAGGCCGAAGTTGTGTTCAAAGTACTGAAATTTGTATTCAGAACACTATTCGGCTGATTACGCCCCCAAGATAACCTCATGTGGAAACATGATCTACACGAATTGCCTTCGTCTCGTCGAAACGATCGATTTTGATATAAAAATTGTCCCAATCCAAGTTCGTATGCAAAAGGTAGAGGCAACACTTCGCGGGCCGGCCATGAGTGAAAAAAGTGACGCGAGGGACCAGACACCCACCTAGGTGGTGTCTGATGGGTCGCGTGAGTTGTTTGGCCTTTGCCGGCTGAATGAAAACCTTGCCGGGGTGGAAACCTTGCCGGGCTAGAAGCTTGCCGGGGTAGAAAACCTTGCTGGGTGAAAACCTTGCCGGTGTGGCTTTGCCGGGGTGAAAGCTTGCCGGGTTGGAGAGCTTGCCGGGGTCAACCCGACCGGAAGTTGGATATGGGCTTGAAAGGTTATTCAGATGACCTCGGATAGAAAAGTGTTCTACACGGAAGTTGTGAGATAGTATACAGCCTGTAGAGTTGCTGAAAGACTCGCACAGCCAAGAAAACTGCATGACCAAGTCTGACTGGAAGTTAAAGATGACATCATCAAGTATTTAAAATGACCTTATTTGGGAAAATGATCAACAGGAAGTTGTTCGTCTCGTCGAGACGCATAAATTTGGTATTTTGATCTTCTCAATCGGAGGTCATATGCTAATTCCACGGCCTGTACAAGGAACAAGACAAAAGTTTGGGCCAGATTCGGGCTGAATCCGAGTTGGGTTGGAATTAGAGCTGGAGGACGTGAGTCTTATATTTACTAATTGGAGGCACCAAACGAGGCGTCCAAGTTAATCTTTAGAATTAAGAAAATTATCCGTTGGATGTCCTTATTGCTATCCATAACCGTCCGATGATTTCTCTTAAGAAGTCCTCACGTTTTATCCCACCTCCTACGCCAAGTCTTCTCTATAGGTTGCAAAAGGAAGAAAAAAAGTGTGATCCCACCTCCCACGTGAAAACCTCTTCCCAGATCCCACCTCCTACGTGAAAACCTCTTCCCTAGCGATTCCTATAGGCTGCAAAAAAACACTAACATAATCCTATCGCGATGGATGACTCTGCTAGATCGAACTCGCCGGCGGAGACGATGGAGAGATAGTAGGCGCACCCATGGCCTTCAAAGATGCTGACTGGCCGGCCATGGGGGAGGAACGAGGCGACAAGATCCAGAAGCGAGCAACACGCTGCTGTTGCCTCTGCCGCAGGTGATCGAACCAGCTCTAATGATGTTTTTCGTCCTCTCTCTCCAAGTTGTGTTTTTATGCCATCCCAGACTTCAAGGTTCCATCCGTACTGGAATCCATCTAGGAGAACATGATTCAATCCATCTATGCCTTCCCCTTCTCATATTCAAAGTTTTGCAATACAGGATAATTGATGCATCGGATGAGGACTCAATCCATCTTTGCCTTCCCCTTCTCAATAATATGAAGTAAGGAGGCGACACAGGTAGTTGAGGCTGTCAAGTGGAGGAATATGTTGGATTGGTGGTGGCACGCAAATCACACTCTAAATCCAATTGGAGTTCATCTATTCTACCATGGCCCCACGCCGTCGGTAAATGATCCCCCATTCTAAATCCCTCGGTTATCAGGTTGTTGTATTTATAACAGAATCCTCAATAAACAGGCCTGATCCATAATATCTTCTCAAGAAAAATTGACCTTTTTCTGCGGTATCTTGCAGCACTTCTCCTTACCAGATTACATGTTGGAGGGAGGGGAGGAGAACCAGCTGGGGTGGTCTGCAATTTGCAATGTCTAAAGTGGAATCCTGCACGGACATCTCGCCAATGACGACAATATTTGGTTTGGTTTCAGTGAGCACGTGCTTGAACGCCTCAAATTTCATGATATATCTCTACTGTTAAGGCTAGCTCCTCGATGCTCCTACATGCTGCAGGTCTGGCCTGGCTACCAGATACAAATACTGTCGAGGAGTAACGCCCTGTTTAATTGTGTTGTTGTTGTGTTTGTTCTAATGGGATACAAGTCACATGACGTGATGGACATCAGGTAGGCAGCACAAAATTACGAAATAATCATTTTTGTGCTTTGACAGTTTCCTGATATGCACATGCGTTTTAATAGTTCCCCTAGGATTATAGGAATCAGTTTGTGATGGAGATCAGGCAGGCAGAAATATGTTTGCTGTAAATAAAATATTAGACCTCCTATGAATTAATTTTTTAGAAGTTCAATGATCGACCTCATCTTATTGAATCTGAGTTTAGCGACAGGCATATGTGCTGTCAGTTTTTATGTCTGACACTCTTGCCTTCTATACGAACTGAATTAAAAGAAATTCTATGTACAGGCGACATGCAGCGCTGAAAATAACTAATCATGGTAATTAGATAATTTCGCATATTGTCAGTTATACTTTTCTTCATATATACTACCACGTGAAGTATCTCTCTCTATCTGCTAACATGAATGCCCAGTTTTAATAGAAGTCCTCAAGATTATGGTGAGATTGTCTTTAGCAAAAGAGATTTGTATTGGTGGTAGTGACAACAGAAGAGGACTGAGCTACTCTTGGCCTTGGGCACAGTATGCATGCAGCCAGAGCCATACGTGCAATATGGCAATGACAATGGCATCATGTAGTCTAGCGCATAATGCCTATTTATATTTGACTGAATTTCCGCAGGCAGCAAAGGTAATAACAATGGCATCATGCTGTCTCGGCTAATGCTTCTATTAATTTAGCCTTTTTAGCATAATGTCTCAGACATATGTGTACGTACATGCATGTAACAATGGATTGGTCAGAATTGGTAACATTATTAAATCTTGAAATTCGTATACAGATAGAAAAGAAAAACAGAGCTATCATTATGGATGACGCATAATGAAGTTCTCATATTTACATGGCTGAGTATATATGTATGTCCCTGTATTTGGATAATTCAATGTTATGTGAGTAAATATACATCTTACACCAAAATAGTTAGAAATCCAGAGTTCAATATATTATTTTTATAAACAAATAGATGATTAAATCGAGGCATGCATAATAAATTGAAGGTATATATCCAAAGTTTTTGTAAGTAAAAGGCAGTATAACCAAGTGTAGAATCTAACACTTATTTATTATCATTTTGGCTTAAGGTTTGAGAGAAATAAAGTCAGGGTTACTATTCATTCTTAATGGAACAAATATAATGCAAGAAAATGTCTTTCCTAAGGTCAGGAAATTGCATCTATTACCCATAGAACATGTGCGTGTATTCATGCTTGGGGTAAAAAACATGAAAGGAGATGATTGCCTCCTTGCCCTCGCATCTTGATATGAGAGTACGCCGTTGCACGGAAATCTAGATAAAACATATCCAACAAGTTGTTGCCGATAAAATGTTATTCCATGAGGAAGCTCAAACATATGAGATGCCGGGAGGATTGCTAACTGTCTTTGTAAATGCTAGAGCCAAATAAATTGTTTACTTTCTCACACCTCACAATCTGGTACAACTACAAATAAATTCCTTTATATTTTATATTTGGACTTCTTTTATATACATAGGTTCAAAGAAAATAGCACATAAAATGAACTTCACATTTACAACTATGTTTTCCATCAAAGCCTGCTCCATAATCATGTTAGCAACACATCATATTTCAGAATTATGAGAGATTGGGCAACCAAAAGTAAAATTCATCCAAAATATCTGATCGCAACTCGAAAAGAAATATAACCCCTTTTTCCCATTATAATTGAATAAATTTTTACATGTTATACATATTATAGAAGTAATGGTGCTGAAATTAAAATTCGCTAGCCCGTGCGGATGCACGGATTGATGACTAGTTAATGTAATTTTCTTGTAAGGAAATCCTAGATGAATCCTTTGGTTGTACGGGAAGTCCAGCCACCTCTTATATATGTTGGGGGTGACGGCCGATTTGAACAACACAAGATCGAACAAATCAATATACTACTTTTTTAGTCTATGTTTTATCTCCCCACCATTTTTCTCTCTCGTTCTTCGCTGTTCTTCGTGTTTGAGAACTACGAATCTCGAGGCTCTAGGGGCGAGCGGATCGACCTAGGACAGCCCATAGCCGCCGCAATCCCTGAAGGGGTCTCTCGCGGCTGCACGGGTTTCGGTCTACAAAGCGCCTCACGACTGTCTTATGATCGCGCTGTCGGTCGGGTCTCCTTCGACGTGACCTGCGGTGCATCACCCTGGCGTCACACGTGACGTGTTCATGTGTCAACACACTTTTGGTGACTCCGCTGGGACTGAAGATCAATCTTCATCATCCACCATGTCCGATCTTCCCAAGCCATTAGAGGTAGATGCTGATAACATCATTAAGCCCACTCTTGATGAGATATCGGCCGATCATCGCCAATCTATGAGGGGTACAAGAAGGCGCGCGAAGAGAAGGATCTGCAGGAGTTCCTTGCAAAGTTCAAGAAGGATCGCCAAGGCAACATCACTCCGATTGAAGAAATCAAGTTCCCTCCTCTTCAAGCCGAGCAGGTTAAACCCTATGTGAGTAATACCTTTTCTCCTGAGCAGTGGGCTGAGATTGAGAGTCATATTACTGCTGATAACAATCTAGTTATCAAACTTTCATTGAAAATACTAATGCTCAGAAGAATATAGCTCAATCATCTAGTGGTAATGATGGTGTAGCTGGTAGTGCGCAAAACCCTAATCTAGCTTTACCTATTGCATCGGCTCCTCCCATGTCGATGGCCTATTACCCTACCCATACAAATCAGATTGTGGCTGCACCAATTAGTCCTATCATGAGCATGCCAGGTTCAGTGGCAACGCCGAACCAAACCCTACCTACAGCTACAACCACTCGACCATTACCAAATTATGGGTTGACATACATACCACAGTTCCTACCTGCAGCTAGTAGTCCTACTCTTCCTATGCCACAACAGCAAGCTTCATCGTCTACTACAGACGATGCCTTAGCTAATCTTAGAGAGGAGATGGCTAAGATGCTCTAAGAGAATTTTGGAGTTGAATTACCTCAGAATCGGATTTACCAAAAGCCGTACCCCGAGTACTTTGATGCCATCCAGTGTCCTCCAGGATATAAAATTCCAGATTTTGTTAAGTTTAATGGAGAAGGCACAAAAACCACATGGGAGCATGCTAGTGTCAATATTTAGTACAATTGGGTGAGGCGGGCTCATTGAATGAATTGAAAGTGCGTTTGTTTCCTTTGTCATTAACTGGTATTGCATTTTCATGGTTTTCTTGTTTACCACATGGTTCCATTCGGGTTTGGTCACAGCTAGAGCAGAAATTTCAGGATCATTTTTATAGCGGTGACAATGAACTCAAGTTATCAGATCTAACATCAGTTAAACAGAAGCATGATGAATCAGTCTCCGATTATGTCAAAAGATTCAGAGAGACAAACACCGGAGTTATAGTTTGGTGATAAGTGAGAGAGATTTGGCAGACCTAGTACTAAGTGGTTTGAGAACTCCCATTAGAGAAGAGCTAGAAGGCTACGCGTGTTTAAATATCAACCATGTCTTACAAAGGGATTTGGCTCAGGAAAGCCAAAGCAAAGATCTCAAAGAAGTGGATAGATATAAAATTGATCGTCCTAAGATGAACATGGTTGAATATGATAGTGATCACTCGGACGATGAGGGTGATATTTATGTTACTGAATTTGTTTGTCCATTTAAGGCCAAACCCTTTACTTGCAATGATCTGAAACCGATTCATAAGAATCGTGATGAAGAAATGAAGTTTACTTTTAACATTGGCAAGTGTGATAAAATATTTGATGCTTTGCTGCAAGCTAAAATTATTAGAATATCTCATACTTTACCGCCGTTTGAAGAGCTGAAATGGCGTTTTTATTGCAAGTATCATAATTCTTTTTCTCATGCTACTAATGATTTCAATGTTTTTCGATGACAGATGCAATCGGCCATTAATTACGGACGATTGAACTTTTCTTAGATGCAAGTTGATAAACAACCCTTTCCAATGAATACCATGGACTTGGAGGGCAAGAAGCTACTCATTCGGCCGGAGCTAGCCGAATCTGCTATAAAGCTAATGTCATTGTTGGTGAGCCCAGGAAAGACAAGGAGCGTGACAAGTGTTGGAAATATGCCCTAGAGGCAATAATAAAAGGATTATTATCATATTTCCTTGTTCATGATAATTGTCTTTTATTCATGCTATAATTGTATTATCCGGAAATCGTAATACATGTGTGAATACATAGACCACAACATGTCCCTAGTGAGACTCTAGTTGACTAGCTCGTTGATCAACAGATAGTCATGGTTTCCTGACTATGGACCTTGGATGTCATTGATAACAGGATCACATCATTAGGAGAATGATGTGATAGACAAGACCCAATCCTAAGCATAGCACAAGATCGTGTAGTTCGCTTGCTAGAGCTTTTCCAATGTCAAGTATCTTTTCCTTAGACCATGAGATCGTGTAACTCCCGGATACCATAGGAGTGCTTTGGGTGTACCAAACGTCACAACGTAACTGGGTGACTATAAAGGTATACTACGGGTATCTCCGAAAGTATCTGTTGGGTTGACACGGATCGAGACTGGAATTTGTCACTCCATATGACGGAGAGGTATCCCTGGGCCCACTCGGTAATGCATCATCATAATGAGCTCAAAGTGACCAAGTGTCTGGTCACGGGATCATGCATTACGACGAGTAAAGTGACTTGCCGGTAACGAGATTGAACGAGGTATTGGGATACCGACGATCAAATCTCGGGAAAGTAACGTACCAACTGACAAAGGGAATTGTATACTGGGTTGCTTGAATCCTCGACATCGTGGTTCATCCGATGAGATCATCGAGGAGCATGTGGGAGCCAACATGGGTATCCAGATCCCCCCTTGGGCCCATGCGCCTAGGGTAGTGGGGGCGCCCCCCTTGCTTGGGGGGCAAGCCCCCTCCCCTTGGCCGCCGCCCCCCTCTAGATCTCATCTAGAGGGGGCCGGCCCCCTTCCCCCTTCCCCTATAAATAGAGGGGATAGGGGGGGGCTTCAGACAACATCCAAGGCGCAACCCCTCCCCTCCCCAACACCTCTCCTCCTCCGTTAAGAGCTTGGTGAAGCCCTGCCGGGGTACTGCCTCTCCACCACCACCACACCGTCGTGCTGCTGCTGGAGCTCTCTTCCTCAACCTCTCCCTCCACCTTGCTGGATCAAGGCGCGGGAGACGTCTCCGCTCCGTACGTGTGTTGAACACGGAGGTGCTGTCCGTTCAGCACTAGGATCATCGGTGATTTGGATCACAACGAGTACGACTCCCTCAACCCGGTTCTCTTGAACGCTTCCGCTCGCGATCTACAAAGGTATGTAGATGCACTCCTTTCTCTCGTTGCTAGATGAACTTATAGATAGATCTTGGTGAAACCGTAGGATTTTTTTTATTTTCTGCAACGTTCCCCAACAGTGGCATCATGAGCTAGGTCTATGCGTAGTTCTCTTTGCACGAGTAGAACACAAATCTGTTGTGGGCGTAGATATTGTCAACTTTCTTGCCACTACTAGTATTATTTTGCTTCAGCGGTATTGTGGGATGAAGCGGCCCGGACCGACCTTACACGTACGCTTACGTGAGATGTGTTCCACCGACTGACATGCACTAGTTGCATAAGGTGGCTAGCGGGTGTCTGTCTCTCCCACTTTAGTTGGAGCGGGTTCGATGAAAAGGGTCCTTATGAAGGGTAAATAGAAGTTGACAAATCATGTTGTGGCTTTTTCGTAGGGAAGAAAACGTTCTTGCTAGAACCCTATTGCAGCCACGTAAAAGATGCAACAACAATTAGAGGACGTCTAACTTGTTTTTGCAGCAATTGCTTTGTGATGTGATATGGCCAAAAGTTGTGATGAATGATGAATTATATATTGTGATGTATGAGATCGTGTTCTTGTAATAGGAATCACGACTTGCATGTCGATGAGTATGACAACAGGCAGGAGCCATAGGAGTTGTCTTAATTATTGTATGACCTGCGTGTGAATGATTTAACGCCATGTAATTACTTTACTTTATTGCTAAACGTTAGCTATAGTAGTAGAAGTAATAGTTGGCGAGCAACTTCATGGAGACACGATGTTGGAGATCATGATGATGGAGATCATGGTGTCATGCCGGTGACGAAGATGATCATGGAGCCCCGAAGATGGAGATCAAAGGAGCTATATGATATTGGCCATATCATGTCACTACTATTTGATTGCATGTGATGTTTATCATGTTATTGCATCTTGTTTACTTAGACCGACGGTAGTAAATAAGATGACCCTCATTATAATTTCAAGAAAGTGTTCCCCTAATCATGCGCCGTTATGACAGTTCGTTGTTTCAAGCACCACGTGATGATCGGGTGTGATAGATTCTAACGCTCACATACAACGGGTGTAAGACAGATTTACACATGCAAAACACTTAGGTTAACTTGACGAGCCTAGCATGTACAGACATGGCCTCGGAACACAGAGACCGAAAGGTCGAACATGAGTCGTATGGAAGATACGATCAACATGGAGATGTTCACCGATGATGACTGGTCCGTCTCACGTGATGATCGGACACGGCCTAGTCGACTCGGATCATGTAACACTTAGATGACTAGAGGGATGTCTAATCTGAGTGGGAGTTCATTAAATAATTTGATTAGATGAACTTAATTATCACGAACTTAGTCTAAAATGTTTGCAAAAATGTCTTGTAGATCAAATGGCCAACGCTCATGTCAACATGAACTTCAACGCTTTCCTAGAGAAAACCAAGCTGAAAGATGATGGCAGCAACTATACGGACTGGGTCCGGAACCTGAGGATCATCCTCATAGCTGCCAAGAAAGCATATGTCCTAGAAGGACCGCTAGGTGAAGCACCCATCCTAGAGAACCAAGACGTTATGAACGCTTGGCAGTGGCGTGCTGATGATTACTCCCTCGTTCAGTGCGGCATGCTTTACAGCTTAGAACCGGGGCTCCAAAAGCGTTTTGAGCAACACGGAGCATATGAGATGTTTGAGGAGCTGAAAATGATTTTCCAAGCTCACGCCCCGGGCCGAGAGATATGAAGTCTCCGACAAGTTCTATAGTTGTAAGATGGAGGAAAATAGTTCTGTCAGTGAGCACATACTCAAAATGTCTGGGTTGCACAACCGCCTGTCCCAGCTGGATATTAACCTCCCGGACGAGGCGGTCATTGACATAATCCTTCAGTCGCTCCCACCGAGCTACAAGAGCTTTGTGATGAACTACAATATGCAGGGGATGGTGAAAACTATTCCTGAAGTATTTTCAATGCTGAAGTCAGCAGAGGTAGAAATCAAAAAGGAACATCAAGTGTTGATGGTCAATAAAACCACCAAGTTCAAGAAAGGCAAGGGTAAGAAGAACTTCAAGAAGGACGGCAAGGATGTTGCCGCGCTTGGTAAGCCAGTTGCCGAGAAGAAGTCAAAGAATGGACCCAAGCCTGAGACTGAGTGCTTTTATTGCAAAGGGAAGGGTCACTGGAAGCGGAACTACCCAAATACTTAGCGGACAAGAAGGCCGGCAACACTAAAGGTATATGTGATATACATGTAATTGATGTGTACCTTACCAGTGCTCGTAGTAGCTCCCCGGTATTTGATACCGTGCCGTTGCTCATATTTGTAACTCAAAGCAGAGCTGCGGAATAAGCGGAGACCGGCAAAGGACGAGGTGACGATGTGCGTCGAATGGTTCCAAGGTCGATGTGATCGCCGTCGGCACACTACCTCTACATTTACCTACGGGATTAGTTTTAAACCTCAATAATTGTTATTTAGTGCCAAGTTTGAGCATGAACATTGTATCTGGATCTTGTTTAATACGAGATGGTTACTCATTTAAATCCGAGAATAATGGCTGTTCTATTTATATGAGAGATATGTTTTATGGTCATGCCCCGATGGTCAATGGTTTATTCTTAATGAATCTCGAACGTGATGTTACACATATTCATAGTGTGAATACCAAAAGATGTAAAGTTGATAACGATAGTCCCACATACTTGTGGCACTGCCGCCTTGGTCACATTGGTGTCAAGCGCATGAAGAAGCTCCATGCTGATGGCCTTTTAGAGTATCTCGATTATGAATCATTTGACACATGTGAACCATGCCTCATGGGCAAAATGACCAAGACTCCGTTCTCCGGAACAATGGAGCGAGCAACCAACTTATTGGAAATTATACATACTGATGTGTGCGGTCCAATGAGCGTTGAGGCTTGCGGAGGATATCGTTATGTTCTCACTCTCACTGACGACTTGAATAGATATGGGTATGTCTACTTGATGAAACACAAGTCTGAGACCTTTGAAAAGTTCAAGGAATTTCAGAATGAGGTAGAGAATCAACGTGACCGAAAGATAAAGTTCCTACGATCAGATCGTGGAGGAGAATATTTAAGTCACGAATTTGGTACACACTTAAGGAAATGTGGAATCGTTTCACAACTCACGCCGCCTGGAACACCTCAGCGTAACGGTGTGTCCTAACGTCGTAATCGCACTCTATTGGATATGGTGCGATCTATGATGTCTCTTACCGATTTACCGCTATCATTTTGGGGATACACACTAGAGACAGCTACATTCACTTTAAATAGGGCTCCGTCTAAATCCGTTGAGACGACACCGTATGAATTATGGTTTGGGAAGAAACCTAAGCTGTCATTTCTAAAAGTTTGGGGATGCGATGCTTTATGTCAAGAAACTTCAACCTGAAAAGCTCGAACCCAAGTCGGAAAAATGCGTCTTCATAGGATACCCTAAGGAAACCATTGGGTATACCTTCTACCTTAGATCCGAAGGCAAGATCTTTGTTGCCAAGAACGGATCCTTTCTTGAAAAAGAATTTCTCTCGAAAGGAGTAAGTGGGAGGAAAGTAGAACTCGATGAAGTACTACCTCTTGAACCGGAAAGTAGTGCAGCTCAGGAAAATGTTCCTGTGGTGCCTACACCGACTGGAGAGGAAATTAATGATGATGATCAAGGTACTTCGGATCAAGTTGCTACTGAACTTCGTAGTTCTACAAGGACACGTTCCATGCCAGAGTGGTATGGCAACCCTGTCCTGGAAATCATGTTGTTAGACAATGGTGAACCTTCGAACTATGAAGAACCGATGGCGGGCCCAGATTCCAACAAATGGCTTGAAGCCATGCAATCCGAGATAGAATCCATGTATGAAAACAAAGTATGGACTTTGACAGACTTGCCCGATTATCGGCGAGCGATAGAAAACAAATGGATCTTTAAGAAGAAGACGGACGCGATGGTATTGTTACCATCTATAAAGCTCGACTTGCCGCTAAGGGTTATCGGCAAGTTCAAGGAGTTGACTACAATGCGAGTTTCTCTCCCGTAGCGAAGCTGAAGTCCGTCCGAATCATGTTAGCAATTGCCGCATACTATGATTATGAGATATGACAGATGGATGTCAAAACGGCATTCCTTAACGGCTATATTAAGGAAGAATTGTATATGATGCAGACGGAAGGTTTTGTCGACCCTAAGAATGCTAACAAGGTATGCAAGCTCCAGCGATCCATTTATGCAGACTCGGAGTTGGAACATTCGCTTTGATGAGATGATCAAAGCGTTTGGGTTTATGCAGACTTATGGAGAAGCCTGCGTTTACAAGAAAGTAAGTGGGAGCGCTGTAGCATTTCTCATATATGTAGATGACATCCTCTTGATGGGAAATGATATAGAACTCTTGGATAACATTAAGGCCTACTTGAATAAGTGTTTTTCAATGAAGGACCTTGGAGAAGCTGCTTACATATTAGGCATCAAGATCTATAGGGATAGATCGAGACACCTCATAGGTCTTTCACAAAGCACATACCTTGATAAGATATTGAAGAAGTTCAATATGGATCAGTCCAAGAAAGGGTTCTTGCCTGTATTACAAGGTGTGAGATTGAGCTCGGCTCAATGCCCGACCACGGCAGAAGATAAAGAAGAGATGAGTGTCATCCCCTATGCCTCAGCCATAGGATCTATTATGTATGCCATGCTGTGTACCAGACCTGATGTAAACCTTGCTGTAAGTTTGGTAGGAAGGTACCAAAGTAATCCCGCAAGGAACACCGGATAGCGGTCAAGAATATCTTGAAGTACCGAAAAGGACTAAGGATATGTTTCTTGTTTATGGAGGTGACGAAGAGCTCGTCAGAAGGGTTACGCCGATGCTAGCTTCGACATAGATCTGGATTACTCTAAGTCACAAACCGGATACGTGTATATGTTGAATCGTGGAGCGCCACCGGTGCGCTTGCAAGCGTAGCGCCGTGGCGGGATCTACATGTGAAGCGGAGTACATGGCAGCCTCGGAGGCAGCGCATGAAGCAATATGGATGAAGGAGTTCATCACCGACCTAGGAGTCATACCCAATGCGTTGGGGCTAATCACTCTCTTCCGTGACAACACCGGAGCTATTGCCCTTGCCAAGGAGCCTGTGTTTCACAAGAAGACCAGGCACATCAAGCGTCGTTTTAACTCCATCCGTGAAAATGTTCAAGATGGAGACATAGATATTTGCAAAGTACATACGGATCTGAATGTCGCAGATCCGTTGACTAAACCTCTTCCGCGAGCAAAACATGATCAACACCAGAACTCTATGGGTGTTCGGTTCATCACAATGTAACTAGATTATTGACTCTAGTGCAAGTGGGAGACTGTTGGAAATATGCCCTAGAGGCAATAATAAAAGCATTATTATTATATTTCCTTGTTCATGATAATTGTCTTTTATTCATGCTATAATTGTATTATCCGGAAATCGTAATACACGTGTGAATACATAGACCACAACATGTCCCTAGTGAGCCTCTAGTTGACTAGCTCGTTGATCAACATATAGTCATGGTTTCCTGACTATGGACATTGGATGTCATTGATAATGGGATCACATCATTAGGACAATGATGTGATGGACAAGAACCAATCCTAAGCATAGCACAAGATTGTGTAGTTCGTTTGCTAGAGTTTTTCCAATGTCAAGTATCTTTTCCTTAGACCATGAGATCGTGTAACTCCGGATACCGTAGGGAGCGCTTTGGTGTACCAAACGTCACAACGAATCGGGTGACTATAAAGGTATACTACGGGTATCTCCGAAAGTATCATTGGGTTGACACGGATCGAGACCGGAATTTGTCACTCGATGACGGAGAGGTATCTCTGGGCCCACTCGGTAATGCATCATCATAATGAGCTCAAAGTGACCAAGTGTCTGGTCACGGATCATGCATTACGGTATTTAGTAAAGTGACTTGCCGGTAACGAGATTGAACGAGGTATTGGGATACCGACCATCGAATCTCGGGCAAGTAACGTACCGACTGACAAAGGGAATTGTATACGGGGTTGCTTGAATCCTCGACATCCTGGTTCATCCGATAAGATCATCGAGGAGCATGTGGGAGCCAACATGGGTATCCAGATCCCGCAGTTGGTTATTGACCGGAGAGTCGTCTCGGTCATGTCTACGTGTCTCCCGAACCCGTAGGGTCTACACACTTAAGGTTCGGTGACACTAGGGTTATTAGGAAGACTTGTATGTGATTACCGAATGTTGTTCGGAGTCCCGGATAAGACCCCGGACGTCACGAGGAGTTCCGGAATGGTCCGTAGGTGAAGATTTATATATGGGAAGTTGTCATACGGTCACCAGAAAGGTTCGGGGGTATATCGGTATTGTACCGGGGCCACCGGAGGGGTTCCGGGGGTCCACCGGGAGGGGCCTCCTCTCTCGGAGGGCCTCATGGGCCGTAGTGGGCAGGGACCCAGCCTCGGAGGGCTGGGCGATCCCCTTGGGCCCATGCGCCTAGGGTTGGGGGGAAACCCTAGTGGGGCGCCCCCCTTGGGGGCAAGCCTCCCTTGGCCGCCCCTCTAGATCTCATCTAGAGGGGCCGCCCCTTCCCCTTCCCCTATAAATAGAGGGGCGAGGGAGGGCTGCACACAACATCCAAGGGCAGCCCCTCCTCCCCAACACCTCTCCTCCTCCGCTAAGAGCTTGGCGAAGCCTGCCCGGTGTCTTGCCTCCACCACCACCACGCCGTCATGCTGCTGCTGGAGCTCTCTTCCTCAACCTCTCGCTCCACCTTGCTGGATCAAGGCGCAGGAGACGTCTCCGCTCCGTACGTGTGTTGAACACGGAGGTGCTGTCCGTTTAGCACTAGGATCATCGGTGATTTGGATCACGACGAGTACGACTCCCTCAACCCCGTTCTCTTGAACGCTTCCGCTCGCTATCTACAAAGGTATGTAGATGCACTCCTTTCTCTCGTTGCTAGATGAACTCATAGATTGATCTTGGTGAAAGCATAGAAATTTTTTATTTTCTGCAACGCTCCCCAACAACAAGATCTTGGGGAGGCAGGTTGTGCTTGATAAGTGAACCGATGGCAAGGAAGTGATCAAAATCACCATCAAGAATCCTACACTGGGGCAACCTCAAGTGCAGGAAAATACTCGTGTTAAATTTGTCAAATCCAAGAGTCCAGAAGTTGGCAAGTGGAAGAGGAACGAAGCTAAAGTGCAGCGCAAGAAAATCAAGCCAACTTTTGATATGTTGTTGTCCAAGTACGCCAATCAAGCAGCCAATTCTAGCTCTTACCGGTCATCAAATTTGAAACGCTCAAGGTCACCTCCTCGGGAATAATTTCAGCATCATGCAAGGCCATTTCGTGGGCACCGGGACCATGGATGCCGCCAACCCCCTATGCGCCATACTACATGGGAGACTTCAATGGAGGACGATGGCAGCCCCCAATGGCCCCTTATGCTTTTTATCCAGGTTGGGCAGAACCAAGGAGGTCCGTTGATGAGAGACTTTCTTATCCCACGCGAGGCCGTTTGAACAATGGTGTCAATCGGCCAGTGCAAGATAATCAAAAAAGGGTCGGCAAGAAAGAATGGTGTGTTAAGTCTCCAAGTGCTGCAACGGTCGAGTCAAGCTAAGGCAAGGAAAAAATCAATGCCGAATCACTCATCTTGGACACCGAAACATTCACCATACAACAGCCGATTATGCATAGCAATCCGACTGAGCCGCTACTTGCTATCGCGCCAAAGCACTCGGCTAATTACCATGAAGCAAGCACCAGCCAAGTAAAGACGAGAGATCCTAAATACACTCAGCCAAAGTGGTGTCCTCTAGGACTAACAAAGACACAAAAGAGGAAACTACAGAGGTTAAGGAGTCAAGAGATGACAGAACAAGAGGCCGAGAAGCAAAGGGATAAGTTGTTCAACGACACTCGGCCCATGGTGCCTACAAAACAAGTGTGGAGGCCTAAACAAATACAAGATGCACTGGTTTCTACACCTATCACAGCAGCACCTACACCACCAAAAGAGTATGATGTAAACATTGCATCGTCTGCGTTACCTATTGCTTCCTCTTCGCCGAACAAATTTCAGACTCGGTGGATACACTAGGGAAAGAGGAGGATATGTTAGATTACGAGTCTACACCGGTTCATGAAGGTATGGATATTAATATGGTGTATTACTTACCCCCTGAGTTTCGTGTTGTAGATGAGGAAGGGGAGGTGGCTCAGCTGGATTTTGGCCCTAAAAATGCTATATTCGAGAAGCCAAAAGACCCAGTAACTCATCTGAAACCGTTATATCTCAGAGGTCATATCAATGGGTCACCGCTCACTCGGATGCTTGTTGATGGTGGTGCTGTGGTGAATCTTATGCCCGTATTCAGTCTTCAAAAAATTGGGGCTGCATGATGAAGAGTTGATAAATACCAACATGGTGCTCAATGGATTTGAAGGCAAAGAGAAAACTGAAGCCAAGGGTGTGATGTATTTGGAGCTCACGGTGGGAAGTAAAACTTTGGCTACCGCATTCTTTGTCGCTGAGGTGCAAGGTAACTACAATGTCATAATAGGCCGTGATTGGGTTCAGGCAAACCAGTGCGTGCCATCCACTATGCACCAGTTTTTGATCCAGTGGGTTGATGATGAAGTGGAAGTCATTTCATGTGGATAACTCGGCCCGTGTTGCTTTGGCCGAGGCATCGGTAGATTGGCAACACCAAAATGCTACTTGCTTGACGGGATGTGACTTGTCAGAGTTTGATTTTCCCAGCGCGACCAAGAATGGTTTCGTGCCCGTCTCTTTAAAGCCGACTCAATGCAATCGATTCCAAGGTATGATATGTTTAAATGGATCCTATCTCAGAGTGGTTACAAAAGCGACTTGTAGAATATCGGTCCAATGAGAACGATATGTACGAGTCCATAGAAGAGTTAGATGATATGGATAACTTAGGACAAG
Organism: Aegilops bicornis; assembly: GCA_021605145.1. Classification (NCBI taxonomy): domain Eukaryota; kingdom Viridiplantae; phylum Streptophyta; class Magnoliopsida; order Poales; family Poaceae; genus Aegilops; species Aegilops bicornis. The sequence continues at coordinate 86,228,553 of CM038674.1, read as the reverse complement.
GTTTTACATCGGCCAATCCATTAGAAGAGATATATATAGGAGATGGTTCAATTTATAGGCCGACATTGGTAAACAAAAATTTGAAAGCCGATTGTAGAGCTAAGTTAATCGAGCTATTGAAAGAATATGTTTGTTGCTTTGCATGGGAATATCATGAGATGCTAGGTTTAAGCCGAGAGCTAGTGGAGCATCGGTTACCTATAAAGGCTTGTTTTAGACCATATAAACAATCGGCGTAAAGTTTAACCCAAAACATATGACCAGATCAAGGAAAAGATCAGTCGTTTGCTTAAAGCTAATTTTATTAGACCTTGTAGGTATGCCGAGTGGATTTCTAACATTGTCCCAGCGGAGAAGAAAGGATCCGGCAAATTGAGGGTGTGCATTGACTTCAGAGATTTGAATAGGGCTACACACAAAGATGAGTATCCCATGCCAATAGTTGATATGCTTATTAATGATGCTTCTGGACATAAGGTTATTAGCTTTTTAGATGATAATGCCGGATATAATCAAATTTATGGCCGAAGAAGACATGTCCAAGAAAGCTTTTCAATTCCCTGGTTTCCATGGTTTATTCGAGTCGACAGTGATGACATTTGGATTAAAAAATGCTGGAGCAACATATCAAAGGGCTATGAATTTGATTTTTCAAGATTTATTCGGTGTCATACTTGAAGTCTATATTGATGATATTGTTGTCAAATCAGATGCTTTTGGATCTCACTTGGCCGATTTGCGTTTAGCTTTTGAAAGAATGAAAAAGTATGGACTGAAGATGAATCCTTTGAAGTGTGCATTCGGCGTGTCAGCTGGTAAGTTTTTGGGTTTCATTATCCATGAAGATGGCATAGAGATTGATCCCAAAAAGATAGAAGCCATACAGAAAGTGGAGGCTCCAACATGCAAGATAGAATGATGCTGATTTCACTTGGGGGCAAAACAACAAGAAGCATTTGATATGATCAAGAATTATTTGTGCACTCCTCCGGTGATGAAAGCACCCAAGCATAGGGAACCCTTCGTGCTTTACACTGCAGCAGAGGAAGGAGTTATTGGTGTTGTTCTGACTCAAGAAACCGAAGGAAAAGAGCATGCCATCACTTATTTGAGCCTCCGCTTATTGGACGCTGAGACAAGGTATACATTTATTGAAAAATTATGTCTATGTTTATATTATGCTTGCAAAAAATTGAGACATTTTTAGTGTCGAAAGTGCTTTGCGTAGTAGCTTGTGAAACCGATGTCATTAAGTACATACTACATAGGCCAATTCTTAGTGGTACAATTGGCTAGTGGGCTTATGCTTTGATTGAATATGATTTGGCTTATGAATCTCTAAAATCCATGAAAGGCCAAATCATTGCTAATTTATTGTTGAACATCGAATTGATGATAAGCATGACAATGATATAAACCTTGTCTCATTAGTACCGTGGAGATTATATTTTGATGGTTCAGTTTATAGCAATGGCCAAGGTGTTGGTATTGTTTACATATCTCCTCATGGTGCTCTTTTTGAAGCCTCATGCCGCTGTCGGTGGGAAACGACACCTATGGGATCACTGGAATCCCTTCTACGGTTGCGGGGCGCGGGGATCGTGAGAAGAGCGGGACCAGCAGACAACACAAAGGGATTTTACCCAGGTTCGGGCCGCGAGGATGTGTAAAACCCTAGTCCTGCTTTGGTGGATGTATTTAGTGTTCTTGAGCTCTTGAACTAGCTCTAGGTGCTGCGAGGTTCCAAAGAGCCGAATCCTTAACCTGGTCGCCTCTGGCCTCCTTTTATAGGAAAAGGGGTCGCCACAGTGGCAAGCATGAGGTGGAAAGGGTACAGCGCTGCGAGGTTATCCCTCGTATTACAGGACAAGACGCATTTAATGCGAGGCTTAGGTGTCCCTTCGCTTTATTGGGGATGGGGGCGAGGCCCGTCCCATCCGTCGCCGCTCCTCCTTGCTTCGACACGTGCCCTGGCTAGCGATGCATGCGGTGCCATGTAGGCAGGCAGGCAGTTGAGGTGGCGCGGTGGTGGAGCCTCCACGAAGGATTGCATGCCGCCATGCAGGTGCCTGCCGAGCTGGTTGGGTCGGCAGCTACATGCGAACGACGGTGAAGACTTATCTGGTGTGGGCCTGGTAGTGGCCCAGCCGGTGCGCTTTGGCGAGGGCCTTCTCGGGTGGCCCGGCAAGGGTCTTGCGGTGGCACGCTGGCCTTCCCGGAAAGAGTCTTGCTGGGTGGCCCGGCAAGGGTCTTGCCATGGCGCACTGGCCTCCCCGACAAGGGTCTTGCTGGGGGTCTTGTGGGTTTCTTCGGTGAGGATGGTTGCCTTCTTATCCTCATTTGATCTTGAGCATCCTATGTCTTCACAAAGATCTGCATGCCACCACGGAGGTGCCTCCCGAGCCCTGTCCCAATGCATTTGTGTGAGCATTGGTGGGCTCAAGGGTGGCTCGCTCGGCTGGCGCGGGCGGGCCGCCCCGGCAAGGGTCTTGCCGGGGCGGCTGAGGCTGCTCTAGCAAGGGTCCTTGCCGGGAGAACCTGCTTCGCCCATCCGATCCTTGTGGCCTTGGTCCTTGTCGCTGCTTTGACCATCTTGGGCTCTAGTCTTACATTGGCTCACCTTCCTCGTTCTGCTTGGTTTGGCCGTGGGCGCTGCTCCGACTGCCCGTGCACAGGTAAAGGGTTACAAAAATGTGCCCCTATTTTTGTACACCGACAGGAGCCCCCGGGCTTGGGCCACACATAAGCGCGACACGTTGTTGGGCCAGGCCCAAAATGGTGCACGGGCAGGCGGGACGGTTTTCACCATGGTAAGATTGTTCGCGCGCTCCGCCTCCCATGACCCGCGCGCGTGGCGCGGCGCGGAGGGGTGTGCGTGACGTGGGCAACATGCGTGGGGCGGTTCCCGCATGCACGCGTCACGTCGCAGTAAATGGGCAGCACGACCCGTGACTTCCCCATAAAAAGGGATAACCGTGGGTGCACTGTTCCTTTTACCCTTCGCGCAACCCCAATCTCAGCAACCTCCGCCCGGCTTCCTCTTCTTCACCGAGCTTCGTTTTTGCTATAATTCCGCCGCCCTCATCCTGCCCTCCTCCTTTTCTTATTCCATTTCCTGAGGAGAGGGACAAGAAAGGGATTACGGGCACCTTATCTCTTTTTAGTTTGTAAACGTTCGGGCCTTAGTAGAATTTAAAGCTTGTAATCCCGTTGCTCATGTTTTTCATTTCGTATGAACTGTACCTGTACGGGATGTTTTTTATATGAAAAATGGATGTTTGCCGGGATTTTCATTCATGGGAGGAACCCACGACAAGGAGTGAATCCTTGTTATCTTTAAGACAAATGTTTTCTCGCCCGGCAACAGGCCTTGCCGTTTCCCCACTTTGCTCGACCTTTCTCACGCTCTTGGCGGAGGCAGGGATGAGGTGGGCTTAGGCCCCCCGTTCCTCTACTTTGCTGCCGCGGCTACGACCAAATCCAGACCCAAGGGATAATCCTCGGGTGCTGAGAAGGGGGAGCACGGTAGCTTAGAGATAGAACGGGGTTTCATGTATCCCAGTCCATAATGAAATGCATGATAGAGGATAAAGGACTTATCTAGATCTGCAACCCCCGGCGATCTTGGCTTGCCGCGGAGGGACCCTTGTTCTTGCAGCCCCCAGCATCTCTGGCTTGCCGAGGCCGGGGCGCCGGTCTATTCCTTTTCTTCCAAAATAGTTCGGCAAGAATACTTACGTGCCCAGCGAACGAAAGGAGACAGAGAAGAACAGAGAGACGCGCACTCGACCTCTAAGCTAGGGGTTAGCCGTCGCTAAGCACTATCAACCCTAACCAAGGAAGAGACTCAACCTAGCATGCATGCAATAACTTAGGGCGCCAGTGCTTCGTTTATTTATGCTAAGGGTCTGCGCCTGGCTTTGTACAAAGAGTTACATGACTTGCCGGCAAGGCTTGTACAAAAGGGTGGTTCGCCGGGAGGCTCGACAGCCGCGCCTTATGGGTAAAACTTGCGAATATTCTTGATGTTCCAGGAGTTACTCACTGGGATGACATCTTCGGTCTCCAGCGGGACTGCGCCGGGCCTGGTGACTCGTGTTACCCGATAAGGGTCTTCCCACTTTGGCCTTAACTTGTTGGAATTCTTGGCCGACTGAACGTGCAAGAACAAGGTCGCCTTCCTCAAAACTCCGGGCATGAACCTTGTGGCTATGGTAGCGGCGCAAGGCTTGCTGGTAGCGTGCTGCTCTCACAGCCGCCCGGAGACGATCTTCCTCAAGGAGCGTCGCGTCATTTTGCTGCAATCGCTCTTGCTCAAGCTTGTCATAAGCGAGCACTCGAGGTGACCCGTATATGAGTTCCGTGGGTAGAACTGCTTCGCCCCATAAACCAGGGCAAAGGGTGTTTGGCCGGTGGCTCGATTTGGCGTCGTTCTGATCGAACAAAGAACCGCCGTCAACTCATCAATCCAGCGCCTCCCGCTTTTGTGCAGTCTGTCAAAAGTCCTTGTCCTCAAGCCTCGCAGGACCTCAGCATTTGCTCTTTCCACTTGGCCGTTGCTCCGTGGATGTGCCACGGAAGCAAAACAAACCCTGCTGCCGAGATCCTCAATGTACTGCATGAAGGCGTGGCTTGTGAACTGTGTGCCATTGTCGGTGATGATCCTTTGGGGCACCCCAAAACGGCACACTAGCCCCTTGAAGAACTTGATGGCTGACTGCACTATCACCTTCCTTACTGCTACCACTTCTGGCCACTTTGTGAACTTGTCGATTGCGACGTACAAGTACTCAAAGCCCCCGACGACACGGGGGAAAGGGCCCAGTATGTCGAGCCCCCATACCGAGAAGGGCCAGGAGAGAGGGATGGTTTGGAGGGTTGAGCTGGTTGATGAAGCTTCTTCGAATGGAACTGGCATGCTTCACACTTGGTTACTAGTGCCGTCGCATCCTGGAGGGCGTTGGGCCAGAAGAAACCTTGCCGGAAGGCCTTGCCGGCAAGGGCCCTCGACCTTATGTGGGAGCCACATATGCCTCCATGTATCTCCGCCAATAGCTTTAGTCCTTCCTCCTGAGAGATGCACATCAATTTCACCCCATTCGGTCTTCTTCTGTACAATACGCTGTCAACGAATTGGTACAGAGCGGACCGGCGGGCTACTCTTTCTGCTTCTTCCCGTTCCTTAGGAAGCTCTCCTTTTTGAAGAAATTGGACGGTGTGTTGTGCCCATGCCGGAGCCCGCGGCTCGACGACAAGGACCAAAGGCATCTCTTCTGCCACGGGAGCGGCCGCCTCCACGGCCATGACCTGAGGTCCTGCCGGAGTCGGTTGCCCTGTGGTAGGATCTGCATCCGTAGCAATATCTTCGCCTACGGCTCCGGGGAGCTCGGTGGGGAAGTACTTGCCGGGGTCTAGCTTCCTCCGCTTGTTCTGCCAGGTCGATGGTTCAACGGATGGTTGGGTTAACTGAAGCACAAAAGTACCTGGTTCCACAGGTAGCTTGAGGGCAGCGCGCTTTGACAGGTAATCAGCGATGTCGTTCTCCACCCGAGGGACATGCTCCGCTTGTATACCCTCAAAGCGTTCCTCCAGTTTCCTCGCCTCATCTACGTAAGCTTCCATCAACGGGCTTTGATAGTCTTTGTTGATCTGCCTGGCGACGAGCTGTGAGTCGCCCCTGACGATGAGCTTTTTAACCCCGAGGTCCGCCGCGATCCTGAGACCGGCAAGCAAGCCCTCGTACTCGACGGTGTTGTTGGTTGACATCTCCCGGGGGAAGTGCATCTGGACGACCTACTTGAGGTGCTCTCCGGTGGGTGCGACAAGAAGCACACCAGCGCTGGCGGCTTGCAGCAAGAAGGCACCATCAAAGTATATGATCCAGTTGCGACTCGTTTCCTTGCCGGGGAGAGTGGTCTCTCGTACCTCTTCGTCGAGCTTCGAGGTCCATTCGGCAACAAACTCCACCAAGACTCTGCTCTGAATCGTCGAGGTACTTTCGAACTTTAAACCGAAGCTTGACAGCTCTAGGGCCCATTCCACAATCCTCCCAGTTGCATTTGGGTTATGCAGTATCCGTTGCAACGGGAGGCGGGTGATTCTACGTCTCGAGCTTGTATTGGTTTTCCCCGAAGAGGAGAGGATGATGCAGCACAGTAGCGTAAGTATTTCCCTCAGTTTTTTAGAACCAAGGTATCAATCTAGTAGGAGGCCACGCGCAAGTCCCTCGTACCTGCACAAAACGATAGCTAGTCGCAACCAACGCGATTAGGGGTTGTCAATCCCTTCAGGTCACTTACGAGAGTGAGATCTGATAGAGATAATATTTTTGGTATTTTTGGTATAAAGATGCAAAGTAAAAAGTAAAAGCAAAGCAAGTAAATAAAGTGATGGAGATTGATATGATGAGAATAGACCCGGGGGCCATAGGTTTCACTAGTGGCTTCTCTCAAGAGCATAGATATTCTACGGTGGGTGAACAAATTACTGTTGAGCAATTGATAGAATTGAGCGTAATTATGAAGTTATCTAGCTATGATCATGTATATAGGCATCACGTCCGAGACAAGTAGATCAAAACGATTCTGCATCTACTACTATTACTCCACTCATCGACCGCTATCCAGCATGCATCTAGAGTATTAAGTTAAAAACAGAGTAACGCCTTAAGCATGATGACATGATGTAGAGGCCTAAATTCATGCAATCTGATACATATCGCATGGTGTTATCCTCGATGGCTACAATAGAATACGTGCCTTGCAACCCTTTACATCCGGTAAGGACACCGCAAGATTGAACCCAAAGCTAAGCACTTCTCCCATTGCAAGAACTACCAATCTAGTTGGCCAAACCAAACGGATAATTCGAAGAGACTTGCAAAGATAAGTCAATCATACATAAAAGAATTCAGAGAAGATTCAAATATTATACATAGATAAGCTGGATCATAAACCCACAATTCATCGGCCTCAACAAACACACCGCAAAAAGAAGATTACATCGAATATATCTCCACGAGAGAGGGGGAGAACATTGTATTGAGATCCAACAAGAGAGACGAAGCCATCTAGCTCCTAGCTATGGACCCGAAGGTCTGAAGTAAACTACTCACACTTCATCGGAGGGGCTATGGTGTTGATATAGAAGCCCTCCGTGGTGGATGCCCCTCCGTGAGCTCCTAACAGGACCCAAGATGGGATATCGTGGATACAGGAAGGCACGGTGGAATTAGGTTTTTGGCTCCTCCTCCGATCTTTTGGGGGCGTAGGTATATATAGGAGGAAGGAGTACGCCGGTGGAGCGTCGGGGGCCCACGAGGTAGGGGGCACGCCTGGGGCGCCCTCCACCTCGTGACCGCCTCTGCACTTCTTGGAGTAGGGTCCAAGTCTCCTGGATCACGTTCGGTGAGAAGATCACGTTCCCGAAGGTTTCATTCCGTCTAGACTCCGTTTGATATTCCGTTTCTTCGAAACACTGAAATAGGAAAAACACAGCAATTCTGGGCTGGGCCTCCGGTTAATAGGTTAGTCCCAAAAGTAATATAAAAGTGGAAAATAAAGCCCAATATAGTCCAAAACAGTTGATAAAGTAGCATGGAGCAATCTAAAATTATAGATACGTTGGAGACGTATCAGGCATCGCCAAGCTTAATTCCTGCTCGTCCTCGAGTAGGTAAATGATAAAAAGAGAATTTTTGATGCGGAGTGATACTTTGGCATAATTTCAATATAAATCTTCTTACTTGTGATATGAATATTCAGATCCGAAAGATTTAAAACAAAAGTTCATATTGACATAAAAATAATAATACTTCAAGCATAGTAATCAAAGCAATCATGTCTTCTCAAAATAACATGGCAAAAGAAAGTTCATCCCTACAAAATCATATAGTTAGGCTATGCTTCATTTTCGTCACACAAAGATGTTCCCAACTTCTATACCCCTGATGACAAGCCAAGAAATTGTTTCATACTCAAATAATCTCAAACTCTTTCAACCTTTACGCAATACATGAGCGTGAGCCATGGATATAGCACTATGGGTGGAATAGAATATGATGATGGGATTGTGTGGAGAAGACAAAAAGGAGAAAGTATCATATCAACGAGGATAATCAACGGGCTATGGAGATGCCCATCAATTGATGTCAACATGAGGAGTAGGGATTGCCATGCAACGGATGCACTAGAGCTATAAGTATATGAGAGCTCTACAAAAGAAACTAAGTGGGTGTGCATCCAACTTGCTTGCTGACGAAGACCTAGGACACTTTGAGGAAGCCCATCATTGGAATATACAAGCCAAGTTCTATAATGAAAAATTCCACTAGTATATGAAAATGACAAAATGAGAGGCTCTCTATCATGAAGATCTTAGTGCTACTTTGAAGCACAATATATGAGACTCACTACATGAAGAACAAGGTGCTACTTTGAAGCACAAGTGTGGTAAAAGGATAGTAGCATTGTCCCTTCTCTCTTTTTCTCTCATTTTTTTATTTATTTATTTGGGCCTTTTCTCTTTTTTTATGGCCTTCTTTTTTTATTTCGTCCGGAGTCTCATCCCGACTTATGGGGGAATCATAGTCTCCATCATCCTTTCCTCACTTGGGACAATGCTCTAATAATGATGATCATCACACTTTTATTTATATTACAACTCAACAATTACAACTCGAAACTTAGAACAAAATATAACTCTATATGAATGCCTCCGGCGATGTACCGGGATGGTGCAATGAATCAAGAGTGACATGTATGGAAAATAATGCATGGTGGCTTTGCCACAAATACGATGTCAACTACATGATCATGCAATGGAAATATGACAAAAGTAATGTATGTCATAATAATGATGATGGAAGTTGCATGGCAATATATCTCGGAATGGCTATGGAAATGCCATGATAGGTAGGTATGGTGGCTGTTTTGAGGAAGATATAAGGAGGTTTATGTGTGAAAGAGCGTATCATATCACGGGGTTTGGATGCACCGAAGTTTGCACCAACTCTCAAGGTGAGAAAGGGCAATGCATGATACCGAAGAGGCTAGCAAATGCGGAAAGGTAAAAGTGCGTATAATCCATGGACTCAACATTAGTCAAAAGAACTCATATAGTTATTGCAAAAATTTAGAAGCCATCAAAAATCAAGTACTACACGCAATGCTCCTGGGGGGATAGATTGGTAGGAAAAGACCATCGCTCATCCCCGACCGCCACTCATAAGGATGCACAAGCCAGGTACACTTCATGTTTCAAATTTTGTACACAACTTTACCCATACGTGCATGCTACGGGACTTGCAAACTTCAACACAAGTATTTATAAAATTCACAATTATCAACTAGCACGCATTTGATATTATTACCTCCATGTCTCAAAACAATTATTAAGAATTAAATTTATCTTAGTATTCAATTCACTCCAAAGAAAGTTTCACATATCTTGAACACCAAGTATATTAACATTAAGCAAATTACCATGCTATTAACGATTCTCAAAATAATCTAAGTGAAGCATGAGAGATCAAGTTTCTTTAAAACAAATCCACCACCGTGCTCTAAAATATCTAAGTGAAGCGCTAGAGCAAAAATTATCACGCTCAAAAAATATAAGTGAAGCACCATGAGCAAAACTATCAAGCTCAAAAGATATAAGTGAAGCACATAGAGTATTCTAACAAATTCCAAATCATGTATGGCTCTCTCAAAAGGTGTGTACAGAAAGGATGATTGTGGTAAACTAACAAGCAAAGACTCAAATAATACAAGACGCTCCAAGCAAAACACTTATCATGTTGGTGAATAAAAATATAGCTCCAAGTAAATTACCGATGGAAGTGGATTTAAAGAGGGGATGCCTTCCGGGGCATCCCCAAGCTTTGAATTTTTGGTGTCCTTGGATTATCTTGGGGTGCCATGGGCATCCCCAAGCTTAGGCTCTTTCCACTCCTTGTTCCATAATCCATCAAAAGAATTCATCCAAAACTTAGAAACTTCACAACACAAAACTCAATAGAAATCTCGTGAGCTCCGTTAGAGAAAGAAAACAAAAGACTACTTTAAGGTACTGTAATGAACTCATTCTTTATTTATATTGGTTTTAAACCTAATGTATTCCAACTTCTCTATGTATTTTAAACTATTTTACTAGCAATAGATTCATCAAAATAAGCAAACAACACACATAAAACAGAATCTGTCAAAAACAGAACAGTCTGTAGTAATCTGTAACTAACGCAAACTTCTGGAACCCAAAACATTCTACCAAAATTAGACGACCTGGATAATTTGTTTATTGATCAGCAGCAATTGGAATCACTATTTTATCACGTTCTGGTGATTTTTAACAATTCGGGCACTGAGCGCAAAGATTCTGGAAATTACAGCAAGATCAAATAACTATCTCCCAAGAAGATCTAATAGGTTTAACTTGGCACAAACAGTAATTAAAAGATAAAACCACATATAAACAGAGGCTAGATGGATTATTTATTCCTAAACAGAAGAAAAAACAAAAACTAAAAATAAAATTGGGTTGCCTCCCAACAAGCGCTATCGTTTAACGCCCCTAGCTAGGCATAAAAGCAAGGATAGATCTAGGTATTGCCATCTTTGGTAGGCAATCCATAAGTGGCTCTCATGATAGATTCATATGGTAATTTTATTTTCTTTCTAGGAAAGTGTTACATTCCCTTCTTTAAGGAGAATTGGAATCTAATATTTCCTTCCTTCATATCAATAATTGCACCAATCGTTCTAAGGAAAGGTCTACCAAGAATAATAGGACATGAAGGATTGCAATCTATATCAAGAACGATAAAATCTACGGGCACATAATTCCTATTTGCAACAATAAGAACATCATTAATTCTTCCCATAGGCTTTTTAATAGTGGAATCCATAAGATGCAAGTTTAGAGAGCAATCATCAAAGTCACGGAAATCTAGCAAATCACACAAAGTTTTGGGAATAGTAGAGACACTAGCACCCAAATCACACAAAGCATGAAACTCATAATTTTTAATTTTAATTTTGATAGTAGGTTCCCACTCATCATGGAGTTTCCTAGGATAGAAACTTTCAACTCAAGCTTTTCTTCATAAGATTGCATCAAGGCATCAACAATGTGTTCAGTAATGGCCTTATTTTGGCTATAAGCATGAGGAGAATTTAGCACGGATTGCAACAAGGAAATACAATCAACTAAAGAGCAATTTTCATAATTAAATTCCTTGAGATCCAATATAGTGGGTTTAGTAATATCTCAATTTATATTTCTTTCAATCCCACTTTTATCAATTTCATCATCAAGATCTAAAACTCAGAATTCTTAGAATGCCTTCTAGGTAAAGGAAGATCATATTCAGTTTCATCAAAATTCATATTGCAAAACAAAGATTTAATAGGGGACACATCAATAACTTTTAGATCTTCATCTTGATTTTCATAGGAATTCGGTTTAGCGGCCATCTTATTGACTAAGGTAGCTTGCATATCGAAATTTCAGCGGTCATCTTTTCAAGACGAGCAATTTGGGCTCTTATACCGTCAAATTCTTTGGACATATCATCGAGCTCTTTATTCATATAACTCATAAAACACTTTTGTTCCTTAAGCTCGTTTCTAAAGAAATTATTATGCTCAAATTGCAAAACCATAAAATTCCTGACATTGTTTTCGATCTCCTCTAGCCTTTTAAGGTGAAGATCGCCAGATTTAGGTAGGGCCATCACGACAAATAAGCAATCCAACACATGAGCAAACAAACGGACGAGGAAAAGGCAAAGGAAAGAGAGGAGGATATTTTTTTTGACAGAAAGACTGTAAGGGAACCCCCTACAGTTTAATTGGTGCAACAAACCCAAATTGCAAGTACCATGCCTTGAACCTGGGTGGGTGGGAAGGCATCAACTCCTTCCCACCACTAGGCTATGCCTTAGTCTGCAAAGAGAGGAGGAGATTGGGAAAGAGAGGGAAAATAAAACGGCAAGGGTGAAGTGGGGGAGAGGAAAACGAGAGGCAAATGGCAAATAATGTAATGCGAGAGATAGGGATTGTGATGGGTACTTGGTATGTTGACTTTTGCGTGAGACCTCCCCGCAACGGCGCCGTAAATCCTTCTTGCTATGTCTCGAGCTTGCGTTGGTTTTCCTCGAAGAGGAGAGGATGATGCAGCACAAGATGGCGTAAGTATTTCCCTCAGTTTTTGAGAACCAAGGTATCAATCCAGTAGGAGGCCACGCGCAAGTCCCTCGTACCTGCACAAAACGATAGCTACTCGCAACCAACGCGATTAGGGGTTGTCAATCCCTTCACGGTCACTTACGAGAGTGAGATCTGATAGAGATAATATTTTTGGTATTTTTGGTACAAAGATGCAAAGTAAAAAGTAAAAGCAAAGCAAGTAAATAAAGTGATGGAGATTGATATGATGAGAATAGACCCGGGGGCCATAGGTTTCACTAGTGGCTTCTCTCAAGAGCATAGATATTCGACGGTGGGTGAACAAATTACTGTTGAGCAATTGATGGAATTGAGCATAGTTATGAGGTTATCTAGGTATGATCATGTATATAGGCATCACGTCCGAGACAAGTAGATCGAAACGATTCTGCATCTACTACTATTACTCCACTCATCGACCGCTATCTAGCATGCATCTAGAGTATTAAGTTAAAAAGCAGTAACGCTTGTAAGCAAGATGACATGATGTAGAGGAATAAATTCATGCAATATGATAAGTAACCCATCTTGTTAGCCTTGATGGCAACAATACAATACGTGCCTTGCAACCCTTTACATCCTTTGGTAAGGACACCTCAAGATTGAACCCAAAGCTAAGCACTTCTCCCATTGCAAGAACTACCAATCTAGTTGGCCAAACCAAACTGATAATTCAAAGAGACTTGCAAAGATAACTCAATCATACATAAAAGAATTCAGAGAAGATTCAAATATTATTCATAGATAAGCTGGATCATAAACCCACAATTCATCGGTCTCAACAAACACACCGCAAAAAAAAGATTACATCGAATACATCTCCACGAGAGAGGGGGAGAACATTGTAATGAGATCCAAAAAGAGAGAAGAAGCCATCTAGCTACTAGCTATGGACCCGAAGGTATGAAGTAAACTACTCACACTTCATCGGAGGGGCTATGGTGTCGATGTAGAAGCCCTCCGTGGTGGATGCCCCCTCCGGCGGAGCTCCGGAACAGGCCCCAAGATGGGATCTCGTGGATACATGAAGGTATGGCGGTGGAATTAGGTTTTTGGCTCCTCCTCTGGTCTATTGGGGGTACGTATGTATATATAGGAGGAAGGAGTACGTCGGTGGAGCGTCAGGGGGCCCACGAGGTAGGGGGCGCGCCCTCCACCCTCATGACCGCCTCTGGCACTTCTTGGAGTAGGGTCCAAGTCTCCTGGATCACGTTCGGTGAGAAGATCGCGTTTCCGAAGGTTTCATTTCGTTTGGGACTCCGTTTGATATTCCGCTTTCTTGAAACACTGAAATAGGCAAAACACATCAATTCTGGGCTGGGCCTCCGGTTAATAGGTTATTCCCAAAAGTAATATAGAAGTGGAAAATAAAGCCCAATATAGTCCAAAACAGTAGATAAAGTAGCATGGAGCAATCAAAAATTATAGATACGTTGGAGACGTATCTGGTGACCACCGTGATCTCGTGCGCTTGGAAGTAATGGCGCAGCTTCCTCGAAGCCATAAGGAGGCCGAAGAGCAGCTTTTGCACACCTGAGTACATCGACCTAGCCCCCTGCAAAAGGGAGCTGATGAAGTAAACTGGGTGCTGCACCATTTTCTTCTTCTGTGCTTCTTCACCGGTCGCGTGGGTCCTTCAAGACGGGCGCCCGGTTTTGCGGGGCGAACCTTGCCGGGCTCACCTTGCCGGGCTGAGCCTGCCGGAAGGGTTCCGCCCGCCAACCATCGACTCTGCCCGCTGCTGTCTCCTCATCAACCTCTCTGCGCCACTAGTGCGGGCGCCTGCACCACAAGAACCGTTGCCGCCAAAGATGTCGGTGGGAAACGACACCTATGGGATCACCGAATCCCTTCTACGGTTGCGGGGCGCGGGGATCGTGAGAAGAGCGGGACCAGCAGACAACATAAAGGGATTTTAACTAGGTTCGGGCCGCGAGGATGCGTAAAACCCTAGTACTTCATTGGTGGATGTATTTAGTGTTCTTGAGCTCTTGAACTAGCTCTAGGTGCTGCGAGGTTCCAAAGAGTCGAATCCTTTCCCTGGTGGCCTCAGGCCTCCTTTTATAGGAAAAGGGGTCTCCACAGTGGCAAGCAGGAGGTGGAAAGGGTACAGCGCTGCGAGGTTATCCCTCGTATTACAGGACAAGACGCATTTAATGCGAGGCTTAGGTGTCCCCTCGCTTTATTGGGGACGGGGCGAGGCCGTCATATTCGTCGCCGCTCCTCCTTGCTTCGACACGCCACAGCGGCGATGCATGCGGTGCCATGTAGGCAGGCAGGCAGCTGAAGTGGCGCGGTGGTGGATCCTCCACGAAGGATTGCATGCTGCCACGCAGGTGCCTGCCCAGCTGGTTGGGTCGGCAGCCGCATGCGAACGATGGTGAAGACTTATCTGGCGCGGGCCTGGTAGTGGCCCAGCCGGTGCGCTTTGGCGAGGGCCTTGTCGGGTGGCCCGACAAGGGTCTTGTGATGGCAAGCTGGCCTTCCCGGCAATAGTCTTGCCGGGTGGCCCGGCAAGGGTCTTGCCGTGGCGCGCTGGGCAAGGGTCTTGCCAGGGGTCTTGTGGGTTTCTTCGGTGAGGATGGTTGCCTTCTTATCCTCATTTGATCTTGAGCTTCCTATGTGTTCACAAAGATCTGCATGCCACCACAGAGGTGCCTCTCGAGCCCTGTCCCAATGCAGTTGTGTGAGCATTGGTGGGCTCAAGGGTGGCTCGCTCATCTGGCGCGGGCGGGCCGCCCCGACAAGGGTCTTGCCGGGGTGGCTGAGGCTGCTCTAGCAAGGGTCCTTGCTGGGAGAACCTGCTTCGCCCATCCGATCCTTGTGGCCTTGGTCCTTGTCGCTGCTTTGACCGTATTGGGCTTTGGTCTTACCTTGGCTCACCTTCCTCGTTCTGCTTGATGTGGCCGTGGGCACGACTCCGACTGCCCATGCATAGGTAAAGGGGTACAAAAATGTGCCCCTATTTTTGTACTCCGACAGCCGCTTAGAATATTTTTGTACAAACAATCAAGTCGAATATGAAGCATTGTTATTCGGCCTAGAGATCTTACTTGCTATAGGTGTTACACATATTGAGGCTTATGGTGATTCGTATTAGTAGTGCAACAAATATCCAAAGTCTTTCAATGTTTTGACGAATCACTTAATGTTTATCTTGATAAATGTCTAGATATAATTTATACTTTGGATTATTTTAGCATTGCTCACATATCTAGACATGACAATTGGAAAGAAAATGAGTTGGCACAACAAGCATCCGGTTATCATGTTGATCGTGGCATGTTTCATATTTCTGAAAAGCCGATGTCTAGTCTTGCCAGCATAGGGTAGGCCGAATCGGAGCCCACCATTTCGGCCGCTAATGAAATATTCAATGCAGGAGAAAATCAAGACTGGAGGAAACCCATCATTTATTATTTGTGTGATCCTAGTAGAAGGGTGGATAGGGCTGTTCCACGCATGGCTTTCAAATACACAATGAGAGATGATGGTCTCTATCGCCGATTGGTTGATGATGTTCTTTTAAAGTGCTTGGACGAGGACCAAGCAAGAATTGCTATGGGAGAGGTCCATGAAGGTATTTGTGGCACTCATCAGTCGGCTCCCAAGATGAAATGGTTACTACGACGCGCTGGGTTTTATTGGCCGACTATGATTAATGATTGCTTCAGATATTATAAAGGACGTGAAGCTTGTAAAAAATTTGGTGATATTCAGTTGGCTCCTGCTGCTATGTTACATCCCATTATCAAACCGTGGCCTTTCAGAGGATGGGGTTTATACTTTACTGGACAAATTCATCCGTCTTCCACAAAGGGGCATCGGTTCGTATTGGTAGCAACCGATTATTTCACTAAATGGTCTGAAGCAGTACCTCTCAAGAACATGACACATACAAAGGTAATAAAGTTCATAACCGAGCACATTATTCATAGATTCGGCATTCCTCAAACGTTGACTGCAGATCAAGGCTCATCTTTCATGTCACACCAAGTCAGATAATTTGCCAAATCTTATAACATAAAGTTGCGCAATTCCTCTCCATATTATGCCCAAGCCAATGGACAAGTTGAGTCTAGCAATAAAATTTTAATCAAACTCATCAAGAAGAAGATTGAGGATAATCCAAGGAGATGGCATGAGTTGTTGTCCAAGCTTTGTGGGCACATAGAATTTCAAGGCATGGTGCTACGATGGTGACTCCATTTGAGCTAGTATATGGTCAACATACTGTTTTACCAGAGGAAGTAAATTTGAATGCTTTGAGAATAACCAAACAAAATGATTTATTGGCAGTAGACTTTTATAACTTGATGATGGACAATATTGATGAGCTTGCCGATAAACAGTTGGCCGCTTTGAAATCCATAGAGAGAGACAAGTTGAGGGTTGCAAGACCTTACAATAAGAAAGTTAAGTTGAAGAATTTTCAAGTTGGTGATCTTGTCTGGAAAGTGATTCTGCCGATTGGTTCAAGAGATAAAAATTTAGGAAGTGGTCTCCAAGATGGGAAGGTCCTTTTAGGATTACAAGAGTATTTCCGGAAACTCATATTTGGTGGAATCCATTACAAGGGCATTGTTACCTCGAGCTCTCAATGGCAAGTACTTGAAGAAATACCACCGAGTGTGTGGCAAGAAGCCTAAGTAGGCAATGGCCGATATATGATTATCGCCCTTAGCACAAACATGGCCGATACCTGATTATCGTCCTGAGAAAAATAAATGGCTGATGGAGTGTTGACATCATCCTTAGAACAAGCTATGTGCAAGTTATTTTTCAGCACACAAACTTTGCCGAAAAACAGGAGGGCATGTGTTGACGCCAGATTTTGGCATGGTCAAAAACACAATTAAAATGGCCTCAAATAAAAAGTGTTCACAGTGAGAACGTTCTGTACCTTCAAAAGGAGAAACTTTGATATTTGAGCCATAACCATCCGATCTCATCTCTAAGGCGAAGTTGTGTTCAAAGTACCGAGATTTGTATTCAGAACACTATTCGGTTGATTACATCCCCAAGACGACCTCATATAGAAAAATGATCTACACAAATTGTCTTTGTCTCGTAGAAATGATCGATTTTGATATACAAATTGTCCCAATCCGAGTTCGTATGCAAAAGTTAGAGTCAACACTTCGTGGGCCGGCCATGAGTGAAAAAGTGATGCGAGGGACCAGACACCCACCTAGGTGGTGTCTTTTTTTTGACTATAAATAGTAGGGTAAAACCCCACTGCAATTTTTATAAATTAAAAGAACAGAGTAAAAACACCTAGGTGGTGTCTGATGGGTCGCGTGAGTTGTTTGGCCTTTGCCTGCTGAATAAAAACCTTGCCGGGGTGGAAACCTTGCCGGGCTAGAAGCTTGCCGGGGTAGAAACCTTGCCGGGTGAAAACCTTGCCAGGGTAAAACCTTGCCGGTGTGTCTTGCGGGGTGAAAGCTTGCCGGAGTGGAGAGCTTGCCAGGGTCAACCCGACCGGAAGATGGAGATGGTCTCTAAAGGTTATTCAGATGACCTCGTATAGAAAAGTGTTCTACACAGAAGTTGTGCGTATCATCGAAACGGTCGACTTTGATTTTGGAGTCATCATCATCTGAGCTAGTATGCAGCCTGTAGAGTTGCTGAAACACTCGGATAACAAAGAAAATTGCATGACCATGTCCGACTGGAAGTTAAAGGTGACATCGTCAAGTATTGAAGATGACCTTATTTGGAAAAATATCAACAGGGAAGTTGCTCGCCTCGTCGAGACGCATAAATTTGGTATTTTGATCTTCTCAATCAGAGGTCATATGCAAATTCCACGGCATGTACAAGGAACAAGACAGAAGTTTGGGCCAGATTCGGGCTGAATCCGAGTTGGGTTAGAATTAGAGCTGGAGGACGTGAATTAATGTAATTGTCACATCCCAGATAGACCATGCATTAGGGTGTGCATCATGTTTAAATTTCAGTTGAATTTGAAATGGGGAAGGCAGGAAACCCCAGAACACGCCCCCTTAAAACAACTAGGGTTTACAAAAAAATTATTTCAATGAACCTGAAATGCCCTTCAAAATGTTCATCCTCTTTGTCTTGGTTCGTAACCCATGTCAAAGAAGGTGTACCATTTTCTAGGTCATCTAAGGGTTCTAGAATTAATCCACAAGTTTTTGAAATGAGCATTTTAAATTATGAAAATTATTTTAAATGTTCAAAAATTATAAACCAAAATGTTTCATGTTGAGAATATTCCAACAAGTGACCAGGAGCATTTTGGTGATTTTTAAAAGTGTTTTGGTATTTTAAAAACCCCAACAGAGTTACGAGAAAATAGAAAAGACTTAAAAAGGAAAAAACCCTACACATGCCCTTGGCCCACCTGCCGGCCCAGCCCAGCAGCCGCAATGGCTGCTTGGCTCGAGCAGGCAGCTCAATGCCCGGCCAGCCTTGAGCGCGCCACGCAGCCGCCGCCACTGCTTCACCCCTTATCGCCGCCGCCTGGGCGACCTCCACGTCGCCACCCGAACCCCCTGGACACCCCATTCTCCCCTGCCCTCTCTCTCGCTCTCCCCCAACTGGCCGACGCCATCGCTAACGCCACCGTCGGCCGCCGTGCTCCCGCCGTCCATGCCCCTCCCCACCATGTCCAGCAGCTCCGCCGCACCCCACTACCCCTAGCTAGCCGAGTCCCGCTCACTCTAAGCACCCCGAGGCCTCTACACCGACCTCGACCGAGGCTCGAGCCACGGAGATCCCCATCGCCCGTCGCCGCCGCATCGAGCATCCCCGACCGCCGAGGCTCTCTACGAGATCACCGTGAGCCTGGCTACCTCTCCATCCTCTCCACGCTCTTCTTCGTGCACCACAACGGTCCAACCGCGATCACCCGAACGCACCGCCGCGGAGCTCGTCGCCGACGAGGCTCCGGCCACCCAACGGCCACGCCACCCTGTCCATCGCACTCACCGAGCTGCGCTGGGCCTAACTATGCACTTCCCGCGCCTCGCCGAGCCCTCTAACACCAAACCCGACATCACCCGAGCCCCGGCCGCCGCCCGACTCGTCGCCGGTGCCAACTCCGGCCACCCCGACTCCGACTAACCCCACCAAACACCGCGGCTCACCTCCAGCTTCACATAGATGCTCCCCGCGCCCCATTTGGTGGCCGGAAAGTGCAACGCACTCTGCTCCGCCCGGCGTCGGCCTCGCCCGGCTAGACGCCGCGAGTTGACCATCGACCCACCGGTGGGCCCTGATGTTGTCTGAGTCAATGACAGTGGACCCCCCCTAACTAATTAGGATTAGTTCTAATTAAGTTAATTAGTTAAACTAACCACGACATGCGGGTCCCACTGGTCAGTTTGACCTGGATGACCCGTTGACCCCTGACGTCACGCTGACCTCATCTTTGGCGCATTAATTCAAATTCTGGATTTATTTTTATATAATAAATTCCAGAATATAAATCAAATTTCAAATGCTTATAACTTTTATTCTATAACTCCAAATACAAAGATTTATATATGAAAAATTATCAGAAAAATACACTCTATCCATTGGTACAGGTTTCATTCATGTTAAAACAAGTTAACTATGCTGAATAACCAGAATAAGATATTGCACCATTAGGACTAACTCAAATGAGCTATCATTTGAATCTTGATTCAAATGAGTTCATCCCCTGTTCCTTCAACTTGCATTAGGCCAACACACATCCATATTGCCATGTCATAGCATGCATCATATTGTTGCATATTGTTTGTATGTTTATTTCGTGTGTTTTCATGATAGGTTCTCGCTTGAAGATAACCTCGACTACCCATCTTAAGGGCAGTTCTCTACCCCAGTTCCATCAGGCAAGCAACTCATTGATCATTCCGATACAAACCCATGTTCTCGCTTCTGCTCTCGTTTACTGCATTAAGACAACGCGATTCAAACTGTTGTGTGCTGCGGTAGTTGAACCCACTTCCTTTGCATGACCTGTCATTGCCACAGTAACTAGATGAAACCCACTAGTATGTGTAGGAATTGATTGAGCCATGTTTGTGTTGTTCCTACCATGCTATGCTTGCTATGCTTAGAGTTGTGTCGTCTGGCTCATCGGGATGATGAACTGGAGTGAAAGGTTGTGTTGGTTCGAGAGTGAAAATGTTGAACACGATTTGGTAAAGGTATCGATGAGAGGCCATGTAGGAGTACATGGTGGGTTGTTTCATTGAAGCCGAACCTAAGAACTGAGATCTGTGTTTGTGATCCATGAGACAGTTACTACCACACATTGGGATCCTTAATTGACCCTCTCGGCTTCTTAACCACCCTTGTTCTTAGTCCGGAGTTGCAAGTAGTTTCGTGTTTGTAGCATCTTTGGGGGCCGCATAGCGCTGACCTTAGGGGTGGGTTGTGTTGCGGTAGGCACCGTGGCCCGGTGTACCGAAAGTGCTCGTTTGGTATCTCGGGAACCTCAGACACATCGTTCGGGGCCGTATGGGAAACCTCGGCGGACTCCTGCGGATGGAACCCGAATAGGCGATAAACTGGACTAGGGACTTGAGTGTTTAGGTAGGCTGTGGCCGACACCCACGTTGGGCTTCCGCTTGAAGGTTGCGAGTACATGTCGTGGTAAACGGCGATAAGTGGTGAGAGCGTGTGTGAAGAAGTACACCCTGCAGGTTAAATATGATCTATTCGAATAGCCGTGTCCACGGAGAAGGACTTCTGGGTTACCTATATCAGTTCATAGACAAGTAAATGGATACTACTAAAAGCCTCAAGATAAGTGTGAGTATCGTGGATGGCCCTCTCGGGATGACGAGAGAGGATCCACGGTGGAGTATTGTGATGGTGAGTAGTGGACCTGCAGCGACAAATGCTTTACAAAGTGTGTCACGTGGGATAGTTTAGCCAAGAGTCAAAGCTGGCTTGCTGCAAATAACTCCACCTCCTTCTTGAGAATGTGCATGTATGATAGGATTACGTGGTAAGACTTGCTGAGTACTTTTGTACTCATGTTTGTTTAATCAATGTTTTCCAGAGGACAATACTACCCCTCCGACGGATTCTATGTAGATGTTGACATCGACGAGTGAATTAGCCACCGTGGCGATCTAAGACTTGTGAAGGGCCATTGTAGATAGGAAGGCTCCAACAACCTTTCTTTCTTTCTAGAGTCTGTACTCAGACTAGTTTGCTTCGCATGTGCTTGTATGATTGTATGACTTGAGTGTTGGGTCATGTGACCCCTACCTGTATGACTATGTTATGTATGGCTCCTCGAGCCTTTTAAATAAAGTACTTGAGTTGTAGAGTTTTGTTGTGATGCCTTGTTGTATTTACTCATATCAGGCATATTGCGTGTATGATTGAAATGCTTGGTATGGGTGGGATCCGACAAACTAGTTGTTTATCCTTGGCAGCCTCTCATATGGGGAAATGTAAGTCTCATGCTTCTGAGCGATAGTAGTCCGCTATAGCCCGGTTCACCGGAGTCCTGCTAGCCCAGCACTACTGCTTGGACACTTGACTGGCCGGCATGTGTTTCATTTCGTTCCTATGTCTGTTCTTCGGGAAATGTCACGCGGTGATATTCGAGTCCTGCCTAGCTCGCTACAGCCCGGGATACCGGAGTCCTGTTAGCCCAAAGGCTACAGCCCGAATTCATACGTTGATGACCGACATGCTCAAGTGATTCATGTATGCCTGTCCCCATTGGTTAGTGCCGCTTTGGGTTCACGACTAGCCATGTCGGCCCGGGTTATTGGTCAGGTGGATGCTAGCGACGCTATCATATACGTGAGCCAAAAGACGCAAACGGTCCCGGCCATGGTAAGGCGACACCCGTGGGAATACCGTGCGTGAGGCCACAAAGTGATATGAGGTGTTACATGCTAGATCGGTGTGACTTAGGATCGGGTCCCGACAGCGTTGGCATCGAGCGGGGCTGCCTGTAGGTTCGCTAAGCCAAACCGGTCGATGTTGAGTCTAGAAATGCTTTAGTTATATGTAGGGGAATTGATTGTGGGAGGGAACGTAAGGCTCTTTTTACTCCTTTACCTTATGCCCTCTGATCTGAGTCATCCTCTTCTCATTCGACGTGGGTATAGGACTAGGCTCTATTCTCTATCAGGTTCACGTGTTACCAATTCGTAGTAACTTATAGGATTGTTGGTTACATCCTCAGTTCAGTGCTACTAAATTTTTAGTATGCTACCAGTTGAACCAGAACCTTGATATGATGTTATTGAGTGGTTTTGCAATCTGTTTTGAATGTCTCAAATCTGATTTTGAGCATTTACAGATGTTATGCTGCCCGATTTTCCCTAGAAATTCTAATATCTTTGCATTGTGGTTGTGCTTTCAGATGGCCACCCGTCCCCAGAACCAAGTGGTTCGTCTGACCCGTTGCATTGGTGTGTGTGGTCACACGGCAATGTTGGTTCGGGTGATGGTTGAGGCTGGTTATCGATGGTATCCTGAATATACCGTCGAGGAGCAGTTTAGGGATTTCAACCAAAGCCAATATCTCGTGCACGGTCAGATTTATCCATCCTATCCCGTAGCTACTGAACCGCTCCACTGTTCTTTTGGACTTGGGATCTCTATTGGGATGTCTGTGCAAGATGCTGCCTATTCTATGATGACTATTATTCGAGCCAGAACTGCCTTTCTGGTCATCAGTGATTTCCGCTACATGCCAGCATCCCTCCCTGGGGCGCATGGCTACCTTCGTGGTTTGTACAGCGATGCATCCCATGAGGACTCACTTCTTCGCACCACCACCGAGATGCTAGAAGACAAGGACCGTGAAAACCGGCCTTGCGTATGGAGCTCTTTAATGCCCGTCTTGATCACCTGGGCTACTCGACTAGGTTTGCACCGCCGTGCAAGCCGGATACATGGATATGAGGGACTTGTACCCAGTGCGGGCTGGTCTGCCAGACTTTATGGAGTGGCGTGAGGTAGGAGGCATCACTCCTCTTCGTGGGCCTCGTCTGCCACCGTTTGTTGGACCACGGCCACATTCGAGTCCCTATGGTCCACAAGCTCCACAGGATTGTCTGTTTCCGGATGATCATGTTCCACTTCCAGGATTGGGAGGTGACTTCTATGAGGACTACTACGGAGCTGCCTGAGTCAGCAGTGGTATCCCTAGTATTGTAGTAGTTGTATCTCCGCCGTCCTGCGTGACTTGTGGAATACGACTTAGTGTGTATCGTTCCGGAAGTGTAGAAAAATAATGTATAGGAGTTGGAATGCTTCCGATGAGATGTAACGCCTTTCCTTATAGTTGTACTCCGTCAGGCTTGTACTAAACTATGAATGGTGTGTATGACCGTTGGTATATATATATACGTTTTATATTACCATGTCATACGGATGAACATCTTTGCATTCCATGCCATCCATTACCTTCCGCACTTCCTTGCTTAATTCTGCCATCCTGGTTTAAACCTTTGCTTTGTCTCCCAGGATGGTCAACACTGCATAACCTCCTGCTGTTCCAGAACAGGGGGAGGGTAGTGCAGCCAGAAATGTGAATCTGCCGCAACCGCCATCCTTGGCTGAGGTGATGCTGGAAGCAGAACGCAATAAGCGTGAGACCAACCGCTTATTGGAGCGGATTGAACAAAACACAGCACGCCAGCCAAGAAACGATGTGGTTTCACTCAACGATTTCGTCAAGCTATATCCGCCAAAGTTTAAATGTTCCGTCGAGCCACTCGACGCAGATGATTGGCTCCGCAGCATCCTCCACAAGCTGCGTTCCGCCAACGTGGCTGAGGCTGACAAGGTTACTTTTGCCGCTTATCATTTGGAAGGCCCTGCTAGTCTCTGGTGGGAAAATTATGAGGCTATGTGTCCGGTTGGACAAGTTACAACCTGGGCTGAGTTCAGTGCCGCCTTCCGCGAGCATCATATTCCAGAAGGTCTCATGGACCGCAAAAGGGAGGAATTCTGCAGTTTCACCCAAGGTAGGCTATCAGTGGATGCCTACAGCCGTGAATTTGGGAGGTTAGCACGTTATGCTCGAAGAAGTGTCTACCGATGCCAAGACGCATGCAAGGTTCCGCAAGGGACTTAGCCCTGAGCTACGCCGAGATCTCCGTCTGCATGAGTGTACCTCTTTCCCGAAGCTAGTCAATAAGGCTATCAGCGCCGAAACTGGGCAGACTGATTTTGAGGCTTCTCGCAAGCACATCCGTGACTCTGGAGCTTCATCCGGCGCTGGATCCCGAGCGCGGGTTTGGATTCCAACATCTGCTCTACCACCTGTGTTCACCCCGAGGCCATCTTTTGAGGCGCCTCGCCCCAACCAGCAGAGATGTTCCGCCTAAGACTTATGGAGGCCCGCTGCTAGTGCTGCTCCACGCCCCAATATGATAACTTGTTTCAAATGTGGAGAGACGGGCCACTACATCCGCGAAAGTGTCCCTGAATAACCCAGTCAAGTTGGAAAGTCATTGGCCGTGGCAAGCCAGCAGGAAAGGTGCCCTATGCTAAACCAGTTGCCACCGCCGTGGCCATGTCAACTATGTCTCTTGAAGAAACCTATGAGGATCCCAACGCCGCCCTCGATGCGCTTCTTGTTAATTGCCATCCGCAACCGTTCTTTTTGATAATGGAGCATCTCATTCATTTATTTCTCGAGAGCTATGCTCGATTGCACAACACCACATTCGTGACATGCCTACCTCCATGGAAATTCAAACTCCTGGTTCTAGATGGCAAACCTCTAGAATAAGTCATGGGAATGAAATTCTTGTCGATGATTAGTCTTTCTTGCTTCCTTAATAGCTCTCAAGTCCTCGGACATAAACATCATCTTGGGTATGGACTGGATGTCAGCCCATTATGCCAAGATTGATTGCTCTACTAGAACCGTTCAACTTACCCATCCTTCGGGCAAAACAGTGAATGTTTTAACCCGAGTGTCTAAGCGCCAGCTTTACTCCTTAAATGCCAACCCCCTTCCAGACCTCGAAGATATTCCGGTAGTCCGTGATTTCCCGGATGTCTTTCCAGAGGAACTGCCAGGTGTTCCACCTGACAGGATGTCGAGTTCGTGATAGATCTTATTCCGGAACCGTCCCAATCTCTAGAAGACCTTATAAGATGGCACCCCTAGAACTAGCTGAACTCAAGAAACAACTCGATGAGTCCTTGCAAAAAGGTTTCATCCGTCCTAGTTCATCTCCATGGGCTTGCCCGTCCTCTTCGTCAAGAAGAAGGATGGTACGGATCGGATGGTTGTAGATTACCGACACTGTCAATTTGGTCACGATCAAGAACAAGTATCCGCTCCTCAGATCAACGACCAGTATGATCAGCTCGCTGGATCCTCGCCTTTTTTCAAGATGGATTTGAGGTTAGGCTACCATCAAATCAAAATCAAGAACGGGACATACCTAAAACGGCCTTTGTTACTCGTTATGGCCAATACGAGTACACCGTCATGTCCTTCGGATTAACCAATGCTCCAGCCACCTTCTCTCGGTTAATGAACTCAATCTTTATGGAGTATTTGGATAAATTTGTCGTGGTATACCTCGATGATATACTCATCTACTCCAAGAATGAGGAAGAACATGCCGAACACCTAAGGCTAGTATTGATGAAACTTCGAGAGCACCGCCTTTACGC
Source organism: Aegilops bicornis (assembly GCA_021605145.1). Lineage (NCBI taxonomy): Eukaryota > Viridiplantae > Streptophyta > Magnoliopsida > Poales > Poaceae > Aegilops > Aegilops bicornis. The sequence continues at coordinate 86,202,697 of CM038674.1, read as the reverse complement.
CAAATTCTCTAAATGCGAATTCTGGTTACCGTATGACCTATCTAGGCCATGTAATCTCTGGTAAGGGCATTGCTGTCAATCCCGAAGCGAGTTCAAGCCGCCCTTGATTGGACTCCACCTGAATCGGTCAAGCAAGTTCGGAGTTTCCTCGGTTTAGCGAGCTATTGCCGCCGCTTCGTCGAGAATTTCTCTAAAGTTGCCAAACCTCTAACCGAACTCCTCAAGAAAGATAAGAAGTTCGAATGGACGCCACAAAGGCGAAGTTCAGCTTTCAGAACTGAAAAGACGCTCGACATCTGCTCCGTACTTGTTCCACCAGATTTCTCTAAGGACTTTATTATCTATTGCGGCGCCTCGCGACAAGGACTAGGTTGCATACTCATGCAAGATCGTCATGTGATTGCCCTACGCTTCTCGGCGATTGCGTCCACATGAGGATAACTACCCCACACGATCTAGAGCTTGCAGCGATGGTTCATGCACTCAAAACCTGGCGACATTACCTTCCGGGTAATCGCTATGTAAATCTACACCGATCACCAAAGTCTGAAATATATCTTTACCCAACCGGATTTGAATCTCAGGCAAAGACGTTGGGTCGAGTTGATTACAGATTTCGACTTAGGAATATCTTACACCCCAGGTAAAGCCAATGTCATGGCTGATGCCCTAAGTCGCAAATCTTATTGTAACAATCTGATGTTACAACAAAGTCAACCAATTCTCCACGAGGAATTTCGTAAGCTTAACCTTCACATTGTTCCTCGAGGATTCCTTTCCACCCTGGTGGCGAAACCCAACCTTACGGATCGAATCATAGCTGCTCAGCAGTATGATAGGGGAATATCTCGGATCAAGGAGAACATTGCTAGCGGAGCTGCTAAGTGTTTCTCCATAGATGAACGAGGTGTTGTCTTCTTTGAGAACCGCTTAGTGGTTCCCAAGAAACAACAGCTACGGCAATTGATCCTTAAGGAAGCTCATGACTCTCCTCTCACCATTCATCCTGGTAGTACTAAAATGTATCAAGATCTACGCCAGAGGTTTTGGTGGACTAGGATGAAGAGAGAAATTGCTCAATACATTGCTAACCGCGACGTCTGTCGTCGAGTTAAAGCAGAGCATCAACGGCCTGCTGGTACCCTTCAACCTTTGGAAATTCCTGAATGGAAATGGGATAAAATCGGTATGGATTTCATTACCGGGTTTCCCAGGACCAAGAGAGGGAATAATGCTATCTTCGCTGCCGTTGATCGTCTTTCCAAAGTAGCCCACTTCCTACCTGTTCGTGAGAGTATAACCGCTAGTCAGCTAGCTGAGTTGTATATCTCTCGAATAGTGTCTCTTCATGGTATTCCATTAGAGATTAACTCGCACCGTGGAAGTCTCTTCACCTCTCGATTTTGGGAAAGTTTCCAAACGCTATGGAACTTCGTCTCTCCTTTAGCACCGCTTTCCATCCTCAATCAAGTGGTCAAGTAGAACGAGTCAATCAAATCCTAGAGGATATGCTTCGAAGCTTCATCATCTCTTTCGGCATGAATTGGGAGAAATGCCTTCCATTCACGAAGTTCGCTTATAACAATAGTTATCAAGCCAGCTTGGGCAAAGCCCTTTCAAGTTCTTTATGGACGGAAATGTCGAACGCCTCTTAACTGGTCGTAAACCGGGAGAGACAACTCTTTGGCCCGGACATGATTCAGGAAGCGTAAGAGCAAGTTCGCGTTATTCGTCGAATTTGAAAACAGCCCAATCTCGTCAAAAGAGCCAATATGACCGCAAGCATAAGCCTATGACTTATGAAATTGGCGAGAAGGCTTACCTTCGGGTTACTCCTTTGAAGGGAACCCATCGATTCGGTATCAAAGGCAAGTTGGCTCCTCGTTACATTGGACCCTTTCGCATTCTTGCCAAACGAGGAGAAGTTGCCTCCCAATTGGAACTACCTCCGCATCTTTCCAGAGTCCACGATGTCTTCCACGTTTCCCAACTCAGGAGTTGCTTCTCGGATCCTATCAGTGGAGTAGACCACGCAACGCTTGATCTCCAAGATAACCTCACCTATCGAGAATATCCCGTTCAGATCCTCGATCAAGCCGAGCGTACCACTCGACGTCGGAATATCAAGTTTCTAAAGGTTCAATGGTCAAACCATTCCGAGCAAGAAGCAACTTGGGAAAGGGAGGATCATCTTCGACTTGAGTATCCCACCTTTTTCGCAACAGATCCTAAATCTCGGGACGAGATTCTTTTGAGTGGGGGTGAGTTGTCACATCCCAGATAGACCATGCATTAGGGTGTGCATCATGTTTAAATTTCAGTTGAATTTGAAATGGGGAAGGCAGGAAACCCCAGAACACCCCCCCTTAAAACAACTAGGGTTTACAAAAAAATTATTTCAATGAACCTGAAATGCCCTTCAAAATGTTCATCCTCTTTGTCTTGGTTCAGAACCCATGTCAAAGAAGGTGTACCATTTTCTAGGTCATCTAAGGGTTCTAGAATTAATCCACAAGTTTTTGAAATGAGCATTTTAAATTATGAAAATTATTTTAAATGTTCAAAAATTGCCAAACCAAAATGTTTCATGTTGAGAATATTCCAACAAGTGACCAGGAGCATTTTGGTGATTTTTAAAAGTGTTTTGGTATTTTTAAAAACCCCAACAGAGTTACAGAAAATAGAAAAGGCTTAAAAAAGGAAAAAACCCTACCTGTCGCCCGCGCCCACTGCCGGCCCAGCCCAAGGCCAACAGTTGCTTGGCTCGGCCAGTAGCAGCTGGTGTCGGCCGGCCAGCGCAGCGCGCCACGCAGCCGCCGCCACTGCTTCACCTTCGCTTCACGCCTGGGCGACCTCCACGCCGCCACCCGAACCCCTGGACACCCCATTCTCCCCTGCCTCTCTCTCTCGCTCTCCCCAACTGGCCGACGCCATCGCCGACGCCACCGTCGACGCCAGGCTCCCCGCCGTCCATGCCCCTCCCCACCATGTCCAGCAGCTCCGCCGCACCCCACTACCCCTAGCTAGCCGAGTCCCGCCACTCTAAGCACCCCGAAGCTTCTACACCGACCTCGACCGAGCTCGAGCCGCCGGAGATCCCCATCACCGTCTCCGCCGCATCAGAGCATCCCCGACCCCGCCGAGGCTCTCTACGAGATCACCGTGAGCCTGGCTACCTCTCCATCCTCTCCACGCTCTTCTTCGTGCACCACAACGACCCAACCGCGATCACCCGAACGCACCGCCGCGGAGCTCGTCGCCGACGAGACTCGGCCACCCAACGCCACGCCACCGCCCATCGCACTCACCGAGCTGCGCTGGGCCTAATCTATGCACTTCCAGCCTCGCCGAGCCCTCTAACACCAAACCCGACATCACCCGAGCCCCGCCGCCGCCTCGACTCGTCAGCCGGTGCCAACTCCGCCACCCGACTCGACTAACCCCACCAAACACCGCTGCTCACCTCCAGCTTCACATAGATGCTCCCGCGCCCCATTTGGTGGCCGGAAAGTGCAACGCACTCGCCTCACCGCCTCGCCTCGGGCCGGCTGACTAGACGCCATGAAGTTGACCATCGACTTCGCCGGTGGGCCCTCATTGACTGCGAGTCAATGATAGGTGGACCCCCCCAGCTAACTAATTAGGATTAGTTCTAATTAAGTTAATTAGTTAAACTAACCTTGACATGCGGGTCCCACTGGTCAGTTTGACATGGATGACCCCGTTGACCCCTGACGTCACGCTGACCTCATGCTGACGCATTAATTCAAATTCTGGATTTATTTTTATATAATAAATTCCAGAATATAAATCAAATTTCAAATGCTTATAACTTTTATTCTATAACTCCAAATACAAAGATTTATATATGAAAAATTATCAGAAAAATACACTCTATCCATTGGTACAGGTTTCATGCATGTTAAAACAAGTTAACTATGCTGAATAACCAGAATAAGATATTGCACCATTAGGACTAACTCAAATGAGCTATCATTTGAATCTTGATTCAAATGAGTTCATCCCCTGTTCCTTCAACTTGCATTAGGCCAACACACATCCATATTGCCATGTCATAGCATGCATCATATTGTTGCATATTGTTTGTATGTTTATTTCGGTGTGTTTTCATGATAGGTTCTGCCTCAAGATAACCTCGACTACCCATCTCAAGGGCAGTTCTCTACCCCAGTTCCATCGTGCAAGCAACTCATTGATCATTCCGATACAAACCCATGTTCTCGCTTCTGCTCTCACATCGCATTAAGACAACGCGATTCAAACTGTTGTGTGCTGCGGTAGTTGAACCCACTTCCTTTGCATGACTGTCATTGCCACGAGAATTAGATGAAACCCACTAGTATGTGTAGGAATTGATTGAGCCATGTTTGTGTTGTTCCTACCATGCTATGCTTGCTATGCTTAGAGTTGTGTCAGTCCGGCTCATCGGGATGATGAACTGGAGTGAAAGGTTGTGTTGGTTCGAGAGTGAAAATGTTGAACACGATTTGGTAAAGGTATCGATGAGAGGCCATGTAGGAGTACATGGTGGGTTGTTTCATTGAAGCCGAACCTAAGAACTGAGATCTGTGTTTGTGATCCATGAGACAGCTTACTACCACACATTGGGATCCTTAATTGACCCTCTCGGCTTCTTAACCACCCTTGTTCTTAGTCCGGAGTTGCAAGTAGTTTCGTGTTTGTAGCATCTTTGGGGCCACGCAACGCTGACCTTAGGGGTGGGTTGTGTTGCGGTAGGCACCGTGGCCCGTGTACCGAGTGCTCGTTTGGTATCTCGGGAACCCTGTACACATCGCTCGGGGGCCGTATGGGAAACCTCGGCCGACTCCTCATGGATGGAACCCGAATAGGCGATAAACCCGGACTAGGGACTTGAGTGTTTAGGTAGGCTGTGGCCGACACCCACGTTGGGCTTCCGCTTGAAGGTTGCCGAGTACATGTCGTGTAAACGACGATAAGTGGTGAGAGCGTGTGTGAAGAAGTACACCCTGCAGGTTAAATATGATCTATTCGAATAGCCGTGTCCACGGAGAAGGACTTCGGGTTACCTATATCAGTTCATAGACAAGTAAATGGATACTACTAAAAGCCTCAAGATAAGTGTGAGTATCGTGGATGGCCCTCTCGGGGATGACGAGAGAGGATCCACGGTGGAGTATTGTGATGGTGAGTAGTGGACTCGTGTGCGACAAATGCTTTACAAAGTGTGTCACGTAGGATAGTTTAGCCAAGAGTCAAAGCTGGCTTGCTGCAAATAACTCCACCTCCTTCTTGAGAATGTGCATGTATGATAGGATTCTGTGGTAAGACTTGCTGAGTACTTTTGTACTCATGTTTGTTTAATCAATGTTTTCCAGAGGACAATACTACCCCCTCCGACGGATTCTATGTAGATGTTGACATCGACGAGTGAATTAGCCACCAGGTGGCGATCTAAGACTTGTGAAGGGCCATTGTAGATAGGAAGGCTCCAACAACCTTTCTTTCTTTCTAGAGTCTCAGACTGCGAGACTAGTTTGCTTCCGCATGTGCTTGTATGATTGTATGACTTGAGTGTTGGGTCATGTGACCCCTACCTGTATGACTATGTTATGTATGGCTCCTGAGCCTTTTAAATAAAGTACTTGAGTTGTAGAGTTTTGTTGTGATGCCTTGTTGTATTTACTCATATCGGGCATATTATGCGTATGATTGAAATGCTTGGTATGGGTGGGATCCGACAAACTAGTTGTTTATCCTTGGCAGCCTCTCATATGGGGAAATGTAAGTCTCATGCTTCCGAGCGATAGTAGTCCGCTTCTGCCCGGTTCACCGAGTCCTGCTAGCCCAAAGACTACCGCTTGGACACTTGATCTGGCCGGCATGTGTTTCATTTCGTTCCTATGTCTGTTCTTCGGGAAATGTCACGCGGTGATATTCGAGTCCTGCCTAGCCTGCTACAGCCCGGGATACCGGAGTCCTGTTAGCCAGTGCTACAGCCCGAATTCATACGTTGATGACCGACATGCTCGAAGTGATTCATGTATGCCTGTCCCCATAGGTTAGTGCCGCTTTGGGTTCACGACTAGCCATGTCGGCCCGGTTCTTCGTCATGTGGATGCTAGCGACACTATCATATACGTGAGCCAAAAGACGCAAACGGTCCCGGGCCATGGTAAGGCGACACCCGTGGGAATACCGTGCGTGAGGCCACAAAGTGATATGAGGTGTTACATGCTAGATCGGTGTGACTTAGGATCGGGGTCCTGACAGTAATTTTCTTATATGGAAAGTCTAGATGAATCCTTTGCTTGTAAGGGAAGTCGAGCAGCCTCTATACATGTTGGGGGTGACGGCCGATTGGAACAACACACAATCGAACAAATCAATATACTACTTTTTCAGTCTATATTTTATCTCCCCACCGTTTTTCTCTCTCGTTCTTTGCTATTCTTCGTGTTTGAGAACTATGAATCTCGAGGCTCTAGGGGCGAGCGGATCGACCTAGGGCAGCCCACAGCCGCCGCAATCCCTGACAGGGTTTCTCCCAGGTGCGCGAGGTTTCGGGTCTGCAAAAGCGCCCGCCGACTGTCTTGCGTATCGTGCTGTCTGTCGGGTCTCCCTCGATGTGAGCTGCGGTGCATCACCCTTGACGTGTTCGTGTGTCAACATCGCTACGGTTGAAACAGGGGTCCCGTTCATCGGGAGGGGTGTGGCGCACCGCAAAACGGGACTCCACGGGATACTGTTCATCTCCACCGTCGACCTCCTCCAGCCTCCACGGGCAACTATTCATCCACCGTCGACCTCCTCCAACCTCCACCTGTGACTGTTCATCCACGGGCTCCTATTCATCCAGCCTCCATCGTGCGCTCCTCCACCAGCTATTATTCACCAGCCGTCTCCATGACGTCCTGTTCAACAACCCCTCCATGGGCTACTGTTCATCCAGCCCTCCACTGTCTACTATTCAACCAGCCCTCCACGGGGTCCTGTTCATCCAGCCCTCCACCAGCTCGATCAATCGGGGTCCTGTTCATCCAGCGGCAACGACCTCTACTACCACGGGGTCCTGTTCATCCAACCCCCCGCAGGGAATTGTTCATCCAAACCCCCCAACAATGCTCACTGTTCATCAAGGGAAGGAGGCAGCAGTGTTCGATCGGCTTCAGTTAGCAGTAGTAACGAAGGAATCACTCGGGTTCAGTTAACAGCAAGTGATCGATCAGGGTTCAGTAACGTAGCTAGTGCAATCGCTTGGGTTCACTTGGAGCCCAATGCCTTGCTCGCGTTCAGTTAGAGCGCAATGCCTCGCACAAACGCGCGTACGTGTACGAGAGAAACGCGCATCGCTCGGCCCCCGACGACCCACCATAACCGGGAACTCCCCGATATTTTCCTCGCCCTCGCTTCTACCACGGTTTTGTCCATCATGGACGGCCCAAAGAATGTCATGCAGCTACATCTCCGGCCCGCCCAGGACGAAAAGCCCATTTTATGTCATGATTTTTTGTCATAGAAGTAGGAGCCCACCACATCTATGATGATATCGGGTTTTGTCAGAATTAATGTCATAGAAGTGTCATAAGCATGACAGAAAAAATTTTGTTCGGCCCAAAATGTCATGGATGTGTCTTTTTTTGTAGTGTGTGTCCTAGAGAGCATGTTAAGGTCCCATGCAAGGAATGGGAACAAATTACAACCGTACCGTGTCCTGGCTCGTCCTCAAACATTTCCAATCTCGGCTTTTAAGTCCCCATAAATCCAAAACTCACCAGAAAGTCATCAAAGGTGGCATGGTGTCACGTCATGGCACATATATGTCGAGGTAAAAACATTGCCAATTTGGGCCAAGCTTTATACAAACTGGAGCCTGTCGCAAGAACCCTCGTGGTTTCAATAGGGAAACGTATCCCCTTCTGAGCCAAATGATAATCACTCCCTCTTCTAGCCTCGTATTTTCTTCTACACGCGACACGGAACAACAGCAGATTTGCGCTGAAGTTTGAAATTACTCACTAATTGAGTTTTCTAGGCATTTAATGTCTATAATTCAAATCCGAACTACAAATACATGCTCAAAGTGCACCAAAATGGATAGGAAAAATGTACATGTTTCCTTGGGGTGCATGTTTAGGTCCCATGGAACGAATGGGAATGAATTCAACTGTCACGCCGTCCTGGCTTGGCCACAAACATTGCGAATCTCGGTTTTTAAATCTCTGTAAATTCAAAACTCACCAGGAAGTTATGAAACCTGGCATGGTGTGACTACATGGTACATATAATTGTCCAATTTGGGTGAAGCTATATTACAAGCCTCTTACAAATCGGAGCCTGTTGCAACCCTCGTGGTTCTGGTAGTGGGCGGCCTCCAGCAGTGCTAAGGCCTCCGCTGCAGAACAGACAACTGTTGTGCCGCTCTCGCCAGTTGCTATCCCCGAGGCAGATGCTGCTACCGCCGCCTGAGAAGCAACAGCGGCCATTTGGGCCGCCCGGACGCAGACTGCGGTCGCCCCCACGAAGCTTGTTAGCACGCGCCTGGCGCCTGCAGCCGCACTCTCGCCGGAGTGGGCCGCTGAAGTTGCCCTCATGACGTGGGTGCACGTCCCAATCTTTCACCGGCGACGAATGAACAGTGAAATGATATTTGGGGAGTGCGCTAGCTAGTGTGCTTGACACGCCGGCTGTGTACTGTAGCCGATGCACCTTCTCTCGTCAGGCATGGGCGTGCTACACACCGACGATGCTCCAAGATATTTTGTGCTGCATCTCACACGGTTGGTGATAATGAACTGTGTGCGATCTATTTGATTTATCGTCTTGATCCTTTGAATTATGTAATGGGGTCACAGCTACGAAGGATGGTGTTTGAATTGTTAGAACTTTTATCTGCAGTGAACATGCAACTATAGGTGTGTCATAATTTTTTTTGGAATTATTCAGGGTTCGTTTGTACATTTTTATACATTAACTGGGTTTTCCAGGCATTTTATGCGCACAATTCAAATTTGAACTACATGCACATGCTCCAGTGCATATAAACTTATTGAAAAATCAAATATGTGTACTTGGTTGCATGATTAGGTCCCATGCAAGAAATGGGAATGAATTTCAAACACCCTGCCACCGTCACTCGGTCGCAAACATTGAGATACCTGGTTTTTAAATTCTAGTAAATCAAAACTCGTCTGAAATTCATGAAACTTGGCACGCTATCATGGAGTGGCATCAACATGCCGTGGTACAAATTTGTCCCATTTGGGGCAGGTTTGGTATATGCTTCTCACAAACCGGAGCTTCTCACAACAAGCATGATGGTTTTCGGTAGGGAACGTCCCACCTTTGGGAACGAAATGATATCCATTGCCTCTTATTGCTTTCGAATTTTTCTCCCATGTCAACATAGAACAACTAGAGTGTTTTGCGAATTTTTGTGATTTTTCGGGGTTCGTTTGGACATTTTTATGCATTAACCAAGTTTTCAATGCATTTATGTGCATAGTTCAAATTTGAACTACATGCACATGCTCCAGTGCATATAAATTGGTTGAAATATAAAATATGTGTCCTTGGGTGCATTCTTAGGTCCCATGCAAGAAATGGGAATGAATTTTGAACACCAGGGCACCGTTGATTGCCGGCAAAACATTGAGATGCCTGGTTTTTAAATTCTAGTATATCCAAAACTCATCTGAAATTCATGAAACTTGGCATGCTATCATGGAGCAGCATCAACATGCCGTGGTACACATTTTGTCCCATTTGGGGAAGGTTTGGGTATATGCTTCTCACAAACTGGAGCTTCTCACAACAAGCATGATGGTTTTCGGTAGGGAACGTCCCACCTTTGGGGACGAAACGATATCCATTGCCTCTTATTGCTTTCAAATTTTTTTCTTGTGTCAACGTAGAACAACTCACTACTAGGGAAAAAGTTATGCACAGAACTTTAGCAGTAGCGCTTGTTAAAAAAGCACGCTACTGCTAGACAGTAGTTGTGCGTGCAAAATAAGTGCGTTGCAGATGCATATATATCAGTAGCGCGTCTCACCGAAAACTCGCTAAAAATTCCAACCACTAAGCCGATGGGCTACACATAGTAGTAGCGATCTTCCAAAAACCGCGCTACCGCTAATATTCTTATAGCAGCGCGTTTATGCATAAAGGGCTACTGCTAACGAAAAGAAAATAAAATGAAAAACGAATAGAAAAGTAAATGAAAATGAAATAAATAGAAAAAGGAGAATGGAAAAATATAAAATTTAAAGAAAAATAAATGAAAAAGGGAAAAAAGGATGAAGACATAGCAGTAGCGCGTTCGCTGAAACGCGCTATAGCTAAATTAGCTATAGCGTGTTTTCTGTAACGCACTACCGTTACTTTTGACTTAACCCAAAAACGGTTTCGCTCCGGCCACCACTTCTCCCCCTTTTCCCTCGCCCCACTTCGCCGCCGTCTTCCCCACTTCGCCGTCGCCCCACTTCGCCGCCGTGTCCTTCCGGCGTCGAAACCGCACTCATCCTCACCGCCGCCGCCCGAGGCCGCCTAGCCTCACCGCCGCCGCCTCTTGGGCCACCCTCGACCTCACCGTCGCCTCCCTCGATCTCACCGGAGCCGCCCTCGACCTCACCGCCCCCGATCCCGCCCAAGACCGCCGCCTCCCGATCCCTAGCCCGCCCTCGCCGCCCCTACCTGCGTCGCGGAGCACCTCCCCGCCACCGTATCTCCGCTCTTTGTAAGCCCCCCCCCACGCATCCTTTTTAGTTAATAGATGTTAATGTTAAGTAGTAGATAATGCTGATGTTTTTTAGTTAGGGTAATAATAGATGTTAAGTAGTAGATAATGTTGATGTTAATTAGTTCAGTAGGGTTTAGTTTTCGAATTGAGTTTATTTAACTAGATGTTAATTAGGGCAGTAGGGTTTAGTTTAGAGTAAAGTTTAGTTCAGTACTTAACTAAATATAATCTATATTTGGTTTTTGAATTGTGTTTGAGAGAGCATGAGATTTGTGTAAATTTTCTTGTAGTGTCAAACGCTAGGACATGCAAATTTGAAGTGGTCAAGATATATGCAAATTCCTCAATTGTGTTTGAACATGTTTCGATTGTGCCCAAGTGGCCTTTTGTTGTTTCCAGGGAATGAAGCCGAGTGGCCTATGTTTTTCTGGAATTTAGTTTCATTTCCATTCCGGCAAATTTCAGGTTCTCGATTTGTCCACTTTTTAGCAAAGGTCATGCAGAAATTTTCTGTGAATTTCGGCATGACTTATGCTACAAAGTAGGACATATCGAGTGCCAGGGATTTGCCGCACCGGGAAGGAGTAAACGCTCCTGCAAAACAATAGGCCTTTTTTATGTCATTATTCATTTTATTAGGTCTAGAATTAATTGACTAGATTTAATCATAGGAAACATGGCTAGCAACGATGAAGGACGGGGTTCTGGTGATTGCGACGATATCTACCGGGCGGTAGACGAATTTTTGAGCCTTGCCGACGGTCAACCGATGTTGTTACTGGGCCCACCTCTGGGTACTAGCGGGGGATGATGACGAGACCCCGCGGCGAGTTGGTGATTGTTGCAATGGGTGGGTCCTGTTGTGGCCAAAGAGTCTGCTTTGTCTGGAGGCGGCCGGGAGCACACCCACGAGCACGCAGCCTCAACAAGTTATGAACATCAACAACCCACCTACCCAATTAGCATGGGGTGTCGGGTTGGGTGATAGCGGACGGGGTAAGGAAGAGGCTCCTTTAGTCGCTGATGACGTCGCCATGGATGAGGATGAGGATGACGATGGCACTCAATAGTATGTCTATACTGGGCCTACTCAGGGTTTGAGCGTCATGAGTTGGTGCCTGAATTGCCGTCTCCGGAGGCTCAACGTATTATAGATAACCTTCCGGCAAAGAAGCCTAGGAAGAGATCGAGGAAAGTCAAGAAAGCTGATTCTACGATCCAGCCGCCTCAGCAGCCTCGGCTTCAAGACCGTATAGATATCCCCGGTGCGGATAAATGGCATATCCCCGGTCAACCAATCCTACCTGCAGCACTGCTAGGGGCCAGATACGGCGATCTAAGGAGACTTCATGACGATGTGCTGCGGATAGAGAAAGGCCTCATCGCCTCGAAAGGTCGAGGATACCCACTCTACGTGGTTAACATTCCGCGGTAATTGTCGTACGTTGACTTCTTCCCCGCGGATAAGTTCTTCCTTTGATTCGATTACATATTCGACATGTTTCACGTGAAGAAGCTGGATTTTACGTTTGTCCACCTTTATGCCTTGTAGATGAACTACATCATCGGGGCTGAGCAGATACCTCATATCTGTGTCGCTGACTCGTACTTCATGCACGAGGGCTTCTTGGGAGTCCGCACAAAGCATCGTGAATACGCGAGGGAATACATCATCAATTTCATGCTCGCCAATAAGGACAAGGAGGCGATTCTCATGCCTTATCATCCCCTGTAAGTCATCCGCGCGTATATCCTTCCTTCGATTTCAATCATTCATTTGCACGGTGGAGGCTAATTAATTTGAGGTGTACTTATTTTGCACAGCGGCGGGCACGCCGTCCTCATCATCCTCTACCCCCGATACTCCCACGCTCTTTACTTGGACTCGTCGAAGAACATTAACAAAAAGGATTACACCCACATCAAGGATGTTCTCGACAGTGCTATGTTTTACTACGACGCACGGGGTGGAGAGGTCAAGGATAAGAAGAGAAGGGGCGGCAGGCTCGCCTTCGTCCATAAGACCGACTTCTGCTGCATCTAGGAACCGAGTGATTCTTTTAGTGATGGATTATATATCCTACACCACATGCTGGAGTACAGATGGGATCACCAGAACCTTCGCATGTCACCTACATCCGGTGATGCCCATATTCTGCAATGGGCAAAGCACGTAGGAGATATCGAGGATCATCGACTTCGAGCTGAGTTCTATCACATCCAGCATGAACTTGTCCAAATCATCATGAAGGAGGTCGTCGGAAAAAAAGGGATGTTCTACGAAGAAGGACAAATGTCGCGGGAAGACGTCCGAACATGGGTAGCCTCTCAGCGTCTCTACCTGAAGCCTTTCACTATGCTCGGGGACTATCTCCCTGACTTGGATGGATGGCACGAGATGTTGGAGTGATTGTCGATATATGACAATGTGTCCATTTAGTCCATACTTTCTGTATGACGAAACTTTGATTTATGCACGACGAAACTTTATTTGTGATGTAATTAAACAATCCTCCTCGACTAGCGACGATCTCTCTAGTTAGGGAATTTTGGGTATGATCAACTTTGTTATTTATGCTTATGATATGTTGTTTCTATTTTTGCCAAGTCTGTCTATTTCTGTTGCTCAGCTATATATGTTGCATATCATCGACTCAGGTGACGATGCAGGTTCATAGATCACATATGCGGAAGAAGTGCTACGCCAGGAGTATATATACGACGAGTGGTCGGATTGTCAGGCCCAGGTGTACCGGTTTCCGGTTTCCGAGCGACACGCAGTAGTTAGTTTAATTAGGTTCACGCTAATGCGAGAGAGGGATACGAACTCATGTACTGCATAGTTCCGCTCTCACTCAAAGTGATAGCTCTTCTCGCGTATATCATTGTTTAGATATGGATGATGATGTAGTTGCAAGTAATCGAGACTTGTATCGCTATTTTCGAGATGATGATGACATACCACTTTGTGTTGGATGATGATTATGATGATGACATGATTTGATGAGACTAGATTACATTTGTATGTGTATGATATGCTAACGATTATTGTATAAAGCCTGTTCAAATACAAAACAAATATGCAGAAAAAAAACTAATAAAACTAGCAGTAGCGAGTGGAACAAAGTTAGCAGTAGCGCTGCCTTACCAGTAGCGCTTCCTTCTAAAAAGCGCTCCAGATATTAGCAGTAGCGTTCTTCACCAAAGCGCGCTACAGCTAGCCATGTATATCAGTAGGTGGGACGATAGGCGGTACTGCTAAACATTAGCTGTAGCGCCTTATCAGTAGCGCAACGTCCATCGCTACTGATAGGCAAATACCCGCGCTACTGCTAGGGTTTTCCCTAGTAGTGAATTGAGTGTTGTGTGAATTTTTGTGATTTTTCGGGGTTCATTTGGACATTTTTATGCATTAACTGAGATTTCAATGCATTTATGTGCATAATTCAAATTTGAACTACATGCACATGCTCTAGTGCATATAAATTGGTTGAAAAATCTAATCTGTGTCCTTGGGTGCATCCTTAGGTACCATGCAAGAAATGGGCATGAATTTCAAACACCAGGGCACCATTGATTGCCGGAAAAACATTGAGATTTCTGGTTTTTAAATTCTAGTAAATCCAAAATTCTGTTAACCATTCACGTGACGCCACTTGTCTTGGTTTTAATGGCTGTAGGAGGTGTCGTGCGGACAGCTTCTTGACCTTGACTGAAATGTGCCGAGCAGGAGTTCTGCATCTCTTGATCGGAAATGATTTAGATAGAACACCCGTATGCAAAGTGAGAGCAGCGCGGGATTTGTGCATCCCTTCAATGCAAACGGTTGTTCTGGATGACCCGTGTGCTACCACGTACAAACAATTTGGTAAAATTTGCATCTGTCATATTTGGTATGTTACCATTTGTCAAACCGGAAGATTTACATTTGTTGATCTAGTAAAGTTGCCATTTGTCTATCCTTGTAACACTGCGATTTGTTAAAATATGCAGCTGAAATCATTAGCACTATGTAATTTTTGCAACTAAAATTCAGTAATTAAGCATAGATTTCATTCATAGATTAAGCAGCCATTCTTAATTTATACAAACAATTCAACTCGACAGCTGAACCTACCAAACTTGTCCCCAATTGTTGCCAACCACGTACTGAAATAGCTAGTTCAACTATATATACTAGATAATTTTAAGTATGTTGTACAGTTCGACCACACATCTATAGTCACATGAACTGAACAAAATAACCCCTAAATACTAGTACTACCACAGAGGGGCTTTGTGCTACTTCCGGAAGCCTCTCCTCTGCCGAGCATGCTCAGTGAGAGGCAGAGGAGGAGGAGGAGCCTACCGACGAGCCGGAGAAATGCAATATGGTGCGTGCCACTTTTGCACGTTCTGCGAAGGTCGCCAGCTCGAACGCCCACTGCCGCTCCAGACGATCCCTCTTGAAGCGACAGACTGATCGTAGATCTCCTGATTCCTCGCCTCTGCGTCGGCTTGTGCTGCGGCCACGGCTGTGGTAAGGCTCTTTGCGTGCTTGACGAGCCGCTCCTCCTCATCCCGCAGGAACTCAATGTAGCACGCAAGGTCGCTGACGCACGTGCGGTCCTCCACCTCCGCCTGCCTCCTTCGGGCGGCGGTGGCGGAGCGGGTGATGATCCCGGCGGTCGATGGTGGGCTGGCGGCCACGGTGGCCGACGATGGGGTGGCCGCCACGACCACCACCTCCCGCCTTCGGGCCTTAGTGGCGGAGCGGGTGATGGCCACGGTGGCCGGCAGTGGGGTGGCGGCCACGACGGCCACCTCCCACCTTCATGCCATGGTGGCGGAGCGGGAGATGGCCCTGGCTTTCGATGGTGGTGTGGCGGAAACGGCGGCCGACAACAGCTGCCGACGGGCAACGGCGGCGGAGTGTGTGGTGGGTGTTCCGCGCACACCCAACAGGGATGCCACGCGCACTACACTACGCCGGGGACTGCACCGCCGCCGCGGTGTAGCCTCCTAGCTGGAGCTGTCCTCTGATGACGGCGGAGTGGCTGAGCAACGACGACGGACCGGTGCCATTGGCGATTGTGGGAGAAGCAGACGAGATAAGTTACAGGGAGGGAGGGGAAATGCGACCCAAGACTCGCCAGCCGTGAGGGTTTTTATAGCAGGTCGGTAAGCACTGGGATTTTGGGGGATTTCACCGAGCCGGGCGGGAAGCTTGCGCGGGAACGGCTCACCGACGATTCATTGGTGCCACCATTTGGCCAAAAGAACGCCCCCGCGCGCTGCGCAAGATTGCGCTGTAAGCCGTGTGCGTCAGCGGGGTGAAAAGACGTGCGAGAGGAGGACGAGAGGACATGCACACATACGGTTAATAAAAAAACGTTTGTGATTTAATTACCTGCTATACCTCGTCATGGCTTATAAGTAGGATTTAATTAATAAAATACGAATGCATGTCGCCATAGATTATATCGTTGGAGTACTATTTGAACATTGTTTCAAGCTATACAATTTTTGTAACATGCATTAACACTTTTTTGGTTAAATTTAAGGTTATACACCAGCAGATGTTTGCCCGCAACACACACGGCTTATTCCATCACAAATAGCTCTGATGAATCAACTATCTGCCACGTATCGCACAACCAACTCTAATATGATTCGTGATTGATGTCTCCTACATCGCTCGCACAATTCATCTTATGTGCCACGTATCACTGTGCCGTCCTCTGCACGCATCTCTCGGCAAGCTCTGCTCACCGTTAGGCGCCGCAGCGCGCTGTGCTCACCGTTAGGCGCCGCGACATGCTCTGTCGCGTCCGTTGCCGTGCTCTGCTCGCGTCCGTCGGCGCGCTCGGCTTGTGGACATCTTTTCCTTGAGGCGACCGTGCGGCGCTCTGCTAGCGTCCCTTCGCGCACGCTCTGACACCGGTTGGGCATGTGCACGATCACGTCGGGGCCCCCATATGCATGCGGTTGCACCGCGCGCGTTGCCACGTGATGCAGTTACGTGCGGCACAATGGAGTTACGCACTGCAAATTAGAACTGCCATCACGGCCTGCCGATATTCCTGTCCGTCCGGCTTCCCCATTAATTCCCACGGCCATTATAACCTTAGTCTCTTCAACCTTTCAGTCGTGCCCCACAACACAACAAGCATACCCACGACGACACATAGAGAGGGGATGTCCGGCGGCACTCCAATGGAGTTCGGCGAGCATACAGTGGAGTCCCACGCGAGGGAGACCGATCTCTCGGTGGTGTACACCATCGACCCGACCGTGGTGGACAACTACATCAACAACGTTGAGCAGTTGCTTGCTGGAGACAAGTACAAGGTGGTCGGCATCGATCTCCAGTACACCGCCGGTCCTCCCGGCATAGATCACAAGGTTGTCGTTGCCTAGTTGTGCGTGCGCCATCATGTCCTTATCTACCACTACTGCATGGCCACAGAGCCTTGCGGCCGTTTCAGGAGGTTTGTCAACAGCACCGACTACAAGTTCGCCACGGTGGATACCAAAGACGATGTAGAAGCGCTCAGTATTACGGGCTTGGCCTGCAAGAACCTTGTATAAATCCGTGACCACTACAGGGTCTGGGGCGGCACGAAGTAGGACTCCCTGGTCAAACTCGCCTCGGCCATCATCGACCCCTACTACAAAAACAAGAAGCAGGATGCCCAGAGAACAAGTCCCGTATCCTGGCACAAGACCTGGATGCGGCAACTGGATGAACCTCACGTCAGGTTCGCGGCCAAGAGCGTGTACACATGCTACGAGATGCACATGCGGATCGTTGACATGAGGAAATGCCTCGTTACCCAAATCGACCAGCGCGGATCGAGCCACAACAAGAGAAAGCGTCACAAGAAGTAGATGATGACCAGATGATCATTTATGCTAGTTAATCATGCATGTAATATATAGTTTACTTGATTGGTGTGTGTGGAAATGTCATGTGTGTAGTAGCTACCTATGTAATTATGCATGTAATAGTTTACTTTGGTTTGTGCAAATGCCATGGTTGTAGTAGCCACCTATGTAAGTGGATGTTTAATTTGGTTATGCAAGCATGTCCTTATAAGTGTGTGTATATTTATATGTTGTTGTTCTGTATGCAATCCCATCGCACAACACACACGTCTTATTAGCCGCAGCCGTCTGTGTTCTTATCGGTCATCAGACACATTTGTGATTACAGACCTGTTTGCTGCGTATCACACACATCTTGTTAAGTTGAACCGTTTCTGTTCTCATGTCTCAACGCAAACAGTTCATCCGAGTGAACCGCATGCCGTATATCACACACACCTTTCATCTGGCTGACTGTCTCTTTTGTGTTGCCTAATCACAAACAGTTCACCCGAGTGAACCGTATGCTGTGTATCGCACATGCCTCTATCTGGCTGCCCGTTTCTTTTGTTCCTCCTCATCGCAAACAGTTCATCGAACTAAACCGTATGACCTTCATCGCACACGCAATTAAAACCCGAACCTCGTTTGATGCAGCAGTCATCGCAAACATTTTACACATTTATGATGGTTTTCATACAGCACCGTTTGCGATTATGGCATCGCGCACAGTTTCTTGAAGGGTCTCTGATCGTAGTGTCGCGTTAGCAGCATCCTGTAGTAGTGCTTGTGGGCCCCCTGGCAGGCCTCTGGTGCCCATCTTCTGCTATATGATGTGTTTTGACATGGAAAAAATCAAGAGGAAGCTTTTGGGACGAAGTGCCGCTGTCTCGAGGTGGAACTTGGGGCGAAGCAATCTAGGCCTCCGGCAGAGCCGTTATGCTGGGGAAACTTCCCTCCAGGAGGGGGAAATCGAAGCCATCGTCATCACCAACGATCTTCTCATCGAGAGGGGGTCAATCTCCATCAACATCTTCACTAGCACCATCTCCTCTCAAACCCTAGTTTATCTCTTGTATCTGATCTTTGTCTCAAAACCTCATATAGGTACCCGTGGGTTGCTAGTAGTGTTGATCACTCTTTGTAGTTGATGCTAGTTGGTTTATTCGGTGGAACCTCATATGTTCAGATCCTTAATGATAATTATTACTCCTCTGATTAGAACATGAATATGCTTTGTGAGTAGTTACATTTTTCTTGAAGACATGGGAGAAGTCTTGTTATAAGTAATCATGTGAATTTGGTATTGGTTCCATATTTTGATGAGATGTATGTTGTCTCTCCTCTAGTGGTGTTATGTGAACATCGACTACATGACACTTCACTATGATTTGGGCCTAGGGGAAGGCATCGGCAAGTGATAAGTAGATGATGTGTTGCTAGAGTGACAGAAACTTAAACCCCAGTTTATGCGTTGCTTCGTAGGAGGCTGATTTGGATCCACATGTTTCGTGCTATGGTTAGATTTATCTTAATTCTTCTTTCATAGTTGCGTATGCTTGCGAGAGGGGTTAATCATAAGTGGAGGCTTGTCCAAGTAAGGACAACACCCAAGCACCTGTCCACCCACATATCAAATTATCAAAGTAGCGAACGCGAGTCATATGAGCATGATGAAAACTAACTTGACAGTAATTCTTATGTGTCCTCGGGAGCACTTTGCTTTATATAAGTGTTCGTTCAGGCTTGTCCTTTTCTACAAAAAGGATTGGGCCACCTTGCTGCACCTTAGTTACTTTTGATACTTGTTACTCGTTATGAATTATCTTATCACACACATATCTGTTACCGATAATTTCAGTGCTTGCAGAGAATACCCTGCTGAAAACCGCTTGCCATTTCCTTTTGCTCCTCGTTGGGTTCAACACCCTTACCTATTGAAAGGACTATGATAGATCCCCTATACTTGTGGGTCATCCAGGGGGGCACCTGTCAGCTGGCCACAGTCACTGTCGACTGGGCCAAGACAAAGCCCACATCAGCAAGTCAAAGCTGATGCGTGGGGGCAGGGAATTAGACTAATCCTAACCAGGAAATTTAAACCGAGTTTATCTAGCGGTGGGGGCCTGGCTGTCATTCCCACCGGGCTAAGTTAAAAAATTCATTAGCATCTAATGATGCCGGACACGTCAGCGCCACTGGAGCTACACCGGCGACGACCAAACCAACAACGACACTTCACCGCGCGGGCGCTACAAGGCACCAAAACGCGTGCAGTTTGCGGCTATGAGAAGCTGGCGATGCGGCGCATCCGGTGGAGCAAGCAGTAGGAGCGGGGGTGGCTAGAGGCGGCCGATGCAACGACTGCAGGCGGCGGAGCAAGACGGGCGAGCTCAATTTCGGGGCTGCGGTGCACAAAGGGGCGAGCTAGGGGCATCGACTGGTTCCTGGGAGCACTGGGAGCACGTTGAGGTGCTCGTCCGCCAGTGACGCGGGCCTAAGCAACCACAAGACGACGGCAGTGGTGCTCGACAAGGTCGAGGCTAGCGGATACACGCGGACAAACGTGACTGGGGTTAAGGGGCAGGAGCTAACCCTGGTGCTAGTAGCGTGCTCAGACAAGTCAGGGCGGTCGAGGTGGTGCAGATCGCACGGTGGAGCTCCGGCGGCCGAAGGTTGAAGAAGGGTCGATCCCAGGGCTTGGAGGCGTCCTCGCTTGATCTGGACCTTGCAGACGACGTGGTCGACGATTGAGAAGCGGACGAGCATGGTCTCAAGGCGCGGGGAGTTCGGTGCGCGCGAGGGCGACGATGGTCGTAGTGGTGACTGTAGCGGCGGGCAAGCTCAAGGGGAACGATGCAGAGCGGAGGGGACGGAAAAGCGAGGCTAGGGTTCGTAAGGGGGCGCAGGGCCTCCTTATCTGCCGGCGCACTGCAGCGGCGTGGGGCAACGTCGGGTGTGCGTGTGCGCGCCGTCGTTTTTTTAGACAATTCGCAAAGCTTTATTACGTCGTCTCTAGTTGAACCGGGACGAAAGAGAGGTTCCCGGGGTGACCTAACCACACATGGCGGCCAACCCCAAGTTTTAATGCATGCTTTGCTAAATTGTGAGCCTCCACATTGGAGCTCCTAAATTCATGAACAAAATTACAAGATTTAAATCTACTAGATTAGTCTATGAGATCGTCCTTGCAATCGGAGGCTACATGGATCACGTCCTTGGAGCTCCGTATTCTGCTCTGTTCTTCTCCTTTATACTGTCTATCACGTCCTTGCAATCGGAGGCTACATGGATCGACTGAAGTTGAAGATCTTCCGACAGTGCCAACGCCTCCCTCACTGCCAGAGTTTCTAAGGTTGTAGGGTTGGTGATCGCTATGAAGCCCAGCGTTGACGCCCCCAAGAATGCTGCTGACTCATCTCTGGCTATTGCTGCAATGGTTCCATCTCCTCACCTCTCTGCCACTACTGCATCCACATTGATCTTTGACATATTGTGCGGCGGCTTTAGCCATTGCTTCGGTCTCTGTATCTGGCCGGTCATTCTCGTCGTCGGAACCTTTGTCTGGGTCTGGAACTCGGCAATATATCGCTGTATGAATAGATGTGTAGATAATGGAGATTGGTGGATATCCTCATAGACCGCTTCCCTCTTTGCACTCCAAACAACCCATAGTGTGACTGCCATCAACATAAATTGCTTCGTGTTCAGTGCTTCATTCAGGGCGAACAACCACTGCCTTGGGTCATCGTTGCTGTGTTGGCACAACTTCTCAACTAAGTCCTCATCCGATAGAGCCCAAATACAGTGTGCGTTAGTGCATTCCAACATCATATGTTGCCAAGACTCCCGGCCGCCACAAAGCTTGCATGCTTCGGAAACGCTCATATTTCTGTGTACAAGAACATCTATGGTCGGGATCGAACTTCTTGCCAGTCTCCACAGAAAGAATTTTATCTTTGGTGGTAGCTTAACTGCCCATAGCGACGACCACGAACTGCTGTCACGCCCAGCCCCCAAGGTTCCCTCCTCCTTGTCTATCCAAGATTCTCTTGTGATCTTTGTATGCATAATCACCCTGTACGCCGATCTAACTGAAAATCCCCCCTTCTTCTCAGTGCTCCATGCCTAGAAGTCAGAGATGTTTCTTGTGCAGAGGGGTATGCTCAATATTGCCTCAACATCGATTGGTAACAATACCGACCGGACTAGTGCTTCATTCCATGTGGCGGTTGCAACGTTGATTAGGTCCGAGACCATAATTGGCAGCGATGGGACCCTTGGTGAGATCGGCCTCATCATGCCCTGTCTTGGAAGCCAGTTGTGGCTCCAAATAAACATAGTTTGCCCATTCCCAATGCGACGTATGATCCCAAGCCTAAGCATGTCCCGTCCATCCAACACCGCCCTCCAAATCTGAGACGACCTCCCACCAAGTTGTGCCTCGAGCAAAGTGGTCTCCGGGAAATATGCCGCCTTCAAGATTCTGGCGCTCAGGGAGTCAGGCTCTATAAGTACTCTCCAGGCTTGCCTCACAAGCAACGCAAGATTGAAAATTTCCATATCCCGAAAACCCAGACCGCCAAAGTGTTTTGGCCTTGTCATAACATCCCAAGCCACCAACATAGGCTTTCTCCTGCCCGCTTTACTTCCCCACCAGAATTGATGGATAATAGACGTGATGTTATCACAAAGGCCACGAGGAAGTCTAAAGCAGGCCATAGAATAAACCGGCAAAGCTTGGGCCACTGCCTTAATAAGTACCTCCTTTCCTGCAGCCAATAAGAGTTCCTCCATCCAGCCTTTCACCTTTTCCCAAACCCTGTCTCGGAGATATCTGAAAGTACCCATCTTCGACTACCTTCGACTACCCCACATCTGTTGGCATTCCTAAGTATCGATCGCTTAGAGATTCATTCTGGAAATTGAGCGTGTTTTTGATGTTATCTCTCACAAGTTGCGGGGTCCCTTTACTAAAGAAGATAGATGACTTGTTATGGTTCACCTTTTGTCCGGAAGCATTGCAATATATATCCAATAGGTTTGACACCTCTGTCGCCCCCTGTACACTTGACTTGAACAACAACAGGCTATCATCGGCGAAGAGAAGGTGGTTGACAGCCAGAGCTGTGGGTGCCGCCTTTATCCCACTGAGTGCTGGTGATCGAGAACTGGTTTTTAAAAGGCACGAAAGGCCCTCTACTGCGATCAAGAAGAGGTAGGGGAGATCGGATCTCCCTGACGGATGCCACGAAAGGAAGAAACTCTCTAATCTTTCTCCATTAAACTGAACTGAGAACAAAACCAAACTGATCATCGCCATTACTATGTCCACCCACTGTTGGTTGAAACCCAGCATGACCATGATCGCTTGGAGATAAGACCACTCCAGCCTGTCATATGCCTTCATCATATCCTTGCTGCGTGTCATAAAGTGTAAACACTCATATGCCCATATGATATTGTCAGTTATTAGTCTACCTGGCACGAAGGCTGACTGCTCATCTGAAATAATATCTGGTAGCACCACTTTCAGCCTATTTGCAACGACCTTTGACGCTATTTTGTAAATGACATTACATAAGCTAATAGGGCGGAATTGAGTTAGGAGGGTTGGGTTAATCACCTTGGGAATAAGCACCAAGACCGTGTCATTCACACATTCAGCACTCTCCTCCCCTCGAACGTTTCTCAACACCGCATTTTTGACCTCCTCCCCGCATAAGTCCCAGTGACGCTGATAAAAGTGTGCTGGAAATCCATCTGGCCGTGGAGACTGTGGGAAACATCTGGAAAAACGTTGTTTTCACTTCCTCATTAGTGTAAGGTGCGGTAAGCTGTTCATTCATTCCTTCTATAACTTTGACAGGCACATGTTGCAACACTTGATCGATTCCAGTAACACCTTCCGAGGGGTAGAGATCCTTGTAGAAATCAGACACCATACTTTTCAATGTTGCTCTGTCATCGATCATGGCTCCTAGAGAGTTGGCCAACGCTTTGATCATATTTTTCTTCATCCTCAAGCTAGCTCTCATATGGAAAAACCTCGTATTCTTATCGCCGGACGCTAGCCATTCTATGCGTGACCGTTGCCGCCATATCTTCTCCTCCTGATGGTATAGCTCGACAAGTCTCTCGTTTATCTTAAGCTCATCATGCGTTGGCCCCACCCTAGCTGGCTCCCCTCACAAGCGATGTAGCTTGGAGTTTAGATGTTTAATCTCCTTGCGGACAGACCCAAAGGTCCCCCTGTTCCATCTGCCTAGGTTGTTCGATACTGCAATCAGTTTCTCCATGAGGCCCTCCATTGTTACCGAACTCTGATCCGCACTCCATTTTTGGGTGATCATATCACGTCAGGTCTCATGCGACTCCCACATAACCTCGTACCTGAAGGGAGGCTTCGCCGGCGGGCGCCCATTGTCGCCTCTCAGGCTAAAAAGAATAGGACAGTGCTCGGAGCCGGCTGCAGTTTCATGTTTCAGATTTTCCTCCGGATACTGAGCACTCAAGTCAGACGAAACTAGAGCCCGACCCAACCTACACCTTGTGTAGCTGCCACTAGCGACTCTATTTTCAAACATCCAGAAATTGCCCTCATAGCCCAAGTCCATCAGCATGCAAACTACAATAGCGTTACGAAACCCTTGGATTTGAGCATTACTGCGTTCTCCTGTGCCCTCATGTTCTTCTGGACGTAGCACTTCACTAAAATCTCATATACACACCCACGGAAGGTCGCTTGAACTTGCTATTCCCTTCATGGTGTCCCATGTCTGATGTCTCAAATGTGTTCGGGCCTCCCCGTAGAAACAAGATGAGCGCCACTTATCGTGACCCGGTTCATCGATAGAGCAGTCAATATGATACACTGAGTACCACAAATTCTCAACTTTTATTGGATTGTTCCAAAAAATACCAAGGCTGCCACTCCGGCCGTTCCTACTAACTGCAAAAGAATTATCAAAGCCCAACGTAGATGCTAAATTTTCTACCCGAACTCTATCTAGCTGATTGTCGACAATACAAAGCAGGGTAGGGACAAATTTCTTCGCTAGTTCGCGGAGTTCTCGAACTGTCGCGGCTTTGCCCGCACCGCGACAGTTCCAACTTAAGATACTCATTGTGCCCGGCGGTAGTCCTCTCGGCACTTCTGGGAAAATGCTTACCAGTAGCGCTAGTTTTTTTGCTACCAGTAGCGCTGGCAGACGCGCTACCTCTATGATGCTACAGCTATATTTTAGCAGTAGCGCTTGTTTGTCCCAGCGCTACTGGTAACTGAAGATAGCAGTAGAGCTTTTTGTAACCCATGCTACTACTATCCTAAGTACTAGTAGCGCGCATTTTTCCCCCACGCTACTACTAGCCAATTAGGACTAGTAGCATGCACCTTTTCCCCCACGCTACTACTAGCTAATTAGGAATTAAAAAAATAGATGCAGTATTCATGGATGGAAATCAGAGACACATCCAGTGCAAGATAAACTAAGGTCACATAACCATCTCAACTGGAAGAGATCACAAGAATCAATTTTACATCAGACGCACACAACCATCATCAAAACGTGGGTACCTTCCCTAGTGTTCACCACCAACCTAAACAAACTACCAAGGCTTTGAGTTCAGACGTCGGTGGACCAAAATCCTCCCTCCCCCCGGACGGTGGCATCGAGATCCTCCACCTCGGCGACCTTCAGCGTCACGATCACCTGGACAATCATCTGTGCGACGTGGCCGCCGGGCTTCACCAGGTTGAAGAGCACAACACCCACCGGGCCGCGCTAGTCAGCGTCGATCAACCCTGTGTCCATGTCAGGAAAGTGAAACCTTGTTAGTATGCAAATATCATCAGTTCAACAAAATAGTATATTACAATTCACAAGACAAATTAAATTAAGATTCCTTCTCATCTAGCAATTAAAAAGAGCTCATGCCGAAAATATATGCTTAATTCCTCACTGGCTATTCAAACTAAATGGTCCAGGAATGCACATGGTTAGCATGGATACCAGTCTAGATTAGTACTGTCTATAAAGTTGCAATTCCTAAAGTTAGATCGTCTCTTAGTTTTGTGAGGAAAATATGTTCCTTTTTAGAAAGCGTACAACTACAAATATCTTGTTACGATCTTAGCTAAGAGATACGGTTAAAAGATGGACACACAACATATTTTTTTTGAGAATATAAACACGCATAATAAATATGTATGCAGA
Organism: Aegilops bicornis; assembly: GCA_021605145.1. NCBI lineage: Eukaryota > Viridiplantae > Streptophyta > Magnoliopsida > Poales > Poaceae > Aegilops > Aegilops bicornis. The sequence continues at coordinate 86,176,894 of CM038674.1, read as the reverse complement.
TGGAGCATGGATCATCGAAAGGCACTGACAATTAAAAATAGTAGTATTGCAAGGAATTAGTCCAACTAAGCCTAAATTAAGCGCCCTTCATCGAAAAAAAAAACAAAGCCTAAATTCAGCAAGCAACAACTCCATGGACAACTGGAGAAAGCATGACAGGGGAGATGGAAGGGTTCGTAGTTACCAGAGTCTTGTCGTCGACCAGATTCCAGTGACCGCGTGAGGCAGAGCAGCGAGACTCCTAGCAAGAATAAAGGAGTGGACTGAAGTATATTTGTGTGTGTGTGTGTGTGTGTGTGTGTGTGTGTGTGTGTGTGTGTGTTAACCAAATGGACTGGTTAGGATTTGGATCCAAAGAATCCCAAAAGGAATTGTTAATGTTTTAGTTGAACCAATGTTTTATTAGAATTTCTAATATTTACTTTGTAGGAATTGCAACTCAACTCACTCCATCCATTTTTTCTCAACGCATGGACAGTTACCACAAAATATTATATTACCCTACTAAAATAAGTTTTAGTGTAACCGGTGGACAAAGAAACAAACATATATACCTGACCTGAGCATATAGTTGTATTTGTAGGAGGCACCCTGAAAGAAGAAAACAAAGCACTCGCATATGTCTCTTTCTCGTAAACCAGATTCGTCCACCGATGCATCACAGGTTCACATCCCTTTAGTGCAAACATGCACAAAGATTTAGGTAAGCAAACCATGGTGTGAGAAGCCAAACTAAAAATTTAGCCAATGCATAAAGTGGTATGAAGTACAAACAGCAACAATCTTGGTCGGGAGCACCTTCACAAAGCTTCTCCACCATATAAAAAACAATATGAAAGACATGTAGACGACAATGGAACTTGCAGTTGCAATCGTAAGATGGATAAGCACCCATCAAATAAAGAAAGAGATAAGATAATACGCTGTGCCATTGGACTGGAATAACATCCTCAACTTGAGGAACAAAACAATTCAAACTGGCAAGAACGCAATGAAACACCTTTGAGAAGGCAAGGCCACAACCATGATGGATTAGGACAGGGAGCTCTTATCCCCATTGTTACTGCTCTCCCATGTTCCTCCTGCTCAGTTCCTCAAAAAACAAATCGTCTTACGCTCTGCCTCGTATGCAATTCTTGCCCGTTGTTCCTTTTCGCGAGCTGTCCTAGACAAGCCATACCAACTCCTGCGCATCTTCCGTCGTCTTCTTCTTTCCTATACACAGCCGCCGTCGACCATCAAACTGACATTGTTCCACTCCGGTTCTGTCCAGTGGGAGGTCCGATGTCGAGGTGGAGCCACCATGGCTACCAATTCCTCCGCGTATCACTTTGCTTAGTTACAAGGGGAATCACACTCACAGTAATAAAAAACTGACAGCGGTCCAGTGAATTAACGGTTGACTAAGAGAACATGTATACACCTACATGTACATAGTCATAGACATGAGCCAAGGCTGATGGATAGTAAAAAATTATCACTAACTTGCTTAGTAAGTAGCACCAGATTGGATCAGAGGAGAACGATATTACTATGGACTGTATGAATACTCCATGTATTTTTACCAAGGCAACTAACAACCTCACCCTATTTGCCAAATAGTATTCATCAACATATTAGCGAACCCATGCTAAACAATGGATATTGCTCGATCAAAGTCACACAAATAGTTTGAGCCTTTGGGCATCAAAGTCTTTATATTTTCCTTCAAAGAGTGACAGAGTAAATGTCCTACCTGGAGAGGAAAATTGCTTGAAAATACATACCATGTGAGGGCTTGCTGGTTGGTCAGCTTATTCAATATGTACTACTCAAAATTGCATCCGGTTGCTGCCATTCTTGCTCGAAATCAATTCCAGTAGCCCAAATCGATACGATTTGGGAATCCAAGTCGCGGCAACCAATTGGCGCAGAAAGGAGAGGGGATCGGATCAGGGGAGGGAGGGAAGGGGCGGGAGACCTTGATGTGGCACTGGCCGTCCCTATGGTGCACGAGGTGGAGCTCCTTCTCGTTGATGGCGTCCGCGCCGCAGGCCCCCACGCCGAGCGCGTACATCACCACGTCCTTGCAGGGAGCACAGAGTGAAGGAAATATGCCCTAGAGCCAATAATAAAGTTGTTAATTATATTTCCTTATATCATGATAAATGTTTATTATTCATGGTAGAATTGTATTAACCGAAAACTTAGTACATGTGTAAATACTAGACAAACAGAGTGTCACTAGTATGCCTCTACTAGACTATCTCATTGAATCAAAGAAGGTTAACTTTCCTAGCCATAAACATGAGTTGTCATTTGATTAATGAGATCACATCATTAGAATATGATGTGACCGACTTGACCCATTCCGTTATCTTAGCACTTGATCGTTTAGTGAATTATTATTTCTTTCTTCATGACTTATACATGTTCCTATGACTATGAGATTATGCAACTCCCAAATACCGGAGGAACACTTTGTGTGATATCAAACGTCACAATGTAACTGGGTGATTATAAAGATGCTCTACAGGTGTCTCCAATGGTGATTGTTGAGTTGCATAGATCGAGATTAGGATTTGTCACTCCGATTGTCGGGGAGGTATCTCTGGCCCCTCTCGGTAATGCACATCACCATAAGCCTTGCAAGCAGTGTGACTAATGAGTTAGTTACGGGATGATGCATTACAAAACGAGTAAACAGACTTGCCGGTAACGAGATTGAGCTAGGTTTTGAGATACCCACGATCGAATATCGGGCAAGTAACATACCGATGACAAAGGGAATAACATATGTTGTTATGCAGTTTGACCGATAAAGATCTTCGTAGAATATGTAGGAGCCAATACGAGCATCCAGGTTCCTCTATTGGTTATTGACTGGAGATGAGTATTGGACATGTCTACATAATTCTCGAAACCTTAGGGTCCGCACGCTTAATGTTCTGTGACGATTGGTATTATGAGTTTATGTGTTTTGATGTACCGAAGGTAGTTCGGAGTCCCGGATATGATCACAGACATGACGAGGAGTTTCGAAATGGTGGAGACATAAAGATTGATATATTGGACGGCTCTATTCGGACACCAGAAGTGTTCTGGGTGATTTCTGAGAAAACCGGAGTGTCGGAGGGTTACCGGAACCCCCCCGGGGAACTAGTGGGCCTAGATGGGGCGGCCAGGGCAGGCCGCATGCCCCCTCCCCTTGAGTCCGAATTGGACTAGGAGGGGGGTGGCGCCCCCTTTCCTTCCCCTCTCCCACTCCTTCCTTCCCCCTCCTAGTAGGACTAGGAAAGGAGGAATCCTACTCCTACTAGGAGGAGGATTCCTCCCCTCCTTGGCGCGCCATAGGGCCGGCCAGCCTCCCCCCTTTCTCCTTTATATACGGGGGCAGGGGGCACCCTAGGACACACAAGTTGACATTGTATTAGCCGTGTGCGGTGCCCCCCTCCACTATAATCCACCTCGGTCATATCGTTGCAGTGCTTAGGCGAAGACCTGCGCCGGTAACTTCATCATCACCATCAACACGCTGTCGTGCTAACGAAGCTCTCCCTCAACACTCAGCTGGATCGAGAGTTTATGGGACGTCACCGAGCTGAACGTGTGCAGATCACGGAGGTGCTGTACTTTCGGTACTAGGATCGGTCGGATCGTGAAGACGTACGACTACATCAACCGCGTTGTCATAACGCTTCCGCTTTCGGTCTATGAGGGTACGTAGACAACACTCTCCCCTCTCGTTGCTATGCATCACCTAGAGGGATCTTGCGTGTGCCTAGGAATTTTTTTTGAAATTATTGCGTTCCCCAACAGTGGCATCTGAGCCAGGTCTATGTGTAGATCTTATATGCACGAGTAGAACACAAAAGAGTTGTGGGCGATAATAGTCGTACTGCTTATCAGCATGTCATACTTTGATTCGACGGTATTGTTGGATGAAGCGGCTCGGACCGACATTGTGCGTACGCTTACGCGAGACTGGTTCTGCCAACGTGCTATGCACATAGGTGGCTGGCAGGTGTCAGTTTCTCCTACTTTAGTTGAATCGAGTGTGGCTACGCCCGGTCCTTGTTGAAGGTTAAATCATCACACTTGACGAAAAATCGTTGTGGTTTTGATGCGTAGGTAAGAACAGTTCTTCCTCAGCCCGTAGAAGTCACGTAAATCTTGCAATAACAAAGTAGAGGACGTCTAACTTGTTTTTTGCAGGGCATGTTGCAATGTGATATGGTCAAGACATGATGCTAAATTTTATTGTATGAGATGATCAAGTTTTGTAACAGAGTTATCGACAACTGGCAGAAGCCATATGGTTGTCGCTTTATTGTATGAAATGCAATCGCCATGTAATTGCTTTACTTTATCACTCAGCGGTAGCGATAGTCGTAGAAGCAATAGGTGGCGAGACGACAACGATGCTACGATGGAGATCAAGGTGTCGCACCAGTGACGATGGAGATCATAACGGTGCTTTGGAGATGATGATCAAAGGCACAAGATGATGATGGCCATATCATATCACTTATATTGATTGCATGTGATGTTTATCCTTTATGCATCTTATTTTGCTTAGTACGACGGTAGCATTATAAGTTGATCTGTCACTAAATTTGAAGGTACAAGTGTTCTCCCTGAGTATGCACCGTTGCGAAAGTTTGTCGTGCCAAGACACCTTGTGATGATCGGGTGTGATAAGCTCTACATTCATATACAACGGGTGCAAGCTAGTTTTGCACACGGAGAATACTGAGGTTAAACTTGACGAGCCTAGCATATGCAGATATGGCCTCGGAACACTGAGACCGAAAGGTCGAGCGTGAATCATATAGTAGATATGATCAACATAGTGATGTTCACCATTGAAAACTACTCCATCTCACGTGATGATCAGACATGGTTTAGTTGATTTGGATCACATGATCACTTAGATGATTAGAGGGATGTCTATCTAAGTGGGAGTTCTTAAAGTAATTTGATTAATTGAACTTTAATTTATCATGAACTTAGTACCAAATAGTATTTTGCATGTCTATGTTGTTGTAGGTAGATGGCCCGTGCTGTTGTTCCGTTGAATTTTAATGCATTCCTAGAGAAAGCTAAGTTGAAAGATGATGGTAGCAACTACATGGACTGGGTCTATAACTTGAGGATTATCCTCATTGCTGCACAGAAGAATTATGTCCTGGAAGCACCGCTGGGTGCCTGGCGTGCTGCAGATGCTGCTAATGATGTTAAGAACGTTTGGCAAAGCAAAGCTGATGACTACTCGATAGTTCAGTGTCTATGCTTTACGGCTTAGAACCGGGACTTCAACAACGTTTTGAACGTCATGGAGCATATGAGATATTCTAGGAGTTGAAGTTAATATTTCAAGCAAATGCCCGGATTGAGGGATATGAAGTCTCCAATAATTTCTATAGTTGCAAAATGGAGGAGAATAGTTTTGTCAGTGAGCATATACTCAAAATGTCTGGGTATAACAGTCACTTGATTCAACTGGGAGTTAATCTTCCTGATGATAGTGTCATTGACAGAATTCTTCAATCACTGCCACCAAGCTACAAGAGCTTCGTGATGAACTATAACATGCAAGGGATGGATAAGACAATTCCCGAGCTCTTCGCAATGCTAAAGGCCGCGGAGGTAGAAATCAAGAAGGAGCATCAAGTGTTGATGGTCAATAAGACCACCAGTTTCAATAAAAAGGGTAAAGGGAAGAAGGGGAACTTCAAGAAGAACGGCAAACATGTTGCTGCTCAAGTGAAGAATCCCAAGTTTAGACCTAAGCCTGAGACTGAGTGCTTCTACTGCAAAGGGACTGGTCACTGGAAGCGGAACGGCCCCAAGTATTTGGTGGATAAGAAGGATGGCAAGGTGAACAAAGGTATATATGATATACATGTTATTGATGTTTACCTTACTAATGCTCGTAGTAGTGCCTGGGTATTTGATACTTGTTCTGTTGCTAATATTTGCAACTCGAAACAGGGACTACGGATTACGGGAAGATTGGCTAAGGACGAGGTGACGATGCGCGTGGGAAATGGTTCCAAAGTCGATGTGATCGCCGTCGGCATGCTACCTCTACATCTACCCTCGAGATTAGTTTTAGACCTGAATAATTGTTATTTGGTGCCAGCGTTAAGCATGAACATTATATCTGGATCTTGTTTCATGCGAGATGGTTATTCATTTAAATCAGTGAATAATGGTTGTTCTATTTATATGAGTAATATCTTTTATGGTCATGCACCCTTGAAGAGTGGTCTATTTTTGTTGAATCTCGATAGTGGTGACACACATATTCATAATACTGAAGACAAAAGATGCAGAGTTGATAATGAAAGGGCAACTTATTTGTGGCACTGCCGTTTGGGTCATATTCGTGTAAAGCACATGAAGAAACTCCGTCCTGATTGACTTTTTGAATCACTTGATTATGAATCACTTGGTACTTGCGAACCATGCCTCATGGGCAAGATGACTAAAATTCCGTTCTCCGGAATAATGGAGCGAGCAGTAGATTTGTTGGAAATCAAACATACTGATGTATGTGGTCCGATGAATATTGAGGCTCGCGGCAGGTATCGTTATTTTCTCACCTTCACGGATGATTTGGGAAGATATGGGTATATCTACTTGATGAAACACAAGTCTAAAAAATTTGAAAAGTTCAAAGAATTTCAGACTGAAGTGGAAAATCATTGTAACAAGAAAATAAAGTTTCTGCGATCTGATCGTGGAGGAGAATATTTGAGTTACGAGTTTGGTGTTCATTTGAAACAATGCAGAATAGTTTCGCAACTCACGCCACCCGGAACACCACATCATAATGGTGTGTCCGAACATCGTAATCGTACTTTACTAGATATGGTGCGATCTATGATGTCTCTTACTGATTTACCGCTATTGTTTTGGGGTTATGCTTTAGAGACAGCTGCATACACGTTAAATAGGGCACCATCTAAATCCATTGAGATGAGACCTTATGAACTGTGGTTCCGCAAGAAACCAAAGTTGTCGTTTCTTGAAGTTTGGGGCTGCGATGCTTATGTGAAAAAACTTCAACCTGATAAGCTCAAACCCAAATCGGAGAAATGTGTCTTCATAGGATACCCAAAGGAGATCATGGGTACACCTTCTATCACAGATCCGAAGGCAAGATATTCGTTGCTAAGAATGGATCCTTTCTAGAGAATGAGTTTCTCTCGAAAGAAGTGAGTGGGAGGAAAGTAGAACTTGATGAGGTAATTGTACCTGCTCCATTATTGGAAAGTAGTTCATCACAAAAGTCAGTTCTTGTGACTCCTACACCAATTAGTGAGGAACACTAGTAGAAAAGAGGGCTTTGGTTCAGGCCGGGTCAGCCCATTAGTCCCGGTTCAGTCCAGAACCGGGACCCATGGGGGCATTGGTCCCGATTCATGAGGCCAGGGGCCTGCCGGACCTTGTGGGTGCATTGGTCCCGGTTCGTCTGGCCCCTTTGGTCCCGGTTGGTGGGATGAACCGGGACCAATGGGCCTCGCTCCTGGCCCACCACCATTGGCCTCGATTGGTGGCTTGAACCGGGACCACAGGCTGCCCTTTAGTCCCCGTTCATGCCACGAACCGGGACCAATGAGGTGCCTATATATACCCCTCGCTCGTGAGCAGAGCACTCCAGGCTCGCTTTTCTCCGCCGGTGAGGGAGGGCTTTATGGTGCTCTAGCTCACCTCCTATGCACATGAGGTGTTCGATGAAATGCCCGAGCCACACTAGTTAAGCTTTCTCCTCTCGAAGCTCGACCTCAAAGCTCCATTTTCCTCGAGATTTGTCTAGGTTTAGCGGCCCATCACGTCCTATTCCCGTCTTCACCGCCGTCGATCGCCCGCGCTGATCTCGTCGCCGGCACCACCGTGGTGAGCCTCTTGTTCTTATCTTCTTTATGAAAGAAAAAAATTCTTGCTTTAGATAGATACTTCTCTAATTTTCTTACTATTTTATTGCTTGTTATTATATAGTGCGATGGTTTTGGTATCCGCCCCCGTCGGCCCTCGTCCTGTCTATGATTCGGATTTGGTATATATTATCTTTATAACTATTGGATCATTTATTGTTTATGAAAATTATGCTGACCAACGTGACATAGATTTTATTTATCTAGGAGGTATGTCAACTGGAAATTCCAACCGACCCTATTGTCGAGAGTTTAAATTTAGTTGAAGAAGAAAACAATTTCTTGAAGGAAAAAATCAAAAAAATTGAGGAGGAGAAGATGATATTGGAGTTGCATGTTGCGGATGTCATCGATGATCACAAGATCAAGATGGATGCAATGCGCTTGAAGATTAGAAAGATTAGAAAATATGCCATTCATACCGAGACTTGGCATCATTATGCCGTTGGATCAATTGTTACCTTGGTTGCAATTATGATCGCATTTGTTTTCGCATTGAAATGTTTTACATAGTTTCAATGTATGGTTTAATTAATTAGATGCGCTGGAGAGCTATATGTTGTTAGATGAGAACTATGTATGTACTTTGGTTTTAATGTGATGATGAACTTCTATTAATTTTGTCACTTAATTATCTGTTCATGATGTTCTGTAATGGTTTTTGATACACTTAATTATATATAATGCACGCAGATGAACCGACAATGGATGTATGGTGACAGACACACCTCCGAGTACATTAAGGGCGTGCATGATTTTCTCGAAGTGGCTGAGGCAGACAAGCAGAATGGTTTTATGTGTTGTCCATGCCCTAAATGTGGGAATACAGGGTCTTACTCTGACCGAAAAATCCTCCACACCCACCTGCTTTACAAGGGTTTCATGCCACACTATAATATTTGGACGAGGCACGGAGAAATAGGGGTTATGATGGAAGATGGCGAAGAAGAAGAGGACTGAGGGAGTCCTGGATTAGGGGGTGTCCGGATAGCCGAACTATCACCGTTGGCCGGACTCCTAGACTATGAAGATACAAGATTGAAGACTTCGTCCCGTGTCCGGATGGGACTTTCCTTGGCGTGGAAGGCAAGCTTGGCGATACGGATATGTAGATCTCCTACCATTGTAACCGACTCTGTGTAACCCTAACCCTATCCGGTGTCTATATAAACCAGAGGGTTTTAGTCCGTAGGACAAACAACAATCATACCATAGGCTAGCTTCTAGGGTTTAGCCTCTCTGATCTCGTGGTAGATCTACTCTTGTACTACCCATATCATCATTATTAATCAAGCAGGAGTAGGGTTTTACCTCCATCGAGAGGGCCCGAACCTGGGTAAAAACATCGTGTCCCTTGTCTCCTGTTACCATCCGCCTAGACGCACAGTTCGGGACCCCCTACCCGAGATCCGCAGGTTTTGACACCGACATTGGTGCCTTCATTGAGAGTTCCTCTGTGCCGTCGCTGTCAGGAAGGATGCCTCATCCCGTCTTTAAAGGCGGCACCGTTGCTAAAGGAGCTTTGGCCACCGGCCAAACTCTCCGGCTAGGCGGTTTTCTTATGACCACCTGTTCGGCCGCCGCGCCGATGATGACTTCTCGGGTCATCGAAAGAAATCTTCACGTTAACTTGGAACTCGCCGAGCAGTTAGATCAGATGGAGCTCTCTTCCTTGAACGAGCTCTTGGATTGCATCACCGCCCTGGGAGTCGCTACAGACTACGATCAGATTGGGCCTAAAACCGATCTGAGAGAGATCAACTCTCCTGTGTTACCCACCACGTTCTTTGTGGTAGAGGAACAATACGGCGACTCTTCTCCTACCTTAAGGACCAGCTATGTACGGATTCCTGACCCCTCCATGCCAGATTCCCGCGGAGGGGAGGACACCACTCAAGCCCTAAACTTATAGTCAGGAAGCGGGCTAGATTCATTGGACTACCTCCCAGAACCCAAGCTTCCAAGTTCGGAAACTTCTTGGCCCCTGAATCTTAGATCAGACGGGGTTTGGAATTTAATTCCACCCGCCCACCCAAACATAAGCGATCTATCCCAAATCCGGCAAGAGCCCGTGAAACAAAGACATCATTACCGGGCCAGATTCCTCCTGGTTATGGACAGGATAAAGGATTGCCGCGAGGAGGACGCAATTTCATTCTTCTACAATAATTGCACGGACAAGGGAATCCTAAACGCCATAAGTCGTCGTGAAATTACACGCTTCGGTGACTTGGCGTCCATAGTACGAAAATCTTTGCGTGATGGAGAGCGCCTGAAAACCGAAATCAAATTTTGGGATAATCCGCCCCAATACGACCCTAGTCCGAAATAAAATGGTGCATTATCACCGGGCACCGGGTTACATACCAAAAAGCAAAACCCCCAAAGGGCATGGAACCGTACTGGAGGGATGGCTCAATGGACCCTGCAAAATTCATAGCACAGAGGGCGTTACTCCAACTCATAGCCTTAGAGCATGTTGGATACCACGGCAGGTGGCCAAAAGTGGTGAAGAGCTTTTAGCTCCAGAGCACCAGCCCAGCAATACCAGTACGGTATTAGCAGTCTTCGAGACTTTCGCATCAAATAATTTGCGGAAACGAACACTCCGCAGCCTTGACGAAGTCTACCAGATAGCAACAATAAATCCATGGAGTGACACGGCTATTACCTTTAACGCCAGTGACAAACCTAAATTCCGAACAGCCCGAGCACCAGCCGCATTGGTCCTCAGTCCAATAGTGGACGGCTTTCTCCTTACCAAGGTACTTATGGACGGCGGCATCGGATTAAACCTCATCTACGAGGAAACCCTTCGAAAAAGGGAAATAGACTGGAGCCGCATTGAGCAAAGCAGCACAACCTTTAGAGGAATAATCCCCAGTCGAGAAGCATCTTTGTCAGGAAAGATCACACTAGATGTGGTGTTCGCACGCCAGACAATTATAGGTCCAAGGAGGTCACATTCCAAGTGGCCCCGTTCAGCAGCGGATACCATGCTCTATTAGGGCGAGAGCCATTCACAATTTTTCAAGCTATACCCCATTACGGGTACATGAAGCTCAAAATGCCCGGACCCAACGGAATTATCACTCTCGCTAGTGACCCGGACATAGCGCTCCACCCTGAAAATAAAACAGCCGCACTTGCCCTTGAGGCACTATCCGAAGCCCTAGCGGCAGAGGAACTCATCACAACAAGGCCCATGGTGAACAGGGACGATGTGATACTCGATAAGAGATCCAAGTCAACCTCTTTTAAACCGGCAGATGAAATAGTCAAATTCCAAGTCCATCCAACGGACCCTACAAAAACGGCCTCCATCGAGGCACAATTAAACCCTGGTGTAGACGCCGCACTACGAGAATTCCTACGCGAAAATTGGGAAATTTTTGCCCGCACCCTTCGTGACATGCCAGAATCCCACGCCGTGGCGTAACACAGCCTAAATATCCTAAAAGGATTCAACCTACCAAACAAGCTCTTTGGCGTTCTCCGAACCCAAGAGATAGGCCATGGGAGAGGAGCTAGCTAAACTATTGGAGGCCGGATTCATCAGAGATATTAAACATCCGGATGGCTAGCAAACCTGGTAATGGTACCAAAGAAGGACAAATCCTGGCGCCTATGTGTCGATTTGAAGGACCTTAACAAGGCTTGCCCAAAGGATCCCTTCCCCCTCCCACACATCGATCAAATTATCGACGCTACCACAGGACACGATTCATTGTGTTTCCTCGACGCATACTCCGGCTACCACCAAATTAAGATGGCAGAGCCAGACCAAGACGCAACGGCATTCATCACTCCATACGGCCCATTCTGCTTCAACACAAAGCCCTTTGGGCTCAAAACGCCGGCGCAACATATCAGCGCATGATTCGTATACATGTCCGCAAACCAGATCGGGAAAATAGTGGAGGCATACGTGAGACGATGTGGTCACAAATCCAAGCATGTCGAAACCCTAGTCGATTTACTTGAGGCTCACATTCGATAATCTCCGAACATATGACATCAAGCTCAACCCGGAAAAATGCGTTTTCGGCATACCAGCCGGAAAGCTCTTGGGCTTCATTGTATCCGGTAGAGGAATTGAAGCAAACCCAGCCAAGATCCGAGGTCTGTCACAATTGGATGTCCCCAAAGACCTCAAACAAATACAAAAATTGACTGGATGTGTGGCGGCTCTAAGCCGCTTTATCTCCCGCTTAGGAGAAAAGGCATTACCCCTTTATCGCCTCCTCCGGCGCACCGAACACTTCGAGTGGACGGATGCTGCCATGGCCGGACTCGAAGAAATCAAGGCCATATTGGCAAAAAATCCGGTCCTGGCCGCGCCCAACATAGGCGAACCTATGCTATCATACATCGCAGCAACCCATCAAGTTGTAAGCGCGGTGCTCATTGTCGAACGAGAAACGGACGGACACAAGTTCCCTCTCAAAAAACCAGTTTACTACGTGCCTACTGTCCTAACTCCATGCAAGTCACGGTACCCGCATTATCAAAAGATAGCATACGCAGTGTTCATGGCATCCCGGAAGCTGCGACACTATTTCCAAGAGTGTTCGATAATAGTAGCCTCCGAAGTACCTCTTAATGACATTATAAACAACCGCGACACAACGGGCCGGATTGCTAAATGGTCCATTGAGCTCCTCCCGTTCGACATAACCTACAAGCCACGGCGAGCTATTAAGTCGCAAGTTTTGGCTGACTTCGTCGCCGAATGGACCGAAGCCGAACTCCCTAAAGAGTACGGCGCATATTCCAACTGGATCATGCACTTCGACAGCTCCAAACTGTTGGCCGGCCTGGGGGCTGGCGTCATTCTAACGTCCCCAACCGGAGATACAGTCCAATACGTACTTCAAATAATATACACGGACTCCAACAACGGAGCCGAATACGAGGCCCTTCTACATGGTCTCCGGATGGCAGTCTCCATGGGCATTCAACGCCTAGAGGTGTGCGGGGATTCGAACCTCACGATATCCCAAATAAATGGGGACTTTGATGCCAAGGATCCGAAAATGGCAGCTTATCGTAGTGCCGTCCTAAAATTGTCAGCTCGGTTTGAGGGGCTCGAATTTCACCATATAGCCTGGGATAACAACCAGGCAGCAGACGTGTTGGCACGCATTGGTGCAAAGCGCGATGCCGTCCCCCCCCCCAACATCTTCCTAGAGAGGCTTTTCAAGCCATCCGTACTATGGGAGGGAGAGTCCGGAAATAACAACCCGGACCCAACCACACTGCCCCACACCGAACATTCTGACATAGTTGGTGGTCCCGCCAATGAAATAACACCGTCGACCCATGAAATAATGGCAGTCATCGCCTGCGGATAGAACCATTCCTAGCCTACCTAACTAGGCATGAACTTCCCGAGGACCAAAACGAGGCCCGCTGCATAGTGCGGCGGTCTAAAGCCTATAAGGTCCATGAGGGAGAGCTTTATAAGAAAAGCACAACCGGAGTCCTTCAAAGGTGTATCTCCGAAGAGGAAGGGCGGAATCTCCGGGCTGAAATTCATGCCGGACTCGGTGGGCACCATGTCAGAGCCGGGCCCTTGTAGGCAAGGCCTTCCATACATGATTTTATTATCGACGGCCCGGCAGATGCTCAGACTTAGTCCAACGATGCGTCGCTTGCCGCCTCTTTGCTAATCAAAGCCACATGCCACCCACTGCCCTCAAAACTATACCCATCACCGCCCTTCATGTCTAGGGGCTTGACATGGTTGGACCCCTTAAAGGAGGAACCCACAAGCAAAAATACCTATTGGTCATGGTGGATAAATTCACCAAATGGATAGAGGCCAAGCCTGTAAAGACGGTCGAATCCAGACCGGTGATAGACTTCATATCAGGGGTAGTACACCGTTACGGCGTCCCCCATAGCATCATCACTGATAACGGCACGAACATCACGGCCGACGAGGTTAAACTTTGGTGCAAAAACATGGGCATCAAGCTCGACTACACTTCAGTCTATCACCCCCAAACTAACAGTCAAGTCGAGTGAGCAAACAGTCTAATCATTAGCGGCATTAAACCCAGACTAGTGCGGTCCCTCAAGGAATCTAACACGCACTGGGTAGAGGAGCTCGACTCCGTACTCTGGGGGCTGCGGACCACGCCAAATCGCACTACCGGATTCACACCATTTTTTATGGTATACGGCGCAGAGGCAGTTTTGCCCTGCGACATAATTCATGACTCACCTCGCATGCGCATGTACGAAGAAAGAGAAGCTGAGCTAGATCGGCAGGACAGCTTGGACGCCTTGGAGGAGGAGCGTGACGTGGCAAAGCTCGTTCCGCATTCTATCAACAGCAGGCTCGAAGATATCAAAGCAGGGAAGTACGGGCCAAAGCTTACTACGTTGGCGAACTAGTTCTACGCCTGTCGGACAAAAAAAGGACAAACTCAAGCCCAAATGGGAGGGTCCCTTCATCATCGACCAAGTCCTGACCGGCGGAGCATACCGTCTGCGAAACGCATCGGATAACCGACTCGAGCCGAACCCATGGAACGCAGCCCGTCTCCGAAGATTCTACGCCTAGCGCCGGATTCTGAGTTCGTCTCCTTCCTCCGTCTATATTTTATATTTTAAGCTGTCTTTTATTTCTCTCCTTTTCCCTCCCTTTTTCCGAAGCCGTTAAAGGCTCGTTTGCGCATTGTTCGCACACACTTGACCCTTTTGGGGGCTTCTTTAACAGAAGCTTATTTATACGGGCTTTATGCCCAACACATGTGTCACACTTCCGCATGTACCTTTTATTCACCATTATGTGCATCGATATGACTTAAGTTTTGGCCAAGCTGGGTTGCTGGCCTCTGTGCTTACCCTACGCTCCTGATTGTTCGGCTAGGTGGTAAAGGGAGCACCTCTGCGATTGTTACCGCTGGTCACCGGACGTGTACCTCAGTACCGGGTGAAGCCGAAAGCTAAGCGTTCTTAAGGGAATATTCGGTCGGTGAACTAAAAGATGATTTTTTATTTTTCATTTATCTGCCCCCAGATGCTTTTGTGCTTCGCAGTCCGGACATGCACTTTAGGGCATGCCTCCCAGGGAAAGGAACCCCTAACGGAACTATTCTCCCTGGAAGATGTTTCTTACTAACCATGTAATATAACATAACTAGTTGGGCACTTGTCTGATAAAGCACTCATGACCCCTACGCCTGGTCTCCACGCATGCCCTAGTTTTTACATAACCGCGAGGGTATTCGGACATACTCCGGACTATTGAGTCCCGAGGTTGAAGCGAAAAGGTCCGCTACGACAAACGATCTACAATCCGGCTAGAAGGCATTTTACATGTCATTTTAAATTACATAGTCAAATTGACTGATTGTATTCCTCTTCAATGCCATCTAATAGGTTGTGTAGTTTACAGTCCTATTGGGAATACTTTGCGGCCAACTCTACTTGGCTGTACACTAAGCTCACAGGGATCTCCTACCCGTCGGGCCCCACAGGTCCGACCTCGGCCATGTGGTTTGGGTCCGCCTTCGTGTACCGCGTCTTCACCATGGCCCAGGCCTCCCTGGCGCCTTGACAACAGGCCGATATCTTCCATAGTCGGAAGCGCCGCCGTGCTCCCTGAAGCTTCTCTGCAAGCTCTCCAAGGCCTTCGGGCAGGGAGATAGATGGCCACAAGGCCAGGGTAACGCCTTTCATCACCTGCCGAACTCGTTTGTGCAGTTGCAATAGCTCGGGAAGAAGGTCAACCGTAGAACCGGGCATTTCCTCTGCAGGACGACCCGTGAGCATACCTCTGCATATAACTCTGTTAGTTGACTTCCTCGCCGAACTCTTTTTCAAAGTTCGCTCAAGCACTTACTATAAATGCCGCGACGAAGTCGCCGATTCTCCTTCACGGAGTCCAACAGCTGGGCACGAACATCCTTTATTTCCTCACCCAGCTGGGTGTTGGTATCCGGGAGATTATTTTTCTCTTGCCTCACCCTTGTAAGCACATTCTCGCCGGCGTTCAACCGACGCAAGAGCTGTTTCTTGTCCGGATCTAGTCCGGCGCCATCTGCAATATTATTGTCAGATTTACACACACGCCGCACTTCACAAACTACTTATCTTTTGAAGCATATATTACCAGAGGGGGTCTCTATGGCTCCCTCAGAAGCGGCTAGTGCGGCCTCAAGTTGGGCCTTGCATTCTTCAAGCTCCCCGACAATGAGTATTCTTTTTGTAAGATCCTGCATAACAAATGATCCTTAAATCAGTTATTCTAACTATTTTAAGTCTCGGGGGCTACTGGCATATATAACCGTCATATTTCCTCACCCGTATGTCCTTTACATATTGCTCCGTGCTCTGGCTAGACCATCTTGAGCGGCACGGAGGTGCGCATCTCCTGAATTGAAGGCATTCAATGCCTCTTGGGAGAAACATGCGTCACGAAGAACTGTCTGGCGGCGCCTGTGATTCATGGCGCTCTCCACCTCGGAGTTGGTGGCGGACAATCTGTCGGCATCCTCTGTCGGAGGAGTGTTCGACGCACGCCTCGTGCTCGCCTCCGCTTCTGGACCCGGCTTTGGAGCCTGCCTGGCGGAGGCTCGATTAGCAACCTCTCCGGACACAGTCCGGCGAGCGCTCTTTTTCCTGAAAAGAGCACCAGCGTTTGTACACCTTCCAGGAATCAATCCTGGGAATATAGTGACGCGCCATACCGTTGCGGCGGCGTTTCGATCCGGACCGCACTTCTTTTTAGCCCGCGGGGCTGTATTGCCCCTTGTTGGCTAGCCGCCGCGGGCTCGGCCTCTGGCCTCGAAGGCACCCTCTGCGAAACACCATTGGTATACGGTATGCACGGATGGGTCATTGTCAGAGTATTGGGACCTCGGTCTCAGTTACCTGTGAGGCTGGAAGTATTCCGGGGTAATCGGCCGTAATGGCAACCAAGGCATTATCGATTCTCAATTGGTGAAATACCCCATCAATCAGCTCCACCAATATGTCCGCATCCTCTTGGGAGGCCGGATCGAGGAGCCTTTCCGGATCCTCGGGTTGTGGAGGCGGGCTGTTTATGTCTTTTACGGCCTGGCGCAGTTCCTGCATCAAAATCACAAAATGAGATACCTAACCATGGGAATACGGATCGGGTGTGCAAAAAAGAAATGTCCGCTTACCCAGCTCCAAGGATTGTTCATAGAAAATCCGTTCAATGGACTGACGTGGAGAAAATCTTCCTCTTCTCCCTTGTACATCGCGGACAAGATCTTCACCAGATCGGCGACCGATCCCGGCCCCTTATGGCCAGGGTGGCATCGTCCTCCCCGTTGAAATCCCACATGGGGTGGCCCCTATAGTGGAGCGGCTGCACCCCCCGCATAATACATGTGGCCATGACACCGATCATGGTCAGTACGGCATGAGCCAACAATCTTGTTCGGCTCATCAGGTAAAGGACGTCCCTGTCGTCTTCCCTTTGGGGGCTCCGCGTGCGCCAACTCAGACGTTTCTTCAAAGGAGCATTGCTGAACTCCGGGAGACCGATCCGAATAGAATCCGACAGCGGGACGTCTTCTATATAAAACCATTCCGAAGGCCAGTCTTCGGACGCCTTCTTCGGGGTTCCGGATAGATATCCGGTCCCGGCGATGCGCCACAGCTCGGCTCCGCCCACTTGATATATCGACCCCTCATGAGAACGGGGTACAAGGCAGAATAATCTCATCCACAATGCAAAATGAGCCTCGATGCCCAAGAACAGTTTGCAAAGGGCCACGAAGCCCGCGATGTGCAAAATGGAGGCATGCGTAAGGTGGTGCAACTGGAGGCCGTAGAACTCCAAGAGCCCCCGGAGAAATTGATGAATTGGAAATCCGAGTCCTCTTACTAGATAAGAGATAAAGCATACCCGCTCTCCTTTGGAGGGATCGGGGACACTCTCCGCTTGCTTTCCGCCCTTATTGGTGGCGAGTCCGGCTCGAACCGGAACCATGAAGGCCGGGGGAAGAAACCCCTTGGTTTGGAGTATCACTAGCTCATTGTCTTGGGACTGAGCATCTCTCCCAATTTCCAGGCTGAGGGCTGGGAGCGCGAGAGGAGGAGCCGCGTCGACTGTCCATGATGGAATGGATTTTTGTCAGAGGCGCTCCGATGAAAGTTCGCGGAGGGGGGATGGTGTGACTCAGATCTGGGTCCTCGTCCCTCTTATAGACGGCTCACTTGCGCCACTAGGGGCATAAGTGTAAAAATACGCTGGCTTTTCGCATTCATTCAAACACGTGGAAGATGGCCATTATTGGGCATGGAAGCCGAGGAGCGCAACATTTATCAGAAGCCGGACACTATTCGACAAGTATATGGAATTTGGAGAAGAACCCGCCTCGCAATGGCGAAGACAAACTACGCGCCGGACTCATCGACATTGAAGCCTGGTTCGGGGGCTACTGAGGGAGTCTTGGATTAGGGGGTGTCCGGATAGCCGAACTATCACCGTTGGCCGGACTCCTAGACTATGAAGATACAAGATTGAAGACTTCGTCCCGTGTCCGGATGGGACTTTCCTTGGCGTGGAAGGCAAGCTTGGCGATACGTATATGTAGATCTCCTACCATTGTAACCGACTCTGTGTAACCCTAACCCTATCCGGTGTCTATAAACCAAATGGTTTTAGTCCGTAGGACAAACAACAATTATACCATAGGCTAGCTTCTATGGTTTAGCCTCTCTGATCTCGTGGTAGATCTACTCTTGTACTACCCATATCATCAATATTAATCAAGCAGGAGTAGGGTTTTACCTCCATCGAGAGGGCCCGAACCTGGGTAAAAACATCGTGTCCCTTGTCTCCTGTTACCATCCGCCTAGACGCACAGTTCGGGACCCCCTACCTAGGGCTGGACACGAGCCGAGCCGAGCCGAGCTTGATCCGAGCCTGGCTTTGGCTCGCTCTGGAGCGGCTCGGCTCGGCTCGGCTCGCTCAGCCAGCGAGCCCACTTTAGGTGGCTCGGCTCGTTTTTGCAATGGCTCGGCTCAGACCGAGCCCGGCTCAGCTAAGCGCCATAACATCTAGGATGTAGCAGAACCTGATTTTAGGTACCATTTTTGATCTTCTACAGCAATTAAACCCATAATTTGTAAAAGAAGCACTTTCTATTGCTAAAAATGCAACATCTAGTAGTCTATGGTTTAAAAAATGATCATAGTGATGAAAAATAAGCTTTCTTCTATGGAAAGTGTAGAAATTGAACAAATATGACTAAGAAAGAATTGGGCATCATTGCTTTTGAATTTTGGACAGCTCCTACTTTGAACTCTATCTGGCAAAAATATTGAACGTTGACAGCCAAACAATGCAATTTTGCATAGCATAACACTTAGTGCTTTGACATCAAAATGAGAATCTTCCTCCTCAAACAGAGTATCTTACTCATCCTCTTCCTCCTCATTCTCTTCCTCCTCTTCATAATCCTTCTCTGCTTGCTTATCATGCTCCATTGCCTAGCACAAAAAAACATCACACACATGAGCTTGGACACGCATATATTTGACTTTTTGATAGCAAGAAGAGCATATCCATGAGCTTGTACAAATATATATTTGACTCTTGGATACCAAAACAACATATACATGAGCTTGTGCAATCTTATATTTGACTTTTGGATACCAAAACAACACATAGATGAGCTTGGACACACAAATATTTGACCTTTGGATAGCAAAAACAGCAAACACATGAGCTTGGACACGATATTTGGCACAACCATACCGGTGAAGATGCATTCTCCTCTCTGAGTCGCTTATGCGAAGCCGTTGGCGAAGCGATCGTGGCATGCCGCCGGCGTCGGCGGGGTCAGCGATACGTCAAGGCGGTGGAGTTTTTTTTTTACCCGTAATAACAACTCGGCAAGCGGGGCATTGCCGTAATCCTTGGCCCGCTTCCTTGGCAGCGACGCAGCCCTTGCCCTTCCCCTTACGCTTCACAGGGCAAAGGCGGCTTAGTCTTCATAATGGAGACCAAGCTCCTCTCTTTCTCATTCTCCTTCTCCTCTCCTTCCCCTTTTCCTTGTCCATTCTTGCGGCGGTGGGGCTCTTCACACATCAGCAAAGAACGAATGGTCAATCATCAACAAAAATTTACATAGATAATAATCAGTCTACACAATCCAGCACAAATAAATTCATCCATCCATCAATCAAATTGGTGCAGCATCCGTCCTAGCTAGCGGCACTCTCCAGCCAACGAACACAAGCATCCCTCCATCAATCAAATTCAGCATCCGTCCTAGCTAGCGGCACTCTCCAGCCAACGAACACAAGCATCCCTCCATCAATCAAATTCAGCATCCATCCATCGCGTTTCCCCTCTCCGCACTCTCCAGCCCACAGCCACAAGCATCCATCCATCCATGATCCATCCATAAAATTGATGCGTGTGTGCGCCCGGCAGGAGCTAGGGCTAGGGATGGGAAGGAGGGAGGAGATTGCTTACCTGCCTGTGTCGTTCAAAGCGAGAAACCAGGGAGACCCGTCTCCGCTGCGTCCGTTGTGGTGAGGGAAAGGCGGTCGCCCTGTCGCCGTCGATGCCGCCGGGCAGAGGGGTGGCGGCGCGAGAAAGGGATAAGGGTGAGGAAACTGCTTATTCGTCGTGCTTTCTCTGCTGTGACCTAACGCGATGCGAGGCCGTGACGGGGATTAGGTGGGCCTCAACGAGTCACCGAGCTGGACTGGGCGAACCTCGGCGCGGCTCGGGCGAGAGTCGGGCCTATTTTTCATAGCTCGGCTCATTTAATTATCCTATCGGGCCGAGCTGTAACGGGCCGAGCTGGAGCGAGCTTTGAGCCGAGCCTAAAAGCTCGCTCGGACGTCCAGCCCTACCCCTACCCAAGATCCGCCGGTTTTGACACCGACAAGGACGATGACAACTATGTGCCCCTTGAATACGGTGATGCTACAACGGGGGAAGCTGCTGAAGATCAAGAGGAACCAGACGATGTGCCCAATAATGCTACAACAGGGGAAGCTGCTGAAGATCAAGAGGAACCAGACGATGTGCCCAATGATGATGATCTGCGCCGGGTCATTGTTAATGCAAGGACGCAATGCGAAAGTCAAAAGGAGAAGCTGAAGTCCGATCGCATGTTAGAGGAACACAAAAAAGGGTTGTACCCCAATTGCGAAGATGGCAACACAAAGCTCGGTACCGTACTGGAATTGCTGCAGTGGAAGGCAGAGAATGCTGTGCTTGACAAAGGATTTGAGAAGCTACTGAAAATATTGATGAAGAAGCTTCCAAAGGATAACGAACTGCCCGACAGTACATACGCAGCAAAGAAGGTCGTATGCCCTCTATGATTGGAGGTGCAGAAGATACATGCATGCCCTCATGACTGCATCCTCTACCGTGGTGCGTACAAGGATCTGAACGCATGCCCGGTATGCGGTGCATTGCAGTATAAGATCATACGAGATGACCCTGGTGATGTTGACGGTGAGCCCCCCAGGAAGAGGGTTCCTGCGAAGGTGATGTGGTATGCTCCTATAATACCACGATTGAAACGTCTGTTCAGAAACCAAGAGCATGCCAAGTTGATGCGATGGCATAGTGAGGACCGTAAGAAAGACGGGAAGTTGAGAGCACCCGCTGACGGGTCGCAGTGGAGAAAAATCGAGAGAAAGTACTAGGCTGAGTTTGCAAGTGACCCAAGGAACGTATGGTTTGGTTTAAGCGCAGATGCCATTTATCCTTTCGGGGAGCAGAGCAGCAATCACAGCACCTGGCCCATGACTCTATGTATGTATAACCTTCCTCCTTGGATGTGCATGAAGCGGAAGTTCATTATGATGCCAGTTCTCATCCAAGGCCCTAAGAAACCCGGCAACGACATTGATCTGTACCTAAGGCCATTAGTTGAAGAACTTTTACAGCTGTGGAGTGGAAACGGTGTACGTACGTGGGATGAGCACAAACAGGAGGAATTTAACCTGCACGCGTTGCTGTTTGTAACCATCAACGATTGGCCCGCTCTCAGTAACCTTTCAGGACAGACAAACAAGGGATACCATGCATGCACGCACTATTTAGATGAAACTGAAAGTATATGCATGGACAAATGCAGGAAGAATGTGTACCTGGGCCATCGTCGATTTCTTTTGACCAACCATCAATGTCGAAAGAAAGGCAAGCATTTCAAAGGCGAGGTAGATCATCGGAAGAAGCCCACCATGCGTACCGGTGATCACGTACTTGCTATGGTCAATGATTTACATGTAATCTTTGGAAATGGTCCCGGCGGACTAGCTATTCCAAATGACGCTGAGGGACACGCACCCATGTGGAAGAAGAAATCTATATTTTGGGACCTACCCTACTGGAAAGACCCAGAGGTCCGCTTTTCAATCGACGTGATGCACGTGACGAAGAATCTTTGCGTGAACCTGCTAGGCTTATTGGGCGTGTATGGGAAGACAAAAGATACACCTAAGGCACGGGAGGGCCTGCAACGTTTGCACGAAAAAGACGGCATGCCTCCGAAGCAGTATGAAGGTCCTGCCAGCTACGCTCTTACGAAAGAAGAGAAAGAAATCTTCTTTGAATGTCTCGCTTTCGAGATGAAGGTCGAGAAAAAGGCGAATCGGCTTCTCGTCGAATATAAAGGGAATAATAAATATGCCAGAGAAAAAGTTCCAGAATCTAAAGTCTCATGACTGCCACGTGATTATGACGCAACTGCTTCCGGTTGCATTCACTCCAAGAAATATGTCAACTTGTGACCTTGGCTATTGGTCACTGAAAGGTCATTGTTTTTCATTCCCGACTTTTTTGTGACCAAAAAAAGAAGGTCAAAAGCTGGCGGTCATAAACTGAAAGTAACAACCTTCTCTATGAGAAGGTCGTAGATGTTTATGACCAAAACAGAGGGTCGTTGAACCCATGAGCTTTTGTTTTGGTCACTGGCTGTCTGCCCAGGCCACGTCGGATCCGACGTGGCAATCTGACGTGGCAAAACTACGACCAATTGAAAAGGTCACTGACAAGAATCAGCCCGGTCCGATTGAGTGTTTTACATGGGCCTAGCCCAACAATTCTAGTTTTTTTCCAAGTCAATTCTTGTGGGCAACATGGGCCAAGCCCAATATTTCAACGTATTTATTTTTGGGCCTTGGCCTTCTTACAATCATTTATTTTCTATTTACAATCATTATATTTTAGTGCTGGTCCCACTAGTCATAATGCCATACATTGGTCCCACATGTCAGAAATTTCAAAAATGCTCAGATTTTATTCATAAGTGGTTCCCACTAGTCAAGTTTCCATTTCACATCTTTTCAACATACATAATCACTATTTCAAACATACACTAGTCTTTTACAATCTATTACAATATTACAATGGTGCATCTTAAAGTGTTCTCACTGGTCAGATTGATCATGCTCAACAAACTACAGAACCAAAAAACTCTTTGATAAGTAGGGATTCACTCCTTCGCACTTGGCTTCACAGCTTCACACTTCAAAAAAAATAGGCCTAGAGCTCCTGTAAAAGAGTGAACATAAAGTGCCTTAGATGTACTGCTGCTAAGACCAGAACCAAATAACTTCAATGGCAACACTAAATGTAAGCGGTAGAAAAGATCTAAAAAGGTAAACAAAATATGCATTATGGTACACTTAAGAAGATGTGATAAATGTTTAGCAAAATTGTTCATGAGAGTAACCTTAATCGTTCAAAATCAGAGTTGAAAATGCAAGGAAATTAAGTAACAAAAGACAATCAGGTATTCTATTTACACATCATTGTCAACAATAAATACAATTCTCTATGAGCGTCAAAATTAGTTTTCTTTACATCCTTAATCCTTGCAAGTTGAAAAAAAGACAAGGTAGCATCAAATCAGGTTATAGTTCATGGGAATCAATGCACACAGCATGAACAAACAAAATGGTTAAAACACCAATCAAGTAGGCCTCATCCTCTATCTCATTCAAGATTTGGTGTTTATTGGCTTAGTAGCGGAGGCAGAAACAGAAGCATTTGAGGAGGAAAGCTACGTACATGTGCACTTACGAGGCCACATATTCTGGGTCATCCACCACACCAGCCACCATCACGTACACATCGCCATCAGCAACGTTGCTCCTACAGGAGCAACAGATAACCAATTATAAATCAAACGGACCAGCTATGCGTACAAGGTTATCTAAGCATGTAAGTACAATCCAGCTATAAAGTGCATGGCAAAGCATGGCTGTTGTTGTTGCTACTTTAGCCAACTGAGCTAACTAATCTCATCAACCTAATACAGTTCTTTCAAAAAAGAAAAAAACAACTTAAAATTTTGAGTACGGCAGCAACATCCACTAGTTACTGGAGTTCCAATTCAAGATGGCCAGAGGCCACTTGGCACCATGGAACCTGCACAATTTCTACCATATATATGAATGAGTTGGAAAGAAAACTAGAGTTGAACTACCCAGCCTCATACATACATCAACAAATTTGATTACACAAGAAGGTAGCTAGGGTGGTGGTCGACGAAATGAAAATCGACGGCCACGGCTCAGCGAGGAGAGGAGCTCAACATTTAAGTTTCGCAAAATAGGAATTAATTAATTTGAGAGTGGGTTTTAGTAGCTCAAGCTTAGTTAAGTTAAGCACTTAGTACTAAAAAGCAGCAACACTTAAACTGTAACCTGTGCAGAAAGGAAACAAAACATGAGACTAGTATTGATAGCAAGTCCACGAAGGCCATCCAATGGTTTCAACCACATCCTAATAAATCTGTACCATTCTTTAGCACCTAATTATCAGCAAGAAATCAATGGCCAGATGAGCACCACCGCAACAAATCGGCACTAACATTTGGTCATCGACGTGATGCCCAAGCAAGGAACCAGCTCGCACACTCAAGATGATGATTGCATACATACAAATCATTTGCTGGCAGAAAAAAATCCAAGCAGGAGCTCATCTTCTCTCTCTGTTTGATAACTAACAACCTAAATAAAATAATATAAAAACATGACTTGTTCATACAGATCCCTCTAAAATTCCTTTGGACAAGTGCACCACATATTCGTCAACTTCGCAGCTGAAGTAGTGAGCAGAGGAAGAGGGGGAGGGAGATGGAGGAGCTACCTGCCGCGGTCGCAATGGAAGGAGGGGAGCAGACCCCTCCTGCAACTCCCCAACGACCAGGATAGGGCTGCCAGCTCATACCAGTGCTCGGACACCTTTGATCCGAGCGCTCCGAACCCTGTCTCCAGCACAACACCTGCAGGCAAGGCAGTAAGCTAAGGATCACAACAATATTGTCGCAGCCCCAGAATTGGTTGTAGTTAGTGGCATCTGCATCCATGCATCATGTTTAAATTCTATTTAAGTTGAAATGGGGATTGACCAAACCCTAGCATCAGAAAGAATTCAACTAGGTTCAAATAAAAATATTCTCAATGAACCCAAAATGCTCTTCAGAAAAGTTCATTATTTTTGGATTGGTCTAAAACCTCTCCCAAAAATGGTGCACATTTTCCTAGGCCATTTTTGGACTCTTGAATTAAATTATTATGTATTTGAATTTGGGTATTTAATTGCTATAACAATTTTAAATGCTCAAATAGTTCTGAAACTAAATGTGGGTTGTTGGAAATAATTCAATAGGTCCTCACAATTTATTTCAGGATTTTTAGATGTGGTTTAGTATTTTTACTAAATCAAAGAAAACAAAAGGCAAATAGAAAACAGAAACAAAAATTAAAATAGAGACAGAGTGTTACCTGTCGCTTACCTGCGGCCCACTCACCTGGTGGCCCAGCAGATTCGGCCCAGCCCACCAGGGGCGCCTTGGTCTTCTTCCACCTCTGCCAGTAGGCAGAGGCGTGTCGACGCCAGCGCGCCCGAGGCCTCCACCTCCTCCTTCCCAGTCTGCCTGGCTCCTCTTCGATGCCCCAGGCGACGCCACGCAACCCTGGCCCCTCTCACTATGTCCCTGGACCTCTCTCCCTCCTCTGTCTCGCTCTCTCGAGCTCACCGAGAGCGACCGCCGCCGCCGTTCGCCATAGCCGCGCTCACCGGCCACCCCACTTCTCTCAGCCGTGTCCAGGCGCTCCGCCTCGACGCCATGGAGCACCAGGACGAAGCACGCGCCCGCGGGACACCTGAAGAAGCGCCGTCGTCTTCATCTCCGTCATCGGCCACCGGAGATCCGTCACGCCGCCCCGCTTGCTCCGGCTCGTCCCCGACTCCTCCGACCCGCTCGTCTGACTCGCCGTGAGCCCCTGCTCCCAACCCCTCTCTTCCCTCTGTTGATTTCCTCCTCTAGCCCCTTTGGCCACCCCGACCGAAGCTCGCCGCCGTTGCGCTTCGTTGCCGCCGTGGCTAGAGCCCACCTCCGCCGCGTCTGAGAGCGTCACCGTGCTCAGCACGTTTGCAGGAGCACCTAGCACCCCACCCCTCGACCTGCCGTGCACCACAACGCCGGTTCCGAGCGCAACGAACTCCGGCCGCCCGCTGGCTCGGCGCCCGGCATCATCTCCGCCACCCTCAAGACACACCGCTTGGGACTCGGACGCAAGTCCACCAGCAGCACGTAGCGCCTCTCCGCCGTCGATTTGGTCGACGGAGGACCAAACCCGAAGCCCGCCGCCGCATCTGGCCTCGCCGGCGGCTAAACGCCGGCGACCGCTGACCCGTTGACCGGCGTGGTTTGACCCCACTGCCCGGTTTGACTTTCCCCCTCTCTCTCACTGACTTGCGGGCCCTGCCCCACTAATTACTCTGGTTAGCACTAATTAGCTAGTTAGGTTATTTACTACAGTCACTGACTAGTGGGCCCTGCCCAGTTAGTTAGGGCTAACTAACTTAGTTAGTTGACTGGGTCACTGACCAGTGGGCCCCACTGGTCAGGTTTGACCTGGTCTACGCTGTTGACGGCCCGACGTCAGAGTGACGTAGTGCTGACGTAATAAGCTATTTTCTGGATTAATTTTAATTTAGGAAATTCCAGAAAATATCCAAAACTTCAAAAAATCATAGAAATTAAACCGTAACGCCAAATGAAATAAGTTATATATGAAACATGATCAGAAAAATCCAATCTATCCATCTGTACTGTTTTCATGCATGTTAGAACAACTTATAGCTGCTGTTTAGGACAATTCAACTAAATGGCATTTAAGAAATCACATATGGTGTTTGAATTTGAACCTAGGGTTCAAACCAACTCCATTTAACTTGCTGCTAGTTGCATTAGCTCAAATCACATCATATTGCCATGTCACATTCATGCATCATATTGTCGCATTGCATTGATTGTGTTCTTCCTTGTTTGCCGGTGTTTGTCCCCTCTCGATAGACGTGATACCGACGATGTGATCGATGACACCGATGAAGAGCTATACTATCTTCAGAAGTGCCAGGGAAGCAAAACCCCCTTGTTCATTCTGATACAATCCCACTCTCTCACTCCTGCTGTCTTTTACTGCATTAGGACAACAACGATTCATCTGTTACTTGCTGCGGTAGCTGAACCCCTTTATCCTCTGCATTACCTGTCATTCCACAGTAAATAGATGAAACCCACTAGCATGAGTAGGAGTTGTTTGAGCCCTGATGTGCCTACTCATTCATGCTTGTTTGTCATGCCTGCTACTGCTTAGAGTTGAGTCAGGTCTGATTCATCGGGAATGAATTGGAATGGTGTGTGAACATGTCCCACTGTGTGTGAGCTAAGTGTGTGAACACGATTTGGTAAAGGTAGCGGTGAGAGGCCATGTAGGAGTACATGGTGGGTTGTCTCATTGCAGCCGTCCTCGGGAACTGAGTTCTGTGTTTGTGATCCATGAACAGTTACTACCACACATTGGGTTCCGGTAACTCGGCCCCTCTCGGCTTATTAATCAACTCGATCTCTGTCCAGGAGTTGCAACTAGTTTCTGGTGTTTGTAGGTAGTGTTAGTAGTCTACCAAGTCGCACCCGGTACAGGTGGGCTTGGGACATACTAGGCACAGTGGCACGGTGTACCAACTGGCACCCGGTTGGTGCGCTTGGGAACCCTGCTCACATCGTTTGGGGCCGTGAGCGACACCCCGGCCGGATCTCCTTGTGGATGGAACCCGAATAGGTGATAAACCTGGATGAGAGACTTGTGTGGTTAGTCAGGTCGTGGCCGACTCCCTCGCCCGGCTTCCGCTTGAAGGTTGCCGAGGTACATGACGTGTCTGAGGCGATAAGTGGCGAGAGCGTGTGAAGAAGTACAACCCTGCAGGGTTATCATTTTCTATTCGAATAGCCGGATTCCTCGGATATGGAAACTTGGACCCCTTGCATAGTTCATAGACAAGTGAAAGTGGATACTCTAAAACTCGCAAGATAAGTGTGAGTGCTACAGATGGCGTTTTCGTAGGTAGACGGGAGCGGATCCATAGTGGTGTATTGATATGGTGAATATGTGGACTCGTGTGCGCCACCTCAAAAGAGTTACTTGTAGTCGTAGTTCAGGATAGCCACCGAGTCAAAGCTGGCTTGCTGCAGTCAAACTCCACCACCCCTTTGTTGATAATGATGCATATGTAGCTAGTTCTGATGTAAGTCTTGCTGAGTACATTTGTACTCACGTTTGCTTATTTTATGTTTTGCAGAGAGACGTCAGTCTCGCTAGTAGTTCCGCGTGGCCTTCGATGTTTAGCTTGTTACCTCAGCTGCGATCTTGTTCCCTCGGCAGGATCTGGTAGATAGTCAGGCTTCTCAGCCCTTTTCATTTGTAGATGTCTGTACTCAGACATGTTAAGTGTCCGCTTGTGCTTTGACTTGTATGCTCTGAGTGTTGGGTCATGAGACCCATGTTTGTAATATCTCGCTCCTCGGAGCCTAATGAATAAATATTTGAGTCGGAGAGTTATGTTGTGATGCCATGTTGTATTTACACATATTGAGCATATTGTGTGTATGTTTGAAATGCTTGGTATGTGTGGGATCCGACAATCTAGTTGTTTATCCTTGGCAGCCTCTCATATGGGGAAATGTAGTCTAGTGCTTCCCGAGCGATAGTAGTCCGCTACATGCCGGTTCACCGGAGTCCTGCTAGCCCAGATTATCGCTTTGGACACTTGATCGGCCGTCATGTGTTTCACTTCGTTCCTATGTCCGTCCCTTCAGGAAATGTCACGCGGTGATATCCGAGTCCTGCCTAGCCTACTACAGCCCGGGTTACCGGAGTCCTCATAGCCCGATGCTACAGCCCGGATTCATACGTTGATGACCGACATGCTCGATGTGATTCATGTATGCCTGTCCCCATGGGTTAGTGCCGCTTTGGGTTCACGACTAGCCATGTCGGCCCGGTTCTCTGTCATATGGATGCTAGCGACACTATCATATACGTGAGCCAAAAGACGCAAACGGTCCCGGGCCATGGTAAGGCGACACCGTGGAATACCGTGCGTGAGGCCGCAAAGTGATATGAGGTGTTACCGGCTAGATCGATGTGACTTGGAATCGGGGTCCTGACAGCGTTGGTATCAGAGCCTGACAGCCTGTAGGATTACCAAGCCAAACTGGTCGAAGTTGTGTCTAGAAATGCTTTAGTTATATAAGGGAATTGATTATGGAAGGGAACGTAAGGCTCTTTTTACTCCTTATACCTCATGGCCTTCTAATATGAGTCATCCTCTTCTCTTCTACGGGGTTTAAGAACTAGGCTTCTCATCTTTCTATCAGGATGACGTGTTACTAATCCATAGACTTATATGATTGATGGTTTCAAGCCTCAGTTAAGTTCCTACTACTTCTGTATGTTGACAGTTGATCTCGGAACCTTGATATTGTGATGTTGAGTGGTTATGCCACCATTTTTGCAGGATGTCTCAAATCATTTTGAGCATTTACAGCCGTTATGCTGTCCGAGTCATCCCAGGTCTCTAGATAGTTTGATGCATTTGCAAATCCTTTCTTTCCATTCCCAATGTCCTTTTGGTCGAATAAGCACACTAACCGGTGCGTTGAGGTAATCTATTGCCTTGACATATATGTTGGAACTATTATTATGACCCTAGGTGTTTGTGGAGTCATCTAATAATCCAGCCATGTTTTGTGTTCCCGCAGTGATGATTCTGGCCACTATTCTCGAAAGCATCCCGTGATGTTATTAGTTAGTAGGTATTCTATTCCTGGGTTCTTTAACCCGAGATTCACCCTACTTACTTCATGTTGATAGTAATTGCTAGCTCCCTTAGGTTATTAGTAACCTTTGCGATAGTCCTCGAGGTCTGTGGTATTTCCGTCTTCCAAATGCTATGAACCACTTATGGCAGAAGTTCCTCGCTGAACTAAAGGATCACAGTCATAGTACTCTTGAGGAGTTCTCCATTCATAATCATGAATCTGCCAGTTCTACTTTCCTGCATGGGTTATCCGGAAGAAACCTGTTGAACTTGAGTCGACATACTAACCTATGCATCCACAACTCAGAAAGTTATATGTTCCTTTGAGTTGTCCCTCTTTAGTTGTATTCTGACCCTCGTCTATCAGTTGGTAGTCAGGAGTAGTTGTGCATTCATGTTATCAATGCCTACTACTCATGTGGTCCGTCAAGCCATTCTATTCCGGAATGACTAGGAGAAACAAACTCCAGTACCTCATCCATATCGAGGATTGGGTCAAAGCAGTTGTATTCCGCAGATCAAAATGTCAATTCAGCTTTTGTTCTGTTCTACCTTGGAGTGTTACCATCCTTACGTCAAGAGTGTCATGAGAATTGCACCTTCTCTTATGAATTCTTGATGCAGTGATACTCTCGCCATCATCGTTCATTGCTCGGTCCCGTGTTGTTGCAACCGGAATACCGACAAATGAATTGTTATGTGTGAAATCAATACTCCTAGCAACCTCGTTGCTTGGTAGTAAATGGACAATAATTTCATTCTTAGTGTGTTGGTTATTGAATCATCATCCTAAGATTGATTGTGCTACCTAGTCCTTATTTCCGGTGCACCCTTCGATCTATGAGTCAGGATCTTGTCAAGTCCTCACCCATTTGATCATATCGTCTTGCCTCAAAAGCAAGATTGTTCTCGAGCTTAGTAACATACCGGTGGTTCGTGATTTTCCGAATGTCTTCTCGGGAGTATCACCAGGTTGTCACCTGACCGCTATGTTGAGTTCGTGATCATGTTGGTTTTCCTCTAAACCACCCATTCTCCAAGGATCTGTGTTGGATATCCCTGAACTAGTTGGTTGAGCTAGACAACAACTTGGAGAGTTGGAAGATAAAGCTTTGCTTAACTTAGTTCGTTCCAAAGGGATATTCTTGTGTAGTGTGTGTTGAAGAAAGATGATATCTTCATCGATTGGTCCCTGTGATCAGTTGCTGGACCTATTGTCTTATCAATCCACTGATTTGAGTGTGGGCTATCGTCAAATCAAATCATTACCAACGATGCTCGTAATGTTGTCCTACTCGTGGTTGACCCTTCGAGCATACACTACTACATCTTTTGGTCTGACCAATAGTATCACCTGTTCACATGATGGTGGAAGTCCAGTGATATGGAAATTCCGATGAGTTGTTGTTGAGCCCATCAGCAGCATTTTGTCTCCCCCCATGAATCATGTTGAACATCAACCTAGTGTTGGAAACTTGTAAGCAATGCCTTCGTGTTCCGTTCATGAAGCCTATGCTTGGATGGAAGAAGTGACTTCCTCGAATTCATGTGCTTTAGGTGTAAGTTGCCGCCATGAATTTGAGAGAGGTTTGTTTTGTTTCCTCTTGAATCGTCCCAAGTTAGTCATGCACGTGCGAAGTGCCGTATGGTTTGATAGGTTGGCCGCCTCCACTCCATATGTGTTCCTAGCACACCAAGCCACTGATTGACTTGTCCAAGGAGAAGAAGTTCCTTCATAAGAGCTAATCATATGACTTATGCAAGGGCTTCGCTCTCCGCAATGATGATTCCCAACCAGAACTCGGTAGTGTTTTATTGTAAGACTACTCTCGATCATGCTTGTCTTGGATATCATGTTCACATGATTGTAGCAGAACCCGCTCATGTTTTGGAGCTTGCTACCTTAGTTCATCCTCGAGAATCTCGCAACGCGTCATCTCGTCGGTTTGGGTTGCAAACTTTCTTTCCGCACATACTATCTGAAATATCATGTTTTCAACCAGATCTGAATCTCGAGCAGATATGATGGTTGGAACATTTCCAGCAGTTGCATCTTGTTCCCAGCTTGCACCGCCATTGTGCCAATCCCCCATGGGCTGCCCTTCTCGGTAGTTTCTGTCCAATATTGTCTTCAAAAGTGGACTTACCATGGGTCCCATCCATTTCCGGTGATAAGCAAAAGTCATCCATTGCGTTGTCTTCAACAAGGTAGTCCACATCATCCATCCTAGTCCGGTATGCCATTCCTTGAACTCTTTCAACGATCAATTATAAATTGCCTTAAGCTGGTATGAAGAGTGTCAATGATCTATGGATCAAAATTAATTCTTTTCGCCACTTAAGGGAGCAGTTCTTCGAGTCACCTTTTTCAAAGTGCCCCATTACGGGATCGTGGCA
Organism: Aegilops bicornis; assembly: GCA_021605145.1. Taxonomy (NCBI): domain Eukaryota; kingdom Viridiplantae; phylum Streptophyta; class Magnoliopsida; order Poales; family Poaceae; genus Aegilops; species Aegilops bicornis. The sequence goes on along the minus strand of CM038674.1, from coordinate 86,144,434 downwards.
ATTATTTCCTCGCCATCTTGACACCATCCACCATCTTTCTAAGCGTGGAATTGTTGCCCACCAAATCAAACCCCGTCGTTGTTCCTCCATCCCTCTCGATGTGTTTTGTGCCTCAACTCGAGATGTTTCAACATCTCATTCCACGAGTTGATCTTGAGTGCTCGATCTTCGAGGAGATCGTCTCCTATAGAGTTTCTTTCTGTCGCCATCGTGTTGGATGAAGATCTCAAAAGCAAGGATGTCAAGATCAATTGGAGCAATGAACCAACATCATTGAGGATGACAAATGGATCATGAAGATTGTGATAGTTTGTCACTCCCCTTTTCCTCTTACCTCACGTCTTGAATCTCGGTGCGAGATTCTTGTTTAGTGGGGGTGAGTTGTCACAGCCCCATAATTGGTTGTAATTAGTGGCATCTGCATCCATGCATCATGTTTAAATTCTATTTAAGTTGAAATGGGGATTGACCAAACCCTAGCATCAGAAAGAATTCAACTAGGTTCAAATAAAAATATTCTCAATGAACCCAAAATGCTCTTCAGAAAAGTTCATTATTTTTGGATTGGTCTAGAACCTCTCCCAAAAATGGTGCACATTTTCCTAGGCCATTTTGGACTCTTGAATTAAATTATTATGTATTTGAATTTGGGTATTTAATTGCTATAACAATTTTAAATGCTCAAATAGTTCTGAAACTAAATGTGGGTTGTTGGAAATAATTCAACAGGTCCTCACAATTTATTTCAGGATTTTTAGATGTGGTTTAGTATTTTTACTAAATCAAAGAAAGCAAAAGGCAAATAGAAAACAGAAACAAAAATTAAAATAGAGACAGAGTGTTACCTGTCGCTTACCTGCGGCCCACTCACCTGGTGGCCCAGCAGATTCGGCCTAGCCCACCAGGGGTGCCTTGGTCTTCTTCCACCTCTGCCAGTAGGCAGAGGCGTGTCGACGCCAGCGCGCCCGAGGCCTCCACCTCCTCCTTCCCAGTCTGCCTGGCTCCTCCTCGATGCCCCAGGCGACGCCACACAACCCTGGCCCCTCTCACTATCTCCCTGGACCTCTCTGCCTCCTCTGTCTCGCTCTCTCGAGCTCACCGAGAGCGACCGCCGCCGACGTTCGCCATAGCCGCGCTCACCAGCCACCCCACTTCTCTTAGCCGTGTCCAGGCGCTCCGCCTCGACGCCATGGAGCACCAGGACGAAGCACGCGCCCGCGGGACACCTGAAGCAGCGCCGTCGTCTTCATCTCCGTCATCGACCGCCGGAGATCCCTCACGCCGCCCCGCTTGCTCCGGCTCGTCCCCGACTCCTCCGACCCGCTCGTCTAACTCGCCGTGAGCCCCTCCTCCCAACCCCTCTCTTCCCTCTGTGGATTTCCTCCTCTAGCCCCTTTGGCCACCCCGACCGAAGCTCGCCGCCGTTGCGCTTCGTCGCCGCCGTGGCTAGAGCCCACCTCCGCCGCGTCTGAGAGCGTCACCGTGCTCAGCACGTTTGCAGGAGCACCTAGCACCCCACCCCTCGACCTGCCGTGCACCACAACGCCGGTTCCGAGCGCAACCGAACTCCGGCCGCCTGGCTCGATGCTGGCGTCATCTCCGGCCACCCCCGCACACACCGCATGCACCACTCGACGCGCAAGTCCACCAGCAGCACGTAGCGCCTCTCCGCCGTCGATTTGGTCGACGGAGGACCAAACCCGAAGCCCGCCGCCGCATCTGGCCTCGCCGGCGGCTAAACGCCGGCGACCGCTGACCCGTTGACCGGCGTGGTTTGACCCCACTGCCCGGTTTGACTTTCCCCCTCTCTCTCACTGACTTGCGGGCCCCGCCCGACTAATTACTCTGGTTAGCACTAATTAGCTAGTTAGGTTAGTTACTACAGTCACTGACTAGTGGGCCCTGCCCAGTTAGTTAGGGCTAACTAACTTAGTTAGTTGACCGGGTCACTGACCAGTGGGCCCCACTGGTCAGGTTTGACCTGGTCTACGCCTTTTGACCACTGACGTCGTAGTGACGTAGTGCTGACGCAATAAGCTATTTTCTGGATTAATTTTAATTCAGGAAATTCCAGAAAATATCCAAAACTTCAAAAAATCATAGAAATTAAACCGTAACTCCAAATGAAATAAGTTATATATGAAAATGATCAGAAAAATCCAATCTATCCATCTGTACTGTTTTCATGCATGTTAGAACAACTTATAGCTGCTGTTTAGGACAATTCAACTAAATGGCATTTAAGAAATCACATATGGTGTTTGAATTTGAACCTAGGGTTCAAACCAACACCATTTAACTTGATGCTAGTTGCATTAGCTCAAATCACATCATATTGCCATGTCACATTCATGCATCATATTGTCGCATTGCATTGATTGTGTTCTTCCTTGTTTGCCGGTGTTTGTCCGCTCTCGATAGACGTGATACCGACGATGTGATCGATGAAACCGATGAAGAGCTATACTATCTTCAGAAGTGCCAGGCAAGCAAAACCCCCTTGTTCATTCCAATACAATCCCACTCTCTCACTCCTGCTCTCTTTTACTACATTAGGACAACAACTATTCATCTGTTACTTGCTGCGGTAGCTGAACCCCTTTATCCTCTGCATTACCTGTCATTCCACAGTAAATAGATGAAACCCACTAGCATGAGTAGGAGTTGTTTGAGCCCTGATGTGCCTACTCATTCATGCTTGTTTGTCATGCACTGCTCTGCATAGAGTTGAGTCAGGTCCGATTCATCGGGAATGAATTGGAATGGTGTGTGAACATGTCCCATCGTGTGAGCTAAGTGTGTGAACACGATTTGGTAAAGGTAGCGGTGAGAGGCCATGTAGGAGTACATGGTGGGTTGTCTCATTGCAGCCGTCCTCAGAACTGAGTTCTGTGTTTGTGATCTATGAGCGATTACTACCACACATTGGGTTCCGTGAACTTTCGGCCCCTCTCGGCTTATTAATCAACTCGATCTCTGTCCAGGAGTTGCAACTAGTTTCTGGTGTTTGTAGGTAGTGTTAGTAGTCTACCAAGTCGCACCCGGTACAGGTGGGCTTGGGACATACTAAACCTGATGTACGGTGTACCAACCGGCACCCGGTTGGTGGGCTTGGGAACCCTGCTCACATCGTTTGGGGCCGTGGCGACACCCGGCCGGATTTCCTTGTGGATGGAACCCGAATAGGTGATAAACACAGACGAGAGACTTGTGTGGTTAGTCGTGTCGTGGCCGACTCCCTCGCCCGGCTTCCGCTTGAAGGTTGCCGAGGTACATGGCGTGTCTGGCGATAAGTGGCGAGAGCGTGTGTGAAGAAGTACACCCCTGCAGGGTTATCATTTTCTATTCGAATAGCCGGATTCCTCGGATATGGAAACTTGGACCCCTTGCATACTTCATAGACATGTGAAAGTGGATACTCTAAAACTCGCAAGATAAGCGTGAGTGCTATGGATGGTGTTTTCGTAGGTAGACGGGAGCGGATCCATAGTGGTGTATTGATATGGTGAATATGTGGACTCGTGTGCGCCACCTCAAAAGAGTTACTTGCGAATGAGTTCAGGATAGCCACCGAGTCAAAGCTGGCTTGCTGCAGTCAAACTCCATCACCCCCTTTGTTGATAATGATGCATATGTAGCTAGTTCTGGTGTAAGTCTTGCTGAGTACATTTGTACTCACGTTTGCTTATTTTATGTTTTGCAGAGAGACGTCAGTCTCGCTAGTAGTTCCGCGTGGCCTTCGATGTTTAGCTTATTACCACAGCTGCGATCTTGTGCCCTCGGCAGGATCTGGTAGATAGTCAGGCTTCTCAGCCTTTTTCATTTGTAGATGTCTGTACTCAGACATGTTAAGTGTCCGCTTGTGCTTTGACTTGTATGCTCTGAGTGTTGGGTCATGAGACCCATGTTTGTAATATCTCGCTCCTCGGAGCCTAATGAATAAATATTTGAGTCGTAGAGTTATGTTGTGATGCCATGTTATATTTACACATATTGAGCATATTGTGTGTATGTTTGAAATGCTTGGTATGTGTGGGATACGACAATCTAGTTGTTTATCCTTGGCAGCCTCTCATATGGGGAAATGTAGTCTAGTGCTTCCTGAGCGATAGTAGTCCGCTACAGCCCGGTTCACCGGAGTCCTGCTAGCCCAGCACTACTGCTTTGGACAGTTGACTGGCCGGCATGTGTTTCACTTCGTTCCTATGTCTGTCCCTTCGGGGAAATGTCACGCGGTGATATCCGGAGTCCTGCCTAGCCTGCTACAGCCCGGGTTACCGGAGTCCTGTTAGCCCAGTGCTACAGCCCGGATTCATACGTTGATGACCGACATGCTCGATGTGATTCATGTATGCTTGTCCCCATGGGTTAGTGCCGCTTTGGGTTCACGACTAGCCATGTCGGCCCAGGTTCTCTGTCATATGGATACTAGCGACACTATCATATACGTGAGCCAAAAGACGCAAACGGTACCGGGCCATGGTAAGGCGACACCCGTGGGAATACCGTGAGTGAGGCCGCAAAGTGATATGAGGTGTTACCGGCTAGATCGATGTGTCTTGGAATCGGGGTCCTGACAAATATGCATCGGATGGCAACAATAACATCAACAAGTACAAATAGCAGCATCTCAATCACTATATAATCAATCAGTAAGCAAAAATAGCAGCAGCAAGCATTATCTCAATCACAGACTACACTAATCAGCACCCCTCTCTCTCGATCTATCTCCAGCAGATGAAATAGCAATCTCTCACTCATCCTAGCTCAAGCCTCTCCCACCTCTCTCTCAATCAAAGACTACACTAATCAAATCAGGACACATGATTCCCAAGGAGAAGTATCACAACACCAGTTTGAACAAGAACAAGGAGACAGGGGAGGGAGCAAAGGGAACCGATATGCTTACCATGGAGACCTGCTTGATGTTGGAGTCCTTCTTGAAGCTGTCCCTGCGAAAATAGAACCAAAACGGGCCCACGTCAGGACACGTCACCACGCCACAGAAACAATGAAAAGGTTAGTTCCTTTTTATTAGTATGAGAAGGTTGTACTATTGGTATCTTTGCAAATAATACGAAGTGTGCGTGTGTGTGTGTTAGGTGTTCTTTGGTCTTAGTATTGCTTAGTTATCTTATAACGAGTGCTAGATTCTATATAACAGTCTTCTGGAAACTAATGTCCTGGACTTTGATATGGTACGACAATTTGGTGCAGTGTGAAAGAAATGCTATATAACACCCTTCTGGAAACTATACATGTTTCAATTCGATCCATGCTTGTGGCATATTCTGTACACTACTCAGTTTTAATTCAGAGTTTTGCAGTCCAGTAAGCCATATGCAGCATCACCAAGGGGACAGTGTCAAACCCCAAAATTACAATATTCATTTCTTTTGCTTCATGCTATTTTGTGGCTCTGTTAACTCAAAATTGGGTCACACAACAGACCGCAGCGCATAGAAAATGCGGATGAAATGAGCAATTAGCTAGCGCGCAGTCAGGTTTTTGCAGAGAATCTTGAACATGTGGAACTTTCTGACAACCTTATCATGGAACTAGTGGTTTGGCACCACAGTAAACACGGAAAAGCTAGTGGTTTAGGCATGAAACGCGAGCTGCAATTATTTGTTAGAGGCGGCTGAGCATCACCTCGCGGGCCGAGGATGACACCAACGACAATGGCGAGCTTCTTGACACCGGCCTGGAGCGCAACCCGAGACTTCTGGTTGAAGGCGATTTCCTTGGCGTCCGCACGCACCACCAGCCACGACGAGCGACCGTTCTTGGACCTCCTCAACCTCCCCTGCTCATTACACCCAACAACACAGGTCACAAACCGAGCCCAATTACACATAGAAGTTATAATAAATCATCATATATAATTTCAGTGCAGAATAATAAACCACCCAGTTTCTAACATGTTAAGCGACCAAAATATCATTATTTCAGTGCAGAATAATTTTCGTGTCTTGGTGGGCAGATCTATTCTATGCACAAACAACAAAAGGGAACACTTCGCAGACAGAAGAAAGATGCATATTAGTCAAAATACAGTTGTAACCCCTGTTGTTATTAGCACATAATACACCAATGGGCATCGTCTTCTTAGTATTGCGTCCTCTGTTTACCCCACTCATTTCCTTGAAAAATTGTTCCAAGTGAATGACTGGTTGCTAATGAAAAACAAATTCAGAGTCACCTCTACAGCAATACAGAGACACAATCACTGCTGGGTACTACCGGTAAGCGGCTCTTCTTTTTTCAGATGGTTAATCTTATCATTGACAATGGTCAATATTAAGCTTGTGTAAGGTAAACAATCAATATTCAGAAATTCACATGGTTAACAATATTAAGGCCAAAAACATTTTAGTGGCTTAGTGGGCAGACGTATGCACAAAATGGGGGACATTTTACAAACTGAAGAGAACACACGTATCATTCAATAGCAAGTACCAAACTACCAATCCCTGTAAGTGCATAATACAACAATTTGTAAGCATAGAGGATTGTGTGTCCTCTATTTAACCCCACCCCACCCATGACCCTTACAAGCCACTGATAGTTGGCTAATCTAGAACATACACATGATTGCAGTACTACATAGCTAGTAAACAAACACTTGCATCATGTGTAGAACCAAAACAGGGTCACCTCTGCAGCAACACTAGAGAGCCATGATTCTTCTACTACTAGGAGAAAAGACATCAAAATGGGAACCTCCAGTCCACACTTGGCATATGATCTAGGGTCATTCTATGACATCACATATGATCTCAGTACTAACAAACGACAGTCCACACTTGCATGCATAGAAGAAATTCATAGTCAACTATACAGCAATACATACATAAATATAGTCATGGCTGGCCAATACCAGTGAAGGACATGCTTTTTTTCAGATGGTTAATCACATCACTGACAATAGTCAAAATATTAAGCATGGGTGAGGTAAACAATTAATAGTCAGAATGTCAGGTCATTCACAATAATAAGCACTAAGTAAAACATTTTGCGTGGTCCTGTGTTTACCCCAGCGCACCCCAACCATGGACATGAGAAAATTGTTACACAAGCCACTAATCGTCTGCTAATATAACCATTTCGCAAACCCTTGACTGCTTGACCGTGAGCCTCACCCAAGAGCCTTGAGCCTCAGCATCATGGATGGAGTGGACAGAGAAATAATCTGACCTTGCCGAGTTCCTTGAGCCTCAGCACCGTCTCGTCCCTGAGAATCTCCCTATGCAGGCCGTCCCCTCCCAGCTGCTCCAGCCCATCTGATTAAAGAACAACCGTGGGTGAGAAACAACCCACCGGGGACCGGGATCGAGGCGAGGTGGGCCGGCACGGCGTAGAGGAGGAGGATGAGGAGCACGGAGGGGAACCGATCGAATAGGAGAGGGAGGGGGTGACCTTGATGGCGTCGGAGTAGGGCTGGAGCGGCGTCATCCATGGCCTTCCCTTTGCTGTTCCAGCGTGAGCGAAACGACGACGACAGTGGCATGCTCGATCTGGCAGGGAGAGGAGACGAGGTGAGTAAGAGAGGGTGGGCTGCGGGGGATCTCGACGGAGAGATGTACCTGAGCCGCCGGAGCTATGCCGGCGATGCGGTGGCCGAAACCCTGGCTTAGGGGACGGTTGCGGGTGACCGGTAGAGGAAGCGAGCGACGAATCTACTCGGAGGGAAGACGGAGCGGACGGAGGCGACCATGGGAGTATGCTTGCCGTTGTCGGCAGATTCCGGAAGCCGCCGGTATCGCCGGCATGGGTGGCGGCGGCGGAGGAGGCTCGCGGGGAGAGAGAGAGGTCGAGGGCTGCGTGGGGTGGGGTGTGGTGCGGCTCTGTTGGGTGGGCTCTCTCTCGCTTCTCTTCCTTTCTTTTTTTGTGACGGTGGTTCGTCGATGGTGGCCGGTGGGGGCGGCAGATCGAGATCAGGAGGGGCGTGGCGAGGAGATGGGGACGAGGGAGGAAGGGGGCGACGGGGGGAGGGGTCGATCCGCGCTAGGGTTTGGGCTGCGGGTGGGGGGTATCTCCTTTTCTTTTCTTTTTTGTCTTTTTTCTGTAGATAGATGGATGGATGTGGGATGGAGAGATGGATGTATGGATGGATGGACGCCATATCATCGATCCATGGACAGAGTTATGATTGGTTCAGAAAATCAGTGATGTAAAATAGTTTTCAAATACTAAAAGAGGGATTTTATGAAGTAGTTATAAAAAATATTTTGCAAAAGGGCACCACACAAACTTTCACTAGAGTTAGACCACATTTTATGGATTAGGACCAATTTGTATGCATTTTTCATATTTCTAGCTATTTTTAATCATTTTTTGAGTGGCAAAAATGTTTTTCTGTGAAGAACCTACCAAATAATTGCTGCAAAATTGCACCAAATCAATTTTATAAAATATTAGGCCATATTTAATGCACAATTGACCAAATGGTTGGATGTAAAAAAAATTCATCCACCTCTCGTGAAAAAGACAAATTTCTACCGGTTCAGCTAGAAGCGGGTCAAATTTGAACTACAGGTGCCTCATAGTTTGCTCTTTATTTTTTCGAAAAATCATTTTTAGTTACAGAAGTATCTATTTAATCAGAGAAACACCAAAAAAATTCCAGGATTTAACGACTAGCTTGGAACGGTCATTCCCGCCGTTTTGACCGCATTTTGAAACGGGCATAAAAAATTCAAAAAAAATCAAAAAATTGGAAAACCTTCGCATTGTGTCACTATATGTGATCAGTTTCCAGCAAAAATAATAAGCTTGTAATACGGAAATTATTTGTAAAAAGTGTTCTCAGAAATGAGGTATCATGCGCGAAGATTCATGGCTTTCAAGCCAAATGATCAATCTTATGGCCACATTCATGGGATAGTTTGTTCAGATGATCTCATATTGTGCACAAGGGTGCATCTTGGAATTCCAAACAATGTTGCCTAAGGAAGTTTTCACTTTCATTGCACAAAAGAGCCATTTCCATTTTTCCAGTGCCCCAAATGAGGTTTTTTTGTGAAGGACCTAGCAAATAATTATCGCAAAATTGGACCAAATCATTTTTCTAAAGTACTAGGTCATATTTAATGCACAATTGACCAAATTGTTGGGTGTAAAAAGTTTTGACCCACCTCTGGTGAAAAAGACAAATTCCAGCCGATTCAGTTGGAAACAGGTCAAATTTGAACTACAGCTGCTTCATAGTTTGCTCTTTATTTTTTCCAAAAATCATTTCTAGGTACAGAAGTATCTATTTAATCAGAGAAACACCAAAAAAATTCCAAGATTCAACCACTAGCTAGGAACGGTCAAGCCCGCCGTTTTGACCGCATTTTGAAACGGGCATAAAAAATTAAAAAAAATCAAAAAATTGGAAAACCTTCGCATTGTGTCATATATGTGACCAACTTTCCAAGAAAAATAATAAACTTGTAATACGGAAATTATTTTTAAAAAGTGTTCTCAGAAATGAGCTATCATGCGTGAAGATTCATGGCTTTCAAGCCAAATGATCAATCTTATGGCCACATTCATGGGATAGTTTGTTCAAATGATCTCATATTGTGCACAAGGGTGCATCTTGGAATTCCAAACAATATTGCCTAAGGGAGTTTTCACTTTCATTGCACAAAAGAGCCATTTTCCATTTTTCGAGTGCCCCAAATGAGGTTTTTTTGTGAAGGACCTAGCAAATAATTATCGCAAAATTGGACCAAATCATTTTTCTAAAGTACTAGGTCATATTTAATGCACAATTGACCAAATTGTTGGGTGTAAAAAGTTTTGACCCACCTCTGGTGAAAAAGACAAATTCCCGCCGATTCAGTTGGAAACAGGTCAAAATTTGAACTAGAGCTGCTTCATAGTTTGCTCTTTATTTTTTCCAGAAATCATTTCTAGGTACAGAAGTATCTATTTAATCAGAGAAACACCAAAAAAATTCCAAGATTCAACCACTAGCTAGGAACGGTCAAGCCCGCCGTTTTGACCGCATTTTGAAACGGGTATAAAAAATTAAAAAAAAATCAAAAAATTGGAAAACATTTGCATTGTGTCATTATATGTGACCAAGTTTCCAAGAAAAATAATAAACTTGTAATACGGAAATTATTCTTAAAAAGTGTTCTCAGTAATGAGCTATCATGCGTGAAGATTCATGGCTTTCAAGACAAATGATCAATCTTATGGCCACATTCATGGCATAGTTTGTTCAAATGATCTCATATTGTGCACAAGGGTGCATCTTGGAATTCCAAACAATGTTGCCTAAGGAAGTTTTCACTTTCATTGCACAAAAGAGCCATTTTCCATTTTTCCAGTGCCCCAAATGAGGTCTTTTTGTGAAGGACCTACCAAATAATTATTGCAAAATTGGACCAAATCATTTTTCTAAAATATTAGGCCATATTTAATGCACAATTGACCAAATGGTCGGGTGTAAAAAGTTTTGATCCAACTCTGGTGAAAAAGACAAATTCCAGCCGATTCAGGTGGAAGAGGGTCAAATTTGAACTACAGCTGCCTCATAGTTTGCTATTTATTTTTTCCAAAAATAATTTCTAGGTACATAAGTATCTATTTAATCAGAGAAATATCAAATGTTTTCCAAGATTCAACAACTAGCTAGATACGGTCAAGCCCGCCATTTTGACCGCATTTTGAAACTGGCATAAAAAATTCAAAAAAAATAAAAAAATTGGAAAACCTTCGCATTGTGTCATTATATGTGACCAAGTTCCAGGAAAAATAATAAACTTGTAATACGGAAATTATTTTTAAAAAGTGTTCTCAGAAATGAGCAATCATGCGTGTAGATTCATGGCTTTCAAGCCAAATGATCAATCTTATGGCCACATTCCTGGCATAGTTTGTCCAAATGATGTCATATTGTGCACAAGGGTGCATCTTGGAATGGCAAACAATGTTGCCTAAGGAAGTTTTCATTTTCTTTACATAGAAAATTCATTTTCCATTTTTCGAGTGCCTGAAATGAGTTTTTTTATGAAGGACCTACCATATATTGTTGCAAAATTGGACCACATCAATTTTGTAAAATACTAGGCCATATTTAATGCACAATTGACAAAATGGTTGGGTGTCAAAAGTTTTGATCCACCTTTGGTGAAAAAGACAAATTCCTTGATTCAATTTGGAAGCGGGTCAAATTTGAACTGCAATTTGCATGCCTCATAGTTTGCTATTTATTTTTCCAAAAATCATTTCTAGTTACATAAGTACCTATTTAATCATAAATACATGGTTTGGTGGCGATACGTCGAGGTTTGGACGGTGGCCGAGGGCCCCAACTCTAGAGCGCGTAAACTCGCATGCCCGCCGCGTGGTCACCGCGTGACCGTGGCGTTGCCATGTGTTCTGGGCTGCCTAGGCATGTCTAGTGGGTAGGGCACTCCCTAGGTAGGTTCTAGGAAAAAAATCACAACATAAGATTCTCACGAGGAGACCGATCGATGCTCAAACATGAATAAGCAGCCAAGTGTTTGATTAGCGGTACGGGAAATGTACATGGCTAATGGGTGTGAGTTTTGGCTGAGGATGATCAATTACTAAGAAGACCGTCTTCACAAATTTCTAGCTCAAAAGGAGGATCCTAGGTGGTACTTGCTTTGCAAAGTACCACACTGGACATAAATACGAATGTTGAAGCCGGGCTCAAAATAATGAATGGATTGAGCTGGCATTTGGTGGAGGATGGTTATTTGGGTAGAGGAAAGCACTGTAGAAAATGGATACCATTTGGACATGCCAAAGTGGTACTTCCTTCACAAAGTGTTTTTCTGAACAAAATAGGAAAATGAATATTTTCGAATTATTTATGAACTACGCAAGGAAGGTTTTTTTACATATTTGACGAAGATATGACCCAAAGAATTTACGAGATTTTTTTGGTAATTTTGGGAATGACAGAAATATAGGTTGCTTCACAACCTAGGGTAAAAACTGCCACATGGACATGACACATAGGCAAAACGGATGAGGTGGCGCCTAGTCATAGCAACCCACCACAATTTACAAGGTTATGACCATCTATATTGGTCATGATCAGCTAGAAATAAGGCAGCGACCTGTGCTACACTACAAAAAAAATACACTTCCGTGATGATACGTGTTTGTCACAGTAGGTCGCGTTTTTTATCATGCATGTACATCCATGACAAATTTATGACAGAATCAAGATAGTCATACATGTACTGTCGTAGAAGTGTTCCATGACATTACCAAAATTATCATCACGAAAGTGTCCACTTCCATGACAATAAATCGCGTCCGCGAAGTGCTTTTCGTCAAGGGTGACCGACACGTGGCATACACCGTAACAGAACGCCATTAAGCTATCGGGTCGGGTTTTGGATCCGATAACCCGTTAACAGCCCCGACCAATGGGAAATTTCCACCTGTAAAATTCTTATTGGCTGGATGAAACACGTGTCAGCTCGTTAGTGGGTCAGATAGGCACCTATGATATGTCGACACGTGCCACGGCCCACCACTGGCCCATTTAGCTTACAAAGCCGGCCCGTTTGACTTGGTCAAAAGTTAACGGGCTGGCCCATGAAAAGCCTGCTAACGGTCTCCTCGCAAATAGCCTATTTTACGGCCCGTTAACTCACGGCCCGTTAGGCACTAAAGGAAATCGGCCCAAAAACGTCATGTGGGCCGTCGAATATAACACCAGCCCATTTCACTTTCGGCCCATGTATGGCCCACGACGTCTTTCGGCCCATATGAGGCCTTCGTATCTTTTGGCCCATGTATGGCCCATGACGTCTTTCGGCCCATATGAGGCCTTCGTATCTTTCGGCCCTTTATAGGCCCACCGTGACTCTAGCCCATAATGAACAGTAATTTTTGTTGTACCCGTTAACGGCCCGTGATTTACATGGGACGTTTCCAGCCTGTGTTAGCTTTCGGCCTATTGACGGCCCATACATTCTTGGGCTCCTTTTCGGCCCTCGATTACTTCGGCCCGTTACTAGCCTGTTCCCTAATGGGCCAAATTCGCCCATGGCAAGAGTCGGCCCGTTCTTGGCATGTTCCCTAAATGGGCCAAATTCGTCCCATGGCAAGAGCCGGCCCGTTACTGGCCTGTTACCCTAATGGGCCAAATTTGGCCCATGGCAAGAGTCGGCCCGTTTCTGGCCAGCCCGTCCTATATTCTGGCCCATTAACGACCCGTTATGCCCGTGATGTAATTATGCTTTTGCAGTCCCCACGACCGTTAACGCCCGTTACCGTCTTTGGCCGATACCAATTACGCGGATTACGGCCCATGTAGACCCATTTATCCGACGCGGCCGAGGCCCACGATTCTGAGCCCATTTATCGATGGCCTGAGGCCCACCGATTATAGGCCCATTTATCGACGGCCCGTAGGAGACCCATGGATCCTACGACCCGTATATGGCCCATGGGTAGTTGCGGCCACTAGCAAACCGGGGAAAAAGAAGAATAGGAAATAAATAAGGCCAAAACTAACGCTAGGCTATTAAGGCGATTACACAGATTACATCCACTCGGCATCAAAGATCGCCACCAGTGCAAATGTAGGGAACACCCTACACTATACAAAAATGGCTTGCTGTTTTCTTCAGCCGGTGGCTGCACGTTAAGAATAAATTTTGTATCGCACCGAAACAAATTACAACTATATAACAAAAGGAAGGTTGGTATAAAACTTAACAGTCTAGCAGATAAATGCACCACCAGAAGTTCAGAAGCTCGGTTCATTTGACCTGACTGTTACGTTTTCATGTTGTATTGTCCGATGGAGCACCATAAACCTCGCCTTCATTTCCCCTAGGCTCCTGAACAACATAGCAAATGTCTGACAGTCTGGTTTCAAAACTATGCATATCTTGACGACATTGAGGAATGTTTCTCCTTGTTTCACAAAGGGCCTCTGTTAGGGATTGGTCTTGTGTCTGGAGCGCAGATACAACATTGCTTTGAGCTTGCTTATCTTGATCATGAGGCAGTTTGGACGATTTTGCCTGAACAACCAACCCAAGATTACGCGAGAACGTGCTTTTGGCACCGTTAGTGGACAGTGCTTGACCCATGGAGCAAGAGTGACATTGCGGTTATAGTTGCCTCGCCACCTTCGTAAGGTGCCGGTTCCACCATTTTTCCATAGCTCGCTGAAAAGTCGAGGTTTTACATTAGTAGTACCCGAGCAGAAGATATTAAGGAGGCAGCAAAACCAAACAAAATAGCTTCGGTCTATATACGTAACTTATTCGGTGAACCCATGTAAAATATTAGTTGTATTTTATTGCAAAGTACATAATAAAACCAGGTTCCAAACATATGACCATGTACCATCGCTAATGTATTGTCTATTTCTTCACATTGTATTGAGGGCTAAGGATAAAGAGACGAAGTTTATAACACGGTAAGCATAGTGTGACATCATTCATATCACAAAATAACTGAGAACAGACAAACAGGCAATTGTAACGTTGTGTGGGCAAGTCCAGCACGGAACTAGATTACGAGTTAAGATCAAAGGAACATCACTCCTCCCTTTTAAACCTTGTAAGGTGCAATGATACGCTAAGAAAATTATGTATAAAATTGAAAAGAGTAATAGACATTGGCTGCAAACCATGCAGTTCAAGGCACAAGTCAGAGTAAGTAGTAGTTAAAAGGCATGATGATTAAGGACTTACAACATCGGCTTTGACTGGTGTAGTCATGCCCTTCTTCTTGCTGGTGTGATAGTCCTTGAAGATTTCCACAGTATTTGGTTCAGGTACTTTTTGGTCCTTGCGGGCTTTCCTCTGCATTTCGAACAAGTCAATATAGATATGATAATATGGTACAACGAAAAGAGTGAAAGAACAGCTAATTACAAGAGCCTCGCAATGTGCAATATAGCTACGAGATCCTGTCATCTGTTGGAATTTCACTTTCGTACGGTTGGCCTTGTTCTTTGAACAGTTCACCTACAAGAAGATAGATTTGTGTGGCACATGCGTCAATAGGACTTCAACATGTGATCTGATCACATATATATAATGTACCTGATACTTCGGATCAGACCAGTGTTTAACTAGGCCTCTCCAGTCTTCATCCGATATATTTTCCACTTGAGATGTTTGGGAAAGTTCACTGTTAGCCTTGCCTTCAAAGTGAGTTTTCCTCAAGTTATACCGATACTGTCGCAGAGCAGACTTGAAAACATGGTTGCAAGCTTGTCCGTTGCAGCATCTTGGCTATCCAACTTGAACCTCATCTGTTGAAAATTATGGGAGTCTCATTATCAGCAACCTAGAAAGTATGGGATAGAGCAAGACGATATTACTAGTTTCCATACATAACCATACTTACAGATAAATGCTCGAGGAAGGTGTTGAACTGGGTTTCGTCTTTTTTATTCCTATACTGAATCCATGTTGGGAGGATACGTACATGACACCTAACGGGAACCGCTGCCTTTGATACTAACTTGGCTGACTCTGTAGCATCACGTGGCCTTTTTAAACCTGCCTCAAAACGGATCTCAATTCTTCCTCCTCTAGATTAAGTTAACCTATCGAGCATTATCCCTGATGTTTGTTTCCTCTTGCGCCTAGGTGCTAGTCCAACAACGAACATAGGAAGTGTTAGTGTACATCAAACTGTGAGACTACATATAAAGAAGCATGCAACTGTAACTTGACTCCAGCAACTACCTTCTTGCTGTTGAAGCTCACAAGGTTCATCTGATATGGCCAGCTCGTCTTGTGTCAAGAGTGCTTGGGAAGTAGTGTCAGGTGGCAAGGGATCTTGGGAACGTGCTGCTAGCTCAGTTGACGCACGAGTATGTCATGCAACTGGTAGTACTGTGGTAGGTGTTGCAAGAACTAGGGATGTCTCTGCTTGTTTGCTGCCAGCTATTTGTTTCTGTTTGGCTTTTTTGCAGCTCGTGTAGCATGGGATGCCGTGTTTGTAGAATTTTCCGCTGGACTTTCACCTTCTATTGCACCATCAGTACCAGCAGAATCTGCAGGATTCATCCGCTTCTCATTCCCTGCCATTATGTGTTTCTTCCTCTTTCTCTGTGCCATGTTAAGTCAAGCCGACAAGAAAAACGAATAACAATTTAGTTCTTCGAAACAAAGTGATGCATGATGCGCATTTAATTGAACTTTGATGTTAGACAACCACATGATAGGAGGATGTAATATGTATGAAAAACAGGACGGAAGAGATAACCAGAACTATGATGTGTAAACTAAGAAGAAGGCATTTCACCAAATTAGAAGCAATACAATGGAAGGTAGACACCATATGAAAGATGCTACAAATATCGCTCTTCCAAGTTAACAGTGTCTCAGCATAAATGGCTTTTAAACAAATGTGAAGCAGTACAAGAAATAAATCATATGCAAGATGCAAACAACATCACACTACCATGTTAGAGGTCTCTCATCATTAGTGCCATTGCATATTCACAGCATTGCATATTCACAGCTTATGATGTGTAAACTAAGGAGAAGGCATTTCAACAAATTAGAAGCAACGAAAGCTAGACACCATATGAAAGATGCAACGAATATCACTCTACGAAGTTAAAACTGTCTCGTCATAAGTGCCATTTCATCAAATTAGTAGTACAAGCTAGAAAAGAATGTGAAATGTAACCTATATCACACTCCGAAGTAAAACATGTCTCATGATAAGTGATTGTTGCAGGTTACACAACAGTAGTAATTTGATGTAAGAACATGGTGTGATAGACAGATATTGTATGTTCTAGAAACAGGAACACGTGTCTTATTCAAGTATAATGTGTAAAGTAAGTAGATGGAATTCAACAAAATTAGAAGCAATACAAGCTAGACATCACACATAACATGCAACCACATATAACAGTGCCAAGTTAGAGGGAGCACCAGTGATGCTGCACTAGGGGAGACGTGCTCATCATAAACGCAGCTTTTTTGAGTGTCTATGCAAACTACTAGGAAAACGGCTATAGATGAAATGGACACTAATGGCGCACCACATGTGTGGTGCGCCATTAGTATATAGCAATGGCGCACCACATACAGGTGCGCCATTAGTAATATATTACTAATGGCACACCTGGTGCGTGGTGCGCCATTAGAAGTTTTGAAAAAAAATAAAAAAAATTGTTACTAATGGCGCACCGTGGGATAGTGCGCCATTACTAATTTACATAGTAATGGCGCACCACACCCACCGTGCGCCAATAGTAGTTTTGAAAAAAAAAAATTGTTAGTAATGGCGCTTTTGTGACAGATGCGCCATTACTAATTCTAACTAGTAATGGCGCCTGTCACAGTGCGCCATTACTAAGTTTTTAAAAATCAATTTGTTTTCCAAAACTATCAATGGCGCACCGTGGGGGGGTGCGCCATAACTAGTTAACTAGTAATGGCGCACCACCCCACGGTGCGCCATTACTAAGTTGGCCCAAAAGTTCCACAGAATGCACCCCCTGGACCGCCTTTTCAGTTTAAAAAATAATAATAGAAAATGATGGAAATGTCAAAAAAATAAAATAAAATAATTTTCCCATATGATATGTTGTCGAGTTGTTGGGAAAATTTACAAATATGAATTTCGACTTTATTTGCACAATGTCTCTGGAAATTTGTAAAATGGGCATAACTTTTGCATACGAACTCGGATTAAAAAAAATATTTTATATGAAAAATCATCTACTCGAAAAGTTACATCCGAATTTAACAAGGGGAACCCCGTTAAACATTTTCAAAATCCCCAAAAACCTAACAGAAAAAAGTTACGGGGCTTTCAAGATCTAGAGGCAAAAAATTTCAAACTTACTAGTGGCGCACCGTGGATGTGGTGCGCCACTAGTAACAGAAAAAAAATTGGTTTTGAATTTTTTTTCAAAAAATGATACGTAATATGACCGGGAAGTTTGAAATATTTTTCAAAATTTGATCATAGTCATGAACATGAACAAAGTCCTAGACATCAACAAGGTATAATAGGATTGATATGCTCGATATATCAACAAGTGCACGTGAAGTGAGTCATTCTTTGGGGTTGGATAGAACTATGAAGTTAAGCGTGCTTGGGCTGGAGTAGTGTGAGGATGGGTGACCTTTCGGGAAGTTTGACCACAGAGTGCGATTTGAACTGAGATTAAGCATATTGACCCGAGATTAAGCCATAGTGACCTGAGATTAAGCCATCAGAATACCAAATTCTAATGGCGCACCACAGGTGCGGCATTAGAAAAAAATTCTAATGGCGTGATGCTAGTGGCGCACCAGTAGTGCGTTATTAGAACGCAAAACTGGTGCGCCACTAGCATGCCTTTTCCTAGTAGTGGCATGTGTTGTCTTGGAAATCATCTTGGGGGTGTGGAGGATTAGAAATTGTAGAGGCCCTCGGTTTGGAAGGAGCACCTTTATCCGTTGCGTTGCTAATTTCCTTCCGCTTTATTGATTTTGAATTGTCAAGTAAAACCGACAAGAAAAAGCAATAAAATTCTCTCTTCAGAACTCATTCATGCATGATACTGACAATCACTACTTTGATGTAAGGCAAAGACATGATACCAGGATGGAATATGTACAAAAAACAGGACGGCATGGCATGTTCACAACTGTTTGTGTAAACTAAGCAGAAACCATTCCAGCAAATAAGAAGCAATGCAAGCTAGACACCACATGAAAGGTGCAACCAATATGACTCTGCCAAGTTAAAACCGTCGCATCATTAATGGAATTTCAACAAATTAGAAGCAGCGCATGCTATAAATCATATGAAAGATGCAACTAATATCGCACTGCATATACTAAAGGTGTCTCGTCATATTGGTTGATGCGGGATACAAAAAAAACAATAGTTTTATGTAAGGACATGCTTAATAGACAGATGTACTATATACTAAATATCGGAAGGCATGTCACATTAACAGGTATAATGTCACATTTACAGGAGTATAAGCTAAGAAGATTAGCACATGCAGTTTAACAGATTGGAAGAATTACAATCTAGACACCATATGCAACATGCAACCACATATCACGCTGCCAAGTTAGAGCAAGCACCTGCGATGCTAGTGTAGGGGAAATGCTGTAATCAACTACAGAGCTACATTCACTATCTTCATCTAGCATTTCTGTTTCTTGAGAATCATGTCGGGAGGCTGACGCTGCATTCTTTAAATGAGGAGTAGTCCCCTTGCCTGCCTGCCTCGTCATAAGTGATTGATGAGGGATACACAAGAACATTAGTTTGATGTAAGAACATGGTTAATACACAGATGTACTAGTATGTACCAAAAGCAGAAAGGCATGTCATATTCAAAGGTATAATGTGTAAGCTAAGCAGATGCAATTTAACCAAATTGGAAGCAATACAAGCTAGACATCCGGCTGGAGTGGTGAACATGATCATCTAGGACCTGATAGCCTGGTGGGAGGCGGGCTGCTTCGCCACCATCGCGGCTTTTTAGTTGGCTTCCAGGTGATGCCTGTCTTTGCTGGCCTTGTCACTCGCTCGGCCGATTACTCGACTAGCTATTTGTCTTACGGTGCTCACGGGATGGTGGTTCATGTAAAAATATCTTTCCTTATCTTAATAAAGACCGACTTGACCCTTGAATACAAGCTAGACACCATATGGAACATGCAACCACATATGACACCGCGAAGTTAAAGCAAGAACCTGGGATGGTGGTTCATTGCGAGCGAGGTCATGAACTCCAGAGCAACGTTTACCGTCTCCATCTGCTGACACTGCACCCTTTAAAGCGCTGTAACGTGTCGCGCCTAGCCGCGTAGAAAGCTGGCATGACTTGTCTCTTTTCTTTTTT
This sequence comes from Aegilops bicornis, assembly GCA_021605145.1. Taxonomy (NCBI): domain Eukaryota; kingdom Viridiplantae; phylum Streptophyta; class Magnoliopsida; order Poales; family Poaceae; genus Aegilops; species Aegilops bicornis. Next base: position 86,124,609 of record CM038674.1, on the reverse strand, counting down.
GCTTCCCTTTCGGCAGACTCTAAAATACCCTCGCATAAAAACACAATAGTGAGAGTATGGATGAAGTGTGTACAGAACTAGTTCACTGTAAAAGTAGCAGATAGCAGGTGGCTGAAAAATAAATGACAGGAGACATATGATAGCTCTTCAACATTGCATGGCAAACAAAATTAGATTCTACTCCGTATGATTTTGAAATAAATGAGCACAGGAAATGCAGGTACTCCTCCAGCACACCACCACATGTGGTCATATCTAAGATAACAGTCGACTGAAAATAAATAGGACAGTCGATTTTTTTAATGAACCGTCCAATCTATAAGGAACGGGCAGATGGCTTTCGTCTACCTCCCGCCAGTCACTGTTGACGATCTTTCTCGAACCGCCAGCGACCACCGGCCCAGACCCGTGCCTCCGCCGCCCCGCCCTCCCATCGACCTCACACCACCGCCGTGCTTGGCAGCGCCCCCAAGCCATCCCTTTAATCCCGGCCGACCGCCAGTTGGGCGCCAGAGCTCTAGGCCCCGGGCGCCCTAAGATAAACACCAAAGGCGCTGCTTCCCAGGCATAATAGTCGTACTAGCACCTGTTACGCCGGGAATGCTTCCGATAATTGGGAATCAACTGGCAGAAATTGAAATTGAGGCGGCGAACCTCTAGCTAAGGTGAAATAGTATATGGGGAGAAACCTTGTGCATCACGAGTTACTAGGAACATCTAGTATCAAGAAGAAGCGATCAACTAGTGTCTTCTGTGGGATGAATACCGTGCAAGCAGAGACGTAAGATTTGCACGAATAAGGTAAGAGGAGTACCTTCTTCGGTTGCCGGTGTGGTCACCTCCACATGTCGCGGCGATCTTCTTCTTTTTACCAGGGAAACCGATGTTCTGGAGGGTGCAGGCTTGGATGAACCCATGGCCAAATTGTTGAGTGTTTTGTCGTGGCCGTATGTCGGCGGAGGGGAAGCAGATCCGAGGCGGCGAAGGACGGCGTAGAAGGAACAGCTCCGGTGCGGTGGAGGGTGGCGATGTTGGAGCAGCAGCGGTGAGGCGTAGGACGGCGTGGTTGAACTGGCTCGGGTACAGATGGCTCGGCCTCGGCTTCAATTACCAGCCGTGGAGGGCGTTGCGGTTGAGGTTGCGGTGGACGACGACGTCGGGGTATCGGCTCTGGCGTGATGGAGGAGGGCGGCGGTTGATGGGTGGGATGGGGTTGCGGACGGAGGACGCCGGGGTTTCGCGGCTGGTGGAGAGGTAGTTTTGGCGCCCATGGAGTACGAATGGGGAATCAGACGGGTGGGGGGGACCATGTTTCGGTCTGGGACACGCTTGTTTTTGTCTTTTTTGAACAGAAGATGGGACACGCTTGTTTGAAATTTGGGAAAAGTACAAACTTTGCCCCCCTCTTAAATTTCGGACCTACTGCGGGTCAGGGGTAGGATGGTAATCCCAGTTATCCCAAATAGTGGGCGGGAGCGATTTTGGCCGCGCGCATGTGTGCTTAGGAGGCCATTGTGTATGAATGTTTTTCGGAGGCAGTTGCGTGGCGTCTAGATGAAGCTACAAACCTACCCCGGTTTAGACCTGTGGACGTCGGGCCGGTAGGTCTCACAGGTCAGAGTTATTAGAAAAGTAATTTCCTTGTACTACCAAACATTGGTCTCTCGCGGTTTCGGGCGAGTAGAGGTTCTTTTGGTGCTTCGTTCGAAATTTGGAAACACAAGCATTCACGTTTAGAGTACTCTTGAACTATGAGGATTGACCTAAATGGACAACGTTATATTTGACCTTGTATGTTTGAAAACCTCATTAAATTATCCGCTTCCTTTTGAAATTTTGACACTTATAAATCCTATAACTATGATTATTTTGAAATGGAGGAGCTAAATTTGAATCTATTTTGTACACGACTACATATGCTATTATGTACAAAATCAGAGCAAAGATTGGTACCCCCATAGTTTAGGTATGGTTTACAAATGCCATGATATCAAATTCAAATAATTGAATGGACTTCATGTTGAATTTGATTTTTTAAACCACCTTAGGTTGAATTCAAATGTATGCTAGTTCATAGGTAGCTATTTATAAATGTCCATTGTGTAACTTTCGTATGTATAATGTGCTTTCACACACAACATGAACTATACTCACGTTTATATTCGATTGCTAAAGCGATGCATTGTCTGGAGTTCAAAATACTAACTATGTGGATCAATTGTGTTGAATAATAACATAGACATGCTCAAATTCGATAGAATCTAGATGTCTGATGGATCAATGACCGCTCCTTACGCGAATTGCAAATATCATGATCCCATCCTAATATTTGGATACAATTTATATCTTTAATCAATGTGTAGAGCAGTCTTTTATGTGTAGTTTCACTCTCGATCGGTGGTCTCTCACACACTCTCTCCCGAGGTGTCTTTCTCGCACACATGCTCTAGATATAACCCTCCCTCCCTCTCGTAACCATTTACAACTGTTTTCTCTAACCTTTATCACAAGCACTCTTCCTCTCGTAAATATACACACGCACAATCCTCATCGACCCTTTCTATATACATGGACCTGCCTACGTGTCTTATGTATGCACATTATCTTTACGCATGTCTCTCACGCATTATCTCACACCTCTCTTCCTAATCAACGAGTATGATTCTAGCAGAGCATTTTGTAGGATGCCCCTTAAAGTTAGGTTGGATGAATAGTAATATCAGAGATAAAGGGGTTACCTTAGTCCAAGAACCTAGAGTCCTTCACAATTCTGCTTTCTTTTTCTTGTACGACTAGTCATCCATGGGTCTTCCTAAATGTGTCATGGGCCGACCAATGTGGCGCAGGACAGAACCGAACGAAGGGCCTCACCTCGACCCACCGGACCTCATGCGGTGACACACCCTCTGCCCCCACTTCTCATTATCTTCTCACACCCACACATACCAACACAAACACCACACACAAAATTTCTCCGTGTGCCTCTATTCCCTCCCCCGTTGCATATACACACTCAAGGGAATGGAATCTCTTGTCGTGACGTCATATTCGTCTCTCTCTCTCTTGACCACTCTCATTTCTCGTGCTATCTCTCCCATGCCCCCCTCCCCCCGTCGGCCCCTCTATCCATGCCTCTCTCGAATACGTAATACACACACATACCTCTCTAGGCCCCTCCAATGCATCAACTACACATTCACACATGTTACATCACGTACCCCATTGATCTAAAAAGCCCTCTCTTCACGTTTATTTCGCATACAACATTACTTTTGAATAAAGTGTGTCCAAAAAATTATTTTAGAGGTTCTACATTTATACAACATTACAAAGTTATATGGAGAATCTGAGCGCTAATTTGCATTGCATGGTGCCCACAATGATATTTATTCCGCATTGTGAATTTGTATATTTTTATACTATATACAAAGTTAGTCATAATAAAGAGAAACGAAGAGCATCTCTCTCTCCATCGCATACCCCCCCTGTACGCCCCTTTCACGTATGCACACAAAACTATCTCCAGGTCCTCTAAAAGTAAGCCCCCAGAAAAATCACGCGTGTTTCATCTTTCTCTTGCGATATATGCAATGACGATCATTATATTTGAAGCGAAAGCACGATACATACATTGGACTTCATAATCCACTCATTACGGTCACCGTTTACGTTTAGTGGTTATTATACGATCCACGGGCTCACCGTACAACTTTGTATTTGCTCATGACATGACTAGTTGACGATTAAACGCTCCACGTGGCACCTCTAGTGTTGCATCGCACTATCTCACTAACATCGTGCCCACCTGTCGACTTGTATCTACTCTACATCTACACTATTATAAAATACATAAAATACTCTCTTATAAAAAACAGAGTTGGTGATGATGGTGTGCCTGCACTAGTAGAAAAAGGGTCTAATGTGAAACTCATTAGTCCCGGTTTGCAATTGAATCGGCACTAATGTGACCATTAGTGACGGTTCCAACGGCCAGGCGGGCGGCTCTCATTAGTACCGGTTCGTGGCAAACCTTTAGTACCGGTTCGTGCCACGAACCGGTATTAAAGAGGTGGTGGCCTTTAGTATGGGTTGGTGGCTTCAACCGGTACTAAAGGGGGGTCTTTAGTACCGGTTGGAGCCACCAACCTGTACTAAAGGTGGTGTCCTTTAGTACGGGTTGGTGGCTCCAACCGGTATTAAAGACCCCCTTTAATGCAGTTGGATCCACCAACGGTATTAAAGGTGGTGTGCTGCCACCCGATTGCACAATGTTTAGTCCCACCTCGCTAGTTGAGAGGAGCTTGACCGGTTTATAAGCCCCACCGCTGACTACCGTGTCGAGCTCCTCTCTCTCTAAGCAGGCCTTTGTGGGCCTATTGCAAGTTTTACGCCTGTGGGGCCTCTTTGAGCCGTCTGGGCCTGCATCCTAGCCCAACTAGAGATTGGGTTTCTAGTCGTATGCAGGCGGTGCCGCCCAGTAGGCGGGCTGTTTTTGCTTTATTTCAAAAATAAAAATAAAAATAATCGTTACCAACCGGGACTAAAGGTCCCCCAGACCACGTCGCGCCTCGTGCCACGTGGTGGGCCTTTGGTCCCGGTTCGTGTTGAACCTGTACTAAAGGCGGGGGACCTTTAGTCCCCACTCTTTAGTACCGGTTCCAGAACCGGTACTAAAGGTCCTTACGAACTGGTACTAAAAGTCATTGTTCTACTAGTGCTGCCATCCTGCAATATAGGCCGTCCGATTTATATCTAACGGATAGGAAAGAAACTATGGAAATTTTGCAAAAAGGTACCCACACACCTCTCCACATTTGCAAATAAGGCCTTCCCTCGTTCATCCTTTTCTCTCACAAGATAAACAAGTCATACAAATGCATCTTGATGTTACGTGCAACGCACGGGCATCTTGCTTGTAAGAATGAAAACAAACGACAAAAAAATATTTTGACGGTGGTTCGAAGTCATGACCGCGGGCACAGCGGACAAGGTGGCCTTGTATTGGTATGCTGAGCCGTCTGTTTTAACACAGGAGCTGGTGTGGTGATTATACACACACGCACGCATGCACACGAACTCCATCCACGCAACACTCACACAAACACATGCACCCACGCACGCACGCAACACTCACACGTACACACGCATCCACGCACGCACGCACCACTCACACGCACACACGCATGCATGCATGCACACACCAGTACACCACATGACCAACACACACTCGCACGCTCAAGTGCTCAACCTACACGTGCATGCGCACACATCAGGCCCTCGGCTGCATACATACACAACCAGGTGATACCCGCGCACGGGTTGGAGCCTTGTCGCGCGTGCATAAATTTGTGTTTATCTGACCTTTTCCCTATGCAAACTGACAGGTGGGACCCACAAGGAACATGGTCAATTTAACTAGTCAACATAGCGCCATGCAGACTATTTGGCCGGTCAACAGAGTGCAATCCGATGCTGAACTATGAGCAAGTGACCGGATAAGCACCGCAAAACGTATATAGTGACCGTAATCATCTTATTCTGAAGTTCGGTGACCGTATTACGCTTTTCTCTCTGTAGGCCCTCCAAAACTACATCTCTACACGTTCTCGCATGTTACATCTAACAACTATGCAATACAGCACTACTACTACATTCTAACACAATAAATCATATGTGTTTTTAGTTTTACTAGATATCATATTGTTACTTATAATTATTCAGTTTGCATACATTAAAATTGCCTTTGAAATGTATGGCCAGTATCATCTACCGCGCGGGAAAAATCCCGCCCTTTCCTGTTTAATCGGGTTTGTATCAATGGATCGTGCGAAACAACAAAACTATAGTACTATACAGTACAAGTGACAGTTCACTGGGTCGTTGTGTCGTCTACTCCTCCGTCGTAAGAGTGGAGCGCTCGCTTTCATAAATCTTCTAGTCCCATTCGCCGACATGTGGGACATCAAGCTACCAGGTCCACGTGCCATACCGGAATACAGTGCAGAGCAGCAGGGGTGAAGCATGCCAGTCATGGCGCCGGCGTAGTAATGAGCAATGAGACGTCAAATCACAAAGCTGCACCTTTCCCGCAGTTAAGTTGGAGGGACGAAGTAATAATGCTAAAAAAAGAAGTTGGAGGGACGAAGCAACCATCATTTCACTCGTTGCTGAATCCGCTTCTCGCTCATCTTCTTCAACTTAACCACGTGTTGCTTCTACCGTTGTTCTGCCTCATGTGGGACGCGGATCAGCTTGGTAAAGCACTGACACGTGGGACCGCATGTTAGCAAACAGGCCAGGACAACGTCCTCCGAAAATAAGAAACCTCCCCCGCCATCCGCGCGGCAAAATTACCTCCTTTTTACTAATCTTTGATTCTATAATTTTTAGATCAATATAATTGAGATTTGTATAGATAGCACACAGGAGCAATACAAAGTGGTATGGTTAAGGGCATCCACAATGTGTAGCCAAATGTGAAAATAGATTTTGGCATCGTGGGAACCATTGTGGACGGTGTTGCCAAAGCCAAAAAGATAGAATCGAAGCTCCCCGATTGATTGATTGAAGGAATAGAAAAATGCAACGTCTCTCCTCTTTCTCCCATGCTTGGACGCATGTACTACAATATAGAGCACAAAGTCTACTCCCCTGTCCCTTCTATCACAAATCACAAAGCAGTGAGGCGTCAAATCACAAAGCACGGACGAAGCAACTATCATTTCACTCTTCGCTGACTCCGCTTCTCCATCGTCTTCTTCGAGAAGCCATCTCACCGCACTAGTACTCTAGTAATAGTACTAGTAAAGGACTTCCTGGATGCAAATAAGGCGGTTGTCTCGGCTTGTAGGTGGCACTTGCGAACGACTTACCGTGGTCTCCTCAGTGGCGTTCTCCGTCGAACGCACTTCGCCAAACCACAAAAAAAAGTCGACGTCACCGCAATGGGCAAGGAATTCAAATATAGTTACTACCTCCATTTTTTGTACACAAGGCCAGTATATCAAAATTACAATTTGCAAAGGGCCACTAACACTAATCGAGGCAAAATTGATGGGGTTAGCAACCAAGGACATTAATATCCCCTGCATGCATGCGGAAGTGAGAAGGTTCGTTTGCATGGCGCTGCATTAATCAAGCGATGAGGAGTGAGATGGTTAGCTCTTTCGTCTTTCAAGAAAAAAATACACATTAATTGACACGTGAAACGAGGATTTGTATCGATTAAATCCCGCGAAGGAAAACCCCGCCTTTCTTTTTTAACACTAGTACTCCTAGTACATACGTACTTATCCTGTTTGGGTCTAGGCCTTGCATTGCCAAACTTCGCCACACATTTATGCCAAGCTTGCCTAAAGTTTTCAAAATGAGAAGGGTACACTTGCGCACGGCTGTCGCGGTCACACCGCACCCTCACACGGTCGCTCCTGCACGCCGCGGTCGCACCGCACCCTCACACAGTCGCTCCTGCACGCGCAAACCCAACCAAGGGAACACACCCTCACTGACACATGCTGTCGCATGTGAACAAACCAAACTCAGCCATCCTATCGCCGAGACATAATTTTCGTTCATAGAGTATGTTTATTCAATTACATGTTGGGGAGTATCCGTACGGCCCATGCGGTGGTCTGTTGGGGAAGAAGAAGAGGTGAGGAAGAAGGAAAGAAGGGTTAGGAGACGTAGGATATTCATCCAACCGCCTGAAATGGTAGACTGACCCAAGTCAGGCGACTTGCATAACAAATAGTATGTTTTTACACAGCAAAAGATCCATAAAAACAACAACATAAAGAAAAACTATCACTGCTCGCGGAAAGAGACGGCCTCGTCGTCTTTGGCTGCCGGCGCGAACCAGCCGTCGCTGCCGACGTGTGTCTCCGCACCGTGGTTGTCCTCGGCCTCTAGCTACTCATTCAAGCGGGCGTCTGGGCGCTTCTGCATGGGCGAGCACAGCCAGGTTCAAGTCGAGGACGTCCGGTTCCGCCTGCAGGAGGGCCTCGATGGCAGCGGCATCCGCGCGCTCCGCGTCGAGTCGAGCCTCCGCCGCCCAGTTCAAGTCCAGGACTTCCGGTTCCGCCTGCAGGAGGGCGTCGATGAGAGCGGCATACGCGCGCTCTACGTCGAGTCGAACCTCTGCCACCCGGATCATGTCCTGGACGTCCGGTTCCGCCTGCAGGAGGTCCTCGATGGCAGCGGCATCCGCGCGCTCCGCCTCAAGTAGAGCCTCCGCCTCCCGATTCACATCAACGACATCTGGTTCCGCCTGCAGGAGAGCCTCGATGGTAGCGGCATGCGCGCGCTCCGCGTCGAGTTGAGCCTCTGCCTCCCGGTCCTCCTTTAGTATCGCCATGTTGAACCGCTGGTCCGCCTGCACCATGGAGGACTCGGATGCCAGCACGAAGTCGACGTCCATCGTCTCATACCCATCGGGGGCCTTATGCGCCGCGACCTCCGCAGTGAACATTGGATCAGCTTCCTCCTCCTCGTAGCTTAACTCCAGAGAACTCGGGGATTGGCCCGCCGCAAAGCCAGCTTGGGAACGGAGGTCTCTGGCGCCGACCGCCGCCGCGATTTTTGCGCGGCGCTCCGGTGTCAGCATCTTGTAGTAAGTCATCTTGCCGCGCACCATGGCTTTCCGGCGAACTAGGGGACGCTTGATGCGGGCTAGGGGATCGAAAGGTGGGGGAATGGGCTGGAGATTTGGTGTGGTTTTAGGGCAGTGGATGGCATAGGCCGAGCAGCGAAGGTTCTGGTGTGAATGGTAGTTCCGGTGACGACCGGTCAATCGGTTTTGATTGTACATCGCTCTTGTCGCGTTCGCGTTGCAACCCGGCATGCTGGACCCTCGACGTCTCTCACCGAATGGAACGCGCTTTCTCTTGCATTTTCGCTCGCTTGTGGGACCGCAGTTGAGAGAAACCGACGTCCCAGGTGGGTGGGGACCCTTCCTCCCCCTTCTCCAATACTAATTATCTACGTTGCACTTTACGTAAAACACGTAACATTATTTACGTAGCATTGCCCCCCCCCCCGCCCACGTCATTTATTATACCTCCACTCCCTCCGTTTTATGTGGAGTAAATAAAAACAGAGGAAGTATACTACGGATGAGGATCCCCTGACGTGGCCGAACCCATTGAGTAACTGACATGCGGGGCCTAGCAAGCATGGGGTCCGCCAGTAAGTGACCGAAAGGGAGGGTAAGGCAGGAATACCTACGTTAGAGGATCCACTTCCACTATACTACTTTGACCATATGTTAGAGTAATAATACTCCCTCCGTTCCTAAATATAAGTCTTTGTAGAGATTCCACTAGGTGGACTACATACGGAACAAAATGAATGAATATATACTTAAAATGCATCTATATACATCCGTATGTGGTTCATAGTAGAATCTCTACAAAGACTTACATTTCGGAATGGAGGGAGTATATGACATGCAACTTACACAAATGTTAGAGTAATAATATATGACATGCAACTTACACAAAGCATACAGGGTCTAATGCGTTTTTTGAGGCTAACTTTGGCCAAATGTTAAAGTAATAATATATGGCATGCAACTTACACAAAGCATATGGTCAATTTCGTATGTGAAAGGAGTTTCCAATGATATAATTTTCACATTATACATATCATGTACTCCCTCCGTCTAGGTGTGTAAGTCATCTTACGAAAACCAATAATCCCAAAACACGTAGGCGCGGTGCATTAACTTCTACCTCGATTCTTGTTTCTTGACATATGAACCAATGAGAGATGAGGGTGTGCATGCTTTTAATGACCTGAGACTATCAAACATGACATGCAATGGTTAGTTCATTGCATGCAATACTATTAATTAGCAAATAAACATTAATGTCTCTCGTTTTCCCCTCCTCCTTGGTCACGGTGCACAGCCTAAGATGACTTACTCACCTATGTGAAAGGAGTACTATTAATCTTGTCAATAGTCAAATTGGAAACCTTCTCGAGTACAAGTCTAGGAGTACATACGAATCTAACAATATTGATTGGGCGTTGCTGAATGTTGATACCTTTTTCATCATAGTAGAGATACTTTGACTACACATAAAACTTATACTCCTATCATAGTATGTAATGTAGAAAGGATAGGAGGGAGTATATTGTACGTTCAAAAATGAAACGAACATTGAATACCCTTTATACATGATTTGCGGATGCTATGATCACCGGTTCAAAATTTTGAATCCGCCTTAGGTATCACGTGCCCCACTGCGTTCCCTCTCGATTTCATCTCGGGGTCCGGAGATCTATTGAAAGAGGACTAGGGTGGGTACATGCGAATGATACTCGGCGGAATGTTCAAATGAGGCATGCGGGAGGATGGACTCGACTAGAGGGTGACATGATCGATGGAGAAGAGGGTTGGAGAGGAATGAGAAATAAGCAAACGCTACATGATTACACTTGAATGGCTCAAATAAACAATAAATTGTATCACTTGGCCTAATGCGCAACGTGGAGCACTTATGCTCGAATATGGCCGGGAAAACAGGGAAACCCACATAGCGCATACTAGTCCAATGGAGGAGCTGGCCCACGACCTCCTCTTGCCACCGATAACCGTTCATGTGGGTCTTTGGGGCCAACAACAGGGCGCAGCTCCAGCACCGCCTCTGGACATGGCGACCACGGTGAGCGACACGCTCATATCGTCGATAGACACGGTCGGTTTCAGTGTGCCGAGGGTGGCGTTAGTGCTGTGGAACGACCAACGGTATGTTTGGTTTGTGCCCATCAAAGCATTGGGTAGCCAAAATTTTGGTTGAGGTATTGGTTGCCCATGATTTGGCCGACATTGGCAAGAAAAATGAACTAGAGTTGGCTAGAGTTTGCCAAAGAAATGGCAACCATCCAAACAAAGACCAATCTTTGGGTCATGACCAAAATTTTGGTAAGGTGCACTTTGGCCACAATCCAAACACACCCCAACACCCGGCTCGTCGAGGATGCACGGGGCGCCGCGACGCGTCCGCGGAGTGGTGTAGCGCGGCCAACTACATCCTCTGGACCTGAGACCATGCCGGGTCGTCTTGCTTTTTCAATGACATGTGGGGATCGCATTTGAGCAAAGGGCATCTCCAACATTGCCACGACCGCAACTGACTACCCTGGCACACCAAAGCCCTCGCCCCTCGCGCCGTCGCGTGGTGCATTCCCAGCCGGCACCAGCTGCCCGCATTCATGCCGTCCATTCGTATGTCGTCGTTAACAGGCTCGGTGCCCGAGGAACCAACTCCGGCGACTTAATGACGCACCCGGACGCTTGGCCTAACCGAAATGCTCTACTTAAAGCGGCAACGCCCAGCTAACCTGCATTCCATACTGCATCGTCCTCCTACCTGGCACCACATCCGCCATGACCGCAAGTGCGAACGCTCTGCGGGAGAGCTTGTCTTCGGGGATGAAGCTCGAGGTCGCCGCCCTCGCTCAAGTCGCCTCTCGCGATGCAATAGCGGCGTAGTCAGACGCGACCTTGTTGCTGGCGGTGGCCACGCTGGCGACCAACGGCAGAACCTTTGTCGACCACGTCCTACTTGCCGCCGTCCAACGTCCGGCACCACCGAGGTCGGGGACTCCTCCGAGGATGAGTAGGGCATGGGAGGCGACAGTGCATGGTGTGCCAACTAGCCGGTCTGTATCCCGTGTTCTACTCTTCCTCGCCGGAGCCCACACCTTCACTTCACGGGTCTTGAACCCCGCCCCCGTACATGGACGTCGGTCGCCGCCGTAGAATAGGTTTAGGGTCGGGTTTCTTTTATTTTTCTGTCCTATAAAAGTTCGAAATGTAATGAAAATATGCCGTGTTTGCATTAATGTTGGCATGTGTATATGAACTTTTACAATAATATACATATTGTAGGAGTACTATCAAGATGCCCGTGCATTGCACGGAAGATCAAGATCTTGTGGGAGAAAAGGATGAACGAGGGAAGGCCTTATCTGCAAATGTGGAGAGGAGTGCGGGTAAATTGTCATAGTTTCCTTCCTATCCGTTAGATATAGATCGGACGGCCTATATTGCTGGATGACAGGCACACCATCATCACCAACTCTGCTTTTTGTTGAACCGAGACAAATCTAAAAAACCCAAAAAAAGCCAACCTCCCAGCATATCGCGCGAGAAAAGACCCGGCCGCGCCGTTTCAGTCGGGATTACCGGATTACTAGTAGTAGTATCGATGGATCGCGCGAAGCAACATTTTTTTTGAGGGGGCGAAGCACCTAGTTTAAAAGGAAAAAAGACGGTACACTCACAGCACTCCTGTCACGGTCGCATTGCACCCCACACACGTTCGGTTCTGCACACGGCTCACGCAAACGGAACGCGCTTCGGTTTGCCTCTTCACTGACACGTGAGACTGCACTTGGAGAAACCGACCATGCGCCAAACTCCCCCCGCCCACCGCGCGAAAATCCTCCCCCGCCCCTCCTCACACACAAAAATTCTCCCCAAATTTGATTCAACCGCCCTTCGGCCAAATATTCCCCAAAACCCCCTCCCCCCGTACCCCCTCCACTCCATTCGCTCCGCCAAAGACACCCTCCCTGCACGCCGATATGTCGGCGCCGCGGTTCGTCGAGGGGACGCATGGCAATCCTCTCGCTCCGACAGGACGCTCTCGTAGACTGTCGTGGAGGGAGTCCCGGATTAGTGGTTGTCCGGATAGCCGAACTATAACCTTTGGCTGGACTCCTGGACTATGAAGATACAAGATTGAAGACTTCGTCCCGTGTCCGGATGGGACTTTCCTTGGCGTGGAAGGCAAGCTTGGCGATACGGATATGTTGATCTCCTCCCATTGTAACCGACTCTGTGTAACCCTAGCCCTCTTCGGTGTCTATATAAACCGGAGGGTTTTAGGATGTAGGACGAACAACAATCATACCATAGGCTAGCTTCTAGGGTTTAGCCTCTCTGATCTCGTGGTAGATCTACTCTTGTACTACCCATATCATCAATATTAATCAAGCAGGAGTAGGGTTTTACCTCCATCGAGAGGGCCTGAACATGGGTAAAAACATCGTGTCCCTTGTCTCCTGTTACCATCCGCCTAGACACACAGTTCGGCACCCCCTACCCGAGATCCGCCGGTTTTGACACCGACATTGGTGCTTTCATTGAGAGTTCCTCTGTGTCGTCATCTTTAGGCCGGATGGCTCCTCCGATCATCAACAACGACACGGTACAGGGTGAGATTTTTCTCCCTGGACAGATCTTCATATTCGGCGGCTTTGCACTGCGGGCCAATTCGCTTGGCCATCTGTAGCAGATCGAAAGCTATGCCCCTGGCCATCAGGTTAGATTTGGAAGTTTGAACTACACGGTTGACGTCCGTGGAGACTTGATCTTCGACGGATTCGAGCCACAGCCAAGCGTGTCGCACTGTCACCATGGGCATGATCTAGCTCTGCCGCCGAACAGTGCCCTGGACGCCGCACCAGTGTCTGCTCCGACCCTCAACTCGGAGCCGACTGCGCCAATCGAGGACGAGTGGCTCGACACCGCCTCGGGGGCTGCAATCTCTACGGCGATCGAGACGAACACCAGCCTTGTCCTTTGCAAAGCTTGTGACTCCAAGGTGCCAGACTCCCCTCCGGACTCAGATCCTTCCGCGCCCCTGCCAATCGAATCCGATTGGGCACCGATCATGGAGTTCACCGCCGCGGACATCTTTCAGCACTCGCCCTTTGGCGACATTATGAATTCACTAAAGTCTCTCTCTTTATCAGGAGAGTCCTGGCCGGACTATGGTCAGCAAGGTTGGGATGCGGACGACGAAGAAATTAAAAACCCACCCACCACCCACTTCGTAGCCACTGTTGATGATTTAACCGACATGCTCGACTTCGACTCCGAAGACATCGATGGTATGGACGACGATGTAGGAGACGAACAGGAACTAGCGCCTATAGGGCACTGGACAACCACCTCATCCTATGATGTATACATGGTGGACACACCTAAAAGAAACGACGACGAGGAACAAAGGGGCACGAGGATCGTTCCTCGAAAAAGCAGTCAAAGCGGCGTCGTGGCGCCGCTCAAACCCCACCTCGGCGGAACCAGCGAGCATCTGCACCCAGCCATAGAGCAGGGCGAACCGGCGGACGACGAACATGCCATCGAGCAACCGTCTGAACAGGGCAACTTGGATAAACAACCCGTCCCCGGTGAAGATAACAGTCCAGACGACCTCATGCCAGACAGATTGCTGGAGCAGAAGAACCTCCAAAAAAGGCTCATCGCCACTGTGCGTAGCCTGAAAAAGCAGAAACGGAAGCTCAAAACAGCGGAAGATGCACTCAGAATTAGATGGAGCAAAGTACTCAACACCATGAGACAAATCTGGCGGCGATCGCCGCACAAGAAACTATCCAAAGCGAAAATTACTGCCGAATTTGATGAAGAGGCCTTAGAGCCTCCGCAATCAAAAAATAAGGAAGCCACCGGTCGGATAAAGCGACCCCATGGCCAACATAGTGTGGCAAATGGCGCCGCACACAAGCCGCACGCGATCCGCTGAGATTCGCATAAAAAAGATGGACCAGCCAGATCTATCTACGGGCCAAGAAAGCAAGCCCTAGTAAGCAATGCAACACATCAAGTATCCGAACATCACGGTACACCCAAATATAGGGGTGCCGCACACCCCCTATGTTTCACCGATGAGGTGCTGGATCGTGAATTTCCAGTGGGATTCAAGCCCGTAAACATAGAGGCATACGACGGAACAACAGACCCTGGAGTCTGGATTGAGGATTACATCCTCCACATACACATGGCTAGAGGAGATGATCTCCACGCCATAAAATACTTACCCCTCAAGCTCAAAGGGCCATCCCGACATTGGCTTAAAAGCCTTCTCGAAAACACCATTGGAAGTTGGGAAGAGCTCGAGGATGCATTTCGGGCAAATTTTCAAGGGACCTCTCACATCCCTAGCTTCTGGTGCTGCCTAGTGTTTGCTTCTTAGTTGCATCATGTTTAAATTTAATAAATTTGAAATGGGGATTGATAAACCCTAGCACAAATGCAATTCAAATAGGTTCAACCAAACTATTTTCAATGACCTCAAAATATCCTTTTATAATGTTCATGATTTATGGAAAAAGGTGAAGGCCTCTACCAGAGATGATGCATATTTTTCCAGGACAATTTGGTCATTGAATTAAATCATTACGGTATTTGAGTTGGAGTTCAAAAGTTACCATTAAATATTGGTTGCTCCAAATATTCTGAAATTTATTGTGTGGTTTGAAAATAATTCAATATTCCTCACAAAAATTTACAGAATTAACCAAAATGTTTTGGTTGGTATTTTATTTGCAAACATAAAGCAGAAAATTAGAAAACAGAATAAATTAGAAGGGACAGAGAGAGAGAGAGAAGCCCAGCCACTTACCTGGAGCTGGCCCAGTTGGCCCAGCCCACCAACCTACCCTGCCAGTCGTCTCCTAGCTTTTGCCAGGAGGACGACGCCGTGTCGACGCACACGCGCCCGGCCACCTCCTGCTTGCCGCTTCCCCCTCGTCGCCCTGGACCTCCCTCGTGACGCCACGCACCCCCCTGGACATCTCTCACTCCCTCCCGTGCTTCTCCCCCCTCCTCTGCTCTCTCCCGCGCCACACCCGAGCGCGTCCGTCGCCGCCGTTCGCTGCCACCATGGCCACCGACCACCTCTCGCCCTGCCGATGAGTCTAGAAGTTCCGCCGCGTCGTCCTCGACCTCCTCGCTGAGCTACGCAACGCCGGACGCCCTGAAGCCTCGCCAATGCCGCAGTTTATGACCTCGGTTGCCAAAGATCCCCGTCGTTGTTTCGCTGGACCCCGTGCCTCCCCTGCCTCGCCAGAAGCACCAGAAGAACCGCGGTGAGCCGCTGTACCGTTTCCCCCATGACCCGTCGCCTATTTCTCCCTCTAACCGCATCAGCCACCGGAGCCGATTGCTCCTCGCCGCCAGCCATGTCGCCACCGCGGCTACGGCCGTGCAAGCACACGTTCGAGCTTACCACTGAGCTCACCACACCCCCATGAGTCCAACGCGCCTAACCACGGCTCCTGCCATGCCCTGCACTTTCGACTCGTTCGACGCCCGAGCTCCGGCCACCACGGCCGAGCTCCTTGCCGTCGTCTCCGGCTGCCCCAGCCCCTGCAACCACCACCACTGGACGCACCGCAACACGGGCGTTCCAACGAGCCCAACCCCACCTCCTCTAGTCAACGGAATCACCGTTACGAGCGCCTCCGCCGCTCTGTTTGGTCGCCGGTGACTAACCCCGGCGGCCGCTGACATGGCAGATTAGATTAGTACTAATTATGTTATTAGTCTAACCCTATGACAATGACAGCTGGGCCCCATGCCCTAACTAACCCAAGTTTTATTTGCATTTAGATTAAACTAACCCCCACGGGCCCCACAGGTCAGTTTGACCTGGCCACGTCACACGTTGACCGACCCCACACGTCAGTATTGACTTGCTGACGTGTCTGTTGACCCGGCCCCACCTGTCATTGACACTAAACAGCACTGAGACACTGACGTATGGGTCCCACTGGTCAGGTTTGACCTGGACCTGGCGTGTTGACCTGCTGATGTCACACTGATGTCATGCCGCCGCAATAAGCTATTTTCTGGATTTATTTTAATACAGGAAATTCCAGAAAATAGTGCTAACTTCTAAAATTCATAGAAATTCAACCGTAGATCCAAATCTAATAATTTATATATGAAAATTGATCAGAAAAATCCAATCTATCCATCTGTAATAGTTTCATGCATGTCAGAACACTTTAACTTTGCTGTTTAGGTGAAACAAGCTAAAGCACTTATATCACTTATTATTTTGGGTGATCATTTGAAACCTTGGTTCAAATGGACTCAAACCTTTCTGTCCCAAGTTGCATTATACCTATCACACATCATATTGCCATGTCATAGCATGCATCATATTGTCGCATTGCATTGATTGTGTCCTTCTGTGTTTGTCGGTAACCGTCCCCTCTCAGTAGACGATGTTCCGACGACGAGATCGATGACACCAATGAAGAACTATATTATCTTCAGAAGTGCCAGGCAAGCAAAACCCCTTTGTTCATTCCGATACAATCCCACTCTCTCGCTCCTGCTCTCTTTTACTACATTAGGACAACAGCGAATCATCTGTTACTTGCTGCGGTAGTTGAACCCTTTATCCTCTGCATGACCTGTCATTCGACAGTAAATAGATGAAACCCACTAGCATGAGTAGGAGTTGTTTGAGCCCTGTTGTGCCTACTCATTCATGCTTGTTTGTCATGCCTGCTACTGCTTAGAGTTGAGTCAGGTCTGATTCATCGGGGATGAATCGGAGGTGTGTAAACATGTGCTACTGTGTGTGAGCTAAGTGTGTGAACACGATTTGGTAAAGGTAGCGGTGAGAGGCCATGTAGGAGTACATGGTGGGTTGTCTCATTGAAACGTCCTCAGGAACTGAGTTATGTGTTTGTGATCCATGAACAGTTACTACCACACATTGGGATCCTTAATTGACTCACTCGGCTTCTTAACCACCCTTGTCCTCTGTCCGGGAGTTGCAAAGTAGTTTCTGGTGTTTGTAGCATGCTAGGGGCCGCACGCAGCACTGACCTTAGGGGTGGCTGTGTTGCGGTAGGCATGTGGCCCGGTGTACCGGTCCGCCCGTTTGGTGTCTCGGGAACCCTGCACACATCGTTCGGGGCCGTTAGTGGAAACCTCAGCCGGACTCCCTGCGGATGGAACCCGAATAGGCGATAAACCTGGACAAGGGACTTGAGTGTTTAGGTAGGCCATGGCCGACACCCTCGCCAGGCTTCCGCTTGAAGGTTGCCGAGATACATGACGTGTACATGGTGGTAAGTGGCGAGAGCGTGTGTGAAGAAGTACACCCCTGCGAGGTTAACATTATCTATTCGAATAGCCGTGTCCGCGGTAAAGGACTTCTGGGTTGCCTATAACAGTTCATAGACAAGTGAAAGTGGATACTCTAAAGCTCGCAAGATAAGCGTGAGTGCTATGGATGGCGTCCTCGTAGGAAGACGGGAGCGGATCCATAGTGGTGTATTGATATGGTGAATATGTGGACTCGTGTGCGCCACCTGAAAAGAGTTACTTGCAGTCGTAGTTCAGGATAGCCACCGAGCCAAAGCTGGCTTGCTGTAGTCAAACTCCACCTTCCCCTTTTATTGACAATGATGCATATGTAGCTAGTTCTGATGTAAGTCTTGCTGAGTACATTTGTACTCACATTTTCTTATTTTATGTTTTGCAGAGAGATGTCAGTCTCGCTAGTAGTTCCGTGTGGACTTCGACGTTTAGCTTGTTACCTCAGCTACGATCTTGTGCCCTCGGCAGGATCTGGTAGTTAGTCAGGCTTATCAACCTTTTTCATTTGTAGATGTCTGTACTCAGACATGTTAAGCTTCCGCATGTGTTTGACTTGTATGCTCTGAATGTTGGGTCGAGAGACCCATGTTTGTAATATCTCGCTCCTCGGAGCCTAATGAATAAATACTTGAGTCGTAGAGTTATGTTGTGATGCCATGTTGTATTTACACATATCGAGCATATTGTGTGTATGTTTGAAATGCTTGGTATGTGTGGGATCCGACAATCTAGTTGTTTATCCTTGGCAGCCTCTCTTATGGGGAAATGTAGTCTAGTGCTTCCTTGAGCCATAGTAGTCCGCCATGACCCAGTTCACCGGAGTCCTGCTAGCCCAGCACTACTGCTCAGGACACTTGACTGGCCGGCATGTGTTTCACTTCGTTCCTGTGTCTGTCCCTTCGGGGAAATGTCACGCGGTGACATCCGGAGTCCTGCCTAGCCTGCTACAGCCCGGGTTCCCGGAGTCCTATTAGCCCAGTGCTACAGCCCGGATTCACACGCTGCTGACCGACATGCTCGATGTGATTCATGTATGCCTGTCCCCATGGGTTAGTGCCGCTTTGGGTTCACGACTAGCCATGTCGGCCCGGGTTCTCTGTCATATGGATGCTAGCGACACTATCATATACGTGAGCCAAAAGGCGCAAACGGTCCCGGGCCATGGTAAGGCGACACCCGTGGGAATACCGCGCGTGAGGCTGCAAAGTGATATGAGGTGTTACCGGCTAGATCGATGTGACTTGGAATTGGGGTCCTGACAGGACCTATGTCCGACCTCCGGATGCAAACGATTTAAGTCATATAACTCAACAACCCGGAGAGTCAGCCCGGAAACTCTGGAACAGATTTCTTACTAAAAAGAACCAGATAGTCGACTCTCCGGACGCTGAAGCCTTAGCAGCTTTCAAACACAGCGTTCGAGACGAATGGCTCGCCAGACACCTCCGCCAAGAACATCCAAGAACAATGGCCGCATTAACAAGCCGGATGACCCGCTTTTGCGTAGGATATGATAGCTGGTTGGCAAGATGCAGTACTAACAACCCAAGTACATCTGAATTTAGGGATGGAAACGGGAAACCACGACGCAGTAAGGACCAGCGCCGGACCAAGGGAAACAGCCTGAAGAGCACGGCAGTCAACGCCGGATTCAAAAGCTCTCGGCAGAATCAGGAAAAGCTTCCCCTCAAGGATAACAGGGACGAGCTATCTAACTTAAACAAAATCTTGGACAAGATATGCCAAATCCACAGTACTTCTGGGAAGCCTGCAAACCATACCCACAGAGATTGTTGGGTCTTCAAGCAATCCGGCAAACTCAACGCCGAACACAAGGGGCTCGACACACCAAGCAAGGATGATGACGAACCCCGCAAGCAGAGCACAAGAAAACAAAAGAATTTCCCACAAGAAGTCAAAAGAGTAAACTCACTTCACGTGATAAAAGGGAAAAACATAGTGGCGCCTATAGAGATACGCGCCATACGGCCTATCCCAGAGGAGTCCCGCCACTGGTTGTTAAAACCAATCACCTTCGACCAACAGGATTACTCTAGAAGTATCTGGAATGCAGGCTGGACTGCCTTGGTATTAGATCCGATAATTGACGGACTCCACTTTACACAAGTCCTAATGGACGGCGGCAGTGATCTAAAACTGCTATATCAGGACATAATGCGCAAAATGGGGATAGACCCAACAATAATTCGCCATAACAACACTTCCTTTCAAGGGGTAACGCCAGGCCCAGATGCCCATTGTACGGGCTCTCTCCTGCTAGAAGTTATGTTTGGCTCACCCGACAACTTCCGCAGCGAAAAGCTAACCTTCCACATCGCCGCATTTACAAGTAGCTATCAAGCACTACTGGGACGCGAAGCTTTCGCCTGCTTTAACGCAGTACCGCATTATGCATCTCTTATACTTAAAATGCCCGGTCCGCGAGGCATCATCTCATTAAAGGGAAATATAGAGTGTTCCTCGAGCGCCGAAGATTGCGCGGCTGCCTTGACAGCCACACACTAAACCGGCTTCACTAATCAAAGCACCTAAACAGGTCGTTCAGACCCTGGACATGGCTAGACGAGTCCGGCGTAAACATACAAGTGCTTACTAGCATACCCCTCGCATAAGGGCTCCGCGCATGTACAACAAGAGACAATAAAGCTCAATTTTAGTCATATTTTGAATTGTACTTTGTTTATTTAATATAACGTACATTTTCGCACGATCTCTTTCAACTAAGTTCCTGTCTTTTATAGATGAACACCGTGCTACACCCGTCCAGGATACATCACAACGGAGACACAGGCGCAGACGTGGAGTAGGGACCCGTTCCAAGGATTCTTTTCAGATTAAGACCCTGCGGAAACCTTTTTTACTGTCTCTTGTTGATACACATCCCCCGGTTTCTTGCCATAACCGAGGTGGAGGCTGGCGTCTTGGCATGTGGCCACGTCAGAATTTTGCACGTACCTGGACACCAGGGGCTTATTACTAAGGGCGTTCTTCAGCCCATTTTCATAAAGACCGAATACCTGAGGGAGTGTTCGGCGTCGCGAGTTTGGCCTTATATGCATCAGCTCTGAATCGTGTCTTTGGTCAAATGTTGGGTTTGCCCGGCTCTCATGTTTTGCTGCCTTACGTTCCGCTCTATTGGCTAAGGCGGCACCAGGAGAACTACTGCGATTGTGCCCCGGTTCGGCCAGGCGAGCACCTCAGTAGAGAAAGCAGAAAACTGACTGTCATGATACAGCGTGAGACTGGTCAACCACTTTCGACGACCCGGAATCTTTAGGATTCCTCTGCATTAACGAAGGGCCGTTTCGGCAAGGCACACACGCGCCCGACCGGGAGGCGCGGTGCCCCCGAGGCTATATAGTAGCCCCACCGTCAAACTCCTATGGCTAAGTGAAAGTGATAAAGCATTATAGTCTGGTTGCCTAGTTCGTTGCGCTATCACCTCCTTTATAGGACCAAGACGTTGGATCAAATGTGAAAATGCGCCTTCTGCGAACACCCCCGCATTATAAGCATGGGGCTGAAGCCGACGACTACCATCTTTCAGGTTATATATACATATACAATAACGGCCGCACAGGAGGTATTCTAATTCTTGAAGGCACAAGTATAAAAAGCTTTTATATTCCCTCGAAACATTTTTTTACAATAATACATGTTATTCAAACATAATATCCTTCGAGCACTGCGTTTCTATTAAACGAGCGCCCTGCAGAACTTCCTAAAAACAGTGCTCGGCAGGTACTCGGCTCCCGTCCGAATCTTGGGATGCAACATTGGTGGCCTTCATCTCCGCCCAGTATGTCTTGACACGGGCAAGAGCCATCCGCGCACCTTCTATGCACGCTGACCTCTTCATTGCATTGACATGCGGCACCGCACCAAGGAATTGTTGCACCAAGCTAAAATAACTCTTCGGCTCGGGCCTTTCCGGCCATAGATGACTCACGACATACTACATGGCGAGTCCGGATAACCTATTCAGCTCCGCCCATGTAGCCAAACTATCGGTTATTGGAAGTGGGCACTCTGGATTGTGGAACTGCGACCAAAAAAGCTTTTCCACTTCGTGATCCTTTTGATCTCGAAAGTGTTCGGCCGCGTCCGCGGCACTAGTCGCCAAGTCCAGGTAAGTATCCGCCGCACTCCACAACCGGTCCAATTGAGCATATTTAGGATTCCCGAACTTCATCCGCAGCATAAAGGGCTTTCCAGCTGCGATATCTCCGGCCTGACATAGCTCCTCCTTCATAGCTCTCATTGCAGAGCGAGCATCCTTGGCCTCGGTAGTGGCCTTCTCCAGGTCCTTATGTTCCGCCCGATCTTCTTTTTCAAGAAGCTTGCAGTGGTCGGCAGCATTCTTCAACTTCACAGCCATCTCGGCCATTTCCTTCTTGCTTCGGCAGCTGAAAGCACTGTTCGCTTTCAGCTCTTCGGCCGCCTTTAAGGCAGCCGCATCACTTTTCCTGGCCTGCTCCTTTGCTCGGGCGAGTTCTGCCCGAAGGTTCTCCATGGCAGCGGCACCATCTGCATCAAGCATACATGTTGTAAGGCATGGGCATCAAGCCCCCTTACTAGGTGTCCGCGGAGAAATCGCATACCTTGGGACTCGTCAAGCCGCTTGTTGACAAGCGCGATGTCGGCATCTGCCACTTCAATTTGCCACTTTAGCTCGGCAAATTCATCAGTCCGGCTAGGCACCGGACACTTCGCCACCTACACAGGAAGGGCGACATATTATACCTGCGATTATGATCCTCGGCACGCCGTCATTTTTGACAACGCACCGAGTCTCAAGGGCTACTATCTATACAGGGCGCAACTTATATATGCGGAACTGTCAAAAGGTACATCATTTCGCGTACCTCAAAACCTGTCAATAAACTCCTAACGGCCTCGTGCAACCCGCTCTCCGCGGATGAAATCCTTTCAATCACCGTGCCCATCAATGCACCGTGTTCTTCTGAGATAGACGCTCGCCCGAGCAGATCCTTCAGCTCCTCCGACCGTGCACCAGACGGTGCCGGACTCGTCCGATGGCCTTTTTCAAGGCCGGACACGGAGGGCTTTGGGGAGCCATACGATCGCTTTCGGCCTGCGGATTCGGAGAAACCTCTGCAGCGACACCTCGTGGTCGCCCGCCCACGCACGTGATGCAGCGAGGTGGGGGCGTTCCACTCTCCATCATCTCCGGACGAAGATCCCCTGAAGATGAGCTCTACTGAGAAGGGCTGAGATCCGAACTAAAAGGTAGAAATTCGGTTATCTTCCTCACAAATGGAACAGGGATGTCTCTTATTTTAAAACTCCCCTCTCTACTTACGGCTCGCTGGAGGGATGATCCCCTTGGGGGCACAGTGCGGCCGAGGCATCTCCCGGCGCAGGACCCTCCGACGAAGATTTATTCCCCCGCTTTGAGACCATGGTCTCCGGGTCTTCATAGGTGGTCCTCTTCTTCCCCTGGATGGAGGGATTCTCGATTCCTCCTTTCCTAACAGCCTCCTTCAGGGAGGCGGTAGCTTCCTTGTTCCCCCTTCGCCTTCTTCCAAAGGCGCAACCTCCAGCATCCTGGTTAACACAGGATCCGGAGTGGTCTCAGGGAGGGGGGCCGGACACCTGATTAGCTTTGCTTTCGCTATCCACTCCTGTTTAAGGGACAACTCTTTTAAGGGCAATTTTATGATAAATATACGGATGGGCGTGTCGGGTATAGGACTACTTACTTGAGTATCCCGCGATTGCAGCTCGGACCTGCGTCCTCGGTCGAGTCCGGACACATTGCTTGTGATCCGAAGAACAATTTGTACATCTCCATGGGCGTCGCACCCGTAAAATGTTGGAGAGCTCGTGGTCCCTCCGGATTAAACTCCCACAGGCGGAGGGGGCGACATTTGCAGGGCAAGGTGCGGCGAATCAACATGACCTGCGTCACCGCGACCAGATTAATGTCTCTCTCTAGGAGAACTCGAATGCGGCCCTGCAACAAGGGCACGTCCTACGTTCGGAACGGGGTCCTGTTGATCGGGAGGGGTGTGGCGTACCGCAAAACGGAGGAAACGGACCTCCTACGGTCGAAACGGGGGTCTTGTCTATTGGGAGGGGTGTGGCGTACCGCAAAACGGAGGAAACGGACCTCCTAGGTCGAAATGGGGGTCCTGTTGATCAGGAGGGGTGTGGCGTACCGCAAAACGGACGAAACGGACCTCCCACGGTCAAAACGGGGGTCCTGTTCATCCGGAGGGGTGTGGCATACCGTAAAACGGGACTCCACGGGATACTGTTCATCTCCACCGTCAACCTCCTCCAGCATCCACGGGCTACCGTCGACCTCCTCCAGCCTCCACGGGCTCCTGTTCATCCAGCCTCCACCGCCGCTTACTCCACCGCCATCGCTCAACCACCCCTCCATGGGCACCCCTCCACCATCTACTCTTCATCCAGCCCTCCACACCACGGGGTCCTGTTCAACCACCCCTCCACGGCCACCCCTCCACCATCTACTGTTCATCTAGCCCTCCACACCACGGGGTCCTATTCATCCAACCCCCCCCCCCCCCGCAACGCTCATTGTTCATCCAATCGATCGACTTCAATTAGCAGCAGCAGCGAAGGAATCGCTCCATCGGGTTCAGTAACGCGTATCCTGCATTGCAATCGCTCGGGTTCAGTTAGAGCCCAATGCCTCGCTCGGGTTCAGTTAGAGCCAACACCTCGCACACACACGCGTACGTACCAGAGAAAGGTGCATCGCTCGGCCCGCGACCTCCCACCGTAACCGGCAACTCCCCAAAATTTTTCTCCCCCTCGCTTCTACCACGATTTTTTCCGTCATGGACGGCCCAAAGAATGTCATGCAGTTGCGTCTCCGGCCCGCCCAGGACGAAAAGCCCATTTTCTGTCATGATTTTTTGTCATAGAAGTAGGAGCCCACCACATCTATGATGATACCAGGTTTTGTCACAATTATTGTCATAGAAGTGTCATATGTATGACAGAATTTTTTTTCGTTCGGCCCAAAATGTCACGGATGTGTCTTTTTTTGTAGTGCTATCTGCTTTATGACTATTTTGTTTAAGGAAATTACGACCTTTCTGACCAAAATGGTCGTGATTGTATAGGGTTTGGAGCCCCCCCAAACAGCTTTTGACCAATTGGTCTGAAATGGTCATAGATCTATGACCAATTCTTCCAGGGTCACTGACAGAAAGGTCACTAGTTGACATATTTCGTGTAGTGATTGAGGGGGTTTCTACCGGAAAACGTCCGATAAGCCATTGTGAAGCTATGTCATTCCTCAATGCAATCTCTTAGAAGGTGATCGATCCAGAAATCGTACCAAGGCTAAGGAGTGATGTGGCGCAATGTCTTGTCAGTTTCAAGCTGGTGTTCCCACCATCCTTTTTCAATATCATTACGCACATCCTAGTTCATCTAGTCGACGAGATTGTCATTCTGGGGCCCGTATTTCTACACAATATGTTCCCCTTTGAGAGGTTCATGAGAGTCCTAAAGAAATATGTCTCAGAATCGCGCTTAGGCCAGAAGGAAGCATCTCCATGGGCCATCAAACAGATGATGTCATCGGGTTTTGTGTTGACTTCATTCCTGGCCTTAAGAAGATAGGTCTGCTAAATCGCGCTATGAGGGGAGACTGACATGAAAAGGCACACTTGGAGGGGACTCAATAATATGCAGGGACGGATATTCTTGGTCTCAAGCACACTACACAGTTCTACAGAACTCTACCTTGGTGACCCCGTATGTCGATGAAGAAAAGAACAGTCTGCGCTCCAAATTCTCGGAGCAAAGGCGATGACTGGATTACATGTGAACACATCGGGACTTTCGCCAGCTTGGTTGGAAACACGTCTCAGAGGTGACAACACTGTTAGTGATGAGCTGTACTTGTTGTCCAGGGGACCATCTTTGACTGTATTGACTTACAAAGGATACGAGATAAATGGGAATACATTTTACACGATCTCCCAAGATCAAAAGAGCACCAACCAAAACAGCGGTGTCCGCTTTGATGCAACAACCGAGATGGGAAAGGACACATATTATGGTTACATAGTGGACATATGGGAACCTGACTACGGACATGATTTTAAGGTCCCTTTGTTTAAGTGCAAATGGGTCAATCTGTCAGGAGGCGAGGTACAGGTAGGCCCACAGTACGGAATGACAACAGTGGATCTGAAAAATCTTGGGTACACTGACGAACCGTTCGTCCTAGCCAATGATGTGGCACAGGTTATCTATGTGAAGGACATGTCCACCAAACCGAGTAAAAGAGAAGATAAGGAAGCGAATACATCATACGATGAGCCAAAGTGCCACATAGTTCTTTTAGGAAAAAGGGACATCGTGGGAGTGGAGCGCAAGACAGACATGTCTGAAGATTATGAAAGTTTCATGAAATTCCTCCCTTCAAAGTCAAGGCTGACCCAAGCATGGTGATAAACAATGAAGATTGCCCATGGTTAGAGCGCAATAAGCAAATGACACAAGCGTAGAAAATGTGAAGACTTTCTCCCGCAACTATTATGATGATACCATGCCAACTTTGTAATAGACGAGTATGATACCATTGTCCATTTTGTACATGCACATGCTATGTGGGTGAAATTATGATACCATGCCAACTTTCAACTTTTTCAGAGTTCATTTGAAATGCTTTAATGCCTTATGGTTCGGCCCTCGTAATACCATTAATCCCGGTTCACTCCTTGTCAACTTTGTTCTCACCAAGAACACTCAAGAGGGCAGCCACGTGGGCCATTGGTCCCGGTTTGTCTGGACCTTTTGGTCCCGGTTCCACGCACGAACCGGGACCAATGCGCCTCGCCCCTGGCCCATGACCATTAGTCCCGGTTTGTGCCACAAACCGGGACTAAAGGGTTGGTCCTCGTTGCGGTCAGAGTTTAGTCCCACCTCGCCAACCGAAGGGACTCACACCGGTTTATAAGCCCGTCCCTCTTTGCCTTGTTGAGCTCCTCTCAAAGTGAAAATAGATGCCCTTATACAGGGAATTTGACCTAAGTTCAGAGTGAATTTCTCTGAAATTCATATAAATTTATTATGAATTTAGGTTGAATTCTCTCTATAGGTGCATCTATGCTCATTTTTAGTAAAGTTAATCACAAACTTGTGATTCACACAAATTTCAAAAAATTCTAATTTTAACTATTCAAATTTGAAAACTAATGGCACTAATAGAAAGTTTATAATTTTTCTAAAACTAATGGCACTAACAGAAAGTTTATAATTTTGCTGACCTAAAAGCAAAAAGAATTAAAAAATGAAGCAAAAAACAAAAGAAAATAAATAATTCAAAAAACAAAACAAAAAAACTGGAAACAAAATAAAAAATCTGCCACCTATTGGGCCACCACGGCCTGAATACGACTAGAAACCCAACCTGGGCTAGGATTCAGGACCGCAGAAGGCCTGATAGGCCCACAGACACCATAATGTGAGATTAGGCCCGTAAGCCTGCATTTGAGAGGAGCTCGAGAGGGCAGCCGCAGTGGGGCATATAAACCACTCCGAGCAAGGTGGGACTAAACTTTTGGCTGCGGGCAACGCAAGGCCTTTGGTCCCGGATGGTGGCACCAACCGGGACTAAAGGGGGGAATTGGTACCGGTTGGTGCCACCAATCCACCGATGCTCCCTTAGTCCCGGTTGGTGCCACCAACCGGGACCAAAGGCCTCTGTTTCCCGCCCTTTTGGCTGCCGAAAACTGAACTTTGGTCTCGGTTGGTGGCACCAACCGGGACTAATTGGGGCCATTGGTCCCGGTTGGTGCCACAAACCGGTACCAACGGCTTTGCTATATAAGAAAACACTAAGCATTTTTCATTTTCATCTCCGCAGTTGCCCCGCGCTGACGACGCCGCCCGTCTGCCCGATTCAGCTCACCCCGCCGACGCTGCCGCCGCTTCGCCGCCGCCGCGCTTCGCTGCCGTCACCACCTCGCCGCTTAACGCCGTCGCTACAGACGCCACCAGCGCCGTCATGTCACATCCTCAGCCGCCGACGCTGCCGCCGCCCGTCGCCCGACGCCATCGCCGCCCATGGCGCCGACGCTGCCGCCGCCCCACGCCACCGCTGCCCCGACCTCGACGGCTCGACGCCACCGCTCCCAGCGCCTCGGCCGTCCCCTGCCCCTCGCCGTCGCCGACGCCGCCCGCGCCCTGCCCTGCCCCCTGCCGCCACCGCCGCCATATGATGTTTTTTTCATATATGTTCATGGATATATGTTGATGTATGGATATATGTAAGATGGTTTTTTGCATATATGTTGATGTAATGTTTTTTTGCATATATGTTGATGTATGGATATATGCTTTGTATGTATGTATGTATTTTTCAATTGTAATGATGTTTTAAAAATACATTTATGCAAAAGTTAGATTTTTAGAAAAGTTTTATCTATATATGTTCTCTCATTTAGTAAGTATTAGGTTAGTTTCATTTTTAGAAAAGTTTTATATATTTAGGAAGAAGGAATAGAAGGAGGAAGAAGGAAGAAGAAAAAGTTTTATATATATGCAAAAGTTACATTTTAAGAAAATTTTTATATATCTAGCTAGGATAGGAAGAAGAAGAAAAAGAATGAGAGGAAAAAGGAAAATAAGAAGAGGAAGAAAGGAGAAGAAGAGGAGAGGAAGAAGAGGAGAAATAAATAAGAAGAAGAAAAAAGAAGAAAAAGAAGAGGAGAAGAAGAAAGGAATAGAGGAGAAGAAGAAAAAATAGAAAATATTCTATTTTTTCTTCTTCTCCTCTTTTTCTTCTTCTTTTTTTTCTTCGATCTTCTCCTCTATTCCTTTCTTCTTCTCCTCTTTTTTATTTCTTCTTCGTTTTCTTCTGTTTTATCGGGTCTGTCGTCGTTGATATACCCCTCCCGATAACTTCAACACGAGGGGGGGTCGATATACCCCCTCCCCGATAATATTATTTTCCCATGTACGTATGTAAATGCCGTTGTCAATATTTCCCCCTCCCAATACCTTCAACACGTGGGGGGGGGGGGGTCGATATACCCCCTCCCCGATAACATTATTTTCCCGTGTATGTATGTCGTCATTGTTGATATTACCCCCTCCCGGATAACTTATACTGCGGGAGCACCCCCCGACCCTCTCGCTCGACCAAAACTCTCGAGGACACCCAAACCCTAGAAAAAACGATGTCGGTCTCCTACCCCCTCCCGCCGTGCCCCTACCCGACAAACTCTCTCGAGGCCACCCCAAACCCTTGAAGCATTGTCGAGGCCACCCCAAACCCTAGAGAAGCAGCGTCGAGGCCACTAATATGATTCCTTATTGTGATTAGCTAGCTACTTCTACGTTTGCCACTAATATATCCATCTGTCATGTTTGAATAATAATTGCCATGTTGCAAATATTTGTAGAAACTATGGACCCCCAAGACGAAGCAACAGAAGCGGTGTTAGGAGACATAATTGCACAAGGAAGTGATGTCGTATTCTGATTTCTCAACGACACCAATGGTCTGGAGGGACAGGGTGAAGAAGCAGGCTATGATTCTGATGGATCCTTTGACCCAATGCCAGTGCAAGAAGGAGACCGTGATGACGGCTCCGGTGACCCAATGACGATGCAAGAAGGAGACCGTGATGACGGCTCCGGTGACCGAACCGAGTCTGGCCAAGTATATATATTAGTTAAGCCTGTGCTGGCTAGCTAATTGATGCATTCATTGTTTTGGTATGTACACATATTAATTAACTCTCGTCTTTCTTCTTTTTTCTAGCCCTCCGGATCGAGCACAACTTCGGTAAAGAGACGAGGCCCGAAGAAAAAGTTGCGCTCAGATGAAAGGTTTGTTATCACAGCAATCGCGCATGACGGCCAACCGATTGAACCCATCAGGATAAAGGAAGTATTTGGTGCTCAGTGCGGGGTTCTTGTTAGGGACAAGATCCCGATCAGCATCCACCAATGGTATAAGCCTAAGAACGAACACCCTGAGGTGTCTTATGTCAATGATATGCAGAAAGATGATCTTTGGACTAAGCTGAAGGCAAATTTCACCCTACCGCCAGAGGAGGATCCGGAAAAGCCAGTTAAAGAGCAATTAATCAAGTCTCATGCTCTTAAGAAGATGGCGGGCCTATTCAGGAGGTGGAAGAATGAGCTGAAAAGGTTTGTCAACAAAGAAGAGACACCAGAATTCATCGGCAAATATGAGAAGATCAGAGATCACTAGCCCGCATTTGTGGCCCACAAGACATCGTAAAAGAGTAAGAAGATGTCGGCAACAAACAAGCAAAATGCTGCGAAGAAGAAGCTTCACCATCGCACGGGGTCAGGTGGCTACCTCAAAGCCCGGCTGAGGGAGTCCTGGATTAGGGGGTGTCCGGATGGCCGGACTATAACCTTTGGTCGGACTCCTGGACTATGAAGATACAAGATTGAAGACTTCGTCCCGTGTCCGGATGGGACTTTCCTTGGCGTGGAAGTCAAGCTTGGCGATACGGACGTGTAGATCTCCTCCCATTGTAACCGACTACTGTAACCCTAGCCCTCTCCGGTGTCTATATAAACCGGAGGGTTTTAGTCCGTGGGACGAACAACAATCATACCATAGGCTAGCTTCGGGTTTAGCCTCTTTGATCTCGTGGTAGATGTACTCTTGTACTACCCATATCATCAATATTAATCAAGCGGGAGTAGGGTTTTATCTCCATCGAGATGGCCCGAACACAGGTAAAAACATCGTGTCCCTTGTCTCCTGTTACCATCCGCCTAGACGCACAGTTCGGGACCCCCTACCGAGATCCGCCGGTTTTGACACCGACATTGGTGCTTTCATTGAGAGTTCCTCTGTGTCGTCACCTTTAGGCCCGAT
This sequence comes from Aegilops bicornis, assembly GCA_021605145.1. Lineage (NCBI taxonomy): Eukaryota > Viridiplantae > Streptophyta > Magnoliopsida > Poales > Poaceae > Aegilops > Aegilops bicornis. The sequence continues at coordinate 86,093,776 of CM038674.1, read as the reverse complement.
GGCTCCTCCGATCATCAACAATGATGCGGTCCAGGGTGAGACTTTTCTCCCCAGACAGATGTTCAGATTCGGCGGCTTTGCACCGCGGGCAGTTAAACAGCCATCTGGAGCAGATCGAAAGCTACGCCCCTGGCCATCAGGTCAGATTTGGAAGTTTGAACTGCAAAGCTGACGTCTGCAGAGACTTGATCTTCGACGGGTTCGAGCCACAGCGGAGCGCGCCGCACTATTACGATGGGCATGATCTGGCTCTGCCGCCGAACAGTGCCCTAGAGGCCGCACCCATGTCCGCTCCGACCCTTAGCTCGGAGCCGACTGCGCTAATCGAGGATGGGTGGCTGGACACCGCCTCGGGGGCAGCAATCTCTACGGCGATCGAGCCGAACACCAGCCTTGTCCTCTGCGAAGCTCGTGACTCCAAGGTGCCGGACTCTGAACCTTCCGCACCCCTGCCAATCGAATTCGATTGAGCGCCGATTATGGAGTTCGCCGCTGCGGACATCTTTCAGCACTCGCCCTTCGGCGGCATTCTGAATTCACTAAAGTCTCTCTTTTTATCGGGAGAGCCCTGGCCGGACTATGGTCAGCAAGGTTGGGATGCAGACGACGAAGAAATTCAAAGCCCACCCACCACACACTTCGTAGCCACTGTCGATGATTTAACCGACATGCTCGACTTCGACTCCGAAGACATCGGCGGTATGGACGCCGATGCAGGAGATGACCAAGAACCAGCGCCTATAGGGCACTGGAAGGCCACCTCGTCGTACGACATATACATGGTGGACACCCTAAAAGAAGGGAATGGCGATGGAACAACGGAGGATGACCCCTCCAAGAAGCAGCTTAAGCGCCGGCATCAGCGGCGCCGCTCTAAATCCTGCCAAAGCAAAAATGGCGATTCCGGCACGGGAGATAATAACACCCCGGACAGTGCCGAAGACAACCCCCTCCAGCAGGATTCAGCATAGGAGGATGGAGAAGCCAGCCCTCATGAGAGAGCGACAGACAAAGAGGTAGACGACGATAATCACATGCCTCCCTCCGAAGACGAGGCAAGCCTCGACGACGACGAATTTGTCGTGCCTGAGGATCCCGTCGAACAAGAGCGTTTCAAACGCAGGCTTATGGCCACTGCGAGCAGCCTCAAGAGAAAACAGCAACAGCTTAGAGCTGACCAAGACTTACCAGCCGATAGATGGACTGAAGTCCTTGCGGCCGAAGAGTACGAACTCGAACGCCCCTCCAATAGCTACCCAAAGCGCAGGCTGCTACCCCGATTAGAGGAGGAAGCACCTAAACCTACATAACTAGCACATGACGCGGCCGACCGGCCACCTCGTAGCCGCGACAGAGAGGCCTCTCGGCCCTCCACTCAAGCCGCACCCCGACGTCGCTCAAAGAATACCAAGGCTCGGGAAAATGCGCCAGACCTGCGAGATATATTGGAGGACAAGGCAAGGCAAACAAGATCGATCTACGGATCGCGTGGGCGCCCCACGACAAGTGACGATAACCATCATGCCGGACATGGCAAATCCGGCCGGGCCGAACACAGTAGACAAAGCTCATTTGAGCTACGTCGTGATATAGCCCAGTACAGAGGCGTCACACACCCACTATGCTTCACAGACGAAGTAATGGATCATCAAATCCCCGAGGGTTTCAAACCCGTAAACATCGAATCATACGATGGCACAACAGATCCTGCGGTATGGATCGAGGATTATCTCCTTCATATCCACATGTCCCGCGATGATGATCTACACGCCATCAAATACCTCCCACTCAAGCTTAAAGGACCAGCTCAAGATCGGCTTAACAGCTTGCCGGCCAGAGTCAATTGGTTGCTGGAGGACCGGAAGCCGCATTCCTCGACAATTTCCAGGGCACCTATGTGCAACCACCAGACGCCGATGACCTACGCCACATAATTCAGCAGCCAGAGGAATCGGCCAGACAATTCTGGACACGGTTCCTAACCAAGAAAAATCAAATAGTCGACTGTTCGGATGCAGAGGCCCTCGCAACCTTCAAACATAACATCCGTGACGAGTGGCTTGCCCGGCACCTAGGACAGGAAAAGCCGAAATCCATGGCAGCCCTCACAACACTCATGACCCTCTTTTGCGCGGGAGAAGACAGCTGGCTAGCTCGTAGTAATAACATGACCAAGAGCCCTGGTAATTCGGATACCAAGGATAGCAATGGCAGGTCGTGTCGAAACAAGAACAAGCGCCGCATTAACGGCGACAATGCTAAGGATACGGCAGTTAATGCCGGATTCAGAGGCTCTAAACCCGGTCAGCCGAAAAAGCCATTTAAAAGAAATACTCCGGGCCCATCCAGTTTGGACCGAATACTCGATCGCTCGTGCCAGAGACACGGCACCCCCAAAAAACCAGCCAATCACACCAAAAGGGATTGTTGGGTGTTCAAGCAGGCTGGCAAGTTAAGTGCCGAAAACAGAGACAAGGGGCTGCATAGTGATGACGAGGAGGAGCCCCAGCCGCCGAACAATAGGGGACAGAAGAGCTTCCCCCCACAAGTGCGGATGATGAACATGATATACGCAACCCACATCCCCAAAAGGGAGCGGAAGCGTGCACTCACGGACGTATATGCGTTGGAGCAAGTTGCCCCAAAGTTCAAACCGTGGTCCTCCTGCCCGATTACTTTTGATCGAAGGGACCACCCCACTAGCATCCTCCATGGCGGATTCGCCGCATTGGTTCTAGACCCAATCATTGACTGATTTCACCTCACTAGAGTCCTTATGGACGGCGGCAGCAGCCTGAACCTGCTTTTTCAGGATACAGTGCGAAAAATGGGCATAGATCCCTCAAGTATTAAACCCACAAAGACGACCTTTAAAGGCGTCATACCAGGTGTAGAGGCCAACTGTACAGGCTCAGTTACACTTGAGGTGGTCTTCGGATCCTCGGATAATTTCCGAAGCGAGGCGTTAATCTTCGACATAGTCCCGTTCCGCAGTGGCTATCACGCACTGCTCAGACGAACATCATTTACATAGTTCAATGCGGTGCCGCACTACGCATACCTCAAGCTCAAGATGCCAGGCCCTCGACTAGTCATTACGGTCAATGGAAACACCGCTCTCTCCGAACGGAGGAGCACACGGCGGCCCTCGCGGCGAAAGTACAAAGTAGCCTCTCAAGGCAATTCTCCAGTCCGGCTATCAAACGTCCGGACACCGTCAAGCGCACCCGGAGTAACCTACAACAAGACCGCTGCACGCGTTAGAAACGCGGTAGCAATGCGGCCCCAACCCCAGCCCTCGCGAAATTGCGAAACCAGTACTACGCGTACATAATTACGCTCTTGAAATACCATGGGCATAGGGGGAGGGGCACGACCACGGCATGCCCAAAATGCGGCTCAACCGCACTAGGGGCTCCCGATTTGGTCATTCTTTGTTCTTACTTTCAGGACTCCACTCTCCGGAAGGCCTGTCCGGCAGTACATTCGCCGAACACATGATGCAACAGCCAGGGAGGCAGAAAGCTACGTCGAATGTCAAGGTGGTCTCTATAACGAGCTAAATACCTGTCTTACATACCATCCCGCAGCTCGCCCCTGGAGGGGGACATGTCAAATAGTCCCATCTCTTGCTTATCGCACTATTTGTATCGTTCTGCTTTTACAGCAGCCTTTTCGAATAAACAATACATAGCTTTTGTCTGTTATTTCATTCTTCTTTATGTAAATATGTTCAGTTATGACATTATGCAACCGTACACTTTGGTACAGCCAATACACCAGGGGCTCAAGTACCCCAGAATATGGTGTGAGAAGTCTGGACACTCTCACGAAAAGTCGGCACCCGAACTTATAGCATTATATGCATCGGCTCCGAATCATGTCTTGTGTCAATAGTTGGGTTTGCCCGGCTCCCATGTTTTGGTACCTTACGTTCCGTTATATCGGCTAAGGTAGCGCTGGGAGAACTACTGCAATTGTGCCACGGTTGAGCTGGGTTAAGCTCCTCAGTAGAGAAAGCTAAAACTGACCGTCATGATAGGGCGAGGGCTGGTCGCTGTTCGAGAGGTTTCGAGTCCCTAAAGACTTATGCCACTTAGAGCGAGGAGCCGGCTATGTCCGGCCTAGGCGTGGATAGCGCCCCGAACTCGATCTTCCGAATACTAGGGGCTTCGCCGAAATTTCAAATTATAGAATTCTATGGCTAAGTGAGAGTGATAAAGCATTATAGTCCGATTGCCTTGTTCGTTGTCTTGGCGCCTCCCTCGAAGGACCCAAGAATGGGAACAAGAGCGCTCGAGGTTTATCCCGAACACCCCAATACTGTGGCATGGGGCGAAGCCGACGACTCGCCATCTCTCGATTTAATAAACGGCCGCCTAAGGTAATATTTTAAATTCAAAAAGCGTTGCTTAGCGCATATGAACAAGTTTTCAGCGCACAGGATAACACGAGCGAGTTTACTCGTAAATTACATCCTTGGAACATTCATCCGCCATAAGGTGGGCACCCTTCAGGACGCCCTCATAATACATCTCGGGCTTGCGATGCTCCTTGCCCTGCGGTGGCCCATCTGTCACCAGCTTCTCAGCATCCATCTTGCCCCAGTGCACTTTAACACGGGCAAGGGCCCTACGGGCGCCTTCGATGCATACGGAGCGCTTGATGACTTCAAGCCGTGGACAGGCATCCGCCAGCCGCCTCACCAGCCCAAAGTAGCTCCCAGGCATGACGTTCCCAGGTCATAGCTGGACTATAAAGCCCTTCATGGCCTGTTCGGCCACTTTGTGGAGCTCGACCAGTTGCTTCAGCTGGTCGCTCATAAGCACTGGTGTCCGCCTCGGATATCTTGAGACCAGAACACCTTCTCCGTCGAGCTCCCCTCCTCGGCCCTGTAGTATGCGGCAGCGTCGGACACACTGCGGGACAGATCGGCGAATGCTCCTGGAGAGCTCCGGACTCGGGTAAGTAACAAGTAATTCACTTTCACGTGCTTGCTGTGCATAAAGAATGTCTTACCCGCCGCTATCTTCATCATCGCATCAATTTCCTGGAGGGCTTTTTGGGCTTCGGCCTTAGCAGATTTGGCGCTCTCAAGGGCCGAGGCGAGCTCGGACTCTCGAGTCTTTGAGTCAATCTCCAAACTCTCATGTTTTTTCATGAGATCCTGGAGCTCTTGCTGCACCTCCGCCACCCGCGCCTCCTGCTTTTCTCGCTCGGCGCACTCCACGGCCGCATTGTCTTCGGCCTTGGACAGCGCTTTCTTCAGGTAGCCACCTCGGTTGTGGCCCCTGTAATACTCACATTGGTCCGGTCATTTTTTGCAACCACATCTTTTTTATATATTTACATAAGGTATTACTTACCTTCCTTGTCCTCGAGCTGCTTCTTGGCAAGGCCGAGCTCGTTCTTGGACCGCTCGAGGCTCTGCTTCAATGCATCGACCTCTGCAGTCAGTGCGGCAGATGTCAGTAGCGCAGCCTGCATTCCCATATTGACATACTTATGTTAGACTCATGCGTATATCTTTTAGATCCTTAGTTCGGCTTTTCTTTCTGAACACCAAACTGAGCTTCAGGGGCTACTGTCTATGCGGTAATATTTTTACATATCTTAAATACATACCTCAAATCCTGTTAGAAGGCTGGCATAAGCTTCAGTCAGCCCGCTCTTGGCGGACTGAACCTTCTGGATCACCGCACTCATAATAGTGCGGTGCTCCTCATTGATGGAGGCACCGTTAAGCACCTCCAGCAAATTATCCGGTGCCTCCGGTTGGACGGAGGTCACCGGCGTCGTAGGATTGCCCTTCTTACTAGGGGGCCGCCTGCCGGACTCCGGAACCGCTGAAGGTTCTGGTGCGTTGCCCGGGCCCAGGGCCGGACTTGGAGCCCTTGGGGGTTTTGTCCCCTTTGCGCCTGGAGTCCGGGAGGTCGCCTTGCGGCGCCTCCAGGACCACCTCCTCCTGGCTTGGACCCTTTTGGGACTCCACCTCGGCATCATCCGCAGGGCGAGGGGAGGAGGCGGCCGGAAGTGAAGTGCTATTTACATCCAACGAGCTTAAGGAGCCGCTCGACGACACACCTTCCTGGGCTCGGGGAGGACTGCATGATTATATTCGGCGTCAGAAGATACTGTGCAATAAAGGAACGCCATGAGTTATTCTGGTATCCGGATACTTACGATTTTGCCAGGGGCTTGGCCCTGGATGGCCACTCCTCTTCGCCGTCATCGGCGTTGGTGGAGTAGTCCGGAGGAAGGGTCCTTCCCTTCTTGGACCCTCCGGCCCCCCCAGTTGGGGCGGCCTTCCTTTTCTTCTCTCCCCCCACTGGGAGAGAGACCTCTCTTTCCTCCTCCTCGTTTTCGTGGGAGGAGTCCCCCTCGGAGTCATCGGACGATGAGTCCGACACTACCAGGCGCCGGAAACTCTTTTGAGTTCCCGTGGCCTTCTTCTTGGCCTTCTTCTCCAGCACCACGTAAGGTGCCGGAACCAGCAGCCCCGTCAAGCGGGCGTCCACTGGGTCTTCGGGCAAGGGAGCCAGACAGTTGATCTGCCCGGACGTCTCCTGCCAATCCTGTCAAAGGTAAGGGAGTTTAGATCCCGCATAGGGTCAAGCTATGAAAAACAAGTATCCCGTAAAGGGTAAAACAGCTTACCGCGTTGGCTTGATGCTGCGCGCTGAATCATCCTCGGTAGCGGATGCGGGAGCCTCGACGCCCTTGAACAGCACCTTCCAGGCATTTTCGTACGTAGTGTCGAAGAGCCTGCTCAGGGTTCAGTGTTGTGCCGGATTAAACTCCCACAAGCTGAAAGCCCGTTGTTGGCACGGGAGGATCCGGCGGATGAGCATGACCTGGACTACGTTGACGAGTTTGAGCTTCTTGCTCACCAGGTTTTGGACGCAGGTTTGGAGTCCGGTCAGCTCTTCCGAATTACCCCACGACAGGCCCTTCTCTTTCCAGGAGGTGAGCCGCGTGGGGATGCCAGATCGGAATTCGGGGGCCGCTGCCCATTCAGGGTCACGCGGCTCGGTGATGTAGAACCACCCCGATTGCCACCCCTTTATGGTCTCTATGAAGGAGCCCTCGAGCCATAGGATGTTGGGCATCTTGCCCACCATGGCACCTCCGCACTCCGCTTGGCAGCCTCCCACTACCTTCGGCTTGACATTGAAGGTCATCAGCCATAAGCCGAAGTGGGGCTAGATGCAGAGGAAGGCCTCGCACACGACGATGAATGCCGAGATGTTGAGGATGAAGTTCGGGGCCAGATCATGGAAATCCAGGCCGTAGTAGAACATGATCCCCCGGACATATGGGTGGAGTGGGAAACCTAGTCCGTGGAGGAAATGGGTGAGGAACACCACCCTCTCATGGGGCTTGGGGGTGGGGATGAGCTGCCCCTCGGCTGGGAGCCGGTGCGCGATTTCATTGGACAAGTATCCGGCTTTCCTCAGCTTCTTGATGTGTCCCTCCGTGACGGAGGAGACCATCCACTTGCCTCCCGCTCCGGACATGGCTGGAGAAGGTTGAGGTGGGATGTGCGGACTTGGGCGCTGGAGCTCGAATGCGCGAAAATTGATAAGCAAAGGAGGAAGAAGGCATAGATGAAAAAGGTGGATCCTTATCCCCTTATATGGGCGGACGAGACTGCACATCCCCACCCGCCTGGTAAAACTCGCTTATCTCCCAAGCGCCGTAATTAATGGCACGGTTGGGTTTCCCATGCCCGTATTGATGAGTATCCCGGAATAAGGGGACACGATCTCTGCTTCGAAAAGACATGCCAAGGAAACCGCCTCGCTAAGTGCGTTGAGGTAGGACACTAAAAATGATTCAGATAAAGACTTAGCCGTGGTGTGATGTCACGCTGCGGAATACGTCAGCAGGTTGGATTTGTGTAAATATTACTTTCTCTACGGTGGTATGTGGAACTTACTTTGCAGAGTCGGACACTATCCTTGTGTTCAAAATCTTCTATGAAATATTCAGAGGAGGAACCCGCCTTGCAATGCTGAAGACAATCTGCGCGCCGGACTCGTCGTCATTGAAGCCTGGTTCAGGGGCTACTGAGGGAGTCCTGGATTAGGGGGTGTTCGGATGGGCGGACTATAACCTTTGGCCGGACTCCTGGACTATGAAGATACAAGATTGAAGACTTCGTCCCGTGTCCGGATGGGACTTTCCTTGGCGTGGAAGGCAAGCTTGGCGATACGGATGTGTAGATCTCCTCCCATTGTAGCCGACTCTGTGTAACCCTATCCCTCTCCGGTGTCTATATAAAGCGGAGGGTTTTAGTCCATAGGACGAACAACAATCATACCATAGGCTAGCTTCTGGGGTTTAGCCTCTTTGATCTCGTGGTAGATCTACTCTTGTACTACCCATATCATCAATATTAATCAAGGAGGAGTAGGGTTTTACCTCCATCGAGAGGGCCCGAACCTACGTAAAAACATCGTGTCCCTTGTCTCCTGTTACCATCGTGTCCCTTGTCTCCTTTTACCCCCTACCCGAGATCCGCCGGTTTTGACACCGACACCGGCCTATGTGGGCCAAGGGTGAGAATGATCTGCTTGATAAAGGGATCGAACCAGAGACAATGAACTGGCCAGACCGTTGCCGGACTTGGTTCTTTGGGGCTGGCAGAACCTTGGACCCTGTATGAGGGAAGTGCGTTTGGACGGACGAGCAAATGAAAATACCAGTCAATAGGCTTCAACACTATATTGATGCAGCGCAGCAAGGGACGTTCGTTCCAGACAGAGAGAACGACGAGCTCACAATGGCCATCAGGAATCCTAAGCACCCTAAATGGACACGAGGCACACAAGGCTCCGTTCAGTGGAAGGCTGGTTTTCCGGATGCAGGCGGTTACAAATGCCAGGAGAGGAGGAAAAAAGTGGAGCAGACCCAAATTCAGACGCTGCACGAAAGGGTTCAAGCGCTAGAGGAACGAGAAGTAGCTCGCAGCAAGCGACCTGCCGAAACTACCTCCGAAGCTACCCCGCCATCTCAGCGGAGAAGCAGTGTGGCTTCCACCGAGCTGCTTCAACCGGAGCATGTCTTGATGGCTCCTGCTAGCTACCCCGTGGATGCTATCACGGAGTCTCAACATTGCCACCTTATGACGCAATGGCAGAACTTCAAAGTCAAGCCGGCTGTCGGCTCTGTTCGACCTCCTGAACCCGGTGCAACTTTTCACTGTCGTCCGATTCCAGAAGGATATGTTAGGGTGACGGTGAAATAATGGAGGGATTTGAGGACATCCAGCTTCAGCACCCTACCGGTGAAGGGGAGACTCGGCTGGGTTATGCTCTGAAGACTCCATGCCTATGGCAGAAGGAGCTCATCAACCTTCCGAACTTGACGCCTCCTCCTCCTCCACCGGCGAGTAAGGGCACTCTGCCTCCTCCTCCGGCGAGTGATCAGGGCACTCAGCCTCCTTCTCCGGAGCATGGCGGCACTCCGCCTCCTTCTCCGCCTGCGCTGGCGCGCCCGAGCAGCCAGCCTCCTCCTTCTCCGCCTCGTCAGCAAGGGCGGAAGAGATCCGCCGCCGCTCCTGCTATTCCGGCGTGTCGTAGTCCTTCTCCTCCGCCTCATAAGCAAGGAAAGAAGACAGCCGCAGCCGCTCCGTCTGCTCCGGCGTCTAGCAGTACAGCCAGAGGAGGGAGGCAATACAGAAACGGTCCACCTCTCAAGCCTCTAGAGAAGATACCGTAAGAGAGGACCGAGGAGGAAAACGCGAAGATCGTGCAGACCGAAGTGAAGGACTTCTTTGAAGGGTTGAAAGCAAAGAGACATCCACCTCCGGAGGAGAAGGTAGATCCGGTGAAAGCAAAGTGCACTATCGATGCCCGAGGAAACCACCAAAGTCTCCGCCGAAAACCAACTATGAGCGACATTCTTGAAAAGGCATATCTCGAAGTGGAGCGGTCGGAAATCTTGTCGATGATCAAAGGTTAAAAGAACGAGCAGCTGGGAAAAAAATTGTCCAGCTCGGCGAACAAGCAAACCAATCGTGCCCCCCTCTCAATGTGTCTAGCGACATCGTCACTAATGCTCCGGGGATGGTGCCCGGTTATAGCAATCTTGGAGATTACTAGCCTGACGATGTACATTATGATTTCTTGGAGGTGGACGAACACAGATACTACTACGGGAAGCCTCTCGTCAAAGATGAAACATCTCTAACAACGATGATGCGAAGATTCCATAATTGGTACATGAAAACCTGCAGACAGTCTGGGGGACGAATACTTTGTATCTGAGAATTAAAGAGGAGCACGACCTCGTTGGAACTGATCTGTTGCATTTTCCATTTGAGGAGTTCTTCCAGTTCTTCAATCAAAAGGCCCTCGATAAATTAACGGTCACTTGCTACTGTCTGTAAGTACTAATTCTGTCATTAAGTCTCTATATATAGCTCAGCTCTTACATTGCATGTATTTATAATTATCCTCACTATATTATGCAGATTGAAGATCGTCGAGTGCAAAAAAGCAAAAATGTATGATATTGGGTTCATTAACACAAATCTCATAGATGAATTTCAGGTTACAAAGAACGCCGAAGAGGCCGAGGCCAACTTGCTCAAATCATTGTTAATAAATCGAAACAAAGATTTAATACTCTTTCCTTACAACTTCAAGTGAGTGTTACTGTCGTGTGCATATTCGGTTTCCCTTATTACTCGAGCAAGGTTATAGTAATTTAATTGATGAGTTATGCATGCGTGCGCAGCTTCCACTATATTCTCCTGGAGATTAAGCTTGAGCGGGGACTAGTAACCGTCTTAGACTCAAGACGAAAAGATCCCGAAACCTATGCGGACATGACTAAAATGCTCAACAAGTAAGTTCAATCGATCATTATCGGCAACTTTTTGTTCATTTCCTGATATCTCAAGTAATAATAATTATTTTCTTTGTCTTGCAGGGTTTGGAAACAGTTCACCGCAGAAGCTCCGGGAGTGCCGAAGGAGCTGCGATATACATACTTGAAAGTAACTACTACTAGCTAGCTAGTTGCGCGCATCTCCCGTTGATTGTATAGCTACTTTCATCAATGACATTTATAATGCTTCATTATCAGTTTGATTGACCTCTATTTCTCGTAAAGTGCTTGTGGTAGGAACAAGGGAATGATTACTGTGCATACTACGTGTGCGAGTTCATCTACAACGCGACTTTGAAAAATAAGCGGGGCTACTCTAAAAGACAATATGAAGTGTGTAAGCAATAATATTCACAATTTCATTTTATTACACCATCATTTCTGTTGAGTTTCATTCATATATATGTATTAACCCACTTCTTCAAATTAGACGTGGCAGATGCAGAATGAACTCCTACCACAAGATCGCATGAAAGCAATTCAAGAGGAATTGGCAGGATTCTTTCTTGACCACGTCATCATAAAGCCGGAAAATACCATGTGGAAGTTGATTTCAAATGCTAGGGGATTGTAAGAGATCTTACATATTGTATATGTATGTAGCCAGGAGCGTCGGATAGATAATACGAAAACTTGTTGTTCGACCAATCTCTCGGAGAAGGAGAGGTCGATCACTTCTCTCGGTATGCATGACGAACTTCTGTACTTAATGCTTTCCTTCATTTTCTTACTAGCTAGCGTGTCGAGGGCCTCTCTATGTATAGTACGTAGCGTCGACCAAGCACGGACATAAGAGAGAACACATCTCTCTATTAGTTAGCTAGCTAAAAAATATATGAAACACCTAAATTAACCCCCCAAAACCCCTAACCCCCCCCCCCCCCATTTCAAAAAAAGCAAAAAACCCAGCCCCTGAAATGCTGACGTGTGGATGTGAAAGTGCAACTATCCCTAGGTGGTTTTGGTAATTCATAACAACATATAGCTCATTGAGCTAATGCTATTCCAAGACAAATATCTGAGGAAAGCTCAATGATTGGCATGGCATGGATGATGAAAGTGGATCCCTCAAAATATTAAGGACAAAGGATTGGCTCAAGCTCAAAAGCTCAAGACTCTACATTTTACATTTTAGTGATCCAAGATCACATTGAGTCTATAATGAAAAGCCAATACTATCAAGGAGGGATGAGGTGTTGCTTAATGAGCCTCTTGCTTCATGTGCTTAGTGATATGCTCCAAAACCCTCCACTACCTTCTCACATCCACATATGACCTAAACCTAAAGTCAAACTCGGCCCTACCGATTCTTTCTATCTGGCGCCACCGAATTCAAATGTCATAGCCACTGCCACAAACCTAGGCAAATCAGTCTCACCGACAGGGATCTCGGTCTCACCGAGATGGGATTGTAATCTCTCTCTTTCCCTTCGTAACATTTCGGTCTAACCGAAGTGAGCGCTCGGTCCCACCGAGATTACAATGTACACTCTCTGTTTCCCTTTCGTAACTTTTCGGTCTCACCGAAAGAGCGAATCGGTCCCATCGAGTTTACTTGACCAACTCTCTGGTTAGCTAATTACCAAATTCGATCTCACCGAGTTTGTGTAATCGGTCTCACTGAGATTATGTTATGCCCTAACCCTAACCATATCGGTCCTACTGAGTTGCATGTCAGTCCCACCGAAAACCCTAACGGTCACTAGGTTTACTAAATCGGTCCGACCGAGTTTTATGATTCGGTCCCACCGAGTTTGGTAAATTGTGTGTAACGGTTAGATTTTGTGTGGAGGCTATATATACCCCTCCACCTCCTCTTCATTCCTGGAGAGAGCCATCAGAACAAACCTACACTTCCAACTTACCAGTTCTGAGAGAGAACCACCTACTCATGTGTTGAGGCCAAGATATTCCATTCCTATCATATGAATCTTGATCTCTAGCCTTTCCCAAGTTTCTTTCCACTCAAATCTTCTTTCCACCAAACTCAAATCCTGTGAGAGAGAGTTGAGTGTTGGGGAGACTATCATTTGAAGCACAAGAGCAAGGAGTTCATCATCAACGCACCATTTGTTACTTCTTGGAGACTGGTGTCTCCTAGATTGGCTAGGTGTCACTTGGGAGCCTCCGACAAGATTGTGGAGTTGAACCAAGGAGTTTGTAAGGGCAAGGAGATCACCTACTTCGTGAAGATCTACCGCTAGTGAGGCAAGTCCTTCGTGGGCGACGGCCATGATGGGATAGACAAGGTTGCTTCTTCGTGGAACCTTCGTGGGTGGAGCCCTCCGTGGACTCGTGCAACCGTTACCCTTCGTGGGTTGAAGTCTCCATCAACGTGGATGTACGATAGCACCACCTATCGGAACCACGAACAAAAACATCTTTGTCTCCAATTGCGTTTGAATCCTCCAAACTCTTCCCTTTACATTCTTCCAAGTTGCATGATTTATTTTCCACTGCCTATATACTCTTTGCATGCTTGCTTGAATTGCGTGAAGATTGCTTGACTTGTTCAAAGATAGCTAAAATCTGCCAAAGTCTAAAATTGTGAAAAGGTTAAGTTTTTAATTTGTCAAGTAGTCTAATCACCCCCCGCTAGACATACTTCAAGGTCCTACAAGTGGTATCAGAGCTTTGGTCTCCATTTGCTTTGATTTCCATAGCTTTTTGGTGGTCATAGCCTTGGTTTCACAACCTAGGAGAGTATGGCGTCTAGCGAGGGAAATTATCACCGTAGAGGTCCTTACTTTGATGGCACTATTTTTGCTAGTTGGAAGCATAGGATGAAAATGCATATTCTCGGACATAACCCCGCCGTTTGGGCTATTGTGTGTATTGGTTTGCAAGGTGAATTCTTTGATGGGAAAGAACCGAACCGTGAAGCTAGCGTGGAAGAGTTGAAGATGTTGCAATACAACGCTCAAGCTTGTGATATCCTCTTCAATGGCTTATGCCCCGAAGAATTCAACAAAATCAGCCGTCTTGAGAATGCAAAGGAAATTTTGGATACTTTGATTGATATGCATGAAGGTACCGACTCCGTCAAGGAATCCAAGTTGGATATGCTCCAAAGTCAGCTTGACAAGTTCAAAATGAAGGATGGTGAAGGTGTCGCTGAAATGTACTCTAGGCTTGCTCTTATCACAAATGAGATTGCCGGCTTAGGAAGTGAAGAAATGACCAACAGATTCATCATGAAGAAGATCCTAAGAGCATTGGATGGAAAATATGATACCGTGTGCACATTGATCCAAATGATGCCAAATTACAAAGATCTCAAGCCAACGGAAGTCATTGGAAGAATTGTTGCTCATGAGATGTCACTCAAGGATAAGGAGGAACTTCACAACAAGTCAAGTGGTTCTTACAAAGCCTCATGTGAAGCCCGCACATCATCAAGTGAGAAACAAACCTTCAATGAAGAATTGAGCTTAATGGTGAAGAACTTCAACAAATTCTACAAGAGTAGAAGCAAAGCAAGAAGCTCCAAGTCAAGGTCCTACAATGACAAAAGATCTTCTAGTCGAGAGCGAAATTGCTACAATTGTGGGAGACCCGGACACTATTCCAATGAGTGTACGACACCCTACAAAAGAAGAGAATATTCTCCCAAGAGAAGAAGTACAAGAGAAGAATCACCACCAAGAGAGAGAAGGAGTAGAGATGATCGTTATGAACGAAGACCCTCACGGAGAAGCAAGGATTCAGAAAGGAAGGACAAGTCATCAAAGAGCTACACAAAACAAAGACATCAAGCTCATGTTGGTGAATGGGTATCCGGCTCCGACTCCAAAAATCACTCCGAGAGAAGCTATCACTCCGACTCCGAATACACTCAAGATGAAGGTGTTGCCGGTTTAGCACTTGTGTCAACCAACTCCTACGACATATTTGAATCACCAAATGAAGGAATTGGAAGATGCTTCATGGCCAAAGGTCCTAAGGTAACACACCCCAAGTATGTTGATTTTAATAGTGATGAAGATGACTTGTTAGGTGATGATGATTTACTTATTGACAACTCTAGTGATGAATACTATGATGAAACGTCAATTAATCATGCTAACCAAGATGAAACGGATGACAATGATAAGGAGAAAATTGAGCGTCTAACTAAAGAACTTAACACTCTTAAGTTAGATCATGAAACTATCTTCGAAGATCATCAAGAACTTTTAAGGGCTCATGAGAAGTTACGCTTTGAAAAGCTCAATCTTGAGCAAGAGCATGAGTTCCTAAAAGCGATCAATGATGATCTCCGTAAGAAAAGTTCTTCTTATATTGCCAAGCGTTTACTCTTATCTACTTACATGCCTCAAGTCAAGTCTAGCAACAAGAACAAGAAAGATTCTTCTTCTAGTAGTAACAATAACAATGCTAAATCCAATATTGTTGCTTCTAGTAGTTCTCTTGATTCCACTAATGATGCTCTTAGCCAAGTTACACTTGAGCAAGAAAACAGCTTATTGAAGGGAATTATAGAGAAAGGTGTATACAAGAGCCTTGCCGGGAGTAAGCAATTTGAGGAAATTGTACGCAAGCAAGGAAGGCACCGGAAGAATCAAGGTGTTGGTTTTGAACGAAAGTTCAATGCCAATGGAGTTGAGTGGGAAGAAGATCAATACCCCAAGAAGAAGTTTGTTCCTCAACAAGAGAAGTATGATCCTACTTCCTTCAAGGGAACACAAGCACACGATGATCTTCCACCACAAGACCACAAGAACAAGGGCAAGGACAAGCTTCAAGAGGAGATTGATGCATTTGAAGAAGCACCTAAGGCCCTGGTCAAGTGGGTTCCCAAGACTACGTCAAGTTCTACTTCATCAAGCACAACTACTACACCAAGGATTCCCATCAAGATGATGTGGATCCTGAAGAAGAAGAACTAGAGAGTTCTTGAGGGTGACTCCGCCAACATTTTTCACTCATACCATTATGGCAAGGACAAGTGCAATCAAATTCCATATCTTGCACTAGTTCAAGGAGTCACAAAACCCTCATGTTGGTAAGGCAAGGGACAAGGTAACCTAAAGTTTTCATGGACATCATTTTTTGTGTGCATCACTCTATGTCTATGGATATTCTTGTTTGTTCCTTGTGGGACTAACCCATGTAGGTATTGAAAGTGCAACTCACTCCAAAGGATTGCTCCAAAAGATCTACATCAACATTGAGCATCCACATCTTCAACACCTACATGAAGTCATCATCGACAAAACCCAAGGTTAGTTTATCCCTCAAAAGGGGGGATCTCACATCTAGGGGAGATTAACTCTAAGAATTGAGTCAAAGCAACTCTAATGATCTGAACACATCAATGCTTTATGTAAAAGTGGTAACCCCACTTGAGCTTAAACGATGAGTATGACCTATGATCAAATGTTCTCATTTGACTCCTAAGTCAATATACTCATATATAGATGACCTAGTCATCTCCAATTGTTTGATAGATGCTAGAATTGGTTGTGCATGCTTTGGCACATATTTCATTTGTCATTTTATTGTGTGAGCATGTTGGTTGCATATTTTACTCATTCGACGACATCCACTTGTTGTTTTGATTGATTAGCTTCTTTTTCTTTGGCCAAGTGGATGGACAAGAATGCCTAAGAACCTTCTCTAGCTATCTATGCTCTTTTCGTCTCAAACTCTATTCATGCTACATCACAAAATTTGATCAAGTCAGATTCGAACCACTCTGTGTGAGGAGCACTCGGAGTCCCCGATTCGTCATAGACTTAAACTTCCAAAACTTCTTTGTGATTTTCGGTCTGACCGATTCCTCCATTTCGGTCATACCGAGATCACTAAGTCGATCTAGGTTTTCAATCTCAGTGCAACCGATTTTAACTTTTCGGTCACACCGAGTTGCTGTAACTGTTAACAGTTATGCATCTCGGTGCCACCGAGTTGTTCAACTCGGTCACACCGACAGTGTCGGGCTATATATTCACACGGGCAAATTTTGGAAAACTTTCTCCAAAACTCCTCGCCCGCGCATAGCTCGCTCTGCCTACTAGGTCTACGGATCGTTGACTTTGTTGCCAGCCGCCTCCTGCCGCTGGTCTTCGCCGCCGTTAACGGAATTCTTCTCCGCCGTTGCCGCCGTAGCGAGTTCACTGCCGAACTAGGGTATGAACTCGATCACAGTGCTATCCTCGTCTGATTCTCAGCACATTGTGTTCGTAATGCATCTTGCCACGATTGAAACACCTCTATCCAGTCAAAACAATCCTTAGAATAGTTGTGATTAAAAAATTTAGGGTTAGATTTCACTAAACCATCTCGGACCCACTGAGTTGAAAAACTCGGTTCCGCCGATTTGGCTAACGCCATTGCACTAGTAAGACTCGGTCTGACCGAGAATTACAAATCGGTGTGACCGATTTTAGGACTTTGTGAAACCCTAGCAGTCTCTGTGCCACCAAACTGTGACTCGGTCTAACCGATTTCACTAGTTTAGGTTCCAAAACTGCTTCGGTATCGCTGAGTTTGAAAATCGGTAGATCTGAAATGCTTTCTGTGGAAAGTAAAACTAAGTTTTTTGAATCATTCGTTTGCAAAAATCTCTTCATTTTGTGATGCTCATCCACCCTACCTCATCTATAACTATTCGCAGGGTCAGCAGTCAGTGAGTGCAGCATGTCAGACCAAAGTGACAGCCAGAATAGGTCAGAAGAGCAGATTCACATGAGTGAGGGCACTAGTCCCTCTAGCAGCTCAGATGAGGGGAGCAGAAGCACTCCTAGTAATTTGCCCAAGGCTGCCACAAGGACAAGGAAGAAGAAGACCTCAGAGTCTGAGGATGAGGATTATGTGTTAGTTGAGGATGAGGCCAGTTCAAAGAAGAAAGTGCTCAAGAAGGAGTACAGCTCAACAGCTGTTAAGCCTGGAATGAAGATCAAAAGGCCAGCAGGAAGACAAACAATGTCCAAAGCCAGAGTCTCCACTCAAGCTTCTTTGGAATCCCAACCCAAAGAACCTGCTGCTGCTCATGGAAAGAAAAGGAAGGAAAGGGTCAAGAAGACCATGGCCAGAGTGATTGGGAAACCTTCTATGATGGAGTAAGAAGAAGAAGAAGAAGACGTTGCTGAACCAGCACCCAAGGCACAAAAGCTGATGGGTGATGCCATAAAATCAGGGGCTGCAACTTCAAAGCCCAAAGCTGCCCCTAAGCCCAAGAGTGCACCAAAGAGGAATACCAGGAGTATACCAAAGAAATGAGAAGAACAAGGCCCCAATGCCTGAAGTTGATGCTGAGGAAAATGAAGAAGGGCAGGTCCTAAGGAAGCTCAAACCCAAGATTCCAGACCACAATGATGCTCATCCTATGGCTGAGAACATGAAGATCAGGAGAGATCAAGGGTTGAGGCTATGGAGAGAGTCAGACCCATATGCCACCAAGAGAAGGACTGCTGTAGATTACAGGTTCCACACCAAGGAGCAGCAGGACTTCTATGAGACCATCTTATTGGATAAGAAGCCCATAGTTTGTGATATGAGGTGGGTCGACTGGACCTACATTCAGGAGAATGCAGAACACTATCCTGGAGTGTATGACAGCTTCAGTGCGTGTGGAGTTGCAGATTTTGTCGGGCAAAAGCTCACAAACTGGAATGACAAGCTCATTATGCAGTTCTACTCCACAGCACATTTCTATCCAGATGGCAGGATAGTTTGGATGTCTGAAGGAACAAGATATCAGTCAACCATAGAGGAATGGGCAAGTCTAATCAATGCCCCCAAGGAAAGTGAAGATGACTTGGACATTTATGCCAAGAAGAAGATGGGTCACAACTCAATGTCACAGATGTAAAAGGAGATCCCAGATGATGCACTTGAGACTTTCAAGTTTGGATCAGTTCATTTTCTTCTGTCAGGGCTGCCTACGATCAACTGGATCATAAGGCACACTCTGTTGCCCAAATCAGGTGACCACAACATGATCAGAGGGCATGCAATCCATTTGCTTCACATTTTTGATGTACCTCAGAAATTCAAGGTCATGAGCCTCATAGTTGAAATTATCAAGCGGACAGCAGCAGACCAGAAGAGGAGCTGTGGATATGCCCCATAGATTCAGGAGTTGATTAACTCAAAGATGGGCACATGGAAGTATCTGTTGGATAAGGAACACATGGTTCTCTATCCTGACTTTGAGGACAATCAAGTCTCATGACTGAGAATGAACCATCATCAGTACAAGCGCAAGAGAAGAAGGAGAAAGCAAGGAAAGAGAAGGCTGCCAAGATGCGAACTCAAGCAGAGGCATCTGATTACTTTCTGAAGAACAAGCAGGAGCAGCTTGGTTACTTGATAGCATCAACTCTACGGATTGAGAAGGGTTTGGCCACCCTAACTCAAAACCAGGAGAGCCTGGAAAGAATCATGGAACAAAAATTCTATGATCTTGATGTCAAGGTAACTGAGATTCAGTCAGCTGTGGAGCAGCTACAGGATGACATGCAAGAGAGGAAGGGCAAAACTACAACTGATGCATTTGCCAGAGTGCCATTAGCTCAGAGATCAGCTGCAGAGCCAGTCACCAGAGTCACTTCATCAGCTCCAGCTACAGCTCCAGCGCAACCAGCTCCAGCACCAACTCCTTCAGCTCCTTCCACGTCTACTGATGCCTTCGTCCTTGGAGTTCTGTCTACACCACCTCCAGAAGACCAAGCTTGAGAGATGATATAGTCCTATGCATTTTCTAGGAATATTTTGGTAACTTGTTGCCAAAGGGGGAGAAAAATGTATAGATCATAGGCTTCGAGAGAGAGAGAGAGAGAGAGAGAGAGAGAGATTTGCTTTTGTTCTCTCTTGTCTTCTTGGTTGAAATTCGTTTGCTTTGATTGCTTGAGATACTAAGCTTTTACCTGTGAGACATTGATGATCATGTGTTTGATCATAAGCTACACTTATGCTTGTTATATGATATTATCTTACTTATCCTTATATGATCATTCACTGTGCTTGGTGATGAGTGCATGTATTCAATCTTTATTATTTTGAGAGCTCCACCAAGATGTATGTGACATGGAAGAGTAACCCATGAGCGTAATTCCTTGTACATTTGCAGTCCAAAGCAAATCTTAAAATATGCACAAATTTAGGGGGATCTCTTGCTTATCACATGCTTCTCAAAGCGACGATGTTTTTCAATTTTATTATCATTTGTCGAAGCTTTGATCTATATGTTGTCATCAATTACCAAAAAGGGAGAGATTGAAAGTGCAACTATCCCTAGGTGGTTTTGGTAATTCACAACAACATATAGCTCATTGAGGTAATGCTATTCCAAGACAAATATCTCAGGAAAGCTCAATGATTGGCATGGCATGGATGATGAAAGTGGATCCCTCAAAATATTAAGGACAAAGGATTGGCTCAAGCTCAAAAGCTCAAGACTCTACATTTTACATTTTAGTGATCCAAGATCACATTGAGTCTATAGGAAAAGCCAATACTATCAAGGAGGGATGAGGTGTTGCTTAATGAGCCTCTTGCTTCATGTAATTAGTGATATGCTCCAAAACCCTCCACTACCTTCTCACATCCACATATGACCTAAACCTAAAGTCAAACTCAGCCCTACCGATTCTTTCTATCCGGCGCCACCGAGTTCCAATGTCATAGCCACTGCCACAAACCCTAGGCAAATCGGTCTCACCGATAGGGATCTCGGTCTCACCGTGATGGGATTGTAATTTCTCTGTTTCCCTTCGTAACATTTCGGTCTAACAGAAGTGAGCGATCGGTCCCACCGAGATTACAATGTAAACTCCTTGTTTCCCTTTCGTAACTTTTCGGTCTCACCGAAAGAGCGAATCAGTCCCATCGAGTTTACCTGACCAACTCTCTGGTTAGCTAATTACCAAATTCGGTCTCACCGAGATTATGTTATGCCCTAACCCTAACCATATCGGTCCTACCGAGTTGCATATCAGTCCCACCGAAAACCCTAACGGTCACTAGGTTTACTAAATCGGTCCGACCGAGTTTTATGATTCGGTCCCACCGAGTTTGGTAAATTGTGTGTAACGGTTAGATTTTGTGTGGAGGCTATATATACCCCTCCACCTCCTCTACATTCGTGGAGAGAGCCATCAGATCAAACCTACACTTCCAACTTACTAGTTCTGAGAGAGAACCACCTACTCATGTGTTGAGTCCAAGATATTCCATTCCTATCATATGAATCTTGATCTCTAGCCTTTCCCAATTTGCTTTTCACTCAAATCTTCTTTCCACCAAATCCAAATCCTGTGAGAGAGAGTTGAGTGTTGGGGGAGACTATCATTTGAAGCACAAGACCAAGGAGTTCATCATCAATGCACCATTTGTTACTTCATGGAGAGTGGAGTCCCCTACATTGGCCAGGTGTCATTTGGGAGCCTCCGACAAGATTGTGGAGTTGAACCAAGGAGTTTGTAAGGGCGAGGAGATCGCCTACTTTATGAAGATCTACCGCTAGTGAGGCAAGTCCTTCGCGGGCGACGGCCATGGTGGGATAGACAAGGTTGCTTCTTCGTGGACCCTTCGTGGGTGGAGCCCTCCGTGGACTCGCGCAATCGTTACCCTTCGTGGGTTGAAGTCTCCATCAACGTGGACGTACGGTAGCACCACCTATCGGAACCACAACAAAAACATCCGTGTCTCCAATTGCATTTGAATCCTCCAAACCCTTCCCTTTACATTCTTGCAAGTTGCATGCTTTATTTTCCGCTGCCTATATACTCTTTGCATGCTTGCTTGAATTGCGTGAAGATTGCTTGACTTGTTCAAAGATAGCTAAAATCTGCCAAAGTATAAAATTGGGAAAAGGTTAAGTTTTTAATTGGTCAAGTAGTCTAATCACCCCCCCCCCTCTAGACATACTTCATGGTCCTACAGGATGCCTATTGGTCCCGGTTGGTGCCACCAACCGGGACCAAAGGCCGTCCTGCCTGGGATCGGCGCACCGGCCACGTGGAGGCCCATCTGTCCCGGTTCGTGTAAGAACCGGGACTAAAGGGCTAGGGCATTAGCAACGACTGTCGGTGTCAAAACCGGCGGATCTCGGGTAGGGGGTCCCGAACTATGCGTCTAGTCGGATGGTAACAGGAGACAAGGGACACGATGTTTTTACCCAGGTTCGGGCCCTCTCGATGGAGGTAATACCCTACTCCTGCTTGATTAATATTGATGATATGGGTAGTACAAGAGTAGATCTACCACGAGATCAGAGAGGCTAAACCCTAGAAGCTAGCCTATGGTATGATTGTTGTTCCTACGGACTAAAACCCTCCGGTTTATATAGACACCGGATAGGGTTAGGGTTACACAGAGTCGGTTACAATGGTAGGAGATCTACACATCCGTATCGCCAAGCTTGCCTTCCACACCAAGGAAATTCCCATCCGGACACGGGACGAAGTCTTCAATCTTGTATCTTCATAGTCCTGGAGTCCGGCCAAAGATGATAGTTCGGCTATCCGGACACCCCCTAATCCGGGACTCCCTCAATGACCCTTTAGTCCCTGTTCAAAAACCGGGACAAAAGGCCCTTACCAACCGGGACAGATGACCCTTTTTCTACTAGTGGAAGCTAATGATGATGATCATGTAACTTCAGATCAAGTTACTATTGAACCTCGCAGGTCAGCCAGGGTAAGATCCGCACCAGAGTGGTACGGTAATCCTGTTTTGGAGGTCATGTTACTTGACCATGACAAACCTATGAACTATGAGGAAGCGATGATGAGCCCAGATTCTACGAAATGGCTTGAGGCCATGAAATCTGAGATGGGATCCATGTATGAGAACAAAGTGTGGACTTTGGTGGACTTGCCCGATTATCGGCAAGCCATAGAGAATAAATGGCTCTTCAAGAAGAAGACTGACGACGGTAATGTTACTGTCTACAAAGCTCGACTTGTTGCAAAAGGCTTTCGACAAGTTCAAGGAGTTGACTACAATGAGACCTTCTCACCCGTAGCGATGCTTAAGTCCGTCTGAATCATGTTAGCAATTGCTGCATTTTATGATTATGAAATTTGGCACATGGATGTAAAGACTGCATTCCTGAATGGATTTCTGGAAGAAGAGGTGTATATGATGCAACCCGAGGGTTTTATCAATCCAAAGGATGCTAACAAACTGTGCAAGCTCCAGCGATCCATTTATGGACTAGTGCAAGCATCTCGGAATTGGAATAAACATTTTTTAGTGTGATCAAATAATATGGTTTTATACAGACTTTTGGAGAAGCCTATATTTACAAGAAAGTGAGTGGGAGCTCTGTAGCATTTCTAATATTATATGTGGATGAAATATTGTTGATTGGAAATGATATAGAATTTCCGGATAGCATAAAAGGATACTTCAACAAGAGTTTTTCAATGAAAGACCTCGGTGAAGCTGATTATTGGGCATCAAGATCTATAGAGATAGATCGAGACGCTTAATTGGACTTTCACAAAGCACATACCTTGATAAAGTGTTGAAGAAGTTCAAAATGGATCAAGCGAAGAAAGGGTTCTTGCCTGTGTTACAAGGTGTGAAGTTGAGTCAGACTCAATGCCCGACCACTGCAGAAGATAGAGAGAAAATGAAAGTCATTCCCTATGGTTCAGCCATAGGTTCTATAATGTATGCAATGCTGTGTAGCAGACCTGATGTGTGCCTTGCTATTAGTTTAGCAGGGAGGTACCAAAGTAATCCAGGAGTGGATCACTGGACAACAGTCAAGAACATCCTGAAATACTTGAAAAGGACTAACGATATGTTTCTTGTTTATTGAGGTGAGAAAGAGCTCGTCATAAACGGTTACATCGATGCAAGCTTTGACACTGATCCGGATGACTCTATGTCACAAACCGGACACGTATTTATATTGAAGGGTGGAGCTGTCAGTTGGTGCAGTTCTAAGAAAAGCGTCGTGGCGGGATCTACGTGTGAAGCCGAGTACATAGCTTCTTCGTAAACAGCAAAGAACGAGTCTGGATGAAGGAGTTCATATCCTTTCTAGGTGTTATACCTTGTGCATCGGGTCCAATAAAAATCTTTTGTGACAATACTGGTGCAATTACCTTGGCAAAGTTATCCAGATTTCACAAGAGAACCAAAGCACATCAAGAGACACTTCAATTCCATCCGTGATCAAATCAAGGAGGGGGACATAGAGATTTGCAAGATACATACGGATCTGAATGTAGCAGACCCGCTGACTAAGCCTCTCTCACGAGGAAAACATGATCAGCACAAAAAATCCATGGGTGTTAGAATCATTACTGTGTAATATAGATTATTGACTCTAGTGCAAGTGGGAGATTGAAGGAAATATGCCCTACAGGCAATAATAAAGTTGTTATTTATATTTCCTTATATCATGATAAATGCTTATTATGTTGGGGAACGTAGCAGAAATTCAAAATTTTCTACGCAACACCAAGATCTATCTATGGAGAGACTAGCAACGAGGGGAAGGAGAGTGCATCTACATACCCTTGTAGATCGCTAAGCGGAAGCATTCAAGAGAACGGGGTTGAAGGAGTCGTACTCGTCGTGATCCAAATCACTGGAGATCCTAGTGCCGAACGGACGACACCTCCGCGTTCAACACACGTACAGCCCAGTGACGTCTCCCATGCCTTGATCCAGCAAGGTGAGAGGGAGAGGTTGGGGAAGACTCCGTCCAGCAGCAGCACGACGGCGTGGTGGTGATGGAGGAGCGTGGCAATCCTGCAGGGCTTCGCCAAGCACCGCGGGAGAGGAGGAGTACTTGGGAGAGGGGGAGGGCTGCGCCAGGGGAAGCCTGTAGCTCCCATGCGCCTCCCCACTATATATAGGGGTGGAGGGGGCTGGTTTCTTTCCCTCCAAGTCCATTGGGGCGTTGGAAAAGGTGGGAGGAAAGAAATCCCATCATTTCCTTCCCCACCGATTGTTATCACCCTTTTTTAGGGATCTTGATCTTATCCCTTCGGGATATGATCTTATTCCTTCTAAGGGGGGATCTTGGTGTGCCTTGACCAGGGTTGTGGGGCCTTGACCCCACTACCCACGTTCATGTGGGTCCCCGATGCAGGTGGGCCCCACCCCGGAACCTTCTAGAACCTTCCCAGTACAATACCGAAAAATCCGAAACATTTTCCGGTGGCCAAAATAGGACTTCCCATATATAAATCTTTACCTCCGGACCATTCCGAAACTCCTCGTGATGTCCGGGATCTCATCCGGGACTCCGAACAACATTCGGTAACCACATACAAACTTCCTTTATAACCCTAGCGTCATCAAACCTTAAGTGTGTATACCCTACGGGTTCGGGAACCATGCAGACATGACCGAGACGTTCTCCGGTCAATAACCAACAGCGGGATCTGGATACCCATGTTGGCTCCCACATGTTCCACGATGATCTCATCGGATGAACCACGATGTCAAGGACTCAATCGATCCCGTATACAATTCCCTTTGTCTAACGGTATTGTACTTGCCCGAGATTCGATCATCGGTATACCGATACCTTGTTCAATCTCGTTACGGCAAGTCTCTTTACTCGTTCGTAACACATCATCCCGTGATCAACCCCTTGGTCACATTGTGCACATTATGATGATGTCCTACCGAGTGGGCCCAGAGATACCTCTCCGTTTACAAGGAGTGACAAATCCCGATCTCGATTCGCCAACCCAATGTACACTTTCGGAGATACCTGTAGTGCACCTTTATAGCCACCCAGTTGTTGCCAGGACGCTTTGGTACACCCAAAGCATTCCTACGGTATCCGGGGTTGCACAATCTCATGGTCTAAGGAAATGATACTTGACATTAGAAAAGCTTTAGCATACGAACTACGATCTTTGTGCTAGGCTTAGGATTGGGTCTTGTCCATCACATCATTCTGCTAATGATGTGATCCCGTTATCAACGACATCTAATGTCCATGGTCAGGAAACCATAACCATCTGTTGATCAACGAGCTAGTCAACTAGAGGCTTACTAGGTACTTGGTGTTGTCTATGTACCCAAACATGTATCTGAGTTTCCTATCAATACAATTATAGCATGGATAATAAATGATTATCATGAACAAGGAAATATAATAATAACTAATTTATTATTGTCTCTAGGGCATATTTCCAACAGTCTCCCACTTGCACTAGAGTCAATAATCTAGTTCACATCGCCATGTGATTAACACTCACAGGTCACATCGCCATGTGACCAACATTCAAAGAGTTTACTAGTGTCATTAAACTAGTTCACATCATCATGTGATTACGACTCAATGAGTTCTGCGGTGTGATCATGTTTTGCTTGAGAGAGGTTTTAGTCAACGGGTCTGCAACATTCAGATCCATATGTACTTTGCAAATCTCTAGGTCATATTGTAAATGTTGCTTCCACGCTCCACTTGGAGCTATTCCAAATGGTCGCTCCACTATACGTATCTGATTTGCTACTCAGAGTCATTCGTATAGGTGTTAAAGCTTGCATCGACGTAACCCTTTACGCCGAACTCTTTATCACCTCCATAATCGAGAAATATGTCCTTATTACTCCGAGGATAATATTTTGACCGCTGTCCAGACATGTGGCAAGGCACACATCAGGTGCGGTACTCAGCATGGCATACCGTATAGAGTCTATGACAAAATCATAGGGGACGACCTTCGTCCTTCCTCTTTCTTCTGCCGTGGTCGAGCTTTAAGTTTTAACTTCATACCTTACAACTCAGGCAAGAACTCCTTGTTTGACTGATCCATCTTGAACACCTTCAAGATCATGTCAAGGTATGTGCTCATTTGAAAGTACCATTAAGCATTTTTGATCTATCCTCATAGATCTTGATGCTCAATGTTCAAGTAGCTTAATCCAGGTTTTCCCTTGAAAAACACTTTTCAAATAACCCTATATGCTTTCTAGAAATTCTACATCATTTCTGATCAACAATATGTTTACAACATATACTTATCAGAAATTCTATAGTGCTCCCACTCACTTCTTTGGAAATACAAGTTTCTCATAAACTTTGTATAAACCAAAAATCTTTGATCATCTCATCAAAGTGCATATTCCAATTCCGAGATGCTTACTCCAGTCCATGGAAGGATCGCTGGAGCTAGCATACCTTTTAGCATCCTTAGGATCAACAAAACCTTTCTGATTGTATCACATACAACCTTTCCTTACGATAATTGGTAAGGAAACTCGTTTTGACATCCATCTGCCAGATTTCATAAATGCAGCTAATGCTAACATGATTCCGACGGACTTCAAGCATCGCTACAGATGAGAAAATCTCATCGCATTCAACTCCTTGAACTTGTGAAAAACTCTTCGCCACAAGTCGAGCTTCATAGATGGTGACATTACCATCCACGTCCGTCTTCTTCTTAAAGATCCATTTATCTCAATGGCTTGCCGATCATTGGGCAAGTCCACCAAAGTCCATGCTTTGTTCTGATACATGGATCCTATCTCGGATTTCATGGCTTCTAACCATTTGTCGGAATTTGGGCCCACCATCGCTTCTCCATAGCTCGTAGGTTCATTGTTGTCTAGCAACATGACCTCTAAGACAGGAGTGCGTACCACTCTGATGTAGTATGCGTACTTGTCGACCTACGAGGTCCGGCAGCGACTTGATCTGAAGCATCATGATCACTATCATCAGCTTCCACTTCAATTGGTGTAGGTGCCACATGAACAACTTCCTGTGCCCTGCTACACACTGGTTGAAGTGATGGTTCAATAACCTCATTAAGTCTCCACCATTCTCCCACTCAATTCTTTCGAGACAAACTTTTCCTCGAGAAAGGACCCGGTTCAAGAAACAATCCCTATTGCTTTTGGATCTGAATTAGGAGGTATACCCAACTGTTTTGGGTGTCCTATGAAGATGCATTTCATCTGCTTTGGGTTCGAGCTTATCAACCTGAAACTTTTTCACATAAGCGTCGCAGCCCCAAACTTTTAAGAAACGACAACTTAGGTTTCTCCAAACCATAGTTCAAACGGTGTCGTCTCAACGGAATTACGTGGTGCCCCATTAAAGTGAGTGCGGTTGTCTCTAATGCCTAACCCATGAACGATAGTGGTAATTCGATAAGAGACATCATGGTACGCACCATATCCAATAGGGGTGCAACTATGATGTTCGGACACACCATCACACTATGGTGTTCCAGGCGGTATTCATTGTGAAACAATTTCCACAATGTCTTAATTGCGTGCCAAATGCTCGTAACTCAGATACTCATCTCTATGATCATATCATGGACATTTTATCCTCTTGTCACGATGATCTTCAACTTCACTCTGAAATTACTTGAACCATTCAATAATTCAGACTTTTGTTTCATCAAGTAAATATACTCAACATCTAATCGAATCATCTGTGAAGTAAGAACATAACGATATTCATCGCATGCCTCAAAGACTCATTGGACTGCACACATCAAAATGTGTTACTTCCGACAAGTTGCTATCTTGTTCCATCTTACCGAAAACGAGGCTTTTCACTCATCTTGCCCATGTGGTATGATTTGCATATCTCAAGTGATTCAAAATCAAGTGAGTCCAAACGATCCATCTGCATGGAGTTTCTTCATGCGTATACACCAATAGACATGGTTCGCATGTCTCAAACTTTTCAAAAATGAGTGAGTCCAAAGATCCATCAATATGGAGCTTCTTCATGCTTTTATACCAATATGACTTACATGGCGATTGCCACAAGTAAGTGGTACTATCATTACTATCTTATATCTTTTGGCATGAAAATGTGTATCACTACGATCGAGATTCAATAAACCATTCCTTTAGGTGCAAGACCATTGAAGGTATTATTCAAATAAATAGAGTAACCATTATTCTCCTTAAATGAATAACCGTATTGCGATAGACATAATCCAATCATGTCTATGCTCAACGCAAACACCAAATGACAATTATTCAGGTTTTAATACTAATCTTGATGGTAGAGGGAGCGTGCGATGTTTGATCATATCAAACTTGGAAACACTTCCAACACATATCGTCAGCTCACCTTTAGCTAGTCTCCGTTTATTCCGTAGCTCTTTTATTTCGAGTTACTAACACTTAGCAATCGAACTGGTATCCAATACCCTGGTGCTACTAGGAGTACTAGTAAAGTACACATTAACATAATGTATATCCAGTATACTTATATCGACCTTGCCAGCCTTCTCATCTACCAAGTATCTAGGGTAATCCTGCTCCAGTGGTTGTTCCTCTTATTACAGAAGCACTTGGTCTTGGGTTTGGGTTCAACCTTGGGTTTCTTCACTAGAGCAGCAGCTGATTTGCCGGTTCATGAAGTATCCCTTCTTGCCCTTGCCCTTCTTGAAACTAGTGGTTTCACCAACCATCAACAATTGATGCTCCTTCTTGATTTCTACTTTCATGTGTCAAACATCGCGAATACCTCAAGGATCATCATATCTATCCCTGATATGTTATAGTTCATCACGAAGCTCTAGCAGCTTGGTGGCAATGACTTTGGAGAAACATCACTATCTCATCCGGAAGATCAACTCCCACTCGATTAAAGTGATTGTTGTACTCAGACAATCTGAGCACAAGCTCAACGATTGAGCTTTTCTCCCTTAGTTTGCAGGCTTAGAAAATCGTCGGAGGTCTCATACCTCTTGACATGGGCACGAGCATGAAATCCCAATTTCAGCCCTCGAAACATCTCATATGTTCCGCGACGTTTCAAAAACGTCTTTGGTGCCTCTACTCTAAACCATTTAACTGAACTATCACGTAGTTATCAAAACGTATGTCAGATGTTCGCAACATCCACAGACTACGTTCGAGGTCCAGCACACCGAGCGGTGCATTAAGGATATAAGCCTTCTACGAAGCAACGAGGACAATCCTCAGTTCACGGACCCAGTCCGCATAATTGCTACTATCAACTTTCAACTAAATTTTCTCTAGGAACATGTCTAAACAGTGGAACTAAAGCGCGAGCTTACGACATAATTTGCAAAGATCTTTTGACTATGTTCAGGATAATTAAGTTCATCTTATGAACTCCCACTCAGATAGACATCCCTCTAGTCATCTAAGTGATTACATGATCCGAGTCAACTAGGTCGTGTCCGATCATCACGTGAGACGGACTAGTCATCATCGGTGAACATCTTCATGTTGATCGTATCTACTATACGACTCATGCTCGACCTTTCGATCTCTTGTGTTCCGAGGCCATGTCTCTACATGCTAGGCTCGTCAAGTTAACCTAAGTGTTTCAAGGTGTAAATCTGGCTTACACCCGTTGTATGTGAACGTAAGAATCTATCACACCCGATCATCACGTGGTGCTTGAAGCAACGAACTTTCGCAACGGTGCACGCTTAGGGGAACACTTTCTTGAAATTTTAATGCGGGATCATCTTATTTACTACAGTCGTTCTAAGCAAATAAGATGCATAAACATGATAAACATCACATGCAATCAAAAAGTGACATGATATGGCCAATATCATTTTGCTCCTTTTGATCTGAATCTTCGGGTCTCCATGATCATCATCGTCACCGGCATGACACCATGATCTCCATCATCGTGTCTTCATGAAGTTGTCTCGCCAACTATTACTTCTACTACTATGGCTACCGGTTAGCAATAAAGTAAAGTAATTACATGGCGTTGTTCAATGACACGCAGGTCATACAATAAATTAAGACAAATCCTATGGCTCCTGCCGGTTGTCATACTCATCGACATGCAAGTCGTGATTCCAATTACAAGAACATGATCAATCTCATACATCACATATCATTCATCACATTCTTCTTGGCCCTATCACATCACATAGCATACCCTGCAAAAACAAGTTAGACGTCCTCTAATTGTTGTTTGCATGTTTTACGTGGCTGCTATGGGTTTCTAGCAAGAACGTTTCTTACCTACGCAAAAACCACAACATGATATGTCAATTGCTGTTTATCCTTCATAAGGACCCTTTTCATCGAATCCGTTCCGACTAAAGTGGGAGAGACTGGCACCCGCTAGCCACCTTATGCACCAAGTGCATGTCAATCGGTGGAACCTGTCTCACGTAAGTGTACGTGTGAGGTCGGTCTGGGCCGCTTCATCCCACAATACCGTCGAAACAAGATTGGACTAGTAACGGTAAGCATATTGAACAAAATCAACGCCCACAACTACTTTGTGTTCTACTCGTGCAAAGAATCTACGCAATAGACCTAGCTCATGATGCCACTGTTGGGTAACGTAGCAGAAATTCAAAATTTTCTACGCAACACCAAGATCTATCTATGGAGAGACTAGCAACGAGGGGACGGAGAGTGCATCTACATACCCTTGTAGATCGCTAAGCGGAAGCGTTCAAGAGAACGGGGTTGAAGGAGTCGTACTCGTCGTGATCCAAATCACTGGAGATCCTAGTGCCGAACGGACGGCACCTCCGCGTTCAACACACGTACAGCCCGGTGACGTCTCCCATGCCTCGATCCAGCAAGGTGAGAGGGAGAGGTTGGGGAAGACTCCGTCCATCAGCAGCACGACGGCGTGGTGGTGATGAAGGAGCGTGGCAATCCTGCAGGGCTTCGCCAAGCACCGCGGGAGAGGAGGAGTACTTGGGAGAGGGGGAGGGCTGCGCCAGGGGAAGCCTGTAGCTCCCATGCGCCTCCCCACTATATATAGGGGTGGAGGGGGCTGGTTTCTTTCCCTCCAAGTCCATTGGGGCATTGGCAAAGGTGGGAGGAAAGAAATCCCATCATTTCCTTCCCCACCGATTGTTATCCCCCTTTTTTAGGGATCTTGATCTTATCCCTTCGGGATATGATCTTATTCCTTCTAAGGGGGATCTTGGTGCGCTTGACCAGGGGTGTGGGGCCTTGACCCCACTACCCACGTTCATGTGGGTCCCCCATGCAGGTGGGCCCCACTCCGGAACCTTCTAGAACCTTCCCGGTACAATACCGAAAAATCCTGAACATTTTCCGGTGGCCAAAATAGGACTTCCCATATATAAATCTTTACCTCCGGACCATTCCGAAACTCCTCGTGATGTCCGGGATCTCATCCGGGACTCGAACAACATTCGCAACCACATACAAACTTCCTTTATAACCCTAGCGCCATCGAACCTTATGTGTAGACCCTACGGGTTCGGGAACCATGCGCATATGACCGAGACATTCTCCGGTCAATAACCAACAGCGGGATCTGGATACCCATGTTGGCTCCCACATGTTCCATGATGATCTCATCGGATGAACCACGATGTCAAGGACTCAATCGATCCCGTATACAATTCCCTTTGTCTAACGGTATTGTACTTGCCCGAGATTCGATCGTCGGTATACCGATACCTTGTTCAATCTCGTTACGGCAAGTCTCTTTACTCGTTTCGTAACACATCATCCCGTGATCAACCCCTTGGTCACATTGTGCACATTATGATGATGTCCTATTGTGGGCCCAGAGATACCTCTCCGTTTACACGGAGTGACAAATCCGATCTCGATTCGCCAACCCAACAGACACTTTCGGAGATACCTGTAGTGCACCTTTATAGCCACCCAGTTACGTTGTGACGTTTGGTACACCCAAAGCATTCCTACGGTATCCGGGGGTTGCACAATCTCATGGTCTAAGGAAATGATACTTGACATTAGAAAAGCTTTAGCATACGAACTACGATCTTTGTGCTAGGCTTAGGATTGGGTCTTGTCCATCACATCATTCTGCTAATGATGTGATCCCGTTATCAACGACATCTAATGTCCATGGTCAGGAAACCGTAACCATCTGTTGATCAACGAGCTAGTCAACTAGAGGCTTACTAGGGACTTGGTGTTGTCTATGTACCCACACATGTATCTGAGTTTCCTATCAATACAATTATAGCATGGATAATAAACGATTATCATGAACAAGGAAATATAATAATAACTAATTTATTATTGTCTCTAGGGCATATTTCCAACATATTATTCATGCTAGAATTGTATTAACCGGAAACTTAGTACATGTGTGAATACATAGACAAACAGAGTGTCACTAGTATGCCTCTACTTGACTAGCTCGTTGAATCAAAGATGGTTAAGTTTCCTAGCCATAGACATGAGTTGTCATTTGATTAACAGGATCACATCATTCTCTAATGATGTGATTGACTTGACCCATTCCGTTAGCTTAGCACTTGATCGTTTAGTGTATTGCTATTGCTTTCTTCATGACTTATACATGTTCCTATGGCTATGAGATTATGCAACTCCCGAATACTAGAGGAACACTTTGTGTGCTATCAAATGTCACAATGTAACTGGGTGATTATAAAGATGCTCTACAGGTGTCTCCAATGGTGATTGTTGAGTTGGCATAGATCGAGATTAGGATTTGTCACTCCGAGTTTCGGAGAGGTATCTCTGGGCCCTCTCGGTAATGCACATCACTATAAGCCTTGCAAGCAATGTGACTAATGAGTTAGTTACAGGATGATGCATTACGGAACGAGTAAAGAGACTTCCCGGCAACGAGATTGAGCTAGGTATTAAGATATCGATGATCGAATCTTGGGCAAGTAACATACCGATGACAAAGGGAACAACGTATGTTGTTAAGAGGTTTGACCGATAAAGATCCTCGTACAATATGTAGGAAACAATATGAGTATCCATGTTCCGCTATTGGTTATTGGCCAGCGATGAGTCTCATTCATGTCTACATAATGCTCGAACCCGTAGGGTCCGCACGCTTAACGTTCGATGATGATCAGTATTGTGAGTTTATGTGTTTTGATGTACCAAAGGTAGTTCGGAGTCCCGGATGTGATCACGGACATGACGAGGAGTCTCGAAATGGTCGAGACATAAAGATTTATATATTGGACGGCTATATTCGGACATCGGAAGTGTTTCGGGTGATTTCGGATAAAACCGGAGTGCCGGAGGGTAACCGGAACCCCCCGGGGAATTAGTGGGCCTAGATTGGCCTTAGTGGAGAGAGAGAGAGGGCCGGACAGGGCAGGCCGCGCGCCCCCACCCCATTGAGTCCGAATGGACTAGGAGGGGGTGGCGCCCCCCTTTCCTTCCCCTCTCCCACTCCTTCCTTCCCCCTCCTAGTAGGACTAGGAAAGGATGAATCCTACTCCTACTAGGAGGAGGATTCCTCCCCTCCTTGGCGCGCCATAGGGTCGGCCGGCCTCCCACCTTGCTCCTTTATATACGGGGGCAGGGGCACCCTAAGACACACAAGTTGACATTGTATTAGCCGTGTGCAGTGCCCCCCTCCACCATAATCAACCTCGGTCATATCGTTGCAGTGCTTAGGCAAAGCCCTGCGCCGGTAACTTCATCATCACCGTCAACACGTCGTCATGCTGACGAAGCTCTCCCTCGACACTTAGCTGGATCGAGAGTTCGTGGGACGTCACCGAGTTGAACGTGTGTAGATCGCGAAGGTGCCGTAATTTCGGTACTAGGATCGGTTGGATCGTGAAGACGTACGACTACATCAACCGTGTTGTCATAATGGTTCCTCTTTCGGTTTATGAGGGTACGTAGACAACACTCCCCCCTCTCGTTGCTATGCATCACCTAGATGGA
The DNA here is from genome assembly GCA_021605145.1 of Aegilops bicornis. Taxonomy (NCBI): domain Eukaryota; kingdom Viridiplantae; phylum Streptophyta; class Magnoliopsida; order Poales; family Poaceae; genus Aegilops; species Aegilops bicornis. The sequence continues at coordinate 86,059,291 of CM038674.1, read as the reverse complement.
TCTTACATGTGCGTAGGATTTTTTTTTGAAATTACTGCATTCCCCAACATGAAGACGGCGTGTGCGCGATGGGATCAACCGGCAGAGCCGTTCTGTGGAGCCGAGGTCCGCACACACCTCTCATCATAGGCGAAGGAGTCCTGCGCATATCAGTAGAGAAGTGTGAGGCACAGGCTCGGGGGAGGAGGAAGGTGGAGAGGGGCCGCGCGAGTAGGCGAGCGCGACGTCGGGTTCGACGGACGCGGCAGGTCTCTCGTTCGTCGCCATGGCCCCTCCGCTGCTCTTCAGCAGGGCCGACGGTGAGTGGGTTGGGAGAGGAGAGGAGGTGGAAGGGAGGCCGGGGGTGGAGGGGATCCGAATCGGGTGTTGGGTGGGCTTTTTGGTAGCGTGGGACATAGTAGCGCGTTTTGCAAACCAGGTGCTACAGCTATGTCTTTAGCCGTATCGTTGGATTGATCACCCATGCTGCTACTATGTCTTAACCTAGGGGTGTGGTGTGGCACACTTACTAGTAGCGCTACCCAAAAAAACCCACGCTGCTGCTAAGTAATACTAGCAGCGAGTTTTGTACCAAGTGCTACTGGTATTTACCAGTAGCGTGTGGTCCCAAACAGACGCTACTGGTAAAGTTCTATGTGTAAGGATTTTCCTAGTAGTGCGGAAGTCCGTCGATGTTGCTTCCGAGCTTCTGCCCAAGTGCTTGATGATGCTCTGACTCTGATTCCACTACTAGGGAAAAGCTTATACACAGACGCTTACTAGTAGCGCTCTTTATTTACCCACACTACTACTATTTACTAGTAGCGCGCTATAATGACCCACGCTACTAGTACTATTTACTAACTAGTAGCGCGTTGCAAAAAATAACACGCTATTAGTAAATATTCTCGACCATGCCCTGCGGACAGACCGTATTAGCAGCATGGCTTTTAAACCATCGCTATTGCTAAGTGGATATCTATGGCGCCGTGAGATACCCTGCGCTGCCGCTAGCCTTTCAGTCCCATCCCCCACCCTGTCAACTGTCCCAGTCCACCCACTCCCGCACCCCACCCACCCCCGATTCACATCCCCTCCACGTCCTCTCATCGCCTCTGCCGACGGGATCTCTCCCTTTCTCAGATCCATGCCGGGATCCTCCACCACCCAGCCGACAAGGCCCATCATGACGGCCAGCCCGGGCTGCTCCCCGCCGTGGCATGGAGGTGGGGCGGCGCGGCGGCCCCGAGGGACCGTCACCTCATCTCAGCCCCCTCCCAAAGTCCCAAGCGCACCAGGATTCGTGCCCCCGCACCAGTCAGACCAATCGGCGGCGACGAGGAGAGAGAGGCATTCACCTTCCACGGCCGACGACCGCCGGAGATGGGGGACCAGCAGGAGCCGGCCGGGTTCGCGCGCGCGCCACGCGGCGTTCCTGGAGCTCATGTTGTCCGAGCTCCCCGACGGCTACGCCACGCAGGAGGTCAAGCACCTCACCCTTGCCTACTTCGTCGTTGCCGGCCTCTCCCTCCTCCGGGAGCTCGACCGGGTAAGTTCAGCCGAGATCTACCCCGCTGCCCGCCCTCTGGGCGTGTACTCTGTCCACGGTTGCACAAATTGCACGGAATTCTAGGGAGTTTCCTGAGTGATCTGTCATGTTCTAGATGTGGCTGTCCTCTGTTCATAGCTTTGGATCTCGCGTGGGTGTACTGATTATACTAGGAGATTGTATGCTTGTGCTCAGTTTATTCAAAAATTGTCAAGCATGCGCATACACATCAGTAGATTTCTGCGCTACGATGTAGAAGAAAAGGGTGGCAAATTTTTGTAAAATTTGGTTGTGGCGACTGAAATTAAGCTGCCCTGTTTTTATTTTTGAGCCAAATTGCAAGGATATGTACAGGTTCAAGGCCTACTGGAGTGGGCCTGCCCCGAAGCCGCTCCCAACTCAGGTCGTCAAGGTAGCGATTTTAATTAGTTTTGAGGCTGATTTGCCCTTGCCCTGCTCACTTGGCTTTCTGCCGATGCTACGTCGGCTGAGTCTCCTATCCATCGATCTGAGGACTTGGCACTTCCTCATATATGCCCATTCTGAACTCTCGAGTTTTGCATCAGAAACATGCAGAACATTGATATGCAATCAGAGCGAACTAGACTGTAAATTTGTAGCTGGTTTGAATTCGTCAAAAAATATGCAAACTCTACCACTCTAGCCTAGTTGCAGGAGACTAAATTAGGTACTAAGTAGTGCTAGTATAATAGTTGAAACTCAATGTTGACTGCTGCTGGCGTTCTCTATTTTGCATACACTCAAGCCTTTATTTTGAGGATGCTATCGTTAATTTTCATTGGGTAGCAGATGGCAGAGTCCACTTTAATTTTGATAGGTCTGTTTCGGGTTAATAGACAACTTTCTTTACTTTCTTGTATAGTTTTTTGTATCAGTTATGCAAAGGAATTGCACACTGCCATGGCCATGGTGTCCTTCATCGGTTCGACCTTTGTTTTCTGATTTATGTTGTTGTATTTATCGGCCCATACAACATATTGCAATTGTTGCTAATGTGATTTACGATTGTTCCTCTTTCATATCATAGGGATTTAAAGCCCCAAAATCTATTGGTTGACAAGGAGAAGATGATAGTGAAAATTACAGATCTTGGGTTAAGTAGAGATTTTACTGTTCCTATGAAAAGCATATCTTGGGTTAATGTACAGCGACAGTGCTACTGCACTTGTGCTAGTCAGTGGGGAGAAAGCTAGAACCTTGGTCTTCAAGTTCTTGCAAGGACCAGAGGGTATGCTGATAATGCGCAGGTAAATCTTACATGCCTCGTCATTAATCATTGTTGGTGAAACAAATGTCACTTGAGAAATCTCAGCCCATTTTTCTTATTAATGAATAATGTTACCCACATTATCTTGACTCACATAATGATCTTTTTCTTTAGGATTCATGATTTTTTTCCTTTTTCTTGTTATTATGCATTACTATGAGTTCACTGTATGAAGCTTCCTTGCAACTTCAGGCACTTGAGCTATTTACAGAAGGAGGGGACCCGGCCTTCCTCATGTCTTGTGGCAGTGTCTTCCTTTGATTCATTCGTGCAACAAAGAGGGGACCTGGCCTTCTTCATGTCTCGTGTAAAAAGTAAGGACTAGCCTCCGGCTGTTACTATTGATGCATGTGCATGTGCTAAAAAGAAAGAAAATACCATACCGGATTTGAACTCTGATGCGTACTAACAAGTTTTCACTTTCCCCACGTGGCCATAGGGGTGATTGACACTGACTATGACAGCCTGGTGGGCGTCGTGCTCTTCAACCACTTAGAGGTGGACTTCGACGTTTAGCCCAACGACCGCGCCGCACGGATGATCGTCCATGTGATCACAATGCCGGATGTCACCGACGTGGAGGACCTCGACGTCATCTTTCGGGGTGAGGGAGGATTCGGGTCCTCCGACATCTGAACTCCGAGCCGTGGTAGATACATGTAGAGAAGTGGTCTATTTAGGCTGGTGGTCGAACACTAGGGAAGGTAGCCACCTTCGGTTGTGTGTGTTTAATTTATTTTGCACTGGATGTGTCCCTCATTTCTATCTATGAATAATGCGCGTAATTTTTATTTTTTTTAATTTATAATTTGTTAGTAGTAGCACTGGGCCTAGTATACTAGAAGCGCTACTACTATTTTGATAGTAGTAGCGCGGGTTCAAATAGTAGTAGTGCGGGTGTGCACCAGCGCTACTACTAACTTTTTAGTAGTAGCGCGGGTACACCCACGCTACTACTAACTATTAGCTGTAGTGCGATACTAGTAGCGCGGGTACCCGCGCTGCTAGTAGCCATTTTACCCGCGCTGCTAGTAGCCTTTTTCCTAGTAGTGTTCCCCTGTCCGACCGCTGTCTCCATCCGAGCTCGCTTAGGATCTTGCTTTGGGGGTGAGCTCAATGGTATCTGTGGTGAGAGTAGAGCAAGTAAATTAGCCACTTTGCTGTCGTCTTGTATACCGTTTGTATGTTGGCTATTGCATCTGAGACTTGAGTATGTTTTCTGTTACCTTCCGCGTCAGCCATATATTCATCCGTATCAGGGTTGCCCGCGTTTGTGTTGGGGAACGCAGTAATTTCAAAAAAGTTCCTATGATCACGCAAGATCTATCTAGGAGAAGCATAGAAAAGAGAGGGGATAGTGTGTCCACGTACCCTCGTAGACCGAAAGCGGAAGCGTTGAGGACCGAAAGCGGAAGCGTTTTATCAACTCTGTTGATGTAGTCATACGTCTTCACGACCCGACCGATCCTAGCACCGAATGTACAACACCTCCGTGTTCAGCACACGTTCAGCTCGATGACGTCCCTCGTACTCTTAACCCAGTTGAGGCCGAGGGAGAGTTTCGTCAGCATGACGGCGTGGCGACGGTGATGACGAAGTTCCTGGCGCAGGGCTTCGCCTAAGCACTACGATGATATGACCGAGGTGTGTAACTGTGGAGTGGGGGCACCGCACACGGCTAAGAGATTGTCTGTTGTGCTTTGGGGTGCCCCTTTGGCCACTTATATAAAGGAGGGAGGAGGAGGAGGCCAGCCTAGGACGGGCGCACCTATAGGGGGACTCCAACTAGGATTCCCAATCCTAGTTGTAGTCCCCTTCCTCTTCCAAGAGGGGGGAGAGGGAAGGAGTAGGAGAGGGAGAAGTAAAGAGAGGGGGGGCACCACCCCCTCCCTAGTCCAATTCGTACTTGCCATGGGGGTCGCGTGGACACCCCTTGAGGCCCTTCTCTTCTTTCCCGTATGGCCCATTAAGGCCGACTGCTTCCCCCGGCGAATTCCCGTAACTCTCCGGTACTCCGAAAAATACCTGAAACACTCGGAACCTTTCCAATGTCTGAATATAGCCTTCCAATATATCAATCTTTACCTCTCGACCATTTAGAGACTCCTCGTCATGTCCACTCAAATCACATAACTCATAATACAAATCGTCATCGAACGTTAAGCGTGCGGACCCTATAGGTTCGAGAACTATGTAAACATGACTGAGACATATCTCCGGTCAATAACCAATAGCGCAACCTGGATGCTCATATTGGCTCCTACATAATCTACGAAGATCTTTATCGGTCAAACAGCATAGCAACATACGTTGTTCCCTTTGTCATCAGTATGTTACTTTCCCGAGATTCGATCATCGGTATCATCATACCTAGTTCAATCTCATTACCGGCAAGTCTCTTTACTCGTTCTGTAATGCATCATCCCGTAACTATTTCATTAGTCACATCGCTTGCAAGGCTTATAGAGATGTGCATTATCGAGAGGGCCCAGAGATACCCCTCCGAAACTCGGGTGACAAATCCTAATCTCAATCTATGCCGACTCAACAAACACTATCGAAGACACCTGTAGAGCATCTTTATAATCACATAGTTACGTTGTGACGTTTGATAGCACACTAAGTGTTCCTCCGGTATTCGGGAGTTGCGTAATCTCATAGCCATAGGAACATGTATAAGTCATGAAGAAAGCAATATGTGGCGACCGGTTTTCCGGGTAATAATTTCCAGAAAATGGCCCTTGTGCTCACCAGCCCCAGGATAACTGTTAGCTGATGAGGCACCAACTTGATACAGAAATTCCAAGCAAAATACAAATTATGTAGTACAAGACCATTCTGGCCTATGTGTACAACAATATGGTTTCTAGTTGTTGATGGCGGAAGCGGTTTGTGGATCATCAGTGTCTATGGGACTCCAATTCCCACAGGAACAGCTGACCAGGTTGACTCCTATCTTCGCGAGGCTGCTATCACCGTTGCTTAGGTTCCGGGACTGTCGGCATGGTCGCTCCTCTCCGTGCAAGAAAATCTGGCCAAGACAATAGCCAGGGACAAGCCAGTGAGTACTTTGAATGTACTCGCAAACATTATGAACAAAGGCATAATATAACAATGATATGCTGAAAATATCTTATGCTCATGACGTCAGTCACAAAAGATAAATAAAACTCTGATGCGTGCAAGCATGTTATTTGTGAATATGTAATAACATGGTAGTATTAAAATTATGAAATAAATAACATAAAGGACTTTAAAAGAAATGCCACAGTTGGGCGTCTTAGCGACACCGCATAAAGGGCTTTAAAAGAAATGCCACAGTCGGGCGTCTTAGCGACACCACATAAAGGGCTTTAAAAGAAATGCCACAGTCGGACGTCTTAGCGACACCATATAAAGGGCTTTAAAATAAATGCCACAGTCGGGCGTCTTAGCGACGCCACATAAAGGGCTTTAAAAGAAATGCCACAGTCGGTCGTCTTAGCGACACCGCATAAAGGGCTTTAAAAGAAATGCCACAGTCGGGCGTCTTAGCGACACCACATAAAGGGCTTTAAAAGAAATGCCACAGTCGGGCATCTTAGCGACACCGCATAAAGGGCTTTAAAAGAAATGTCACAGTCGGGCGTCTTAGCAACACCACATAAAGGGCTTTAAAAGAAATGCCACAGTCGGGCGTCTTAGCGACACCACATAAAGGGCTTTAAAAGAAATGCCACAGTCGGGCGTCTTAGCGACACCGCATAAAGGGCTTTAAAATAAAACACAGTGAATACCCAGGAGGTAGAACCATCCCAGGGATATTCGATAATACCAAAAATATCACGGGTTAGTCCACATCAAAAATAATAATCATAATTATCACAAGTCACAATCGTGATTCCAGTTTTTGGTTTAACAGTTTCACCTCCGAAGACCGACACTAAGACCGACACTTGACCCATCCTGCATCAGTAATCCTTAACCATGGACACGGCTATTCGAATAGGTTTAATCTCTGTAGAGGGTGTACTCTTTACCCACAAGTAACGGATTCCTTTAGTCCTCAAGACTAATTCCATCTACGGTCTTTTAGTTGAAAACACACCTAACTTGCACACACCAGCTTAACTCACATGTGTCTGGAATCACCCACGACACCTGTTAAGCAAAACTCTAAGTGGGGAGGCTACAACCTCGGCGTAACATGGGATCACAAAATTTATACCACAGCATAACCGGGAGCTACCCCTTGGCTACAACCGAACACCCATGCTCCCGGACCGGTGGCATGACTACGGATGCCTCCAGATCTTCCACCATGGCCTCTCATGCGGTGTGTGCTAGGAAAGGGGTTGACAACTTCTTGAACTGCACCCTACCTTTGGCAGGGACAAGTGGCAGCACGAAACAAGTATGGGGGTTACCGGAACAAGACTCGATCTACGGTATACTCAGGAGGTTCAAATATTTCCTGCATGATTAGCATAACAAACACATATTCTTCAACTAACAGATAGAAACATCACGCGACATACCCCCTCATGCCATACCGGACACGACCGTCTCGACGGAGGACTAGGGACAAGAACGTGTCTACCCAAGACAGAGGCCTTCCCGGCTTCCCTTCCATTATGCATGAAAGGCATAGGACGGTGATTTCCATCGCAACCATATCAACTCCATCAGCATAAAAATCATTAATATGCACTCATGAGTAGGATCACACCCTCACATAAACTGACGCATGCTCGAGTCAGGGTGGTGTTGTAACCGAGTCAAACAACACATACAAAAATTACACCAGGGTTCAGAATGCTTGCCTTCAGTTCATGAGAAAGCAGGGTGCATTCCCAAAACATATTGAAATCTTCAAAAATCCTATTTGACAGAATATATATGAATTAACACACAAAATTAAAACAGCACAAAAATTTGTTTTGAAAATTTTTCAAATAAATCTTAAAATAAACTAGACAATATTTGAGAGAGGTAGGAAAAAGAATTAATTTATTTGGAGTTGTATTTAATAAGATACAGTCGGTCAAAGTTTGGTCAAAAATCTGTTATTTAAAAATAAAACAGAAAATAAAACGTGTCGAATATATACGTACACGTCGAAGGCGTACTATGGAAATGTGCTTCCACTTAACCCACGTGGACTTGGGGGGTCACTGACAGTGGGTCCCGAGGGCCCACTGGTCAGGTTTGACCATTCCATCCCTCCCTCCTCTTCCTTCGCCCGAACGGAGGCGGGGCGACAGCGATCAACGCCGGCGAACGGCTGCTCCCCGCGGGCTCCAGTGAGTCGAGATGGATCCGCAAGACTGGAGCGGTCCTCCCGGTGGTTGTTGGGTCGGCGGGGGTGGAGGCAGTCGCCGACGGTGAGCTTCCCGACGGTGGAGGCCTCGGGAGCAAAGTGCTTTTGTGGCTGTGGTGGTTCCCGATCAAAATCGAGTAGGGGAAAGGGCTCACGGGAGGAAGAGAAGGCTCCTGGTGGAGAGAATGAAGAGGCGGAGGTCCTAGTGGTGCCGGAATGGCCGGGGCGGTGGCGGCGGCAGGAGTTGCCGGAGACGGGGAAGAAAACCTCAACGGGTCGATTGCGAGCTAGGGAAGCGCCATTGAGGTGGCCTGAGGTTTCCTGTGTGCGGGAACGGGCTCGGGGCTCCCTTAAATAGGCGAGTCGAGGCGGTTCGGCGGCGGCCGCAGATAAGGTCGCCGGCGACCGTCTTCTGTAGCTGCAGGGCAACGTGGCGAGGCTGGGGATGGCGGCAGGAGCTAGCGGACGAGCTCACGCTCCAAGGGCGAAGCCGCGAAGCGAAGACGGCTTGGGCGCCGCTAGTGCAGGAGCTGTCGGGCGGCGGTGGCGGCTAGTCCTTGGCTCGGCGGAGACGCAGCGAGGGTCTCTGCTTGGCGCTTTATGGCGAGGAGGGGAGCGTGTGGCGCGGCTCTGCAGAGCGGTGGCGAACCAGGGGGCGACGCGTCGGCTCGGACGCACGTGCGGGCCAAACGCACGCTCTGGGCGCACCGAGAGCATGCCCGGGACATGTTCGATGAAAAGCCAGGGTAGCCTAGCGTTCTTGAGCGGGGCTGGCAACTAACAGGGCTAGTTTAGGGTTAGGAAGGGGATCAAGGGACATGGTGGATAGGTCAGGGGCTCAAGTTCACAATTTAACTTGAAATCATGCCAAATCTGGATATGCACTCAGGGTGTTTGACAAAATGCCAAAGGCACCTAGGCAGTACTTGGGGTGGCCAAATTCTCCAGATCAGTGTCTCTGTGGATGAATGAGAGGGTGGTGAAGTTAGTTTGCAAAAGGAGAAACTTGCTAGTGCAAGTTTTGCAAAACTACACTTCCGGACAGGAGTAAATGGCATCATTACATGGACCAAAAGTGTCCCAAAAAGTGCATGCTCCTGGACTTAGGGGTTTTGCAGGTTGACTACAAGCAGGAGTAAGCACAAGGCCACTAGAGCAAGAAAGAATGGGGTTGCAGTAGAAAACACAAGTCTGGCCCAGAATGAAAAAGAGGTTGATACACTCAATTTCTCCAAAGAACAACACTAGGTTTTTGCATAAAGTTGGATGGCATGTTACCACTGACATCCCAAAATTTTGGTGGAGGCTCTGAGGAAATATTTAATTAGGTTATAGTGCAAAAGTGTCCACTGGACCAGAGTTGAAAAATAGGTGTAAAACTCAAAATATGCAATGAAATAACTATATTGTTGCATAAAAGTGATTTAGAGACATCACATGACATCTCCAAATTTTGGTTGGAATTTTAAGCGAATCTATCAAATGGTTGTAGTTCAAATACGACCATATAATCTTGTAAAACCCTTTTTCAAAAAATAAAGATTAAGCAAATTAATTAAGTAATTATTTCTACTAATAAAGGAAAGGTTTTCCTTGAGAGGTTAAAAAAGTCCAATAACATATTTGAAAGGTTTTATTTTGGGAAAAACTCCATAATAACTAGAGAGATAAATGGTCCAAAAATTAAAAGGGAGCCCAGAAAATAAAAATTTATTTCCTGGCAAAATTTTAATTAAGAAAACAAGGCTAAAACTTTTGGGGTGTCACAACACTACGCCCCTTAAGAAAAATCTCGTCCTCGAGATTTGCTAGGAGCGGTTTTGAAAAACAAATACCCCACGGTTACGTGTCTTTGCAAGCATGATATGTGTTCGAGCGGAGTTGAGTCTGCTGCCGTGGTGCTGTGGAATAAAGTAATCCACGGCGTGAGGAGATATACGATGCAGCAACTCAGGGAAAAGAAATCTCGCTCCAGGATTCTTTTCGCGGTTACACAGGTTAATCACAGGGAAAACCACTCATACAAGCAGGAACTAAATACTCGACTCATCGCACAAATTCGAGGTACCATGCATAAGTTACAACGTAATAATAAATGCTGAAATAACAGACACAGCAGTGACGTCTAAAATGAGAATGGTAATTGTACAGGGTCTCGAGGAAAAGTCTCTGGCGATGGAATACACTCCTCTTCTATCGGAGGAAGTGGATTGACCAGTCGATGTATGTGTCTCTCCGGGTCGGGCCTCAGTGGTCTGCCGATGGCAATCTGAGGATTCAAATCAGCGAGACTCTGGAGATAATCCATCACTCGCTGGTTCAAATGCTCTTGAGCGATGATGTACTGGATAAGGTTGGCTAGCACTGGATCTCTCTCAATCCGCCCACCGGGAAAAGATGTTACTCCTCCGAGCGTTGCACGACTTGGAAAGTAATAATATCCTCGTTCGCGGGCATAGGGTACTGTGGATCGAAGACGAGCGAGCGCTTCGTACGCCGCAGCTTCTACAGCCATATGCGGGGTTGGCATAGGTTTCCCTACGAAGGAGACCTCTGTTGGATCTTGGTTGGATTCTACGGGAGGAATGTGTACTGCTGCCCAATATTCCGAGGTGGAAGGGGTGATTCTCGATTTAAACAGCTCGTACTAGGGTGGCTGGGTAGAACCCATGGTAGTGCAGGTAAAGTCCCACAATATTTTGACAAAGCTACCTGGGGTTGCATCTGGGGTTCTCCGATAAATACTAGGGCTCGGCATGGCAAGAAATGGTTGTGAGAGTGGTGCACGAGGTGAGGGTTGCTGGGTAAGGTCACAAGGTGGCCTTTCTTATATAGCATCTGGGTTGGTTTATTTACCGTGGTGAAAGGTAATAAATATGCCAGATCACCTCCAAAGGTCGGGGTCAGTGTCAGAGATACACATATCTCATAAAGAGACGTGTTACTGTGGGTGTCGTCGGGGTTGGTTTTGGTAGCTGTGCCCGGAAAATGTGCAACTATGCGCTGACAAAACACGCATGGCTCCTATTAAAACAGAGGCACAACGACAGGCTGCGTTAATATACAAGGTCGCACGATTACAAGCGAGGATACACTGGGACTCGACACTACTCGAGTGACTTAGTCTACTTCGTTTACATCCAAGTGGGCGTTCCTTGTGGATGTCGAGGCTTCTCCACGGTTCTCACCGTCGGAATTAGCTGGAGAGGGCTGAGGGGCTGCAGGCTCGGGGTAGTGATGATGACCATCGCGGGGATTGTTGACCACAACCCCGTTGGAGTGTGCCCCCAGGAGGCGACGAAGCACTTCTGGGGTCATCAAAGCACCTTGGCTAACGGCTGGGGCTGACCTCAGGGTCTCGATCGGGTGTCCGAACAGCACGACTGGGTTGTCGGTGTTGGGCTCGATCTCTTCTCTCGCCGGGGCTCGACGAGCCAGCTCTCCACGAGTTGCGATCAGATCAATGGTGATTTGATCGAACAGTTCCTCCAGCGCACCTACATAGCGCACTAGGTGCAGCAATGCAGGGTCCGTCTCGTGATCTCCGTTGGCTACTTGGGGTGGTCTACCGTACCCTTCACGCCTGGGGTAGTAGTGGAACGAGCGACAGTTAACTCTGGGCGACAGGTGCCTGAGATGAACTATAGCCTCTCGAGCAGCTAGTTGGATGGCTTGTGGCTCAAAGGAAGTTGTTCTTCCGGTGAACTCAGAAGGCGCTGGCGCTAGACCCCTACCGTAGATGTGTACCGTGGCCCCGAAATTGTGGCTCTCACCGCTCAGGGGTCCTTGGTACACAACATACTCAGGTGGCTCTTCTAACGCATAGGCACGGCGGGTGAGGTTTGCGAGTATGGTCACAAAGCCTCCAAGGTTGGTTGCTGTGGTCTCGTTGTGCATGACAGGAGCAGGCATTGTGGCCTCGTTTGGGGAAAATGATTTGCTGTGCTGGGTTGGGGCTAGCGTGCCCTTTTTATAGAAAAAGGGGACGGAGTCTTCCTTCGCACGCTTGCGAATGAGACACCTTGGGTGCTTGTCACTGGTGCGTGATAGACGGGCTAGGTTGATAGGTTGGGCACCGACTGCCAAAAGCGTCGGGTCACTGTGTGGCTATCTTGTGTGAGAAGCTTGGCTGAGGTTCGGGTATGGTCTGGTGGGTTGGCTTACGTAGGTTTATTGAACCGGCTAAGGTAGGATTAGCCAATGGTCAGCCTGGCTCTGATACCAAGTCTGTGGTGACCGGTTTTCCGGGTAATAATTTCCAGAAAATGGCCCTTGTGCTCACCAGCCCTAGGATAACTGTTAGCTGATGAGGCACCAACTTGATACAGAAATTCCAAGAAAAATACAAAATATGTAGTACAAGACCATTCTGGCGTATGTGTACAACAATATGGTTTCTAGTGGTTGATGGCGGAAGCGGTTTGTGGATCATCATTGTCTATGGGACTCCAATTCCCACAGGAACAGCTGACCAGGTTAACTCTTATCTTCGCGAAGCTGCTATCACCGTTGCTTAGGTTTCGGGACTGTCGGCACGGTCGCTCCTCTCCGTGCAAGGAAATCTGGCCAAGACAATAGCCAGGGACAAGCCAGTGAGTATTGTGAATGTACTCGCAAACATTATGAACACAGGCATAATATAACAATGATATGCTGAAAATATCTTATGCTCATGACGTCAGTCACAAAAGATAAATAAAACTCTGATGCGTGCAAGCATGTTATTTGTGAATATGTAATAACATGGTAGTATTAAAATTATGAAATAAATAACATAAAGGACTTTAAAAGAAATGCCACAGTCGGGCGTCTTAGCGACACCGCATAAAGGGCTTTAAAAGAAATGCCACGGTCGAGGCGTCTTAGCGACACCACATAAAGGGCTTTAAAAGAAATGCCACGGTCGAGGCGTCTTAGCGACACCACATAAAGGGCTTTAAAAGAAATGCCACGGTCGAGCGTCTTAGCGACACCACATAAAGGGCTTTAAAAGAAATGCCACGGTCGAGGCGTCTTAGCGACACCACATAAAGGTCTTTAAAAGAAATGCCACAGTCGGGCGTCTTAGCGACACCACATAAAGGGCTTTAAAAGAAATGCCACAGTCGGGCGTCTTAGCAACACCGCATAAAGGGTGAGGGAGTTCCGGATTAGGGGGTGTCCGGATAGCCGAACTATCATCATGGGCCGGACTCCAAGACTATGAAGATACAAGATTGAAGACTTCGTCCCGTGTCCGGATGGGACTTTCCTTGGCATGGAAGGCAAGCTTGGCGATACGGATATGTAGATCTCCTACCATTGTAACCGACTCATGTAACCCTAACCCTATCGGTGTCTATATAAACCGGAGGGTTTTAGTTAAATGGGGCGAACAACAATCATACCATAGGCTAGCTTCTAGGGTTTAGCCTCTTTGATCTCGTGGTAGATCCACTCTTGTAATACACATCATCCATATTAATCTAGCGGGACGTAGGGTTTTACCTCCATCAAGAGGGCCCGAACTCAGGTAAAACATCGTGTCCCTTGTCTCCTGTTACCATCCGCCTAGACGCATAGTTCGGGACCCCCTACCGAGATCCGCCGGTTTGACACCGACATTGGTGCTTTCATTGAGAGTTCCTCCGTGTCGTCACCGATAGGCCCGATGGCTCCTCCGATCATCAACAACGACGCAGTCCGGTGAGACTTTTCTCCCGGACAGATCTTTGTGTTCGGCGGCTTGCGCTGCCAATTAAACGCTTGGCCATCTGGAGCGGATCGAAGCTACGCCCCTCGCCATCAGGTCAGATTTGGAAGTTTAAACTATACGGCCGATATCCGCGGAGACTTGATCTTCGACGGATTCGAGCCACGCAAGCGTGCCGCTACTGTCTCGATGGGCATGATCTAGCTCGAGCCGAATAAAGGCCCTCGAGGTCGCACCGATATCCGCTCCGGCCCTTAATCCGGAGCGGATTCCCGACCGAGGACGAGTGGTTGGACACTGCCTCGGGGGCTACAATCTCTACGGCGATCGAGCCGAACTCCATCCCTGTCCTTTGCAAAGACTCCGACTCCAGGGCGCCGGACTCCTATCCGGATTCCGAACCCTCTGCGCCCGTGCTGATCGAATCCGATTGGGCGCCCGTTATGGAGTTCACGATCATGACATCTTTCAAAGACTCGCCTTTTGGCAACATCCTGAATTCACTAAAGTCTCTCTCTTTATCCGGAGAGCCCTGGCCGGACTACGGTCAGGAAGGTTGGGATACGGTCGACGAAGAAATTCGACGCCCACCCACCACCCACTTGGTAGCCGCTGTCGACGAACTAACCGACATGCTAGACTATGACTCTGAAGACATCGACGGTATGGACGACGATGCCGGAGACGACCAAGACCCAGCGGCTACAGGGCACTGGAAGGCCATCTCGTCATACGACATATACATGGTGGACATCCCAAAAGAGGGGAACAGCGATGGAACAACGGAGGATGACCCCTCCGAGAAGCAGCCCAAGCGCCGGCATCAGCGGCGCCGCTCTAAATAGCGCCACAGCAAGAATGAAGATTCCGGCACTGGAGATAACAATACACCGGACAACGCCGAAGACAATCCACTCCAGCAAGATCCATCGCAAGAGGATGAAGACGCCAGCCCTCAAGAGAGAGCGGCGTAAGAAGAGGTAGAGGATTATATGCCTCCCTCCGAAGACGAAGCAAGCCTCGACGACAATGAATTAAATGCGTGCACGAGAATCCCGTCGAACAAGAGCGTTTTAGACGCAGGCTTATGGCCACGGCGAACAGCCTAAAGAAAAAGCAGCAACAGCTTAGAGCTGATCAGATCTGCTAGCCGGCAGATGGACCAAGTCCTCGCGGCGAAGAGCATGAGCTCGAACGCCCTCCAAAGTTACCCTAAACGCAAGCTTCTCCCCGATTAGAGGAGGAGGCTTACGAACCCGCATCACCAGGAGACAATACGGTTGACCGACCACCCGTGGTCATGACAGAGGCCTCTAGGCCCTTCACTAGAACCGTACCCCGGCATCACTCAAAAAGCACATGGCCAAAGGGGAACGCTCCGGACCTGCGAGATATATTGGAGGACAAGGCAAGACAACCAAGATCGATTTATGGATCGCGTGGGCGCCCCACGGTACGTGACGACAACCGTCGCGCCGGACACAATAAGTCCGGCCGAGCCGAACAAAACAGACCAAGCTCTTTTGAACTCCGTCGTGATATCGCCCAGTATAGAGGCGCCACACACCCACTATGCTTCATAGACGAAGTAATGGATCATCAAATCCCCGAAGGGTTTAAACCCGTCAATATTGAATCCTATGATGGCACAACAGACCCCGCGGTTTGGATCAAAGACTATCTCCTCACATCCACATGGCCCGCGGTGACGATCTTCACGCCATCAAATACCTCCCCCTCAAACTTAAAGGACCAGCCTGGCATTGGCTCAACAGCCTGCCAGCAGAGTCAATTGGGAACTGGGAGGACCTGGAAGCCGCATTCCTCGATAACTTCCAGGGCACTTATGTGCGACCACCAGACGCCGATGACCTAAGCCACATAATTCAGCAGCGGACGAATCGGCGGAACAATTCCGGACACGGTTCTTAACCAAGAAAAACCAAATCGTCGACCGTCCGGATGCGGAGGCCCTCGCGGCCTTCAAGCATAACATCCATGACGAGTGGCTTGCCCGGCACCTAGGACAGGAAAAGCCGAAATCCATGGCAGCCCTCACATCACTCATGACCCGCTTCTACGCGGGTGAGGACAACTGGCTAGCACGCAGCAACAACCTCAGTAAAAATTCTGGCAGTCTGGACTTCAAGGACCAAAACGACAGGCCGCGTCATAACAAAAACTAACGCCGCACTAACGGCAAAAATATTGAGGATACGGCAGTCAATGCCGGATTCAAAGGCTCTAAACCCGGTCAGCGGAAAAAGCCATTCAAACAAACTACTCCGGGTCCGTCCAATTTGGACCGAATACTCGACCGCTTGTGCCAGATACACGACACCCCCAAAAAGCCAACTAACCACACCAACAGGGACTGTTGGGTATTCAAGCAGGCAGGCAAGTTAATTGCCGAAAACAATGACAAGGGGCTGCATAGCGATGACGAGGACGAGACCCAACCGCCGAACAATAGAGGATGTAAGGGTTTCCCCCACAGTGCGGACGGTGAACATGATATACGCAACGCACATACCCAAAAGGGAGCGGAAGCGTGCACTCAGGGATGTCTACGCGATGGAGCCAGTTGCCCCGAAGTTCAATCCATGGTCCTCCTGCCCAATCACTTTTGACCAAAGGGACCACCCCACCAGCATCCGCCACGGCGGATTCGCCGCACTGGTCCTAGACCCAATCGTCGATGGATTTCACCTAACCAGAGTCCTGATGGACGGCGGCAGCAGCCTGAACCTGCTTTACCAGGATACAGTGTGCAAAATGGGCATAGACCCCTCAAGGATTAAACCTACCAAAACGACCTTTAAAGGCGTCATACCAGGTGTAGAAGCCAATTGTACAGGCTCAATTACACTGGAAGTGGTCTTCGGATCCCCGGATAACTTCCGAAGCAAGGAGTTAATCTTCGACATAGTCCCGTTCCGCAACGGCTATCATGCCTTGCTCGGACGTACCGCGTTTGCAAAGTTCAACGCGGTGCCAAACTACGCATACCTCAAACTCAAGATGCCAGGCCCTCGAGCAGTCATTATGGTCAACGGAAACACTGAACGTTCTCTCCGCACGGAGGAACATACAGCGGCTCTCGCGGCAGAAGTGCAATGCAGCCTCTTAAGGCAATTATCGAATCCGGCCGGACACAGCCAAGCGCCGTCCGGAGTAACTTACAACAAGACCACCTGGCACGCCCGAGCACGCCAGAGCAAGGCGGCCCCAACCCCAGCTCTGCGAAACGTCAAAGCAGGTCCTTCACAGACACCATTACGCTCAAGATACCATGGGCATGGGGAGGGGGCACGACCACAATACACCCAGATCAAGGCTCAACCACACAAGGGGCTCTCAAGTGTGTCGTTCCTTTTCTTTTCTTTTTACCTTTTACTTTTTAACCACAGGACTCCGTTTGTCGAAGCCTGTCCGCAGCAGACCTGCCGAACTCACGATGCAACAGCCAGGGAAGGATAAAGGCTACAACGAATATACAGGTGGTCTCCATTACGAGCATTTTCATACACCAATCTACAGCCTACCCCTGGAGGGGGACATGTTTAACAGTCTCCTACCTTGCTTATCGCACTATTTGTATCGTTCTGCATTCGTAGCAGCACTTATTGAATAAAACAATGCAGCACCTTTTTGCTTATAATTGCATTTATTTTTCATACATATGTTCATTCACGACATGCTGCATCCGTACACTTTGGTACGTCTAATATACACCAGGGCTTATGTTTCCCAGCGTTATGGTGTGATGAGTCCAACACTTTCACAAGTGCGGCACCCGAACTTATAGCACTATATGCATCGGCTCTGAATCATGTCTTGGGTCAATAGTTGGGTTTGCCCGGCTCCGTGTTTTGGTACCTTACGTTCCGTTATATCGGCTAAGGTAGCACCGGAGAACCATCGCGATTCTCCGCCTCAGGCCTGCTAGGTTAACGCCAAAGGAGAAAGCTAAAACTGACTGGCCATGATGAGCCGAGAGACCGGTCGCTGTTCGAGAGGTTTTCATGCGAGTCCTTAAAGACTTATGCCGCTTAGAGCGAGGAGCCGGATACTGTCCGGCCAAGGCATGGATAGCGCCCCAAATTCGCCTTCCGAAGACTAGGGGCTTCACGAAATTTAAAATTATAGAATTCTATGGCTAAGTGAGAGTGTTCAAGCATTATAAGTCCGGTTGCCTTGTTCGTTGTGTTGAGCGCCTCCTAGATGGACCCAAAATGGGAACAAGAGCGCTCAAGTTTATCCCGAACACCCCAAAGACTCATGGCATGGGGGCTGAAGCCGACGACCGCCATCTCTCGATTTGATAAACAGCCGCATGTAAGGTAATATTTTAAATTAACAAGCGTTGCTTAGCGCATATGAACTAAGTTTTCAGCGCGGGATAACAAAATGCGAAGTCTACTCAAATATTACATCTTTGGAGCACTCACCCGCAATAGTGCGGGCGCCCTTCAAAGACACTCTTATAATACATCTCGGCCGTGCGATGCTCCTTGCCCTCCGTGGCGGGTCCACACGAGCTTACGGGCATCCATCTTGCCCGTGCACCTTTGCGCTGGCAAGGGCCCGACGGCACCCTCGATACAAGCGGAATGCTTGATAACTTCAACCCACGAAAGCACGCATCCACCACCGCCGCGACCAGCCGAAGTAGCTCCTGTGCATGGCCTCCTTAGGCCACAACCGAACTATGAGGCCCTTCATGGCCTGTTCGGACGCTTTAGGAGCTTGACCAGCTGCTTCATCTGGTCGCTAAGTGGCACCGGATGTCCGCCTCAAAGATATCGAGACCGTAAGACCTTCTCCGCTGAACTCCCTCCTCGGCCCGGAGAATGCGGCAAGATCGGACACGCTGCAAGGAAGCTCGCGAACGCCTCGAGAGCTCCGAATTCGGGTAAGAAACAGGTAATTAACACTCACATGCTTACTCGCATGAAAAATGCCTTACCCGCTGCTATTTTCTTCACCGCTTCAATCTCTGGAGGGCCTTGTAGGCTTCGCCTTAGCGGTTTTGCACTCTCAAGAGCCGTCAAGCTCGTGACTCTCGAGTCTTTGAGTCACGCTCCAAGTTCTCATGTTTTTTCATGAGATCCTGGAGCTCTTGCTGTACCTCCGCCACCCGCGCCTCCTGCTTCTCTCGCTCGGTGTGTTCCACGGCCGCAATACGCTCGTTCGCGGCCACCGCCTCCTTCAGGGTCGCCACCTCGTTAGCGGCCCCTACAATACCCACGTTATCCTTGTCATTTTTCTTGCAACCAAATCCTTTTCTATAAGGTACAATTTTCATAAGGTATTACTCACCTTCATTTTCCTTGAGATGCTTCTTGGCATGGCCGAGCTCGTTCTCGGACCGCTCGAGGTTTTTCTTCAAAGTATTCACCTCCATGATCCCGGTCTTGGCGGAGGTCAAGCAGACAAATCGCAATCCCATATTGACATATTTTTATGGCTCCTGCATTTTTTTTCTAAAGATCCTCAGTCCGGCTTTTCTTTCCGAACACCAAACCGAGCATCAGGCGCTACTGTCTATGCGGTACCATTTTACACAAATTGAAATTCTTACCTCAAAGCCTGTTAGAAGGCTATTGCAGGCTTCGGTCAGCCCGCTCTTGGCGAGCTGAACCCTCTGAATCACCGCACTGATAACAGTGCGGTGTTCCTCTGTGATGGAGGCACCCTTGAGCGCCTCTAGCAAATTATCCGGCACCTCCGGTTGGACGGAGGCAGCCAGCGTCTCGGTCTTGCCCTTCTTACGAAGGGGTCGCCCGCCGGACTCCGGAGCCACTGCGGCCTCCGGGGCTAAGTCCGGTGCACAGTCCGGGAGGGTGTCCTGCGACACCTCCGGGCCTCCTCCTGGTGGGTCCTTTTACGATCCCACCTTGGCGTCTTCCACGGCACGGGGGTGGAGGCAGTCGAAGGGAATCCATATCCGACGCGCAAGGACCCGCCGATGAAACGGGAAGATCATCCTTGGGCGGACTGCGAGGGTTGTATGCGGCATTAGAAAGGCGTTATCTGGCGAAAACAAAAACCTTGAGGTTATTCGGGAGTCCGGATACTTACGATCTCGCCAGGGCTTGGCCCTTGGATGCCGATCTTTCGTCGTCACATCAAGGCCAAGTGAGCAGTCCCGGAGGAAGAGTTTTTCCTTCTTGGACCCTTCGCCTCCCTTGTTGGGGAGGCCTTCCTTTCTTTCCTCCTTCACCGGGAGAGGCTTTCTTCTTCTCCCCCTCACCTTGGTGGGAGGAGTCGGCCTCGGATTCATCATCCGATAGCACCTGAAAATGGGAACTCTTCCGAGTCCCCGTGGCCGTCTTCTTGGCCTTCTTCTCCGGCACCACGTGGGGTGCCGGAGCCAGCAGCCCCATTAGGCGGGCGTCCGCTGGGTCCTCTGGCAATGGGGCCGGACAGGTAATCTGTTCGGCCTTCGCCAGCCATTCCTATCAAAGGCAAGGGGAGTTTAGATCCCGCATAGAGCCAAACTATGGAAAACAAGTGATGAAATCACTTACCTCGTCAGCTGGACATCATGAGCGTAATCCGCGATCTTGATGGCGGATGCGGGAGCTTGGCACCCTTGACCAGCACCTTCCGGACATCTTCGTGACGTAGGTCAAGAGCCCGCCAGTGCAGTGCTGCGCCGGATCAAACTCCCACATATTAAAGCCCGTCATTGCACGGGAGAATCCGCGGATGAGCATGACTGGACTATGTTGACAAGCTTGAGCTTCTTGTCCACCGGCTTACGGATACAGGCTTGGAGTCCGTCAGCTCCTCCGAATCCCCCAAATTTGGCCACTCTCTTCCGGGAGGAGAGCCGTGTGGGAATACCAGATCTAAATTTGGGGGTCACGCCCAATCAGGGTCGCGGCTCGGTGATGTAGAACCACCCCGATTGCCACCCCTTGATGGTTTCCACGAAAGTACCCTCCACCACGTAACGTGAAACATCCTCGCCCACCATGGCGCCTCCGACTTCGCTTGGCTGCCCTTCACAACCTTCGCTTGACATCAAGGTCTTGAGCCACAAGCAAGTGGGGCTGGATGCGAAGGAATATCTCGCATACCACGATAAACGCCGAGATGTTGAGGATGAAATTGGGGCCGATCATGGAAATCTAGGCCGTAGTAGAACATGAGCCCCCGGACAAAGGGATGAAGCAAGAAGCCCAGTCCGCAGAGGAAATGGGGAAGAAATACTACCCTCTCATGGGGCCTGGGGTTGGGTACGAGCTCTCCCTCGTCGGGGAGCCGATGCGCGATGTTGCTGGACAGATATCCGGCGTTGCGCAGCTTCTGGATCTGCCCCTCCGTGACGGAGGAGGCCATCCACTTGCCTCCCGCTCCGGACATAGTTGGAGAAGGTTGAGGTGAGAAGTGCGGACTTGGGCGCTGGAGCTCGAGTTCGCGGAGATGGATAAGCCAAGGAGGAAGAAGGCACAGGTAAAAGGGCTGGATCCTTATCCCCTTATATGGGCGGACAAAAACATGTGTCCCCACTGGCCTTGTAAAACTCGCTTATCCCCCAAGCGCCAAAATCAATGGCGCGGTTGGGTTACCCACGTCCGTATTGATGGGAATCCCGGAATAAGGGGAACACGATCTCTGCCTCGACAAGACGTGCCAAGGAAACCGCTTCCCTAAACGCGCTGAGGTGGAACAGTAAAAACAATTTGAATAAAGGCTTGGTAGTGGTGCGACGCCATGCCACAAAATATGTCAGCAGATTGATCTTGTGTAATATTATTCTCTCTATGGTGGTATGTGGAATTTATTTTTGCAGAGCCGGACACTATCCTGGTGTTCACAATCTTCTATAAATTATTCGGAGGAAGAACCCGCCTTGCAATGCCGAAGACAATATGCGCCGGACTCATCGTCATTGAAGCCTGGTTCAGGGCTACCGAGGAGTTCCGGATTAGGGGTGTCCGGATAGCCGAACTATCATCATCGGCCGGACTCCAAGACTATGAAGATACAAGATTGAAGACTTCTCCCGTGTCCGGATGGGACTTTCCTTGGCGTGGAAGGCAAGCTTGGCGATACGGATATGTAGATCTCCTACCATTGTAACCGACTCTGTGTAACCCTAACCCTATCCGGTGTCTATATAAACCGGAGGGTTATAGTTCGTAGGACAAACAACAATCATACCATGGGGTAGCTTCTAGGGTTTAGCCTCTTTGATCTCGTGGTAGATCCACTCTTGTAACACACATCATCAATATTAATCTAGCAGGACGTAGGGTTTTACCTCCATCAAGAGGGCCCGAACCTGGGTAAAACATCGTGTCCCTTGTCTCCTGTTACCATCCGCCTAGACGCCCAGTTCGGGACCCCCTAGCCGAGATCCGCCGGTTTTGACACCGACAAAGGGCTTTAAAAGAAATGCCACAGTCGGGCGTCTTAGCGACACCACATAAAGGGCTTTAAAAGAAATGCCACAGTCGGGCGTCTTAGAGACACCGCATAAAGGGCTTTAAAAGAAATGCCACAATCGGGCATCTTAGCAACACCACATAAAGGGCTTTAAAAGAAATGCCACAGTCGGGCGTCTTAACGACACCACATAAAGGGCTTTAAAAGAAATGCCATAGTCGGGCGTTTTAGCAACACCGCATAAAGGGCTTTAAAAGAAAACACAGTGAATACCCAGGAGGTAGAACCATCCCAGGGATATTCGATAATACCAAAAATATCACCGGTTAGTCCACATCAAAAATAATAATCATAATTATCACACGTCACACTCGTGATTCCAGTTTTTGTTTTAACTGTTTCACCTCCGAAGACCGACACTAAGACCGACACTTGACCCATCCCAGACTATAATCCTTAACCATGGTCACGGCTATTCGAATAGGTTTAATCTCTGCAGAGGGTGTACTCTTTACACACAAGTAACGGATTCCTTTAGTCCTCAAGACTAATTCCATCTACGATCTTTTAGTTGAAAACACACCTAACTTGCACACACCAGCTTAACTCACATGTGTCTGGAATCACCCACGACACCTGTGAAGTAAAACTCTAAGTGGGGGGGCTACAACCTCGACGTAACATGGGATCACAAACTTTATACCGCGCGCAAACTCGGGAGGTACCCCCTTCAGCTACAACCGAAACACCCATGCTCCCGGACTCGGTGGCATGACTACCGGATGCCTCCAAAGATCTTCCACCATGGCCTCTACAGACGGTGTGTGCTAGGAAAGGGTTGACAACTTATCGAACTGCACCCTACCTTTCGCAGGGACAAGTGGCAGCACGAAACAAGTATGGGGGTTACCGGAACAAGACTCGATCTACGGTCGACTCAGGAGGTTCAAATATTTCCTGCATGATTAGCATAACAAATACATATTCTTCAACCAACAGATACACTACAGGAAACAGGAGATTTGCCGTTAGTACTGGTCTTTGCCGTCAGCATTTCATCGGGGTAGACGGCAAAGACAAATTTTGCCGACAGTAGCTGACGGCAAAGAACGGCTGACGGCAAAGACATACTTTGCCGTCTATAGAAAAAAATACAGATGACAAAGAATCTTTGCCATCTGTATTTTTTTTTACAGACGGCAAAGAGCTCACTTTGCCGTCTGTAGACAAAAATACAGATGACAAATAATTTTGCCGTCTGTGTTTTTATCTACAGACGGCAAAGTGAGCTCTTTGCCGTCTGTATACAAATGGCAGACGGCAAAGAGAAAACACAACCCACGGATCGATGGATCGATGACGTGGCACCAATCCGCGGCGCCCACACCCGCCTCTTTCTCTCTCACCACGCGCAGACAACCCATGCCGGCTGGCCCACCACCCACTCCACCACGCCTTGTCCTCTGCCCAACCCACTCCCTCTCGCAACGCACCACAACCACCCGTCCCTCTTTCTCACGGAGAGCTCCGCCCGCGTACGGCCGCCGCCGCGCGCCCCTTCCTCTTCCCGCGTCTCCGACGGAGAACACTGCCACCCGCGTCTACCTACCGGAGCTCACAGCCGCCTGTGCGACTGGCCAGCACCCGCCTCCGCCTCCTGCCTCCGCCCGCATGTGCCCGTTGGAGCCTACCTCCGCCTGCGTGGCCGGCTGGCGCCCGCCTCCGCCTGCGTCCGAGCGCCACCGGGCGCCTCCCGCCTCCGCCGGTGTACGGACGCTGCCGTGTGCCCCTGCCTCCTCCCGCATCTTCGATGGAGCACGCCTCTGCCCGCGTCTGCCTACCGGAGCCCACAGCCGCCTGCGCGACCGGCCAGCGCCCGCCTCCACCCGCGTGTGCCCGCTGGAGCCCACCTCCGCCCGCGCCACCGGCCGCCGCCACCGCTCGCCCCACCGGCCGTCACAGGGAGCAGCACCAGATGTGGAGTGTCGCTGCGCTCGCCCCCATCGGGTGCAGGACGCCGAGCGGCTCCATGGCCCACGCGGCTGCCGAGGGGCGCTGCCCCACGCCCGGTGCAGTCTGCAGTAGCGCGCCAGAGTTCTCGAGCCCTCTTTCGCTGTAGCATCGATGTGTAAATCGATTATGAAAATTGTTGATGTTGAGTTCTGTAAATTGATCTATAAAAAATGTTGTAGATGCAAATTTTTGATGATCAGATGTTCTATCAATCGATATAGTAATTTTGTTGTGTAAATCAATCTATAAAGAATGCCATGGAGAATGTTTTGATGTTTAGTTGTCCTATGAATTTTTTAAATTAAAAAAATCTTTTGCCGTCTGTAAAGTAGTTCGGCTTACGGCAAAGATTGTGTTTTGGCTAACGGCGAAGATGTTTCTTTGCCGTATGTCACTGAGATTGGCTGACGGCAAAATCTTTGCCGTCTTCCCGATGAAGAGCTGACGGCAAAGTATTCTTTGCCGACTTATCTTTGCCGTCTGAGTTTGCCGTCTGCTTCCTGACGACAAAATCTTTGTCGTCTGGATTTAGGTCTTTGCCGTCTGTGATCCACAGACGGCAAATTACGTATTTCCTGAAGTGATAAAAACATCACGCGACATACCCCCTCATGCCATACCGGACACGACCGTCTCGACGGAGGACTAGGGCCAAGAACGTGTCTACCCAAGACAGAGGCCTTCCCGGCTTCCCTTCCGTTATGCATGAAAGGCATAGGACGGTGATTTCCATCGCAACCATATCAACTCCATCAGCATAAAAATCATTAATATGCACTCATGAGTAGGATCACACCCTCACATAAAATGACGCATGCTCGAGTCGGGGTGGTGTTGTCACCGAGTCAAACAACACATACAAAAATTACACCAGGGTTCAGAATGCTTGCCTTCAGGTCATGAGAAAGCAGGGTGCATTCCCAAAACATCTTGAAATCTTCAAAACTCCTATTTGACAGAATATATATGAATTAACAAACAAAATTAAAACAGCACAAAAAGTTGTTTTGAAATTTTTTCAAATAAATCTTAAAATAAACTAGACAATATTTGAGAGAGGTAGGAAAAAGAATTAATTTATTTGGAGTTGTATTTAATAAGATACAGCCGGTCAAAGTTTGGTCAAAAATTTGTTATTTAAAAATAAAACAGAAAAGAAAACGTTTCGAATATATACGTACACGTCGAAGGCGTACTATGGAAATGCGCTTCCACTTAACCCACGTGGACTGGGGCGGGGTCACTGACAGTGGGTCCCGGGGGCCCACTGGTCAGGTTTGACCATTCCATCCCTCCCTCCTCTTCCTTCGCCCGAATGGAGGCGGGGCGACGGCGATCAACGCCGTGACGGCTGCTCCCCGCTGAGCTCCAGAGAGTCGAGATGGATCCACAAGACCGAGCGGTCCTCCCGGTGGTTGTTGGGTCAAGGGCGGGAGGAGTCGCCGACGGTGAGCTTCACGGCGGTGGAGGCCTCGGGAGCAAAGTGCTTTTGTGGCTGTGGTGGTTCCGGATCAAAATCGAGTAGGGGAAAGGGTTCACGGGAGGAAGACAAGGCTCCTGGTGGAGAGAGTGGAGAGGGGGAGGTCCTAGTGGTTCCGGAATGGCCGGGGCGGTGGCGGCGGCAGGAGTTACCGGAGACGGGGAAGAAAACCTCCCCGGGTCGATTGCGAGCTTGGGAAGCGCCATTGAGGTGGCCTGAGGTTGCTGTGTGAGAACGGCTCGGGGCTCCCTTAAATAAGCGAAGTCAGGCGGTTCGGCTGCCATGGATAAGGTTGCGGTGACCATCTTCTCAGAGCTGCAGGGCAACGTGGCGAGGCTGGGGATGGCGGCAGGAGCTAGCGGACGAGCTGCCATCGCTTCCAAGGGCGAGCCGCGAGCGGAGACGGCTTGGGCGGCGCTGCTAGTGCAGGAGCTGTCGCGGCGGTGGCGGCTAGTCCTTGGCTGCCGGAGACGCCGAGGGTCTGCTTGGCGTTTGTGGTGAGGAGGGGAGCGTGTGGCGCGGCTATGCAGAAGCGGTGGCGAATCAGGCGACGCGTCGGCTCGGGCGCACGTAAGGGCCAAACGCACGCCTGGCGCGCCCAGCACGCCCGGACGTGTTCGATGAAAAGCCGTGGTAGCCTAAGCGTGCTTGAGTGGGGCTGGCAAGTAACAGGCTAGTTTAGGGTTAGCAAGGGATCAAGGGACATGGTGGATAGGTCAGGGGCTCAAGTTCACAATGTAAACTTGAAATCATGCCAAATCTGGATATGCACTCAGGGTGTTTGACAAAACGCCAAAGGCACCTAGGCAGTACTTGGGGTGGCCAAATTCTCCAAATCAGTGTCTCTGTGGATGAATGAGAGGGTGGTGAAGTTAGTTTGCAAAAAGGAGAAACTTGCTAGTGCAAGTTTTGCAAAACTACACTTCTGGACAGGGAGTAAATGGCATCATTAAATGGACCAAAAGTGTCCCAAAAAGTGCATGCTCCTGGACTTAGGGGTTTTGCAGGGTTGACTACAAGCAGGAGTAAGCACAAGGTCACTAGAGCAAGAAAGAATGGGGTTGCAGTAGAAAACACAAGTCTGGCCCAGAATGAAAAAGAGGTTGATACACTCAATTTCTCCAAAGAACAACACTAGGTTTTTGTATAAATTTGGATGGCATGTTACCACTGACATCCCAAAATTTTGGTGGAGGCTTTGAGGAAATATTTAATTAGGTTATAGTGCAAAAGTGTCCACTGGACCAGAGTTGAAAAACAGGTGTAAAACTCAAAATATGCAATGAAATAACTATATTGTTGCACAAAAGTGATTTAGAGACATCACATGACATCTCCAAATTTTGGTTGGAATTTTAAGCGAATCTATCAAATGGTTGTAGTTCAAATACGGCCATATAATCTTGTAAAACCCTTTTTCAAAAAAATAAAGATTAAGCAAATTAATTAAGTAATTAGTTCTACTAATAAAGGAAAGGTTTTCCTTGAGAGGTTAAAAAAGTCCAATAACATATTTGAAAGGTTTTATTTTGGGAAAAACTCCATATTAACTAGAGAGATAAATGGTCGAAAAATTAAAAGGGAGCCTAGAAAATAAAAATTTATTTCCTGGCAAAATTTTAATTAACAAAATAAGGCTAAAATTTTTGGGGTGTCACACAATAGCAATAAACTAAACGATCTAGTGCTAAGCTAACGAATGGGTCTTGTCCATCACATCATTCTCCAATGATGTGATCTCATCCATTAAATTACAACACATGTCTATGGCTAGGAAACTTAACCTGCTTTGATTAACGAGCTAGTCAAGTAGAGGCATACTAGGGACACTCTGTTTGTCTATGTATTCACACATGTACTAAGTTTTCGGTTAATACAATTCTAGCATGAATATTAAACATTTATCATGAAATAAGGAAATAAATAATAACTTTATTATTGCCTCTAGGGCATATTTCCTTCAGTCTCCCACTTGCACTAGAGTCACTAATCTAGTTCACATCGCCATGTGATTTAACACCAATAGTTCACATCTTTATGTGATTAACACCCATAGTTCACATCGCCATGTGACTAACACTCAAAAGGTTTACTAGAGTCAATAATGTAGTTCACATCGCTATGTGATTAACATCCAAGAGTAATAAGGTATGATCACGTTTTGCGTGTGAGAGAAATTTTTAGTCTACGGGTCTGCAACATTCAGATCATTATGTATTTTGCAAATTTCTATGTCTACAATACTCTGCACAAAGCTACGTACTCTATCTAATTGCTCCCACTTTCAATATGTATCTAGATCGAGACATAGAGTCATCTAGATAGGTGTCAAAGCTTGCATCGACGTAACTCTTTACGACGAACTCTTTGTCACCTCCATAACCGAGAAACATTTCCTTATCCCACTAAGGATAATTTTGACCGATGTCCAGTGATCAACTCCTGGATCACTATTGTACCCTCTTGCCAAACTCATGGCGAGGTACACAATAGGTCTAGTACACATCATAGCATACTTTATAGAACCTATGACTGAGACATAGGGAATGACTTTTCATTCTCTTTCTATTTTCTGCCATGGTCGTGTTTTGAGTCTTTACTCAACTTCACACCTAGCAACACAGGCAAGAACTCCTTCCTTGACTGTTCCATTTTGTACTACTTCAAAACTTTTCAAGGTATGTACTCATTGGAAAAATTTATCAAGCGTCTTGATCTATCTCTATAGATCTTGATGCTCAATATGTAAGCAGCTTCACCGAGGTCTTTCTTTGGAAAACTCCTTTCAAACACTCCTTTATGCTTTCCAGAAAATTCTACATTATTTCCGATCAACAATATGTCATTCACATATACCTATCAGAAATGCTATAGTGCTCCCACTCACTTTCTTGTAAGTACAGGCTTCACCGCAAGTCTGTATAAAACTATATGCTTTGATCAACTCATCAAAGCGTATATTCCAACTCCGAGATGCTTACACCAGTCCATAGATGGATCGCTTGAGCTTTGCACACTTTGTTAGAACCTTTAGGATCGACAAAATCTTCTGGTTGCATCACATACAACTCTTCTTTAAGAAATCCATTAAGGAATGCAGGTTTGACATCCATTTGCCAAATTTCATAAAATGCAGCAATTGCTAACATGATTCGGACAGACTTTTAAGCATCGATACAAGTGAGAATATCTCATCATAGTCAACACCTTGAACTTGTCGAAAACATTTTTGCGATAGTTCGACCTTTGTAGATAGTAACACTGCTATCGTCATTCTGCCTTCCTCTTGAAGATCCATTTATTATATATTGCTTGTCGATCATCGGGCAAGTGAACCAAAGTCCATACTTTGTTCTTATAAATGGATCCCATCTCAGATTTCATGGCCTCTAGCCATTTCGCGGAATCTGGGCTCATCATCGCTTTCTCATAGTACGTAGGTTCATCATTATCAAGTAACATGACCTCCAAAACAGGATTACCGTACCACTCTGGTGCGGATCTTACTTTGCTTGACCTACGAGGTTCGGTAGTAACTTGATATGAAGTTTCATGATCACTATCATTAACTTCCTCACTAATTGGTGTAGGAATCACTAAAACTGATTTCTGTGATGAACTACTTTCCAATTCGGGAGCAGGGACAATTACCTCATCAAGTTCTACTTTCCTCCCACTCACTTCTTTTGAGAGAAACTCCTTCTCTAGAAAGGATCCATTCTTAGCAACGAATATCTTGCCTTTGGATCTGTGATAGAAGGTGTACCAAACAGTCTCCTTTGGGTATCCTATGAAGACACATTTCTCCGATTTGGGTTCAAGCTTATCAAGTTGAAGCTTTTTCACATAAGCATCACAGCCCCACACTTTAAGAAACGACAACTTTGGTTTCTTGCCAAACCACAGTTCATATGGCGTCGTCTCAACGTATTTAGATGGTTCCCTATTTAACGTGAAGGCATCTGCCTCTAATGCATAACCCCAAAACCGTAGTGGTAAATCGGTAAGAGACATCATAAATCGCACCATATCTAATAAAGTACAATTACGATGTTCGGACACACCATTATGTTGTGGTGTTCCAGGTGGCATGAGTTTGTGAAACTATTCCACATTGTTTAAATTGAAGGCCAAACTCGTAACTCAAATATTCGCCTCTGCGATCAGATTGTAGAAACTTTATTTTCTTTTTACGATGATTGTACACTTCATCTGAAATTCATTGAACTTTTCAAATGTTTCAGACTTATGTTCCATCAAGTAGATATAGCCATATCTTCTCAAATCATCTATGAAGGTCAGAAAAAAAGGATACTCATCGCGAGCCTCAACACTCATCGGACCGCATACATCAGTATGTATTATTTCCAAAAGGTCAGTTGCTCGCTCCATTGTTCCGGAGAACGGAGTTTTGGTCATCTTTCCCATGAGGCATGGTTCGCAAGCATCAAGTGATTCATAATCAAGTGACTGCAAAAGCCCATCAGCATGGAGTTTCTTCATGCACTTTACACCAATATGACCTAAACGGCAGCGCCACAAATAAGTTGCACTATCATTATTAACCTTGCATCTTTTGGCTTTAATATTATGAATATGTGTATCACTACGATCGAGATTCAATAAACCATTTATATTAAGTGTATGACCATAGAAGGTTTTATTCATGTAAACAGAACAACATTTATTCTTTGACTTAAATGGATAACAGTATTGCAATAAACATGATCCAATCATATTCATGCTCAACGCAAACACCAAATAACATTTATTTAGTTTCAACACTAATCCTGAAAGTATAGGGAGTGTGTGATGATGATCATATCAATCTTGGAACCACTTCCAACACACATCATCACTTCACCCTTAACTAGTCTCTGTTCATTCTCCAACTCCTGTTTCGAGCTACTACTCTTAGCAACTTAACCAGTATCAAATACCGAGGGGTTTCTATAAACACTAGTAAAGTACACATCAATAACATGTATATCAAATATAGCTATGTTCAGTCTGCCATCCTTCTTATCCACCAAGTATCTAGGGTAGTTCCACTTCTAGCGACCATTTTCTTTGTAGTAGAAGCACTCAGTTTTAGCCTTGGGTCTAGCTTTGGGTTTCTTCATGGGAGTGACAACTTGCTTTCCATTGTACGTGAAGTTCCCTTTCTTTTACTTTGCCCTTTTCTTGAAACTAGTGATCTTGTTAACCATCAACAATTGATGCTTTTCTTGATTTCTACCTTCGTCAATTTCGGCATCGCGAATAGCTCGGGAATCGTTCTCGTCATCCCTCGCATATTATAGTTCATCACGAGGTTCTAGTAACTTGGTGATAGTGACTAGAGAACTTTGTCAATCACTATCTTATCTAGAAGATTAACTCCCAACTGATTCAAGCGATTGTAGTACTCAGACATTCTGAGCACATGCTCACTAGCTGAGCTATTCTCCTCCATCATTTAGGCAAAGTACTTTGTCAGAGGTCTCATACATTTTAACACGGGCATGAGTCTGCAATACCAATTTCAAATATTGGAACATCTCATATGCTCCGTGGCATTCAAAATGTTTTTGAAGTCCTGGTTCTAAGCCGTAAAGCATGGTGCAGTAAACTATCAAGTAGTCATCATACCGAGCTTTGTCAAACGTTTATAACGTATGTATCTACTCCTGCAATAGGTCTGTCACCTAGCGGTGCATCAAGGACATAATTGTTCTATGCAGCAATGAGGATAATCCTCTGATCACGGACCAAGTCCGCATCATTGCTACTATCATCTTTCAACTTATATTTCTCTAGGAACATATAAAAATAAACGGTGAGATACATCGCGAGCTATTGATCTACAACATAGATATGCTAATACTACCAGGACTAAGTTAATGATAAATCAAAGTTCAATTAATCATATTACTTAAGAACTCCCACTTAGATAGACATCCCTCTAGTCATCTAAATGATCATGTGATCCAAATCAACTAAACCATGTCCGATCATCACATGAGATGGAGTAGTTTCCAATGGTGAGCATCACTATGTTGATCATATGTTCTATATGATTCACACTCGACCTTTCGGTCTACAGTGTTCTGAGGCCATATCTGCATAATCTAGGCTCGTCAAGTTTAACCCGAGTATTCTGCGTGTGCAAAACTAGCTTGCACCCGTTGTATGTGAACCTAGAGCTTATCACACCCGATCATCACGTGGTGTATCGGCACGAAGAACTGTGGCAACAGTGCATACTCAGGGAGAACACTTATACCTTGAAATTTAGTGAGAGATCATCTTATAATGCTACCGCCGTACTAAGCAAAATAAGATGCATAAAGGATAAACATCACATGCAATCAATATAAGTGATATGATATGGCCATCATCATCTTGTGCCTTTGATCTCCATCTCCAAAGCACCGTCATGATCACCATCGTCACCGGCTTGACACCTTGATCTCCATTGAAGCATCGTTGTCGTCGTGCCAACTATTGCTTCTACGACTATCGCTACCGCTTAGTGATAAAGTAAAGCAATTATATGACGATTGCATTTCATACAATAAAACGACAACCATAATGCTCCTGCCAGTTGCTGATAAATTAAACAAAACATGATCATCTCATACAAATATTTATATATCATCACGTGTCTTGACCATATCACATCACAACATGCCCTGCAAAAACAAGTTAGACGTCCTCTACTTTGTTGTTGCAAGTTTTACGTGGCTGCTACGGGCTTAGCAAGAACCGTTCTTACCTACGCATCAAAAACACAACGATTTTTCATCAAGTGTGTTGTTTTAACCTTCAACAAGGACCGAGCGTAGCCACACTCGATTCAACTAAAGTTGGAGAAACAGTCACCCACTAGCCACCTGTGTCCGAAGCACGGCGATAGAACCAGTCTCATGAACGCGGTCATGTAATGTCAGTCTGGGCCGCTTCATCCAAATATACCGCCGAGTCAAAGTATGACATGCTGGTAAGCAATATGACTATTATCGTCCACAACTCTTTGTGTTCTACTCGTGCATATCACATCTACGCATAGACCTGGCTCGGATGCCACTGTTGGGGAACGCAATAATTTCAAAAAAATTCCTATGATCACGCAGGACCTATCTAGGAGAAGCCTAGCAACGAGCGGGGAGAGTGTGTCCACGTACCCTCGTAGACTGAAAGCGGAAGCATTTTATCAACGCGGTTGATGTAGTCGTACGTCTTCACGATCTGACTGATCCGAGCACCGAACGTACGGCACTTCCGTGCTCGGCCTGCGTTCAGCTCGATGGCGTCCCTCGTACTCTTGATCCAGCTTGAGGCCGAGGAGAGTTTCATCAGCATGACGGCGTGGCGGCGGTGATGATGAAGTTCCGGCGCAGGCTTCGCCCTAAGCACTACTGACGATATGACCGAGGTGTGTAACTGGGGAGGGGTGCACCGCACTCGGCTAAGAGATTGTCTGTTGTGCTTTGGGGTGCCCCTTTGGCCACGTATATAAAGGAGGGAGGAGGAGGATGCCGGCCTAGGAGCGGCGCGCCTATAGGGGGAGTCGAACTAGGACTCCCAATCCTAGTTGGAGTCCCCTTGCTTTTCCAAGAGGGGAGAGAGGGAAGGAGTAGGAGAGGGAGAAGGAAAGAGAGGGGGGCGCCGCCCCCTCCCTAGTCCAATTCGGACTTGCCATGGGGGGCGTGTGGCCAATCCTTGAGGCCCTTCTCTCTTTCCAGTATGGCCCATTAAGGCCCACTACTTCCCCCAGTGAATTCCCGTAACTCTCCGGTACACCAAAAAATACTCGAATCACTCGGCACCTTTCCGATGTCCGGATATAGCCTTCCAATATATCGATCTTTACCTCTCGACCATTTCGAGACTCCTCGTCATGTCCGTGATCTCATCCGGGACTTAGAACAACTTCGGTCATCAAATCACATAACTCATAATACAAATCGTCATCGAATGTTATCCGTGTGGACCCTACGGGTTTGAGAACTATGTAGACATGAGCGAGCCATATCTCTGGTCAATAACCAATAGCGGAACCTGGATGCTCATATTGGCTCCTACATATTCTACGAAGATCTTTATCGGTCAAACCGCATAACAACATACGTTGTTCCCTTTGTCATCGGTATGTTACTTGCCCGAGATTCGATCGTCGGTATCATCATACCTAGTTCAATATCGTTACCGGCAAGTCTCCTTACTCGTTCCGTAATGCATCATCCCACAACTAATTCATTAGTCATATTGCTTGCAAGGCTTATAGTGATGTGCATTACCGAGAGGGCCCAGAGATACCTCTCCGAAACTCGGAGTGACAAATCCTAATCTCGATCTATGCCAACTCAACAAACACCATCAGAGACACCTGTAGAGCATCTTTATAATCACCTAGTTACGTTGTGACGTTTGATATCACACTAAGTGTTCCTCCGGTGTTCGGGAGTTGCATAATCTCATAGTCATAGGAACATGTATAAGTCATGAAGAAAGCAATAGCAATAAACTAAACGATCATAGTGCTAAGCTAACGAGTGGGTCTTGTCCATCACATCATTCTCTAATTATGTGATCCCGTTCATCAAATGACAACACATGTCTATGGCTAGGAAACTTAACCTTCTTTGGTTAACGAGCTACTTAAGTAGAGGCACACTAGGGACACTCTGTTTGTCTATGTATTCACACATATACTAAGTTTCCTGTTAATACAATTCTAGCATGAATAATAAACATTTATCATGAAATAAGGAAATAAATTATAACTTTATTATTGCCTCTAGGGCATATTTCCTTCAGTTTGTTGTCCCATGCCCTTGGCTTTCCCTCTGTTGTCGTTTCTTGCTCCCCCAGGTGCTGGCTTTGCGCCCCTAAACCAGTCTGCCTTGAGACTCTTAAAAACCAGAGCCGGTGGTGGATGCACACCGTCTCCATGTTCCTTATAAAGATGCCCCAGCCTCCCGCAAACAGCACACCAGTTCGGAAGGCGCTCATACTTCACACGGAAGATCATTCTCTTTTTGCCCACCTTCAGTGACACTGCATTCTTGAGGTTTACCCACATCAACCTTGACACGCACCGGTAAAGTTGCCTTCAAAATCATGCGAGGCTGGTTCTCCGTATACGAAATCCCCGAGCTTTGAGGCAAGCGATGGGATCTAGGATACATAGCCCTCTGGGAAGTCATGTTTCTGAACCCAAATTTAAAGCCGATCTAGCTTGATAGAGGATGACTTTGAAAAGCCATCATACGGTGCCAGGATCACCGCATCACCTCGAAACACCCAGGGTCCATCCCCCATTACTCGCTCCCGATCCTCCAGACAAGAGAATTGGAGAGTGTATAGGTTGTCTTCCAGAGGGCGGATATTGACTTTCTGAGCAAGGTTCCATGCCGCACGCATGTTTTTGTAGAACCAAAATTGGCTATACTGTTTCTCGGTGTTGACCCTGGCCACCGCCATCCACCGCGCCGCTTCGGGAGGCACAGATCGTTGATCCGCCACCACGTCATCCAGATCCTCCTTAGAGAGGCCCAACTCATTCATCATAGCCGCCAGATCGTCCGGATCAGTCGATCCCGAAGCTTCTGTCGCCATCTTCTCATTCCCTTGCCCGAAAGAGGAGATCTACCGGGCTTTGTGACCTAACCATAACCAAAAACCCACTGCCGCTAGTTCGTCGCCCGGATAGGGGAGCGAGGCTAGATAGTCACACCCGCCGGGAGACAGAGAGGACTCGGCGAGCAGGGGTAGGGGAAGAGATCTCTACGCACGACGAGGATCGCCATCGATAGGATAAGGAAAACCCTAGCGAGAGGGAACTATAGTGGGGAGAGGATCGCCGTCGGTTGAACAGGGTGGACGGTAAGACTATTGAGGAGTGGGCGGCTGGCCACTGGGCTGTCAATGGGCTAAGGCCCAAAAGGTAATTTCCTCTTTTCTTTTTTCTTTTACATTGTTTTCTGTTTTTCTTTTTATTATTTCTTTTTGTTTCCTAATATACTTTTATTGTTTTATCCTACAAAATATAAAGTTAGCACCTATATTAGTACTAATAAATACGTTATTACCAAAATTAGTTTGGACCCAAAATAAATAGTTTAATATTTTTATAATTTAAAAAGCAGTTAAATTATTAGTTTACCCATTGTTTTAATTATTTTTGGGCATTTAATCAGTTTTTAAAAGTTGGTTCCACCACCAAACTTAGTTAGGGATTATTTTCCATATGATGAACATTTTAGTTTTCATGTTTGAGAAATTTTGAATTTTACTTGTTATTTGAATTTTAATTTGAACTTAGTTTGAAACAAGTGGGGTTTAGCAAATTTTTAATCATGATGACCGCATCACTAATGTGGGTTTATCAGAGCTTAATAGGTGTCACCCAAGAACCACACTCTCCAAGATATGTCTCGCCTTTAATAAAGGCAGATTGATTCGTGGAGACTAGTCTATGCATGATCACTCCAAGTCTATTAGTGAGTACCTTTGGTTAAAAAATTGAAAACACAATTCAATAAGCTAATTGGTTGGAATTTTTTTCATGACAGAGGCCTCAGATTCCTTAGGAATGAGGGTAATCATGGCAAAATTCAAATGAAAAATATCTAACTTACCAAGGTGGAAATCAACAAACATAGACTTAATCAAACCCAAAAATTTTGACAAAAGAAAAAAGGAAGTCCATCTAGACCAGGGGCTCCATCTGAGTAAGAATTGAAGATGGCATTCTTGACTTCTTCGTAAAAAGCGACAAAAGAGCATCTCATTTTACGAAGAAGAAACTTTATCTTGATCACTAAAGGAATTATCGGCTAAGGTGAAGCCAGAGGGTTCTTCCTTGCTAAATAATTTTTTATAGAAGCTAGTAGGTATATCAAGCATTTCTTTGCTGTCAGAGGTTGGTCCAAATGGACCCTACAGGGTATGAATACTGGTTTTCCTCCTCCACTGATTTGCAAAATCCTGAAAAAACGTAGTGTTTTTGTCCCACTCTTTAATATCCCTATCTCTAGACCTTTGTTTCGCTTTAGTCTCCTCTTTAAGCCAAATTTTGGTCATCTTGATTCTAATTTCCTTCAATCTGTGTGCCTCTATTGTGGTTTATTCCTAAGTCTCGTGCTTGATATCTAGAGTGTCATATTCATCCACCATAAGCTTCCTAAGTTCTGCTTCTCTACTAATACTCCAGCCTTTAGTAATTCTCCTCAGGTTTCTACCTTGCCCTTCCATATATCAATAGAGGACACTACAAGAAATATGTTGAATTATGACCTTCTATAGTGACCCCGGGTCAAATAGTCACTAATCTATGACCATTTCGAACCAATTTGTCGTAAGCTATGTGGGAGGGTCCAAACCCTAAAGCATAACGACCATTTTGATCAAAAAGGTCGCAATTTTCTTACACGAAAAGGTCATAAGCAGACAACACTAGTTTACTTCTCTATTTCTACTAGATTACGACAAATCTAGATGATCATATCTGCTAACTTGTAATGCCTGAATCCATGTGTCATCCACCTCAGCAATTTCGCCTATGTATCATGTCCATGTGTCGTCCACCTCAGCAGTTTCATCTACGTGTCAAGTCCATGTGTCAATTTCCGCTACATTTCTCTATGAGAGGTGGACCCCACCAGCAACCTGACATGCGGGGCCGACCAGATACACAGCACGTGGGCCCCACCAAACTGACATGCAGGACCCACCCACAAACTACCACATAGGCCAAACAAAACAGACAAGTGGAACTCACAAGTGACCTGACGGGTGGGATTGTAAAACTGAAAAGAAATATGCACAGAGTGTGACTCGAACCCACGCCTTAACTCCACAAACGTGGTGGCCAAACCAGCAGACCAGGATACGACTTGTGATTCCAAACCACACACACCCATTTTGAAGGCACTCCCGTTTCCTGGGCTTGGGCCTCGGTCGTGGGAAGCCTTCCCTTCTTTCCTTCTTCATTTTTTCTTTAACATTGTGGTCGGCTGCCAAGTGTACCAATGGCCCATAGCCTACTACAAGGTGTTTTTAGTTGGAACACGTGTGATTTTTTTACTTTCATTTTCTGTTTTTATTTTTCTTCTTTAAAATAATTCATGATTAAAAACATTTTTTTATAAAAGTGATTTTTGGAAAATTGGTCCTGAAATAATAAAATGTTCGTGCTTTAAAAAGTGTACTGAAAAAATGTTCATCAATCCGAACAAAAATTATGTGAGATCAAAAAATGTTCATGATGTTTTATTAAAATGTTCACAAAAATCATCATAAATTTAAAAAATGTCCATCGATTCAAAAAAAAGTATTGTCCTAAATTTTTTGTAATTCTTCACAAGCTATTCCCTTTTTGTCATTTTAAAAATGGATAAACTACTAAATATAGGTCCTAAGATTTTTCATAAATTTTGTAATGTATGTTGCAATTAAATTGCTAAATCAAGGTCTTGATAGTTTCCAACTCAAACCAAATAGAAAAAGGGAAATATTTGGGCATGGCCGTTCTTAGCTAGGGGCTGAATATTGCGAAACTCTTTGGTGGATCTATGATGAAATAGCTGCTTGGGTACCTAATAATACATTCGAAAAATAATAAGGAAACTATCAAGCAACTCTAGTTCAAATTTGACTCACTTTCTACTAAATTGGCCGAAATTTGTTAATTAAACAAGAGGTGGATGGAAAGGTTTTGAAACGCAAAAACTTAATTAATTTCATATGTACCTAGAAATGATTTTTGGAAAAAATAAAGAGCACACTATAAGGCAGTTGTAGTTCAAATTTGACCTGCTTCCAACTGGATCGGCGAAAATTTGTCTTTTTCACAAGAGGTGGATAAAATCTTTTGACACCCAATCATTTGGTAAATTGTGCATTAAATATGGCCTAATATATTATAAAAATGATTTGGTCCCATTTTGCAACAAATATATGGTAGGTCATTCACAAAAAAACTCATTTTGGTCACTCAAAAAGATGGAAAATGAATTTTTCGTCCAAAGAAAATGAAAACTTTCTTAGGCAACATTGTTTTCCATTCCAAGATAGACCCTTGTACACAATATGAGATCATTTAAACAAACTATGCCATGAATGTGGCCATAAGATTGATCATTTGGCTTGAAAGCCATGAATCTTCGCACATGATAGCTCATTTCTGAGAACACTTTTTTAAAAGAATTCCTGTACTACAAGTTTATTATTTTTCCGTGTAACCTAGTCACATATAGTGACACAATGCGAAGGTTTTCCAATTTTTTGAATTTTTTTGAATTTTTTATGCCCATTTCCAAATGCGGTCAAAATGGCGGTTGAATATTTAAATTTTTCCCTTATAGCTAGTGGTTGAATATTGGAATTTTTTTGGTGTTTCTCTGATTAAATAGATACTTATATACCTAGAAATGAATTTTGGAAAATTTAAAGAGCAAACTATAAGGGAGCCGCAGTTCAAATTTGACCCACTTCCAGCTGAACCGGTGGAAATTTCTCTTTTTTACGAGAGGTGGATCAAAGCTTTTGACACCCAACCATTTGATCAGTTGTACATTAAATATGACCTAGTATTTTAGAAAATTGATTTGGTCCAATTTTGGAACAAATATTTGGTAGGTTCTTCACAAAAAACCATTTTGCAAAAGAAAAATGATTAAAATAGCTAGAAAGATAAAAATGCATGCAAATTGGTGATCATTCAGAAATGTGGTATAACTTGAGTGAAAAATTTAGATGTGCCATTTTGCAAAATATTTTTGATAGCTGCTTCACAAAATGCCTCTAGTTTTAGTACTTAGAACTATTTTATGTCATAAATTTTCTGAACCAATCAGGGCTTTTCCCACGGATCATCCTACTGTAGCCGATCTGGACCGTCCACACCCAACGGATCCAACGTCTCTCACTCATTCTCAAGTCTCAGCTACCCAACCCAAACCCTAGCAACCCAATCCGGATCTCGCTCCCCCTCTCCCTGATCCAGATCGACGACAATGCCCTCCTCCTCGCCCTGTCGCCGCCCCTCCTCCCCCTCCCAATCGCTCCCATTTGCCCTCCCGCAGCAGATCGAGCGCGCCAGGGCTGGTGTTCGCCGCCTCCTTCCTGAGGCTGCCGTCCCGCATGTCCAAGCAGCAGAAGTGCATCACCACCTCTCTGTCCCCGGCCTCCTTACGCGACGCATCCTGCAGCGGCGCCCATCGCGGTGCCTGCCGACCGCCCTCACGGCTGGCTGCTTGCGCG
Organism: Aegilops bicornis; assembly: GCA_021605145.1. Taxonomy (NCBI): domain Eukaryota; kingdom Viridiplantae; phylum Streptophyta; class Magnoliopsida; order Poales; family Poaceae; genus Aegilops; species Aegilops bicornis. The sequence goes on along the minus strand of CM038674.1, from coordinate 86,019,341 downwards.
GCGATGACGGTGGCCTCGTCGTCCCCGGAGGCCGTGGTGCCTCAAGGACGACCTGGCGCTCCCTCCTTGCCCTTCCGCCACCTCTGAGCTGGGGTTCGGTTTGCGTGCAACGGCGGTGGCGTACGAGGTGAACAAGCTGCTGGTGGTCAAGGGCGTGCAGGTGGCGCCGCCCATTGGCCGGGCGTGTCCGCGTCAAGGTCCTCTCCAGCATGCTCTGCCACACCGAGTACTACACCTGAGCGGCAAGGTCTGTCATCCCCCATCCTCGCCCTGGCGTCCTCAAATCTAGATTTCAATGGCCGAGGTTACCCAGACTTGTAGCCAGCCACGCATCGCCTGTTAGTCACCACCTCCCCAACCCCAGTGACTTATCCTTGGATTTTCCCTACCGTCGGTGTTATTCCACTGTGTCGTTGGTTGCGATGAGGACTGAGTAATTGGGGATTAATTGACTTCCATGTAGCATTGTACGAGTTGTTCCTCATAGTGTCGGGTTGGGTGTAGAGTGAATTGACATGATGTACAGTAGAAAATGTTTGTGCAAATCTGAAAGCCTACTGCATGCTGTAGAGATTTACTAGAATTTGTGTTCGTGTCATGAAAGGATTTCTTTTGCTATGCAGGATCCTGAGGGCCTCTTTCCTTGCATTCTCGGTGACAAGGCTGCTGGGTAAGCCCACAAATTTGTGTGATTCCAGGTATTATCATCCATAGCTAAAGATAACTGTGCACTGATAAGTTTGCTTCCATAGCTGCTGATAGAATTGTTGAGTGTCGGTGAAGGAGTGACCGACGTGCAACCAGGGGGACTGCAAGATGTGCACTAAGTAAGGATCTGATCTGATTGGGCTCTGCTCGTGCTCGTGGTAGATCGTGTGGTCTGCCACATGCCAGGCAAGATGCTCTTGTTGATTCATATTTTATAGGTTAGTTTATTTCCAGATTTTTATGCATGCCACCTTGTTGTGATTAAATAGGTTAGTTTATTTCCCGATTTCTAAAATATACTCTACTTACTATTCGGAGTTGATTGCAAATTAGTTCTGGTGCCTCCGTAGTGGAGTAGAGTGTGGGGAGCCAAGTAGAAAATAAGATTTATCTCTTTCAATTCATTTAATTTTCTTACGAAAATTAGGTGGCTGCCTTGATACAGTATTGTACAGTTGGTCTGCCCCAACTCTGTTGAACTGAACCTTATAGATTGGGAGTTAGTTTTTAGCTGCCATCAAGCTCTTTAAATTGAGTTAATTTGCTTACCGAAATTAGGTTGATGCCTTGATGTACTGTTGTTCTTGATATGTTTGATGTTCATCCATCGTCCAAATTTACTAGCACACTAGATAGAAATCGGGACCGATGCCACTCAACATAATTTTCTAGACATTTTATTGGATCGTCAGCTGGTTGGGGTGGCAAGGTGTGTTCGGCTAACAGATTGCATTGGAATTATATTCTTCATCACCTAATGAGCTTGTTTGACTTTTTTTATGCTTGTAGTATACTTTAATTTTTGCTTAGCTTGACCAAGAACAGCAGCATCCTTGATGCTTACTAACCCCCACCTCGCTCTTGCTCTCTCAGACCCGAAGGAGCCCGTATGGAAGGCACCTCCTCTCCGGGCGGGGAGAGCATTGAGGGGTCGTGGGTGCAGCTAATGGCCATGTCCATTGCCGTGCCTGCCATTACCCTCTCTACAAGGGCACAGCCAGGAAGACGCTCAACAACCAGATCGTCATCCACTCCATGTGGAGGGGACAACTCAAGCGATAGTAAGTTTCTAGTATTCTTTAATGTGTTGATGTGGCTTGTTTACCGCATCCTTGTTACACTTGATTTCCTTACATGATTTCTACTCGACGGATCTGATAGAGATGATTCGTTGAAAGTAGTACTGTATATGATTCCTTTTTTATTATAGTTTTTTTGTTTGTCCCAGTCCTCTGTTGCATGGCTGCTATTTTCCCTTTCCTAATCGCATTGCACATTCATTTTTGGTACTGGAAATGCGATATTATACAAGCAATTTCAGTTCCTATAGTATTCCAACAGGCATTGCTTTGTAGTTGGACACTGGTAATTAAGAGAGTGCGTTGTATGCTCTTCGATTATTTGTCTAGTGATTGTCTGAAGCATCTATCTTCCCAGCTTTCAGAATGGACAAACTCGTGTCATTTCATATATGATCTGAATGAAATGTCTAGGACTTGCGGCAGTTTATCTGATATTGTATAATGTACTAAAGAAACAACATATGCGCTCCTGAAATGTACTAAGTTCTTCTCTGCTCCATGTTCCCATTTAAGCTACGTGCTCGATTTATATTTCAACAATGGTTTGTTTCGCATTCTTACCTGTTTAGTAAACCTTGTGCCATGCTTATTTCATGTAGCTAATAAAGAATTTGCAAAAAATAATTAGCAAGTAATATTTGTTCGCTTATGTCTGCTACAAAGTTTTCAAATAACTACTACTTAATTAGTAGCATGTAGTTTGGATATACAAAAGCATGTGTTGTCCAGCCCATGTAGCAATCATCGCATGTCTCAGATTGAGCAAACAGTAATCAGCCATTGTAGCTAGCCGCTGGGTAACCGCCGCATGAGACGCAGTGTGCCGTGTGAAGTATAGATTTTCCCATCTTATTTTTAAATGTCAGGTGTTGTATTAGTATTATGATGTTATCTTCTTCAATTGCTGCTACTAGGAAATCTATTCTTGAATAATTTTCTTATAAAGTTTCCTAGTCATTCGTAACCAACTGCAATATATTGATGGACATACTACTCTGCTCATGTGTACATCTTTCTTTAAATGTCAGGCTGACATGGAAAGTGCTATGGAACAAGAGGTACCAAAAGGTGGAGAACCAAAGAGTGATGCTGCTATTGTTGCTGACATTCTCACTAAAGAATGTCCCTCCAGCACATTCCTTCACTGGTTGTGTTGTGTTGGTTGGTGCCATCTTATGTTACTGGATACTAGTGCACAACATGGACATGGCCATATTATGAACATTGGTTTTGTTATTTTGTTTGGTGCATCTTATGAACCTGTGGTGTAAAGATAATGTTGGGCCTAAGTTATTGAAATCCTGGAGAATTATATTATTATTGTCATTATATTCTCCTGTGTTGGTTGACTGCCAAATTGTACAATGTATTTTTCTTTTTGAGATACTGTTGGTTGTTGGTCACTCTTCAATAAGGGCTGAACTGAAAATACCAAATTGTGTTAGTGGGCTGGACCGTTTCAAGGCTCTTTGACAGAAAAAAAACAAAATGTTTGGTAGATAAAAGGGTTGGCCCAATTAATGATGGATTAAATAAATGGGTTGCACAACTCAGCCCAAGAACTGATCTGTTGGGCTTGGCCCATGTTTGTGGCCCAAAAGTAAATTTAAAAGTGGGCTGAATTATTGGGCCCAGCCCATTAAAACAACTGATTTGGACCGATCCTACATGGCATCCATGTCATCGCATGTGCCACGTTGGCTCGGCCACATCAGATCCTACGTGGTTTGGGCTCATTAGTAATGACCATAATTTATGTCAAAGATTTAACGACCTAAATTTTGGTCAAGGGTGGCCATGAAAAAAATTCTGGAAAAGGTCACGTTTGTTCGTTCTTAACGGCCAACTATGGACCTTCCGAATTTGGTCAAAAAAAGGTCAATAAATGAAACCAATGACGAATTAACGACAAAAATGGGGAGTCATAATTGGCCATATTTCTTGTAGTGGGAGGAGCCTGAACCAGGGATGTTCTATGCCATCTCTGGTATGTGTGTTTGCCTGTTTGGGCCGCCTTGTCGGCCTGGCTTGCGCTGCATTTTTCGTGGGCCGATGAGTAGTTGGCACGTTTGGGCCGACCCAAATGGCACGTTTCTGGTTCCTTCCCAAACAATTTTTTTCTTTTGGTTTTTTCTCCTTTTACATTTTTTTCCATTTACTTTTTCTTTATTTTTGCCTCTTTAATATTTCATTTTATGAACAATTTTCAAATTCATGATAATTTTTAATTATGATTTTTTTTGGAAATCATGAATAGTTTTCATATCCATGAAGTTTTTGAAATCAAGAACATTTTTAAAATGTGAATAGTAAGTCAAAAATTCATGATACTTTTTGATACTATGAAATTGTTTTTGATAATCTTGAACATTTTTTTGAATTGGTGAAAAAAATTTAAGCAATGAACATTTTCTGAAATTGTGAAAGAAAATCATGGAATTTTACTTAAATCGATTAACATTTTTTGAAATTTGGGAAACAAATTAGAAATTCATGAACATATTTTTACACTTGTGAAAAATAAAAAATCATGAATTATTTTGAATTCGTGAACATTTATTCAAATTAACAAACATTTTTGTAATAATCGAACAATTTTTCTGAATATTGTTTATGCAAATGTGAATATTTTCTGAAATACGCGAACATTTTGTGCAAATTAATGAACATTTTTTGAATTCATGAATTCTTTTTGCAACTTGTGAAAATTTTAAATATGTTAGCATTTTTTAAAGTCACAAACATTTTGTGAATCTATGAATTTTTATTATTTCTTGAACATCTTTTCCAATATCACATTTTTTGGAATTTTGTAACCTTTTTGTAACTATGAATTATTTTAATGCAGATTAAAACAAAACAGAAAATAAAAATAAGAGTAAAACTAAGAGCATCTCCAACAGCCGCGCTAAACAAGCGCCGCGCCGCAAATTTTGCCATTTTAGCGCACGCGCAACCTGTAGACAAGCTCCAGCGGGCGCGCAATAACCGCGCTCGTGGCATATGTAGTTGGGCGCGGTCTGAAACGACTCGCGTAGTGTATTTGGGGCACTGCTTGCTGCACACACACGAAGCGCCACGCAGCAGTCTCTCCTCCCGCCACCTTGGCCTCAAGGCCGGGCGCTGCAAGAACTTGTCCCGATGGACGCACGCGGCGGTACCCCGCTCACCCCATCCTACATCCGCGACCCCTCCCCCGCCGCCGCCGCCGCCGCCGCCGCCGAAAAGCCTAGCGTGGGGAGCGTTGGCCTCGCCATCGCCGGAGCTCCTCCGAGCATTGGCCTCATGTGACCTCTTCATGCCGCCGCGGATGACCACAGGAGCGGGTGGCGTCGCGCCGACGCCATCCCGTGCCGCCGCCGACCCCTCGAAGCTCCCCAATGCGGCGCGGCCGAAGAAGGGAAAGACATCCGCGAAGAAGAACAAGGCGACGGACGGCTCCGCACATCGAAGGAGAGGAGAAAGAAGCTTGCGCAGGCGTGTGACGGCGCCAAGGCTTCACCGGGTTACCGGCAAGCTCACTCGTTGAGCTACCGCCGACGCCAGCACAACGTGTTCGACGATATGCCCCAAAAAGTAGAATTTTTTCCAATTTTTCTTTTCTTGTTATTTTTTGAATGCATCCATATAGATAGCTTATTTGCATTGTTCTATATATCTCGTAGTGTCAACGATGATGCATACATGTCAACTACGGGTGTTGGCTCCAACAATTCGCATTAGTCTCAAACCAATGACATGCATTTCGAAGACCATGAGTTCGAGGTGGACGAGGATGGTGAGGGCATTGTCGACGCGCCGAAGGAAGAGCGGGCAATTACACCAACGCCGATGACATCAACTCTTGGAACATCTCATATGCTCCATGATGTTCAAAACGCCTTTCAAATCCCGGTTCTAAATCGTGAAAGCATGGTGCACTAAACTATCAAGTAGTATCATATTGAGCTAGCCAAACGCTCATAACGCCCAGATTCGCTCCCCTGTAATAGGTCCGGCTACCTAGCGGTGCATAAACGACATAATTCTTCTGTGGAGCAATGAGGATATAAACCTCAGATCATGGACCCAGTCTGCATCATTGCTACTATCATCTTTCAACTTAGTTTTCTCTAGGAAGACATGTAAAAACATAGGGAAGCAACAACGCGAGCTATTGATCTACAAAATAATTTGCAAAATACTATCAGGACTAAGTTCATGATAAATTAAAGTTTAATTAATCATATTACTTAAGAGCTCCCACTTAGATAGACATCCCTCTAATCATCTAAGTGATCATGTGATCCAAATCAACTAAACCATGACCGATCATCACGTGAAATGGAGTAGTTTTCAATGGTGAGCATCACTATTTTGATCATATCTACTATATGATTCACGTTCGACCTTTCGGTCTCAGTGTTCGGAGGCCATATCTGCATATGCTAGGCTCATCAAGTTTAACCCGAGTATTATGCGTGTGCAAAACTGGCTTGCACCTGTTGTAGGTGAAGGTTGAGCTTATCACACCTGATCATCACGTGGTGTGTCGGCATGACTTAACTTTGGCAACAATGCATACTCAGGGAGAACACTTGTACCTTGAAATTTTTAGTGAGAGATCATCTTATAATGCTACCGCAAATCAAAGCAGAATAAGATGCATAAAGGATAAACATCACACGCAATCAATATAAGTGATATGATATGGCCATTATCATCTTGTGCTTTTGATCTCCATCTGCAAAGCACCATTATGATCACCATCGTCACCGGCCTGACACCTTGATCTCCATCGTAGCATCGTTGTCGTCTTGCCAACTATTGCTTCTATGACTATCGCTACCACTTAGTGATAAGTAATGCAATTACAGGGCGATTGCATTGCATAAAATAAAGCGACAACCATATGGCTCCCCGCCAAATTGTCGATAACTCCATTACAAAACATGACCATCTCATACAATAAAATATCACATCATGCCTTGACCATATCACATCACAACATGCCCTCGCAAAACAAGTTAGACGTCCTCTACTTTGTTGTTGCAAGTTTTACGTGGCTGCTACGGGCTTAGCAAGAACCGTTCTTACCTACGGATCAAAACCACAATGATAGTTCGTCAAGTTAGTGTTGTTTTAACCTTCAACAAGGATCGGGCGTAGTCACACTCGGTTCAACTAAAGTTTGAGAAACTGACACCCGCCAGCCATCTGTGTGCTAAGCACGCCGATAGAACCAGTCTCGCGTAAGCGTGACGTAATGTCGGTCCCAAGGGCTTCATCCAACAATACCGCCGAACCAAAGTATGACATGTGGTAAGCAAGATGACTTGTATCGACCACAACTCACTTGTGTTCTACTCGTGCATATAACATCTACGCATAAACCTCGGCTCGATGCCACCGCTAGCGCATATATCATTCATTAAAACCAGGTGATGTTGTTTACATCAAGTTGCAACCATATGTGCAAAGTTTGGTGGATCACCGTGCCAACCACAAGTTGGTGTTCAAATACTTTGGGCCCTTTAACGCTTTTGCGTGTCATCAACCCAAAGATCTTATGAATTGGCTCGCCGAGACCTCAAAGATTCACCCTGTTTTCATCTCTCTCCCAGATGCGGTAAGATCTATCTCTAGGTACTCCAGCTACCACCGATCTACCTGCATATAGCCAACTGCTTTGGTTCCAATGAGATCATCAACAACATATGGCGTCAAACACCCATCGATTGCTGCGAACAACTACTCATTCGATGGTCGTCTGCTACACCGAAGCTACATGGGTAAACGCCATTACACTACAACATCACAAGACACAACCCGCCGACTTGGGGTCGAGCCGCACCTTAAGGAGGAGGAGGAGGGATGTCGTTGTCCCAATTGACGCTTATGATTGCAAAATGCATAAAACCACTTCCATGGCAGCGCCGGAAACACCGCCATGGCAAATAAAATGTACCACCGGTGAGCCCCTTTAGGAAACGCCGCCATGGTAGCGAAAAGTGCTGCCATTGTAGACAAACATAGCACGGGACCAATTGGAGAGAGAACTGCATCATCGGGACGCCAAAGAAAGATTGCACAATCAAATTGTAGGTTTGTTGGTCCCGAGTGGGTGACGCAGATTTCTAAAGAAGGAAGGACACTTGTGATTGGAATTCAGTGGATCAAGCACGTCACGACGGCTTTATTTTTCATTTTGCTTTCTCCTTTCGCAAGTTGTATCTAAGAGAGAACTACCACTGTAATTGCTATAGACTCGAGAGAGAACTGGTACCTAACAGTTGAGGAGCCTCACTATTATTTCTCACAGAATTTCGTGCATCCCAAATATGCCACACGGTGACAGCCATGACTATAGCCTCACTATTCTTGACACACAAGAGAAAATTGAATAACTACTGCCGGGACGAGTGGAAATTAAATTTTCTCAAAAACACATCGAAGGAGCTCTTGACTTCGTCCCAGATGGCGCGAGCAAACGAACATGCTAGCAAAAAACAGGTTAAGAAGCTGTATACACTAGGATCATGCTGAGAAGCCAGCACTATTTTCAGGTCCTTAGCCCTGTAAGGCACCTGTAAAGAAGATGACCTAGTGTCCCATAGGTTAAAAAATACATTTTTTCCATCTAAACGTAGGGTGTCACGCATTAGAAGGAAAAATCCTCCACCCAAAGGTCATGTGCAACCGGTAGGTGAACCGCGCACTACCGTAATCGCCTTTATGCCGACGGCCGTGGTCGACATTACCACTCAATCCCATCGGACAGACCTATGCCGACGCCCCTGCCGCATAGGGCCGCAACATATATACGCCAGAGTCTTGAGGCCGTAGGCATAGAAAGGCCGCCGACATAGTAGCTTTCCGACGGGGTCAGACATCTATGCCGACGCCCCGCCGCGCAACGTTTCATGTTCAACGCGGCCGCCGCCAAGTTTGCCTAACGCCCGTCGCCACGCAGACATTTAGGCGGCCCAGCCGCCGGCTTAGTTTGAATCTGCCGACGGCCAGGCCGCATATCCTTCCTTCAGATCTCCCGATTATCGACACGCGTATGTATGCCGACGGCCAGGTCACAAGATAGACGCCCACGTGTCGCGAATCGAGTCAAGATTGCTTATGCCGACGGCTCAGCCGCCGGCATAGTTTGCATTTGATTTTTTTCTTTTTTCTGCTTGTTTTCAGATCGATTTAATTCAAATATGGAGCACATATCGCCAGATATATATGATGGAAATAGACATATAGAACACATCGGGATATCATCCCAAGCACTATCACAACAACATATGCATAAGCATCATCACAATCAACATAAACATAAGCATAAGCATATAGAGAAGCACACAAGTCATCTAAAGGATCATCACCACACACAAGTCATCTAAATAAACATAAGCATAAGCACACAGGTAACCGAAAGGCTTAAGCGCCAGGACGTCGAGCACCGCGGAGGTCGTCACTGCCAAGACCGCCGAAGCCCAGGTCGTCACTGCTAGCAGCAACGCTACCGCCAAGACCGCCTCCACCTCCGCCTCCGCCTCCGTGGATCGGAGTGGTCGGGCTCCGTGTCTCGGGAGTGCTGCGAAGACCACTGCCAATGGTAGATCCACTGTTCCTCGGATGTTGAAAAGACATATTAACGGGATATATGACTGTGTTGAAAGGCATGACATGCTTTGGGTGAATAGATTGGGGATGAACTAACCGGCGAGGGGCCAGCGTTCTGTGCAACAAACTCCTCAAAGGTCAGCAGCACTGGTTGTGCTGGCGGACATTGTGCTGGTTGCAACTGAGGACACATGCTGGCCGCCATTTCCTGAAAAGCATGTTGCATCTAGCGATCCCTCTGCACTTGGCGTTCATAAAGCCTCTCATGCCACGCCATGGTCTCTTGGCGTGTGTCCTCCAGGTAGGCCCTACGGTATGACATGATGGAACTCATAAAACTACTAAATGCAGAAAATAAAGTGTGCAATGAAGATAAGAGGGAAAATACTTACATATTGTTGCTCTGAAAGAGGGACTGCAACCGGTCACCGGTCACTGGCTGGCTCGTCTTGTTGGCTCGGGCCGATCCGGTCGTCCGTGAGTGTGTGTAGGAGATAGTAGGAGTGTTCACAGCATCGAGAACCTCCTCGCGACCGTGCTCCTTGGGCCACATGCTCACCACCGCCTCTCTCGCCCAAATCCGCTGCAATGGGGTCGTGTGTCAGATGTAACTTCAGATATACGCCGAGTAGGTCTTCTTCCGCCTCATGGTCTTCTTGCCGTAGTACTTGGGCTCGCCAGCTTGGGGTCCTTCCACAGATGGGCGATCTCCCACGCTCTGCATGTGTGAGAGCGGCCGCTTGGGCTTTTCCTGCTGCACCACCAAACAGAGGTTAGTCATACATAAGAAAGTGATGGTAAATAGAAGAAGAAGAATGTTTAATGGGGTTAGTCATACATTAATCGCCTTTGTGGAGATAGTGGTTCCGGTTTCCACGAGCATGTACTCCCTCCTTCCTCGGTTAGCCTTGTTTTTTATTCTCATAGCCTGTGCTCCAAATTTCATCACACCAAAGATCCACCAATGCCGCCCAGGACTCGTCTTTTCCATAACACCAATTTGGACACACCTACATAATAAAAGCATAATGGCATGTCAACACGAAACGGTGAAATGTACCACAAGGTAATGAAAGCATAATGAAAAATCTTTTATACTTACCACCAAGAACTCGTGCCTCTCCAAGGTAATGCCCATCATCGGCCGCTTCTTCCTTGGTGATCTTCACACCAAGATAGTCGTGGTAGTATGTCGAGATGGCCACATAGCGCACCTCGATCTTTTGCATCTGGCGGGCCTTCTTCTTGCATTGGCGCAGCACGATCTGGTCCGCTCTAGCGCCAGTGCTCGGAAGAACTCGATAGAATTTCTACAATCATGCATGAAACAAGAATGGAAGAAGCCATGAGTTAAATCATTCATGAAACTAGAATGGAGTTGTGGTTCTAAAGAGAACTCACCTGTAGTAGTGATCACGGCCTTGGCATGGGTCTCATGGTCCGCGTGGAGGGCCGCTTCCTGGGTCCCAGCTCGTGGCCAAAACCCGATGGTCCGGCCGTTCGACCGATCCGGACAAGACAACCCCGACCAAGATAACTTCAAAGAAGACGGTGATGAGGCCGTTGGGGAATATGGACCCCTTTAGAATATATCCATTGTTTGCAAAAGAATGAATTATTAGCATGTGACAAGCAAAATAAATAACAAACCGAATAAGCATGTGACAAGCAAAATAAATAACAACCGAATAAGCATGTGACAAGCAAAATAATGAAATTATTATAAAGTGGAACTTACTTCTTTCCCCGTGGGCTCAATGAGCCACTTCGCTTCCTCAAGAGCTCGAACTCGCTTTGGGAGCTTTGCATTACCACGCAGCCACCCCTTGTTGTCAACCCCTTCCCGTCACCACCATCATCCCCGCCACCACCCTCCTCCTCGCCTCGCCTCCCTCCCCAACCTCCTCCTCCTCCTCCTCGGCCCTCCTCCTCCTCGCCGCCTCCTCCTCCACCTCCTCCTCGGCCCCATCCCGAACCTCCTCCTCCTCATCCTCATCCTCCTCGTCCTCCTCCTCGCTAGATGGTACATCACTAGAGGAGGGTACCTCACTAGAGGAGGGCCTCGAAGACAACACCCCTAAGTCGGTGAGGGTGTGCTCTTTTTGGCCGCGACCCCCTGTAGTGGCTCTCCCAACAGCACCTCGCCCTCTAGAGGCTCTCCCCCGCCCCCTCCTCCTCTAGGGGCACCTCTCCCTCGACCTCCCTGTGAGGAGTCATCGCCAAGTAAGCCGAGGGGAGGATTACGTGCTCGACCACTCCGACTAGGGCAGGCGACGACCTTGCGTGAGGAAACCCACGCCGTCGGCCTTCCCTTGCCCATGTTCCACACTAACCCGCATTGAAAAGAGAATAAGCAATTAGTAAATTAATGAAATGAAGGAAAAGGCATGATAATAAACACATTAATAAAAATGCATAAAAAGGCATATTCCTAAACTATAGAAAAAGACTTGAAATGTACATCTGCTAGAACCCATATGAATCATCACCGTTGTAAGCTCTTTATCGGTCTGTCTCATCATCACTATCAATCATATCATCTTCTTGTCCGACGGAGGTGGAGGCTCTTCCTCGTCAGTCAACGCTCTTCATTTAACTTTTCTAGCATAAGTATGTCATTTTCATTGACAATGGTCTCACCATCATTCCGTGCATCGTCGATGTTTGGATCCACATCATCATCACCCAATAGTCTAGCGCCATCATTTCTAACCACATCATCATCATCATCATCAGGTTGCTCTTGATAGAACACTCCCCTCGTATGTCATGGGGTTAATGTTGTAGTAATCGCCTTCATTCGGGTCGTAGCTTACCATGTGGCGATTAACCTTGAACACAACTTCCCAACCCTTTAGATACTCTTTTACGGCATGGGTAAGGTAGATAATATACTTGTGTAGCTTGGGTAGCCGCAATGAAGAGATCGGCTCGCATAGACGGTTGATGGTTTAACTTCGACCAAACCAATGGAAGGCGATGTTTTACCCCTCCCGCGGATCGAATCCATCGGCATTTGAACACGTGTAGACTTAGGGTCTCACGCTCGGGCGGAATTTAACCTCGTATATTTTTTTGTACCCTTCAGAGTAGTCTACTAAATTTTGACCGGGGTGTACACTCCAAAGATTATAGTTTTGGGATCGGGCCGCAGTTTTGGTGCTCCTCTCAGATGGAAGCGATACCCATTCACATCATACTTTTACATGTCATGACGGCAGGGTCAAAACCCATGGAAACCCATCTCAATTCATCATCCATAGATATGTTCGAATCTTTTCCCTACAAGTATAATTGAAATTATTGCGTGCATTAGTTTGGTTAACTAATAAATGTTGAACTAGGTATTTAATAGGGGAGTGTGGAAAATTACTTTCTCCATGAACCAAGCAACAAAATTTTTACGTCTAGGGTTTCCATGATGGAGAAGAGTAAGTGCCTTCACCTCAGTAGGAGGATTCATTCATATCCATTCCTCTTGAACGAAATCACTAAAAAAAGAAAAGCGGTGTTAGACCGACTAAGTGAACATGGAACATGATGATGTGGAAGACATAAAGGAATGGTGTAGTGGTATCCACACTTCCTCAACTTCCTTGATGTTGTGCAAGATATAGAACATGAGGTCCTCCCACTCTTGCCGTGGGATGTTATAATATTTGGAGGCCCCAGCCTCCCACCTTGCGCTGCTGATTAGATGGAGCCTGGGTTAATACTTGGGCTCTTCTATATTGTACCGAGGCACCTTGTTATGCAGATGGGGAACATGGTCTGGATAGTATGATGTCCTGAGGTCTGACACCTCCTCTAGGATAACTTCCTAAGCTATGGAAGCTTCAATCTTAGCTTTGTTTCCACATTTCCATCAGAGATGCTTGTTCTGTCTCTCGTACGTATCGCCAGCGATTCTCGCATGTTCTCCCCAACAATACCTCGTCATGAGGTGTAGAATGAGATGTGTCATCGGAGTATAGAAGCCCCATGAAGATCTTCTCTAGCTTGACTATCAACTCCGGTGCCTTCTTATGCAATTTTTCAATCACCTCTTTACTTACTTCTTTAGCACGAAAGCATGCGGAAGAAATGGCTAAGCTCAAGCAAGCACTCGCCAGACATGCTCGGGGACATAGCCTCGAACCATCACCGGCATTATCCGCTCAATCCATACATGGTAGTCATGACTCTTCAGGCCGGCCACTTTGCCCGTTGCAAGATTGACTCCCTTACTTATATTCGATGCATAACCATCGATGAACTTCAAAATTTGTTTCAGCCAGATAAGTACTTCCTTTTTGGCGTTTAAGGACAAAGTCAGCATCCGGCTTGAACCAGTTTTTTCGATCACTGTGGGAGGCTTCATGTTCAGCGTGGTCTATCACAAATTCTCTCGCTGACCGCTCTAGCTTTAACGTTATCCTTCGTCTTATCAAGAATGTTGAGGATCGTGTGGAAAAGGGAATCTGCCACATTCTTTTCAAAGCAGTGCATCGATCAATATTGTACGGAAGTTTGAGGTCCTTGAAATAGGGAAGCTGCGAGAAGGGGTAATGTGAGTCCAGCTTGTGCGTCTCACCATATCCCTCAAGCCTTTGGCTTTGGCTTTGGCTTTGCCTTTGACTTTAGGCTTGAGAGCTTTTAGCCAGCAAGAACATCTTCCCCTAAAATGTTGGAATCTCGGTTACTTCATGAACAACCCGCCTTTCGTGAAGTTCTTCTTGTCTTCCCTGTCTGGATGGTCTGAGGACGAACCGTCGATGTAGGTCAAAGGCTACATACTTTCCACCCTTTACTCAGCCAAATCATTCGCGACAGCCTGCATGCACACCGGCATGGCATCTTCCCACTTGTACACCATCCGCAATAGAGCATAGCCGGAAAGTCATGCATGCAATAGTGCAACCAAACTTTCATCAAGAAATTTCTCCGCAGATCCCGGCCAGATGTCAACCTCGGAAAGTACCAAGAATGTTGCAAAGCATCCACCAGCGGCTGCATAAACACACCCAATTGCTTCCCGTATTCAGGCCTCGGAATGATGAGCGATAAGAACATGGTCTTCCGCTGCATTAGGGCACCGGAGGAAGATTGAGCGGAATTACAAACACGGGCCAGCAGCTGTATGGATTGGACGACATACCATATGGATTCAACCCATCACCTGATATAGCTATTCTGGCATTCCTAGCCTCGGATGCTTCCTCGGGGTATTCTTCATCGAACGACTTCCATGCTTCCCCTTCCGATGGATGTACGATTTTTTTTGGATTGTACCTTATACCTTCCTTGTGCCACTTCATCATTTTGGCATACTCTTCGTGATGAAAAGGCGCTGCAGTCTTTTTACAAAATCAAGATACCGAAGAACCTTAACGGGATGGTTAGCTACTTTTCTCACCATCCACACCGACCACCCTCAATGTACCGAGACGAACCACACTTCCTACAAGATTTGTCATCCGTGATACTCGTGCTTAAACAAAAGGCAATTCTTCGGAAAACATTTATTTTCTCATAATCCATAGAGAGTGCCTCATGATTTTCTTTTGTATCGCATATGCTTTTCGGCAGTTCATGACCCTCGTGGAGGCTGTTAGCCCATACTCCCTGTGAATGCTTCAAGCATTTCTGCCACAAACAGATTTCAGCCTTTGATCATGCGATCAGTAGATGGCATCCAACTGAGATATTTTTGCACCCGCATAAAGAGGTTTCTTCGACGAGGACAAGACCTCCAAGAAGGCCTTTTGCGTTGCCTCCGGCCCTCCGGTTCATTCTCTAAAGGTGTCGACGGCCATTTCGCAACAATGACATCATCTAGCATGTCCCCTAACCCGCCGTCCCTCATATCCATCGATGCGTTGTCGCATCACCTCCTCTCTACCACGGTCCTGCTCGCTATGTCTATCGGGCGCATGTCAAAGTTTGGCATATATCCGTGTGCGAAGGTGCTCACCATGTCCGTCTGATTTCTACGGTGACGCCCGCACATTTCGACAAAGCATGGTGGGATAATTCTCATTGGACTACGAATATCTCCTTCAAATACACATCGGTTTTCATGATCCACTCTGATGTTACTCGATTCCGACGGATAAAACCACTGTACATCCACTGATTATGTGACATCCTCTGCTTTTTTGCAAGCCACACAACATAATTAAGGATTCACTTAAATTAATCACATCAAATTTTCAATTTCTACCGCGTTGAATCCACCTACATCTCTAATAGGTAAAGATGGGTCTTGATCTCACTCGAGGATGTGTAGATTGAGTACGTTTCTTCTGTTTCTACCTCGTTCTAAGACAAAATTCGCAGCCTCTCCTGTTCTCCCAGATACACATCTCGCAAACAGCCGAGAGAATGTGCTCCGGAGAACAATGGGGAGGCGCCGCCGAAATCCTGTCTCGAAACGGGGTAGAACATGGAGAACATACCCAATCTACACATCCTCGGGCTGCCCGTGGAAAACGCTGGACAATCCGAAAGAGCTGCGGTTATAAATATGCAATTGAATGCATATTTATCGATGCAACCCTTTCTTGACGGGAGACACCTAGGGTACGCCAGTTGACTTGAGAATGAAATCTAGTGACATGATTAAAAGAATGTAGGAGGTGTAGGTGGATTCGTAGGCTCACCCTCGGCTGTAGAGGAAGTAGTCGAACAGAGGAGGGTCGATCCGTGATGAACAACTCCGATGACGATCACTCCACCGACATGAAACTCTACAAAACCTTCAAATTCCAAGGCGACAAAAATTTAGAACATCACAACTCATAAAGCATATTTAAAACATATAAACATGCATTCATTTATTCTTGAATCATGTAGGGTTATTTCATCCCATATTCATCATCATCATCATCATCATCACAACTAACAATATTAAATAAATATTCATCATCATCATCATCACAACTAACAATATCAACAATATATTCATCATCATCGCTCTATTCATCATCATCATCGATTCATCTCATCGAACCAAAAATTTATCTATCTCTATCTATCTATCTAACGATCTATCTATCTAACAATCTATCTCTATCTATCTATCTATTGATCTATCTATCTATATATCTAACAATCTATCTATCTAAAAAGAAAAGAAAAGGTGGAGGTCTCACCGAGAGGCAGGCCGGGCAAGGAGGCTGTGGGGCGACGCCACAGCGGTGGTGGAGCGCAGGATGGGGGCGAGGTGGTGGCTGTGGGCAGGGCAGGTCGGGCGAGGCGGCAATCCATGGGCAGGCGGCTCGGGCGTACGACGCGGAGGAGGGGGGCATAGCGTCGGGCAGAGGCAGGGCCTTTATGCGAGAAGGCGTCCGCATGGAGGGGTGGAGGCGGCGAGCTGACGCTGGTGGGGATTTGGGATGGGCGCGGAGTGACGCCGTGGTGGCGGCCGGGACGCTGGAGCTGCTGGCGGTTGGCGCAAGATGGCGCGTGAAGTGGAGCGCAGCCTAAGGCGGGTGGCACGGCGGCCGGCTGACGGCGGGTCGGGCTCGGTGGGATAGGGGCATAAGTGGATGTGGATGGGGATAGGGTGCCGCCCGAATGGATAAGGTTACCCTATGCCGATTTACATAGCCGTCGGCATAGATTGCCATGCCACGTGGCACCCAATGTCATACACCTATGCCGCCGACATAGATAGGAGGCTGCTAAATGGCATAATTTAGTCCCACCTCGCCCAGTGGACAAGCAGTTTGACCTGTTTAAATAGTTCACTAATCCATATGTTATAAGCTCTAGATTCATTAGATTTATATGAAGAAATCCTGGACAATAATGGTAAAACTTCCAGCGTTCGGCAATGCCGTCTGCAATCAAGGTTTCACCAGTAATTGTCCCCATTTCCATGATGAATACCGATTTTTTAATAAATTCAATTATTATGTTTTTAGATTTTAGTTTACTGCAGTGTATGGGACCCTGCATGCAAAAAGTCAAAGGGCTAGATCCCGTGGTCAAACTCTACAGGGTTAATAATGCCACCGGAGTGTCGTGACCGGGCCCTCATACATGTCGGATAAAGGTGGTGGCATGTTCAAGAGGCAAGACATTCTCGGTGTGTGCCCCCTCACTCACGGACGGCGCCGCCGCCGGCACTGGAGGGGGGAAACGACGCGCCGGGTCTGCACGGAGGGGATCTTCAAAGTGGGTCCGCGCGGATGTTGCTCCAAAGTGTTCCTATGGGCTGACCTAACACAACCGGGTGGATAGGTCCACTGCTCAAAGCCCGTCCGTGCAAAAGTCAAAGGGCTAGATCCCGTGGTCAAACGCTACAGGGTTAGGCGGGACGGGGCCCTGGGGGGTAGCAATGCAACCGGAGCGACGCACCGGCACCTCATACAAGCAGGGTGGTGTGGTGGCAAGTCCGAAGAGGCGGCACGCTCTGTGGTGTGCCCCCCTTCACTTGGACGGGCGATGACACGGTAGTAGACGCTTTGGTAACGAGGCAGCGTGAATATTATTAAATACTCGGAGCGCGATAAAATCATGAGTTTTTTACACGACGTGGGCACATGTGTTGTAGGACTGATGGTATTTTTTCCATAATTGTTCATGATGGAGTAGTATCTGAACAATTCCTCTTACGCGGATTGCTCTTCGCGTGTCTACGACTGTGGCCGGCGGCCTCCGGGGGCCAGCATGCCGCCAAATCTTGCGTAGGCGGCCTCTCACAAGTCTGGAAGTGTTGTGACGGGTGCAAACGACCGCACGCTGCCTCGGTGTGCCCTCACGGACGGGCGCCACGCAAGCACTGGAGGGGTGAAACGGACGCTGCCGGGTCTACACGGAGGGGATCTTGCTCTGGTCTAGCCCGGATGTTGCTCCAAAGTGTTCCTATGCGCTGACCTAATACAACCGGGTGGATCGGGTCCACCGCTTCAAAGACCGTCTGTGCAAAGTCAAAGGGCTAGATCTCGTGGTCAAACGCTACATGGTTAGGGCGGCACGGGGCCCCTGGGGTAGCAATGCTACCCGAGTGTCGCACCGCCCTTATACATGCGGGTGGTGTGGTGGCATGTCCGAAGAGGCTGCACGCTGCTCCGGGTGTGCCTCACGACGGCGGCGACACGGTAGTAGACGCTCGCGGTAACGGCGAGGCGGAATATTATTAAATACCGGAGCGCCGTAAAATCATGAGTTTTTACACGACATGGGCACATGTGTTGTAGGATCGATGGTAATTTTTCAAT